>JASGCC010000101.1:418837-1086202 GCA_030067915.1 Hydractinia echinata | reverse complement strand
GAAACATCATCAATTAAATACTCAACGCTTTAGTCACAAATCTCGAAGAAAGAGTAACTTTTTTATCATATATCTTTTTTAAATTTAGGAAACGCTAGGTATAACGCAAAATTCACCGGAGTTGGGGCATATTGCAGCACCTTCTGAAATTGACTTATATCCTGCCCTACATTTTCCTCCCTCTGCACCATACTTTCAAATTTTTGCATCAGGATTTGCCTGGCCGTATAGTTGTCCGCACCTGACCCGAGTAGGGATGCCTTGGCCCCCGCCTGCGAGCCAAGCAACAAGACCACGTATACCCGAATACTTTCGCTTAGCTTGGTAAGACCTTCCGACGTTAGGCCTTGACTTGTTGGTATGATGAATTTAGCCCAATCACCATCAACCTGAGGCCACCACCACTAATGGGTACCTTCATTCTTGCTAGAATGCGACGCATGTGGTAGTATACATGAAATTTGAAGATTGAGTTGACAAGGGGCACGGAGCCCGTGATGTGCTTGGCGGAGATGCCCGATATAGTGCTTGCGCAATGGGTGGCAAAGTTAACCTGAACATTCCAGTAGTCCAGGGCTTGTCCCTTCCATCCCACTATGACGGGATCATTAAGGTAGGTTGTTGGAACTTTGATGGGGTATTTGGTAAACTCAGGGAATGCCACAGAAATGTGTGACCCCGTAGACACATACAGGTCCTGATGCTCCAAGTTTGTTATACCAAGTGGCCATTCCCCCTGTTGGATTGGAACTTTGCGTTGGGGTTGTATGAGTAGATATTCATTCCTTTGTTGTTAGAAGAAAGGAATGAAACAACTGTATATTACTGATATTGAAAAACCCACGATGTTTGAAGACTATCTGGGGCAGGATACGAGGATTGCCTTAAAGTCCATCAGTATTAGAACCATGTGGCTGAACATTTACACAGACAATGATTTCACCATCCGTAAGACGGGGCCTGATCAGAGGGTTACCCGAATTGAGATCTTGAACGGTCTATACAAGAATGAGGATTTGGCGACTATCGTCAACAGTCAGGCACAAGACAAAATCAAGCTGTTTGTCCTGAAAAATGGACTCTGCAGGCTCCGTGTCAATGAGGGGTACACGTTGGTTATTAACACACAACTGCAAGAGCTCTTGGGCCTACCTGCTCCAGCTGGTGGTAAGTATTACACAAAGAGAGACTATGATTCCTTCTACAAGACTGATGTTTACCAAAGATTGAGACTTGTTTGTCCCCAGTTGGATGAAGACGACTGCCTGCTAGATGGTAAAAAGTCTAAAATTCTCGCTTTGCTTCCCACCAAGGAACTAAACGCTTGGGGGATATGCTGACCTGGAGTTTTGACACTCCTAAATACCTTCCTTTGAAGGGGTCCACAGATCGCCTCGAGTTTATGCTGACGGATGAATTTCACCATGACAAAAATGTCTCGTTCACTGGAATTACAATGCAATTGCTTATAGAATAAACGATGAATAATATAGCCAAGCTGTACCCAAATTTACCAAGTGCTCCTGCGGAAAGCGCGGACATGCAGGAGGAAAGCCAGGCCTGCAGGCTCAAAAAGATTGAAGATATTGAACAGTACCTGCGAAATGAGATTAAAGAGCGGGATAGACTCGCAAAAAAGTTTATAATGCATGGGGTCTGGATCCGATACTGCGACCACGGACTGCTGGGTATTACTATAGTAACGTCGGGTGTCGGAATCGGGGCGTTGGCCTCGGGTCTTGGTGCTCCGCTCTGCAGAGCGATGGGGGGTATTACAATCGCCGTGGGAGTAGGGCAGGCTGGTCTGAGAAACGCTGGTAAGAGGCTTGGCGTGAAGGCCAAGAAACATGAGGCAATTAGACTACTCGCCGAAACAAAATTGAACTCCATCGTCGATCTTATCTCAAAGGCTGTAGAAAATGGGGTGATTGAGAACCATGAGTTTAGTCTCATTACGCAAGAGAAGCAAAGGTATATGCTATTGAAGGAACAGATGCGGCAGCGTGTTAGGAGAATTGTCGACTCCATCAATGAACGGGAGCGTGCTCAGCTAGTTGCGAGGGGGAGACAGGAGGGTAGGGATGAGTTTTTAAAAAAAGTTCAATCTGTACAGTATGCAAGCAGTATATAGAGCCGCCGCCTGAGTATAAGCCTTAGCTTTATACATTTTATAGGTCTTGCATGGCCTATAAAATATAGGGTTTTTTAATCCTCACCTAGCAGCCATTTATTCAGGGTTTTATACCTACATTCCACAACATGTACCTGTGGGTAGTAGTTGCTACCTTGAACGTATATGGATGATATCGCCAGCACACCACTAAGTTTGCAGGGCTCATTATAGGGTACTGGTTGACCATGAAAGTTAGTCGTGATCGCGTCCTTGTAGTATTTGAGCTTGGCGTTCACGTAACGGTCCTTTTTCACGGGCTCCGTCGTCAATTTTTGAGATATCAACCCTTCGATCTTATTCCAAATTTGACGATATTTTTCAATCCAATGAGGGTACTCTTCAAAATCAATACTCATCGCTGGTACGGCACTGGTATTGTGTTTACTTACCCCATTGGACCAGACTCCAGGTGTCTTTACCCTCAGGGCTACCACGAGGTCCTATGTATGATACCCTACGATGTACCGCTGATCCTTGTCCTTGTTGGAAGGAATGGGGCCTGACACTGTCAGATGGTCCACGTTGATATCATTGATGTCGGTAAAAGTAGTCGCAAAGTTGTAGAATTCCCGAGGTTTCACAATTTCATTTCCAAATTTCAGCATCCTTTATTGAATTTCAAACAAGGCCCGAGGATTGCTTCTCCTCGCACATACACAGCTACCCCCGTTATACGTGATATATTCATTATAACAGTACCAGCACAATATTTTACCCTTTACCACAAACCTACGTCCACATCTACACCTGTCATACTCATCGAGTACGCGTTCGCAGTCCTTACATTGTTCTTCCATTTATTATAGCCTTCACATTTTACTGCGCATGCGTTGATTTTTGATGATTATTAGCGGATGTGTGCGGGGAGGGGGGAATTTACTCATTTGCAGTATTCTTTGATATGCATCAATAAACATGGCATTATAGGGACTTTACCTTGATATGCATGGATAAACACGGCATCATAGGGACTTTACCTTGATATGCATGGATAAACATAGCATGATTTTTGTGATGAACAGCTGTGACGTCACAAGCAAAATTCTGTATGATATTTTTATGAGAGTTTGACCGTGGTTTTTGGAAAAATCTGGTTATAATGACCCCCTATACTAGCTAGAAAAATTACGCTGGGTCTCCTGGCTAAGAAAGCTGAAGCAAGGGGTCGTTCTGATGACCTTGCATACCCGATGTTATGGACCGCAGAGCATACCATTAAGAACAAATGTTTCTCAGCGGGAAAAAAAATTATTTTAGCGGAAAATTTTTCGGACAATGTTTATACAGTCAAAAAATGTATAGGCATAGTCTTTTGAACGAATTTTAAACAAATTTCAAAAGTAATAATTACGGGAAATGACACAAAAAGAAGGCTAGAAACATTTATAGTGTATATATATTCAATCAAGATCTAAAAACTCTATATAGAGCCTCAGAAATGCCAGCTTCGTCGGCGCTCATGAATTTTGAAAATAAAAAAATAATAAGTTCTGCAGTTTTATTTATTTTCTGATTACTGGATAGTGCTGCCAAAATCCATGTAGCTAGCCAGACAGTCAGGTAAGGGCATAGGTAAGGGTAAACACCTACAGTGGACTAGTTAGGCGACACGGTACAGTAGGCCAGCTAATTATTGCGTGGCAGGAAAAAAGATGCAGGCGCTAGGTAAAGTGAGGTCCTTTTCAGTCTGTTTCTTCGCAAAGTTATCGTTACGACTTTATATAAATAATATATGTCAATCAGAAGTTATTCATCTACACTCAATAATAGTTTAAAGCCTCAACAAAATGTTTCCGAAGAAAGAAATGGGCTAAAAAAAACCTTTCTTCAGCAAACTCCAGCATCTTTCTGCCTGCCAAGCAGTTGTTAGAGCCAGAAGGGCTTACCGCGAAAAATGTAAACATTCAAAAAGGTCTATTTAATATGCAAAACAGGAAATTAGGTAATGTGTCACTTATTATTTAGTTGATGCATCATCCACCACATTTAATATTTTGTATGCTAAGTTCCACTATTTGAAACAACAAAGCTACTCAAGTTGTCAATGCAATAATGTGCTTAAAATCTGACAATATTATTCAGTCAGACCTTTAGGAGGAACACATACAGACTTGATCCATCTAAAGCTGTTCTGTGGTTTATAATGATTTCAGTACTTAATTCTTAATATCACCTTGTTAAGTCACAAATTGCTCAAAGGGATTCCTGCATTGAAAATGATATTTTTGTATGTTAAAGAGGATAAAAAGGTTGTTTATCAAATCCTTTGGGAATTTTTTAAAAAATCTTTTTTCGTTCTCAAAACTTGTTCTGTGATTTATAATGATTTCATTCACAAATTGCTTAACTAGGCATGCATGCCAACATTCAGAATGTGAATAATGAAAATCTCTAAAAAGAACCGCTTCTATTTAGTTGTATGCTTCGCTACCAAGAACGAAGGGTTTGAAGTCCAACTTGGCATTTATTGCAAAAAAATTAAATAAAAGGCTTGCACTAGTTCCGAAAGGCATATTAGCTAACTCTATATATACCGCATTTATTTTCTTATACCCACATATCCACTATTAAATCCACAAGTATTACAACCTCTCCTGTCGCCTACATAATTTTATTTGATGGTTAACACTCAAGTGGCATTCAATTTGTATTAAATTCCAACATGAAGGAATTATAAGGCTGTCAGCAAAAAAATTTAAGAGAGAAAGTAAAAAAGTACATGACGAAACTGTATGTTATGGATCAATTTACATTTTGTAAGCACAATACTTTTGAAATATTTAAATATAAATATTAAATGAAACTAATTAATAAGCCTGTGGAAAAATCTGACCTAACAGGTTTTTTTTTCTTCGACATTTGTTTGCCCATTGCATCTATTATGAAGAGCTTTCTGACATGAGTATACAAAAATGGGGATATTTCAAAATGCTTTTAATTCATCAAAACTTTATTTAAAACATTAAATGGAACCCTTATATTATAGGGCTTAAAAAGTTGGTTAACAAGTCTTTTAAAAGTAGGCTTTTAAAATATTTTAAAACCTCTTTTTCGTTCTCAAGATATTCACATTTAAAGAATTTCAGATTTAATTATGCTGCATAAATTATGATGTCATATTTAATTAATAGCAAATTTTGGCATTTTCTGTCATCAATAATTTTAGACCTGTTAAGGCATGTGCATTTAAACTTTATCAATGCATAGATATTAATAAAGGTGAATTGAATATATAACATAATTTTTTGCCACAATGACACTCGATTGCTCGTCCAGGCCTCTAAATTTTTTTGCCAATGACCCAATAACTCGGGATATGCAACTTGGTTTGCAATAAAATTTCTGGGTAAGCTTGTATAGGCTATATATTTTACTCACAAAATTTGATTGCAAACCGGATCATGCAGATCCTAAGTTATGGGGGGTCATCAGACTTGTTAACCAACTTCTCAAGCTCTATCATATAAGTTCTTTTTATGCCTTGGTTCCTTTTAATGTATATATTTTTAGAAAGCTTATATGATTTCCTATAATGGTATAAAATTTATTAATAAATATATAAATAAAATTAAAGGTTTGATAGACATGGATAAAAAATGACCCCTGTCCTACAAATGAGATCCCATTTACAAAACTACTAGCTTCTCCTCTTTTTGGGATTACAAAACATGGATCTAAAACACTTTCTTAATATTTTTTATTTATTTTTTCCCCACAATTTTTAAATGGAGCTAAACACAGTTTAGCTCATGTTAATTGCAGTTCCCAATACTTGATAGTTGCTATGCAGATGCATCATTAAGGGTACACAAGGTTGTCTTGCTCACCCAAGGCATCTTTGTCTCAATTAACCAAATCAAAGCTATGTGTCATAACTTGAAGCAACTTTCTTGTTGTTGATACTTTAGAGTAGGGGACTAAAGGTTTGGGTATAGTCTGTCCATATTAGGAGGTTCTAAGTTAGCCAATCAACAATCCAGGGGCCCTATACAATAGGAGAGAGTTACTCTGATTAGCTTTCACCAGTAGTAGTGCAATAACTTGCTTAACTGAAATAATTTTAAGCTAGCTCCACGTTTTCAAGAAGCATCTATCACTGCAACCTACTAATATCATCAACTACATCTTTTGGCTTCAATTACTATAATGGCAGCGCATCCAATGACTCTAGCAAATTTTGGATCATGTACCTCTGGTATCAGGAAAAACCTTCGGATATTTCTTCAGGACAGATATTGCATAGCCAGGTCGGTTTGTTTCATTTTATATATTATATCATCATGTTAGGAGCCCAGAAACTGTCACTTTTTAACCACCCTAGAGCCATTATGGCTTTTGTACAAGTAACGCCAACCTTGTAGCCAGGTTGCCATTATGATAACTCGTTATGTTATGTACAGTGTTGTTTATGTTCATTCACCGCGATAGACGATCATGATACGATCCTGCTCCAACCTGTATATAGTAAACTGTATCTGCGTGAAATTGAGGATTGTGCAAGGGCGCGAAGCGCCCGCAGTGCAATCCCGATTTTATAAATAAAATCGAAGCCAACGATCTAATACTGGATAAACGCCCTTTCACGCCTTGAGTAAGAAAGTCATTATGAATACATACTGCAGGACCTTCTATTTTATTTTATATCAGAGTTGACTTGATACTACAAACATAAAATCGCATATGAGCCAATTCAGAAACTTGATTTTGGCATGGGAATGCAAAAGAACATAATGAAAGAAAGTTTGTTTATATTTTCACAAATAAAGTATACAGATTATGTACTGCCGCGACCACGATTTCCACGGTATGCACCACGAAAAGAACCTCTGCCTGAAATATAAATAAAAGTAAATAAATAAATGACGAGGTGGCTGTGAAGCCTGGGTGGGTGGGCAGTATTAGATCGTTGGCTTCGATTTTATTTATAAAATCGGGATTGCACTGCGGGCGCTTCGCGCCCTTGCACAATCCTCAATTTCATTGCATAAAATCTCCGCCCGATCTAATACTGGATAAACGCCCTTTCAGGCCTTGAGGCTGAAAGTCATTACTCAGGACCTCTGTTCAAAGCGTCAAGACAGCAGACTCGAATATTTCAGGTTCAACTAGGATCTCCTTTCTATAGGTTCTTTCAAAAGTTGTAGAAGTAGTCCAGTGACCTTTTTTCAATATTTCGGTCATAGGTACGCCCTGTACTACTGCCTTGGAGGAGGAAGCAGATCTAGTGGAATGCCCCTTGAACGTACTGGTATCTATGCCAGATAGAGTGAGGACTTCTAAAATCCACCTTGAAATTGTACAAGGTTTAACCGCTTTATGAGGTTTCACAAAGCTCAAAAGGAGTTGAAAATTTTCACCTCTCCAGGGAGAGCTCCTCTCTAGATAAACATCAATGTGATTGCAAACACATAAATTAAGATCCTCTTTGAAATGCATAAACTTCAAGGGAGGACGAGGCTTACGTTGCTTGGCTGTTTTAGTAGGCTTGCCAAAAGGAAATGAATAACCAGAATGGTGTTTAACTAAATATCTGACGTCCAAATAGGCCACTTCATGAGCCCTAGCAGCGGAAGTCAAAGCTAATAGCATTGTCAATTTTAAAGTTAACATTTTGTCAGAAATGTTCTGCAGACTAATTGATGACAAAAATGTCACTACTCTTTCCACATCCCAAATGAAAGTATATTTAGGTTGAGGAAACCGCTGATTGTGAACACCTGCCAAAAGAGAAGATACCAAAGGATGTTTACCCACAGCAACCCCATCTATGGGCTCATGGTAAGCAGAAATAGCTGATCTATACCCAGCAATTGTGCTATGTTCTAATCCCTCGTGAAAAGAGTCAGATAAAAATTCGATTACAAAATTTATAGCACATCGAACGGGATCAACTTGTTGTCTACGACACCAGCTACTCCACTTATTCCAGGCCGACTGGTAATGGGAGATTGTTCCAGACCTTCTGGATGCTGTGATAAGATTGGAAGCTTTCTGCGAAATTCCAATTGTTTCGAGACTTCCCCTGAAACTGTCCAAGCCACTAACTGAAGAGTTCGATTTTGAAGAAGCGGGTGGTTTTGTCCCTGTGGGTTTGACAATAAATCCTTTTTCAGAGGTAAAAGTATCGGCTTTTGTACAGATAAGTGGAGTAACTGAGGATACCAGGTTTGTGTTTGCCAGGCTGGGGCAATAACAATTAATGTCGCACAGTCGTACTGGACCTTCCATAACACTTTTCCTACCTTATAGTCAGAAATTTTCGCGACAACTAATTTTCGCGATTTTCGCGATTTTTGGGCATTTTCGCGAAATTAAAATGCCGCGAAAAAAATTTAATTGACGAAATCGCGAAAATAAAAACCGCGAAATATTTTCTTTTTTTCTTCATTTTTTAGACTCCACAGGGTAGCCCACGTAAAATTTTCGCAACAAAATAATTCTGGTGATACCCAGTTTGATAAAACCCGGGAAAATTAAGGAAGAAATGCACTTTTAAACACAATTTTAGAAAGCGGTTTGCCTGTTAACCTAAATGGCATTTTGTGTTATAAATCATCGATCTCCTTTTTTATGAAATGTCCTCTTTTTTTAAACTTTCCTGTCTAACTCTTACACCTATGAAACCTCTTCAGTTTTAATTCTTTTATCCCTAGTGACATTCCTAACCAGATACCAAAGGCCAGAAGAGGTCGGAGGACATGGGTCTAAAAGACAGTATGGGATTTCGTTTCGACATTTTCCTATGGAGGTGGGTTTTGACCTTTGATTTTCAGCCTCTTCCGGCTGAAATGAAGAACAAGACCTCTCCTCCCTAGATAAATGGCGAGACTGATTTTAAAGGTCGGGAAAGTCTTGAATAAAAACATTATATAACATAGGGATGAGATATAATTAAGACAAGACAAGAAATGAAAATTAGTCTATTACTATAACAGATTCTGTAACATGTTGAAATCAACAGTGTTGTCATTCCCGTTATCACTGTGACCAACTTCCTCACGGGGCTTGTTGACAAAAAATTGTCTAATGTCAAGGGATGGTTTTTCTTCAACAAGAGTGTTTCTTCGCCTTTTTTCTTGCCTCTTCTTTTAGCCACTGGTGGTACCGGCAGTTCAGGTTCAAAGGCCTTAACCATAAAGGACCCTAAAATTTCTTCGTTTTTGGGTTCGACGTAAAGTTCATTACATAACTCTTTATATCGTTCCAAAACTAGCAAATTGGAACAAGTCCCAAGTATACGAACTGAAATTTTACAAGGTATTTCTAAGCCCCCTTGCACTAGCGGTGATCGTCGGTAATGAGTTCCGATTATACAAGCAGTAACTGTAGCCGCTCTGTCAATGATAAACTTCGTTATCCGTGATATCTCTCTTGGAAGATGACCCACTGTTCTTCCATTTTCATCACAAGTTTTGACGGCAAACATGTCATAGTGGTTTCCACATTCGAAAACACAGCTAAGAATCTGATGTTCTTGTGGTTGCCAAATTGATCTGTAAAAATGAAATCCTCTTACGGCCGCATAAAATTCAAAGATTTTGTGGTGTGATACCATAACTCAATATAATTATACTTTACGAGAGTATCGTAGACTGTTCATCAAACTCGTAACGCAAAAAGAAAATTATAAAAATAACCAGACAGGAAATCAGACTGACACTCCCCCGTAGTGTTGCAACATGTCTATAACAAAAGAAAGTGAAATTTCGAATTAAAAGACTGCTTTCTATTATCGTTACTGAAGAACCTGTTCTTGTTAAGCTGTTGATAAGCTCTTGATTATATATTACATATCCAAGGCTTGTATAACACTTGATGAAATGTAAAAAAATCTTGAGGCTGCTACAGCAAAGAAGATAGTGACATTGTAACAGAAATGATACTTCATGCCACCTGTATAGCGGAGCAGGTGTACATATGAATAGTAGAAACCATGTCAGCCATACCATTTATAACTATTATGTGTTAACGACCACTTTCGAGTTTCTTTTGCCGCTATACAAAGTTGGAAGAACATCATAACAGCAGAGATAAACAACATGTCGATGATACGCAGCCTTGCAAAAGCAAAAAGAACGCCAAGAAAAAATGAACGCAATTCTTTGCAGACTTCTACGGCAAAAGAATGCGAAGACAACCAGCAACAAAAATTAATTACCTCGCTTCCACCTCAGCCGGTATCTGGTTTAGGAGTACTAGACTACGAAGCAGCTGTTCAAAACATTTCGAAAATGTCAGAAAAAGAGGAAAATATAAATTATACAGTGAAGACGATCGATTTCAAAATAGGAAAATACGCAAGTGAAAACGGAAACTCTAAAGCTATTATTCACTTTAAAAACAAATTTGCTGGGCTAAAAGAAAGCACTGTTAGAACTTTCAAAAAGCAGTACCAAGAAGAGCTGAAGGAGTCAAGAATCCAAAGGCGATCACCTAATAAGATTTTGAAAGCTAAAAGACGTGGAAGACCTTTGCTCCTTGGAAATATCGATGCGATGGTGCAAAAGTTTTTAAAATCAACAAGATCGCGCGGTGGTGTAGTTAACTCAAGTGTCGCCATAGCTGTTGCTGATGCTTTGGTAAAAAGATATCCGGAATATGAGCTGGAACATATTCAATTTAGAAACAGATCCTGGGACAAGAAGTTTGTTTAAACGTATGAATTTTGTTAGAAGAGTTGGAACAACCGGTAAAGTTGAAATACCAGAAGGTGCGCGAAAAGAAGCAGAGTTAACGTTTACCTACGACATTGTTTCTAAAGTTGAAAAGTATGAAATCCCTCCATCGCTGATCTTAAACCTGGGATCAAAACAAATTCGAAGTATGTGACTGTCGGAAAAACGACAATGACAGAAAAAAAATACCAAGTCAGTCCCGATTGCTGGCTCAACTGACAAAAGAAGTATGACAGCTACCTTCACCATTACATTTAGAAGGCAAATTCCTACCAATGCAGTTGAATATACGCCGGGAAAACGTCTCAAAGCCATCCAAAAGTTGACTTCCCTGATACCTTTTCATTATCTGCTAACCCTAAACACTATAGCAACACAGCCGAATCTATAAAGTTGATAAAGAAAATCATTATCCCGTATTTAGAAAAAGAACGCAGTTCCTTAAATCTTTTACCAACTCATCAAGCGTTACTGGTTATGGATGTCTTCAGGGGGCAAATGACGGACGATGTTTTGAATCTTTTAAAGGAAAATAGCATTTTACTGGTTAGAGTTCCTGCTAATATGACACACTTATACCAGCCGCTTGACTTGACCGTGAACGGACATTTTAAAACTTTCATGAGAAGCAAATTCTCTCAATGGTACAGTAAGCAAATCTTATTACAGCTCGAGGGTGGTGCTGATGTTCAAAGTGTTAAAGTTGATGTTAAGTTAACAATCGTGAAGCCTCTGCATGCGATATGGCTTATAGAGTATTATAACAAGATGTCATCTCCAGAAGGACAAGAAGTTGTGCAAAATGGTTGGCTTCGTTCAGGCATTACGGATGCAATTAAGTTAGGAAGTTCTAAACTTCCTTCACTTGATCCTTTTCGTGATATTGATATGGTCCCCGCAGTACAGACGTTTACAGAAGAACTTTTCTCAAGTAGACCTTGCAATTGTCTGTCCAAGTCACTCGCCTGATGGTACCATAATCGAAACTCACTCAGATTCAGATTCCTCGACTTGGGAGGGATCAGAAGAAGACGAGTATGAAAGAAACGTGTTTGATCTGTTTGATTAAAAAACTAAAACACTGTATGAAATTTGTTGTATCGTGCTGTGTAAAGCTATAAAGCAAAGGACATTCGTGTTTGTTATGTTCGTATAGTAATAAACATCTACTTTACAAACTCTTATCGAGAGTATATTTTGTTTGTTGTTTTATGTTACATCATTGAAATTCACTTCAACATTTACCTATGGCAGTGGAGAAGCTTCGATTTTCAACCGGTATAGGCACATTATTAACGTCAATACCATTATTTAGGCAAACGCCGAGGCGAGTTTGAAAGGTTGTACTATCCTCGCTTGATCAAAAATAAAGGTTCTTCCGCTACCTTATTGATTATAACATTGACCTTTTATGAAAAAAAGCTTCCTTATACAGATGTCATTATTAGAGTAGAAAAACGTACTTAAAAATCATATTTTGTTTTTCTTCAACTCCGTAACTCTATGAAATTCGCGAAAATTAAATGTCGCGAAAAAAATTCAAGGCAACGAATCGCGAAAATAAAAATCGCGAAATTGTCCCAAAATTTTTATCGCGAAATTAAAATGTCGCGAAAATTTCTGACTATAAGGTATTAGGCAAAATGGAGGGAAGGCGTAACCTCGGATATGTTTCCAACATGCCTGAAATGCATCCTGTCCCTTGCTGTATGGGTCTATTTTCCAGGCATAATACAGGGGCACTTGATGAGTCAATCTTGAAGCAAACAGGTCTATGCACGGAGTTCCCCTTGCTTTGCACAGCGCCAGAAACACATTCCGATTCAACATCCATTCGCTTGAGTCTCTCACATTCCGTGACATGAAATCTGCTTCCACATTGAGCTTTCCTGGGAGGTACTCCACAGTAATCGTGATCTGGTGGTCCAGAAGATACCTCCAGATCTCCCGAGTCACTTTGTTCAATGGTTCGCTTCGAGTGCCACCCATCTTCTTGAGATAGGTTAGTGCCACAATGTTGTCCATCTGAATGTGAATGGACAGAGCTTCTGGGTGTAACCGATGAAATGAAAGTATTGCTAGTTTTGCCGCTTTCAATTCTAGAACATTTATATGCAGGTTTTTCTCCGAAGCGGACCATTGACCTCCTGTTTTCTTGCCATTGCAGTAAGCCCCCCACCCCTGAAGGGATGCATCCGATGATATTACTAGTTGAGGAGGACATGACACCAGACACCGCCCATTTGACAACTGTAGGTTCTGGCACCACCAATTGAGCTCCCCTTTCACGTCCTGTGTCAGTGTTATCAAAGAGTCGTAACTTCCCTTGGCAGACAGCTCTAAAATTTGTTGTCTTTGCATAGCTCTGTATTGCAGGGGTGCTGGAAGTACCGCCACTGCTGATGAAGAAAGAAGACCTATCACCTTCATCAGATCCCTTACTGAGACCTTTGATGCAGACAATAGACCTTTGCACTGGGACAATATTTTTTCCATCTTCTCCCAAGGTAAACCCAGTTTCAAATTGTCGGAATCCACCTCTACTCCCAGAAATTGAATTAAATGTGTTGGTTGTAACACGGATTTTTTCAGATTTATTGAGAATCCTAGATGTTGAAGAATGAAAATCAAAGTGTCGCGTGCCATCTCTGCCTTTTGGGCTGTCTCGGCCAGGATTAAACAATCGTCTAGATAAATGATGAGGCGGACATTTAGTCGTCTCAACATTGCTATTGGAACCTTCATCAATTTTGAAAAAATTCTTGGAGCAGGTCCTAGACCGAAACAGAGGCACACAAACTGGTAAAATCTTTTGTCTCCATTGAAACCTTACATATTTCTGAGAGCGTTGGTGAAGAGGAACTGAAAAATAAGCATCTTTCAGGTCTATTTTGCCACATGTAGTCCCCTTTCTTCAAGAGCTCCTTCAACAGACCCAAGGTTTCCATCTTGAAGTGCTCGTATGGAATGTTCTGATTCAATTTTTTTAGATTTATGACCGGTCTGTACCCCCCATCCTTCTTGGGAACCAGAAATATCGAGCTTAGAAACTGGTTCCGACCTGGGGAAGCAACCCTCTTTATGGCCCCTTTGGCTAACATTTCCTGAACCTCTTTTTCTACTAGAGTCTCCTCCTCTGCTGTTAACTTGGGAGGACGAGGAGGATGAGTTTGTTGAGGAACTGACAGAAAAGGCACTTGGCACCCTTGGACCCATTGAAGAATCTCTGGATCCTGAGTCAGAACCTCCCAATTCTGAATATAAAAGCTTAGCCTCCCGGCCTGAGATAAATTCGGTTGCAGTACTTGTGGAAACAAGTCTCTTACTAAAGGATGAACCTTTGTCAAGGAAAGAGGCTCCTCGACCTTTGAACACACAACAGGTACTGAAATTGAAGGAAGTAGTTTTACCTCTGTTTTGGTTGCTTCCTTTCCACAGGTTGTTCCCCCTGTCTCGCCCTTGAAACAGGGGGCCTTTCCGAAAGGGCCGATTGCCTGAGAAACCTGATGATGATGAAGCTCCTCTGGAGGAAGAAGTTGATGTCCGTGGTGATTTCAATCCGGTGAAAATGCCTTCAGATTTTTTTAAGGCTTTGCTATCTTTGATCATTTTTGACTCAAAAGCGTCACCGAACAAACAATCATTGTCTGCCGCATCTAATTCTTTAGATTGGTTTTTCAAGATATCCTTCACTTTAGTAGTTGAATCAATCAAAGTCGATAACACATTCTCCCTTCTGTGGTAAGCCATAGAATTGTGGGTTTGAGCCAATAGAAGAATCGTTTGTTCAAATAAGTTCGACACTTCTTTCAGAGCCTCGTCTTTGGGATTCTGCTCTTTTTCTGAATCCATCATGGCCCAAATTTTGGACAGCGGTCCAAAAACCAAATGCAATCTGTCGTGGACATTTTTGAATGCTTTTTCCATCTTTAATGTGGAATACTTAGAATTGTCCTGTAATAGTATCTTTATGTAGGAATCCAATTCTGGTACCTTCCGTATATTTGAAGGCACTGGGTTTTGAGCAAGAACTTTTTCCTTCACATCCTTGTCTGGTATGTGGGATTTCATGTATTTGTGGACGTAGTCGCACAAAGCAGCTGGTAACTCCCATGAATCATGGGAATCATCGTCGAGCTCGAACCGTGCTCGTTTAGCAGAGGGTTCCTCGACATGCTCTTCATCTCTCTGGGTATCACCGGGCGGAACCTCGGGATCCACAGTGTTGTCGTGATCAATTCTATGATACAAACGTTTAAACATCATCAAAATCGGAAATTATGACGATATGCATTCCTCTTATAGCCGAGGATAACAAAATAGTACTATCTCTTACCAAACACGGAATGAATGAAGAGATATTTGTGGATTTAAAATTCAAAATATGAAAGAAACTTACGAAGCGTCCATCTTGATTAGCGTGAATTGGCGAAAGAGGTCCTGAGTAATGACTTTCAGCCTCAAGGCCTGAAAGGGCGTTTATCCAGTATTAGATCGGGCGGAGATTTTATGCAATGAAATTTTGGCCTCGTGTTTTCACTTTGCAATCTTATAATACATTTTTCAATTACAGCCAAATGTTTTCAAAGAATTAAGACTATACTTAGCTAGCCAGAAAAACTTCTTTTTTCCACTTCCAGAAAAATATTTGCAGGCTTGTTTTCGTAAGTTATGGGTGAATATAATAGCTTTGGGGCCAATATTCAGGCTATAAATTTGGAGAAACTAGATTCTGTAAAAGACATGCAAAACGGTATATATTACTAATAAAAACTTTTCATATCTAATCTATTTGAAACATTTAATCACATGAAAAAGGAGACAGATAGAGAAATAAGCAACAACAACAACACAAACTGCATTGTAAATAGGCTTTATTTGTATTATTAGATCATAGTACACCATATAAACAACAACAGATAAATGAAATAAAAATGGCAAAATTATATCATGATTTTGCACAAGTAAAGGCCGCTATATAAAATTTGGTTTTTAAGCAGCAATAGCTAATTAAAAACAACACAACCTACCACAACAAGTGAATGACCACTGATTTAGCACAACATTCAGTCAAAAATATTTAGCCCTTAGAAGAAGAACAGTGTTTTATTTTTCCGTAACCGTTTTTGGCTAAGACTCTAAAATGTTGAATCAAACTTGAAAATACCTAGCTGTTATGCGATAATTACTATAAATAGTTGAAATTTTTAACAAAACAAATCATTTAAAAACAGATATCGTTAACTACATTATTACACATTTTTTGTCCATCAGGATAGCGTTGTATACGTATATATGCTAAGTCATTTTCGCCATGTTGGTAGAACCACAAACATTTTCCATGCCTGTCAGCATAACTTCTTTAGTGAAAATGTGAAAAACTTTCGTCATTTCACCCATTAATTAAAACCATGCTTTTTTCCTAATTTTTATAATTAACACCGTTCCCAGGAATTATTTCGATATAAGATTAGAGCTTTTAAACCAAACATCATCAAGTCTTGTCGAAGTCATTCTCCCAAAACTAGTCACGACTAGTGTTCTCGTCCGTGGCCTTGTGGCATGTTAAGAAATCGTTTAAGTGTCTATTGCCAGAAGCTTTGAATCTACAAAGTAAACATACAAAGTTGTTATGTTAATAGCTATTCGATTTATTGTATTGCTATCAAATGTCTTGTTATTTAAATAACCCCAAGACAACACAAGCACTTTGAATTTGACACAGAGCTTTTTAGATTTGTTGAAAGTGAAACTATAAACAGTTTCATGCTCACACTTGCTAGCACAGCAATAGCAAGCTCAAAAAATCAATGGAATTAAAAGTAAACAGATGTACCTGGAAACGTTGTCATTAAAGTTAATGCTATGATTTTGTTAACTCAAAAAAGCCTGCTTTTTCTGCCAAACTGCTTTCTTCTGCAATCACAGGCGACACAGAGAATAAATGTTTTCCAGTAATGTTTCTTCTTAGCAACATTGCTCAACTTCATTCCGCAATCATATATTCAAACCTTCCATTTACTTGCTGCAAGTCAATACAAAACTTCCGTAGCCTTAGACATGTTGAATCCGACCCTATCAAACCGACCGGCTACCGGGAGGCAATAACAATAGGTAGAGTAAATTATCCCTACGCACCCATGACCTAATTTCAATCTTTCTTTACCGTAAATTTCGACGACTTCGGCGGGATTCTTCTTGATGTCACATATTCTTTGTTTTCAAGAGTCCAAAAGTCCACACTTCGGCGCGATTCTTCTTGACGTCAAAATTATTTGTTTAAGAGGGTCAAAAGTCCACACTTCGGCTGCTGCCGAAGTCGACTATTTTACGGCAGAAAACAAGGAATCGCGCAACAATCGGCGAAATGCGGCAAAATGTAGTTGGACTACCGTGAAACCAGATTACTAGTTTAGATCCACATGATCTTCTCATTGGCAATTTCTACTTAGGCGATCCTTCCTCACTTTAACATGGAATTTTTTTTATTTTTTTTATTTTTTTTTTGCAATATGTGTCCGGTCTTTAGGATCAATTTTATAAACATATCACATAGCCGCATTTTGAATGATACCCAAAATTGTCCGATCAGGCTATATCTTTTGTGCAATTTGGAAATCTGGAAATGCTTTTATTGTCAGGGCCCTTAATTTAGAATGGTTGGGGGTATAAATACGGTTAGGCTTCCGATTTTAGGTATTCCCTTTATATTAGGCATACATCCATGATAATTACGAAAAATTAGATTTAACTACGTGTCAATGTAGAGTGATTCAGTATACATTTGCCCTAGAGTGATTAATAAATAAGGTCAGGCTTCTATTTTCAGAACTTCTATTTACATTTAACATCAAGGCATCCAAAACAGCTCCATTTAGGAAAGGTGTCACAATTCGTTTTGCTATGATTAAACAAAAATTTTGCCCAGTAAAAGCTTTAAGAAATTACCTGTTATTTCGGGGGGCTAAGGCTGGCCCATTGTTCGTTTTATCAAATGGGGATTTTATTACCTGGATTGTAAAAGGCTAATTTATAGGCACTTGCATGTAGTTTTCTTTTTCATGTCAATTTGTTAAGCCTGTTATGGCATGTTGAATTATCTCGTCGTAGTTCTCGTCAAAAATATTGCCTCATAGATAATGAATTTTCATTTGGGGAATTTGGGGGTGCTGGGCTGCCCTGGGCAGCCACAAAGTGTAGAGATGTGCGTGTACCCCTGGAAGAGTATGGTGAATTAAGTACAGGTGCGAGGAGATGAACGACGGTGCACCACGCGAGCAGGACAGATGACTGGGGAAATAACAGCAGGGGGATGCGGCGCTGACAGTCAGAGGTGGGGCACCAAGAGGTTAATAACAGGTGTGAAATGCAAAAGAAGCTAGAGCTCATAAAGAGTAGGTTCTTGTGAGGTATGATAGAGGAAATGGAATCACAGGAGAGGAGCTCCGGATGTGATTGAGAGATTAGTTAAGCCAGAAGCGAACACTACTAGGAGAAGAGCTCCGGGATGTAGTGGAGAAGAGCGAATTTATTGGGAACACGCACGTGAGCTTGAGACAATATCTTCTCTTCAGTCTAGCATCCTCACCCGATTCCGCCAAATTATCCTCAGTTTATTCTTACAAAATTGAAATAAATTTTCTACTCCAAGTTTGTGTTTTTATTGGGAACTACAGCAATTAAATGGAGCTAAACACAGTTTAGCTCATGTTAATTGCAGTTCCCAATACTTGATAGTTGCTATGCAGATGCATCATTAAGGGTACACAAGGTTGTCTTGCTCACCCAAGGCATCTTTGTCTCAATTAACCAAATCAAAGCTATGTGTCATAACTTGAAGCAACTTTCTTGTTGTTGATACTTTAGAGTAGGGGACTAAAGGTTTGGGTATAGTCTGTCCATATTAGGAGGTTCTAAGTTAGCCAATCAACAATCCAGGGGCCCTATAAATAGGAGAGAGTTACTCTGATTTAGCTTCTCACCAGTAGTAGCAATAACTTGCTTAACTGAAATAATTTTCCCACCCACCCACCCATATATTTGGTTAATTTTATTTTATTTTTCTCTTTATGTGACACACCTGCATCATCGCCACACTATGTTGGAACGATAACGGATTATCTACAATCGAACTGGTTTATCGAGGCTCATAACGTCGTCGAGCGTAAAGAGATGTCCAATTGCTTTAGCTACACGGTTTCCTTGAATTGGCGCAGTTTGGCTTAGTACGACCAACAAGGTTTTAGTCCAGTGGTGGAAGCAATTGGCAACTTTACTCAATTATGTCAATGTGTTAAATTTAACTGGTGGGGGTGCTGGGCTGCCCTGGGCAGCCACAAAGTGTAGAGATGTGCGTGTACCCCTGGAAGAGTATGGTGAATTAAGTACAGGTGCGAGGAGATGAACGACGGTGCACCACGCGAGCAGGACAGATGACTGGGGAAATAACAGCAGGGGGATGCGGCGCTGACAGTCAGAGGTGGGGCACCAAGAGGTTAATAACAGGTGTGAAATGCAAAAGAAGCTAGAGCTCATAAAGAGTAGGTTCTTGTGAGGTATGATAGAGGAAATGGAATCACAGGAGAGGAGCTCCGGATGTGATTGAGAGATTAGTTAAGCCAGAAGCGAACACTACTAGGAGAAGAGCTCCGGGATGTAGTGGAGAAGAGCGAATTTATTGGGAACACGCACGTGAGCTTGAGACAATATCTTCTCTTCAGTCTAGCATCCTCACCCGATTCCGCCAAATTATCCTCAGTTTATTCTTACAAAATTGAAATAAATTTTCTACTCCAAGTTTGTGTTTTTATTGGGAACTACAGCAATTAACCTTTGATCGTTGGAAAACTCATCATAATTCATGTTCTGCTCAAACTCATGAAATAAAAAAAAATTGGGTTAAACATTCCTATCCATGCTAATTGTGCTTTTATAGTTTTGTAAAAGAGGTTTTCACATAATTGAAGATACCTAAGATGATATTTATCACATAGCAAAAAGTAATTATTGCCATTTTTTTTATTCTTGAAAAATAATGTTATATATATATATATAAATACATTTAAAAAAAAAATTATTTACACTGTTAGACAGTGTATTCTATACAATCACTAGCTTACCTAGGTTTAGGAAATTGGTCCCAGACAGAAGACAATGTCAGTTATTTCCACTCGTTTTCAAGTTATTTAGACTATGGATTTAAAAACTTTTATAATGTTACTGACATTGTGAGTGGCAGTCGAGTGTAATAGTGAATTGTTTCAAGGGCAAGGGTGATGCATTAGAAAGGGGTAACTATAGAGGTTTGAAGTTGGTTGATCAAGTAATGAAAGTTATTGAAAGAGTGATTGATAAGTTACTTAGAGAAAGGATTGATATAGATAAGATGCAATTTGGTTTTGTTCCAGGGCGTGGCACTACAGATGCAATATTTTTACTCAGACAGCTTCAGGAAAAGTATTTAGGAAAGAGAAAGAATCTCTATTTTGCCTTTGTAGATTTAGAGAAAGCTTTTGATAGAGTGCCACGTAAAGTTATTTGGTGGGCTATGAGAAAATTAGGTGTGGATGAGTGGCTAGTTAGGATGGTACAGTCTATGTACAGCAATGCTAGAAGTCGTGTCAGGATTAACGATTCACTTAGTGATGAATTTAGTGTAAATGTTGGTGTACATCAGGGTTCTGTACTTAGCCCTTTGTTGTTTGTTCTAGTCTTAGAAGCGCTGTCGATGGAGTTCAGAACAGGTTGTCCATGGGAGTTATTATATGCAGATGATTTGGTTCTCATAGCAGAGTCGATGGAAGAATTAGTTGAAAAGTTTGAGAAGTGGAAGAAAGGACTAGAAGAGAAAGGGCTAAAGGTAAACACAGCAAAGTCTAAAGTCATGATTAGTAGCATTGCAGCCAAGTGTGACCTTGTAGTTGGAAAGTGGCCTTGTGGAGTTTGCAGGAAAGGGGTTGGTAGTAACTCAATTTTTTGTCAGACTTGCAAGCATTGGGTACATAAGAAGTGCAGTAGTATTAGTGGAAGGTTAAGAGCTGACATTCAGTTTGTATGCAAGCGTTGCAAAGGTGAGATTATAGAGAATGAAGTATTTCCAGCTTTAACGATGTACAACAGTGGCTCGTTAGAGATAGTTGAGAACTTCTGTTACTTAGGTGATATGTTGGGCAGTGAAGGGGGTGTTGGAAGAAGTGTTACTTGCAGGATAGGTTCTGCTTGGAAAAAGTTCAGAGAGTTACTTCCTTTGTTGACTAGCAGAGTCCTGTCAATTGAGGTAAAAGGTAGGTTGTATGAGGCCTGTGTAAGAAGTGTTATGTTGTACGGTAGTGAGACATGGGCAGTGAAGCAGGATGATCTTGACCGTTTAGAAAGGAATGATATGAGAATGGTTAGGTGGATGTGTAACGCCAGTCTGAGAGACAGAAAGAGTTCAGATGAGCTAAGAAGCAGGCTAAGTCTCCGTAGAATTAAAGATGTTATCCAGATAAGAAGATTGAATTGGCTGGGGCACTTGGAAAGAATGGAGGAGGATAATTGGGTAAGAAAGTGTAGAGACTTGATAGTTCCTGGGGCAAAGCCCAGAGGCAGACCGAGAAAGACTTGGCAGGAGGTTATAAGGACAGACTTGATACAGAGGAAGTTGAGTTTAGATCTAACACGGTCTAGATCAGAATGGAAGAGGGTCATTAATATACCCGTCCAACCCATGCTAGCATGAAAAAACGGACGTTAAGCCGAGAATGATGAATGATGATGACTGACGTCAATCTTTGAAATAACGTTTAAGCTTTTTGAATAACAACAATTTTACAGGAGATGTTTTATAGACTTAGTTAAAGAAAATTGTAAAACATATAATCCACTTTGCTTGAGTCACAGTCAGACACAGTTACAAGGCTATCAATAAGAAAATAACACCAGAGCAATAAATCGCTCGCCCAAGGTTACAATAATTTACACTGGGCGAGCAATCTGAATAAATAGAATAAGTTCATAAACGCATATTTTATTACAAAATCTTTTGATCTATTTTATCTTGTCTTTTTTATATTTTTTGGTTATCTTTTACTGCAAATAATAAGAAAGATAACATTGATTTCCATGTGAGATGAATTGATATTGCTCAGCCCGACAAAATTTTTGTGGAACTGGGGGAGCAATTAATAGCTCAGCTAGTTTCTCATTTCTCAGAATTGGGCGAGCCTTTGCGTGAGCAAGAGCAGTCGCTCTCCCCTTAATGATAGGCCTGCAGTTAGCGTTTTATTATAAAGACTAGTCGATAAGCCCGTGAAAAAATCAACTTAGGCAGAAGAATGATGGTAGAGACAGGAAGGTTTAGGTATTTTGATGACGTCAGTAGCACATATTTGAAAATTTTTAGAAAATCGTTAACCTGATACAACTGTTCTTAAGAACTTGAAATTCTAAGCAAAATAACGTATAGGATCATTTGTTTTCGAGGAACGCTTAAAGAAATATAAAGGTTTTTAAAATTTTGCTCAGATCAGCAAAGACTTGTAAAAATACAAAAATTCTCTGTTTAGAAACTTGTGTATTTTTTATTTTTTTTTTTATTATTTTTTTTTCTCGGCTTAACGTCCGTTTTCCATGCTAGCATGGGTTGGACGGGGTATATTAATGACCCTCTTCCAATCTGATCTAGACTGTGTTAGATCTAAACTCAACTTCCTCTGTATCAAGTCTGTCCTTATAACCTCCTGCCAAGTCTTTCTCAATCTGCCTCTGGGCTTTGCCCCTAGTGGCGCCGTAGATTAGTGGTTATAGCTCTCGTACTCTATGCGGGAGACCGGGTTTGATTCCTCTTGACGGCGATTCAACATGGGCGAATGAATGTTACCATAGCCCCAGGTTAACCCAAGCCATGTGAGGGAAATTGGGGAGATGGCACACTGTGTGGGCCGTTGGATGTTGCCGGGAGTTGTCTAGTAGAGCGCAGGCCCTAATTGGGTCTGCGTAGCTCAAAATGAGCATTAAATACTCTAGGACTCCTTATCTAAGCCATGGCCCCTCCTGGAAATAATAGACAGGGTATATCCCTCGATATTTGTGAGGCTAGCCATGTAAAATATGCACATCTATCTAACTATCAAGTCTCTACACTTTCTTACCCAATTATCCTCCTCCATTCTTTCCAAGTGCCCCAGCCAATTCAATCTTCTTATCTGGATAACATCTTTAATTCTACGGATACTTAGCCTGCTTCTCAGCTCATCTGAACTCTTTCTGTCTCTCAGACTGGCGTTACACATCCACCTAACCATTCTCATATCATTCCTTTCTAAACGGTCAAGATCATCCTGCTTCACTGCCCATGTCTCACTACCGTACAACATAACACTTCTTACACAGGCCTCATACAACCTACCTTTTACCTCAATTGACAAGACTCTGCTAGTCAACAAAGGCAGTAACTCTCTGAACTTTTTCCAAGCAGAACCTATCCTGCAAGTAACACTTCTTCCAACACAACCTTCACTGCCCAACATATCACCTAAGTAACAGAAGTTCTCAACTATCTCTAACGAGCCACTGTTGTACATCATTAAAGCTCGTAATACTTCATTCTCTATAATCTCACCTTTGCAACGCTTGCATACAAACTGAATGTCAGCTCTTAACCTTCCACCAATACTACTGCACTTCTTATGTACCCAATGCTTGCAAGTCTGACAAAAAAATTGAGTTACTACCAACCCCTTTCCTGCAAACTCCACAAGGCCACTTTCCAACTACAAGGTCACACTTGGCTGCAATGCTACTAATCATGACTTTAGACTTTGCTGTGTTCACCCTTAGCCCTTTCTCTTCTAGTCCTTTCTTCCACTTCTCAAACTTTTCAACTAATTCTTCCATCGACTCTGCTATGAGAACCAAATCATCTGCATACAATAACTCCCATGGACAACCTGTTCTGAACTCCATCGACAGCGCTTCTAAGACTAGAACAAACAACAAAGGACTAAGTACAGAACCCTGATGTACACCAACATTTACACTAAATTCATCACTAAGTGAATCTTTAATCCTGACACGACTTCTAGCATTGCTGTACATAGACTGTACCATCGTAACTAGCCACTCATCCACACCTAATTTTCTCATAGCCCACCAAATAACTTTACGTGGCACTCTATCAAAAGCTTTCTCTAAATCTACAAAGGCAAAATAGAGATTCTTTCTCTTTCCTAAATAATTTTCCTGAAGCTGTCTGAGTAAAAATATTGCATCTGTAGTGCCACGCCCTGGAACAAAACCAAATTGCATCTTATCTATATCAATTCTTTCTCTAAGTAACTTATCAATCACTCTTTCAATAACTTTCATTACTTGATCAACCAACTTCAAACCTCTATAGTTACCTCTTTCTAATGCATCACCCTTGCCCTTGAAACAATTCACTATTACACTCGACTGCCACTCACTCGGAATAACACCATCCTTTATAATCTGATTAGCAAGACTTGTAATAAGCTCAACTCCAATATATCCAGATGCTTTTACCATCTCTGCAACAATACCTGATACTCCTGCAGCCTTGCCAATCTTCAATTTCCTAATAGCCTCCACTACCCATTCTGTCTTGATCTGCATAGCTGGCCCTTCTACAACATCATCATCAGACAAATTATCCTCATCCCAATCAAACTCAGTGTTAAGCAACCTCTGATAATAATTCTTCCCTTTTCTCCTCCTCTGTGCTAGCCAAAACACCTTCATCATTACGTATACACTTCTCACCTACAACATCTTGATTAGTCTTCTTCATTTGCTTTGCTATCTTGAATACCTCATTGTATGTTGCTTTTTATTGTATAGATCTTGAAACGCTGATCATGAAAATGTATAGGATCCTGTTACTTTTGACAACCAGCTACAGAAATATTGGGGTTTAAAAGTTTTTTGATGACGTCATCAACCTACTATTCTAAAATGCATTTGGGTCTCCAGCTTTGGAAAACGGATCCAATTTGGTCCCAGGTTGTTACCCACACAGTGAAAAATGACTGACTTACCACTTCGTTTCCAAGTTATTTTGCTGCAAAGTTATAACTGCATTGTAATGGCTTTATTAATTTAAATTAAGATATTGACGTTAAATTAGTGTTTTTGACGTTGTGCCATAACGTCTGGAATATTAAGAAAGAAGACATAACTTTTTTCGGCTACATAAAGGGAAAATGAACACATCAAATTCACTTGCTACAGATAGACAGACAGACACAGTTTTCTTATTATTATGTAGATAAATATATCAAGTATATTACGTCAACCGTAATATTTGTGTACTCGTTAAAAAGTGTCTACTAAATGAACTAACATCTGAACATTTTGACAATTATTTTGTCAGCCAACAACATGACAATAACACACGAAATAACGGCTGCATTGTCAGGTTACCTCGGGTCAAACTAGAAATCGCCCGGCAGAGTTTCTATTTTGCAGGGGGTAAACTGTATAATTCACTGCCACTTGAAATTCGAAAAATCGATAATATGTCTCTTTTTATGAAGGCGCTCAGGGGGTACTTCTCTTAATAGACGATACCAGCTATTGGGCGATGTGCACTCTCAGCGGCTATCTTAGTCACTGTGCCGTCCAGTCTGCTTCAAGTTTGGCTAAGTGGGATTAATGTTTTGAACTATGCCTATGTCTTAATTAGCTCTCACATGAAGTCACTTCACACCTTGTCTGCATACTGTTGCATTTCTAGTTGATCAATTTTTTGTTTGTTTTTATCGTTTTTACTGTTTTTACTGTTTTTACTGCTTTTTTCCATTTTTATTCTCAGACAGGACGGACATTGATAGCAGTTTTTTTTTTGTATTTATTGTATATATTTGCAAATTACTGAAGACCTCATCCTGTATAAATATTTTTAAATAAATAAATAAATAAATAATAAGTTAATTGTGACATGAATTCTCCTTTAGAGGTTAGAAATTTTTTTAGCATGGCAGATGGGAATATTGATGCTTTTGTGCTGTCAAATCACTTTCGTGAACTTCAACAGGGTAGGTAAATATAATTTATATTTTATACACCCATGTTATAAACTTTTTATTTATTCCAATCCTGTTTCAAACCATTTTTTGCCTACATTAATATTTATTAAAGAAAACAATTTAAAACATTGCAATATAACAGTCTTTCACTTCCAAAACTACTTGGAACTAAATGTAAATATATACATTATACTTACTAATGTTATGTTTATATCGGTTCCAAAAAAAATCTTGGGAAATATATATAATCTCAAATTTGTTAAGGCAAAGTAGGTAAACCTGCTGTAAAAACTGACCTAAAATTTTAACATTTGAATTTTGTATATATAACGGCCTCTACTTTTTCATTTAACTAAATATAATTTAATGTAGTGTAATGCTTAGTTTCGATTAGATTAAGCCTATTAATGTTCATAAACCTTTTTTTATATAAAAGAGTGTAAACTGAAAGATACTTCCTTGAGACTTCACAACAACTGTGTGTCAAAATTATGACTTTGAGATATGCCTCTCAAATAATTACTCAAATAATAAATTGACGCTTCAAGTGCTGGACTGTATGTGAAAGTTGATCAGTTTAATTTTCTTGAACAAACCTTCATCTTGTTTGGAATGAGTTGCAAAGCCATTAGAAAATAATTTTCTAAAATAAAAAATTTGATGAGAAAAGAATGTGTAATGTTGTTAAAAATAATTTTCTGAGAAAAAAATTGATAAAGAAATAATGTGCAAATTTTTCGTTAAAAAAATTGACAAGGAAAGGATGTACAAATGTTATTAAAAATAATGGAGAAAAGGATGTGCAAATGTCATTAAAAATCAATCTCGTCCCCAGGGCTCTTTTTTGCCTATGATATTTAGATTGGATGGCTCTGTAATAGCTCTGGTCCAGGCTAATGAAAATCACCATTATTTTGGGTGATTTTCAATCATGAAAAATGCATTTTGGCAACGTAGTTGAAGAACAGAGTAAGGGGTGTTTGGGAAAATTTGGTATTGTTGTTCTTTCAGCATTTTTACATTCATTATAAAATTTTTGCGTCTCATAACAATGTTTATGTCAAGTTTTTTGCTTAACAACAACATCTTAGCTAGCTACAAGGTTTTGTTTTTAGACCCATAGCAACTTTCTGTTTTTAGACCCATAGCCACTTTCTCTTGATGCTGGCTAAGTATTAGTTTATCAGTTATATGTTATAGCTAACTATTATAATTATATATGGCTATAGTATTGGATTTCTTAGCTAGTGTTTGTCAGGAGTTACGTCTCCTAATTGATTTTATTTAAGTTGTTAGACTTGAGCATGAATTACGGAAGACATAGCTAGCCACAAAATCTGGAGCATATACAGAAGTTTCAAGAACAAGTTAAGGACACTTGCTATACCTAGTATATCACATGCCAGATGAAGATATTTATTTGAAAATTTGTGTAAACTCACTATTTTCATGGGATGTCCCTTGGCAATTGTTTCAAGGAAGGAACACAAAGGCAGTTCTTGAGTGCTTAAACCTCTCATATGAGCTACAGACACCTTTGCAAAGGTACATGTGCAGAAAACATTAAAAGCAATTCTCATGCTTGAAATAAGTCACATTGGTTTAATTAAAACCTGTTTTAGGTTTGGGATGGAATGCTTTATCAAACCTGGAAAAGTTGGACAAACATTATGCCAGTAAAAATAGGCGTAAATATAACCCTAGAGACTTATTTAGTCATCCACAACGTCAACGTACCAAGTTTACACCTTTTGAACATTATAACCTGGCTGGTTGACAAACATGCTACCTCACTCATCAAAACGTTTTTGAAAGAAAGCTATAAATAAAGATACTATTTCCTGAAATTTTTAAAGTTAGCTAGCTCCAGCCAGTTACGTCCATTCATTATTACAACTAATATTTTTCTAATAGAATCCAGCATTTATGCAGCGTTTTTTTGTGCCACTATTTTTCTCTTTCCACGCACATTGTTTTAAAGTCAAACAAACTCTGTCAACTCGCCGTTTTAATTCAAAACGCACATACAATCAAAATATGTATATCATCAACCTGTACCAAGGCTATTACAGAGCCGTCCCGTCCTGGGGACAAGGTTCAGTAAACATATTTTTCTGAGAAAAGAAATTCAATGATAAAAGGATGTTTAAATGCCGTAAAAATAATTTTCTGAGGAAAAAAGGTTGGTATGAAAGTTGGTGAAAGTACTTTCTTGTTTTTTCAATCTTCCCTGACTTGAACATAGGCTGGGTGATGTAACAGGGAGATTGCTAATATTCTCTTTCTTTCATAACTGTTATCTGCCCCATAATTGTTATCTAAGAGATATGCACAAAATTGGTGTGTAGCTTTCTTGCTCACCACAGTAGTTCAGTTCTGTTAATATTGCCATATTAATATCTCACTTGTAACATATATTTAAAAGGCTTTATTAGTATTTTCATTAAATATTTACTATAAAACGATAATATATAAACATTAAAAATCCATGGTAGGCTGAAAACACACTTCATATTGCTAACAACATCAATTTCAAATAAGTTATTTATTTTTTTAGAAAAGAAGAAACTTGAAAATAAACTTGAACATCTAAGGATGAAACGCAAAGATCTTGAATCTAAGCAAGACACAGGTAATTGTTTTAATTATTCACAGTGGAACTTAAACTTATGTCAAAAATTGTTTATCTGCTTTCATGTGTGTTTTTTATGTATTTTGTTATTCCAAGATTGTTATATTTAGGACTTTTGTTTTGAGTTTTCTAATCCGTGAATGGTATTGTGACTATTTTTTTTTTAGTGTCTAGGAAAAATTTATTGCTCTCTCAGAAAAATGAAAATATGTCAAGTAAGTTTTTTCGCTTTTTTTTTTCCTGTATATAACTATTATTAACGTAATAAAAAGTTTAACTCGTTTGGAATAACCATACTATAGGTTGGGTCTTATTAAATATTTAAATCCCATTACATTACTGAAACACTGATAAATCTTTGGATTTCTGACACAATTTTGTCCTTTCTGTGATAAAGTTTTTCCAAAAAAAATATTTTCAACCAACCAATTTTCTTACATGCTATTTGTGAGAAGCTTCGGTTTAACTCTATTAGCATCGAGTTTGTGGTAAGGAATAAAGTACCTGTGGCCTCTTTGACAAGACATAACTTTGTTGTGCATGTGCTAAAAGTTTTTTTTACAACAATTTTGTACATTGTGGGGTGTGACATTTTTAGCTACAATCGTGTGCAAAAATATTTGGAAAACTCTCTGATTTTTAAGTTTTTAGACTTCTTTTATAATAACAGCCCCCCTCCCCCCAAATTCAGTGTTGAATTTGTTGTTTTGATTGCTAGTGTCAGGTCTTGTAAAGGCACTGTTGTCAAAACAGTCAACATTGAACTTGGGGGGGAGGAGGGATACTGTTTTTCCAAAACATTTTTGCACACGATTGTAGTTACCAGGTGGGCATAAAAAATAAAGTATTTTATAAAGATTTGAAGAAAATATTGGTTGTTTTAGACAGCTACCAAGACAATCTACAACCAGTTTTATGGTTTAGTATGAGTAGTTCAGGATATATGAATTGCGGGCACTCAAAATATACAAGAATTATTAGCCTATCACAAAAAAATGCCAAAAATGCCAGTTGTTGACTTGGAACCTAAATTGAAAAATATATATCAATAATATTTAGTGCATTCTGATTACTTTGTGAGATGTGTGCAACAATTATACAAATCTTTGTTTATGTCACAGGGACAGTGAACATAGCAAAAATGAAAGTGCAAGAAACACAGCTTCATGTAGATAAGTATGAATGAGAATGAGTGGATAGTTGACGTAGTTGATGTAGATTGTTAGTTTTGAATTAGTGTTGTTGTTGAGGGACTGTAGCTAATTATGCAGCTAAAGTTGATTAATTTTCGCAGAATTGGTAGAATGTCAACTTAAAATTACTAGATATGATCAGGAATTTGACAAACGCTTGACGCTGAAGTCAGTCTGTTTTATAACAGTTACTTTTACATTATTCTGCTTGAGGTGTTGTTTTTTGTCGTTCTTATTCAAATTTGAATAAGTCTGTCAATTGATTACATTTGTTGTTGTAGTTGACAAAAATTTGCGAAAATAATTCTTTGCAAAAAGTTTTAAAATTGTCCATTTGCGAAATAAAGTCTTCGTCAAATGTATCAAAATCACTGGTTTGCATATTCTTTTTTACCTCACAAAAATTAATTAACTTAAGTACTTTCTTAACAAGGAGTTATTAAGTCAACGTAACAGTTAAATAGTTGTGTGGTAGAAATAAGGAAGTTCAGATCGTTGAATTGCTCATTTTGTCAAACTCGTTTTTTTCTTGTATGGGTAGTTGATATAAACAAGACATTAAATTTGGAAAAAAAAATTCAAAATATACTATTCAGACCTTTTTGTTGATATGAATGTAGATAACTTTGTTTGCTTGCATATCTGTTTTGCTCTTTTTATGAAAAAAAATTTATTTTGAAATATTAAATGATTGTAGTTTTTCTTCATTTTTTTTAGTATGCAAAGGTTAAATGATGGGCTGCAGAAAGACGTGTGTGCTGTTAAGAAACAGATCACTGATGGGGAGAAACAACGAGAGAACCAAATGTAAGTATGTGTCTTTTTTTTATTGTCGTCTTCAGGAATCTAAAGTAAGGGATGATTTGCTGAGCTCTCCATATTTTGATGATTCAAAGACTAAAAACTTTTCCTATTGTAAGTCGTTTCAATACAAACCTATGTTCAAGGGTTTGTGTTTTCTAGTGTATAGTTATCTGTGTCATAGTCCTCATGGGAATCAGCTTACTTAAACTAACAACTTCATAAAATTATTTGGATTCGTTTCCGAATTCGTTTCGTTACTATCGGTTCCGTGAATACGTAACGTGGAAAGGTTTTTCTAAAAGTATGTTTATTCTAAAAGTATGTGTAATTAAGCAAACTGGACTTACATAATAATCATTCGCAAAAAAGTTTTTGCACGAAAACAATGTCATTTGACAAGTTCTTGAGTATGACTTGGTATAGGACAATTTTCTGTTGGTGCAAAAATGCAGCCTGGGAATAGGGTTTTCTAAAAATGTATCATAAACAGTGTCTACCCGGATGATGAAAACTCCATCGTAGAGCCCTACATATTTTTTTAGTAAATTTTATTTTACTAACACAAACTACTAAATTCTCAAATGATACAAGGGAAACACTAAAATAAGTATATTAGTGGTCCAGAATTCTTGCTAGTATATTTTCTTACACTCCTCCATTGAGACTTTGAAAAAATCATAAGAGATGTGTGCTTAAACAAATTGTGTTTTGTTTTTAAGGAACGTCATCCAGGCGAGATATGACGAATTGGCCGATAACTTCAGAAATGCCATGAAATATTATGTAGGTAAATGTATTGATACCGGAATTTGTACTATGTTTTGAATATAATGAAAATAAGGTATTATCCTTTACCTAATTAATCGTGCAATATGAATAGTCCAGCCGTTGAAGGTAAAATCTATACAAAGTTGAAAAATGGCCCTCTTCTATGTGTAGATTGATAGAAAAAAAACTTATTATTATGTCGTGAGAATACGAAGATGTTATTTTTGCACATATTTAAAATATGTCAGATATCTCAATTTCCACTACAGTTATCTAAATGGAATTCTCTAAGTCTGAGCATGGAATAGAAATAGTCAAAGTTTCAGCTTTTATTAACCAGCTTGCTAATGGACACTTCTAAAGCTTTATTGATACACTGGTCGATAAGGCCCAAGGAAAAATCCACTTAGGCAAAAGACCAATGAAAAAATGGGTTGCTTTAGATGTTTTGCTGACGTCTGCAGTGCATATACAAAAAAAAAATGTTCTTAAAATCTTACACCAAATGTCAAATGTCAAATCGCATTAAATCCTCCACACAAATCTTACACAATATAAAATAGAACAGCTTGCAAGGTGCAAAATCATGTTGATAAAAAGTTACAACAACGACACTCACAACATCAACACTCACAACACCCACAAAACCGACAGTAAGAACACCGACAGTTACAACACCGACAGTCACAACACGGATAATAACAATATTAGAAATAACGCATCTCAAATATGTACATCTTATAAGTGATTATGTTCAAAACCCTCAGTATTTTATTCTGAAATGTCAAAAAGGAGGCCTGCAAGAGTTAGCACAAATCAACAAAAATAAGTTCTTTACACATTTTAAATATTGTCTTTCCCTTAAAAGCTTATACAAAAATATGAAAAAGCCATAGTTTGGAAAATATCAAATTTAAATCTAGAAAAATCAGTCATTTCGGTTGCATACCATCCTCTCCTGCAAAAATTTACACAAAATGTAAAAATCAACCAGTTAAGAACACAAAAATTTTCTTTTTTAGTATGATGATCCATACTGCCCTTTACCAACAATTTTAAACCTAAATGTCAAAAAATCAATAAGCAAAGAATAAACTTGAATCAATAAACATTGTATACGGTTCATAAACAAAAGTTTACACAAAATGTAAAACAGATCGGTTTTTGAGAAACACATCTAAATCAACAAAAATAAGTTCATTCAGCATGTCGTAATCAAAATTTAAAAAAATCAGTCATTTCAGTGCATACAGTCCTCGCCTCTAGATTACAAAATATAAAGTTTCAGTCAGAACATTAAGTAATTTATTTATCATCAGGAAACATTTATCCCTACAAAATTTTGTAAAATTCTCAAGAAAAACAAAAACGTGAAACCATGGACTTTTCTTCCAGCAAAAATTACATCACACACAGTTAGTTCTCCCAAACAATAGTTTATAATACGAAATATAAAGACAAAGTTGTTATATAGTCTGAAGATGTACTTAGTGTACGAAAAGCTTAACAAATATATAAATACTTTTTAACTTTCAAACTCGTTTTATTTTTTTCTTAATTAGTAAACGATTAATTAGTAAACGATGGCTGTTATTTTTACCGATAAAGACATCAGCTTTACAACAGCTTACAGTGAAGTCTGATTCTACAAAGATTTGTTCTTTCAGTATATATATTGCATGTGGTCTATTTCCAAAAAGATTACACAAAATTTCAAAAAATAGCATTTTGCAACACGAACAATATGAACTGACAAATTTTTTTAACCCACGTATAAACCCACGTATATAAATTTCCAATCAAATGTCAAAAACCCCTGTAAAAAAAACTGGCATTTTACATGTAGGCTGACAAAAGTTTAACAGGATGAGGAAACAAAACGATAAAAAATAACTTAACACACACACTTTAAATTCTATAAAATTCGTTCCACTTGTCATATTGTGGTCCCCTTGTAAAGTTTACAGGAAATGTGAAAAAATTATTCTCTATGGGCATAAAAATGTGTCACAGTATCCTAAAAGTTCAAGAAAGATTTTGTAGCTAGCTTGTCACATCATAATTCGTGTTCAAAAAAGAAGAGAAGTTTGACTACTAAGGTAGCTATAAATACCTAAAAACAGAGGAATAACAACAAAACTCATAGATTAGAGCTAGCTAGGAAGGAGCCTTGAAGCTAACATTAGCTAGCTAGCTAACAAAAAAGTACCTAAGACACCCAGTTAAATATACTTAAGCTGGGGAGACTTAGCTACGTCTATAGCTAGCTATATTTATGCTTAGTACAACACATAAAGGAAAACAATAGCAATATAAAAATTATGACATTTGCAGTTAGTTCAACAAACCAAAACTTTCTATTTCGCTGGCACATTTGTTTGGTAGCCAGCTAACAGCTTTATGCAGCATTTTAAATTTTAGGACATTAATTATGCAAAAAATTGTAAACAAATGCTAGCTTTTTTATAAAAAGCGCGGTAAAATATAAATTTGAAGCTCCAATGGATTTTTTTTGAGAATGCGATTCTCCTTCACAATTTGTGTGTTACATATAAAAACGGAACGTCTAAAAATATCAAAGTTCTTACTTTTTCTCAATTCCAATTCACTTGAAACTCTAGCATTCATTTTGTACTTCTAACTTTACTTTACTACTTCTAGCTCCACTCTTCACTTCCTAAGTAACTTATTGTGACTTCCAACTTCACTTTTCTACTTCTACTTCTTCACTTGGTCTCTTTTTTCTTTTTTATATATGCTTTTTTGAACTACTTTACTTTTTGCACTTTTTTGAAGACGAAGGGACCCGTTCTTTTGTTGTTGTTTTGTGTGTCGATGTTAACCCTGTTCCAAATTATATGCTTTTTTAATCCACTCCACTTCTTCACTTTGACTTTCCTTGCTCTTAATATCTGCTACATATCTTATTAAAAACTTAAATACAATAGCGATTGAATTTGCACTAAGTTTGTTGTTTAAACAGTCCAACTGGCTTTAACTCAATCAAAATTGAATCTAGTTTGTGTACTTATAAATGCAAAAGGAGAAAAAAAAAATTTAACAAAAACATTTTTCTTGATGTAGGTAGATCCTGTATTAAGTACTGAAGAAGGAATGTGGAAAGTTTCATGTGAAGAGAAAAAGAATGAGAGTAAGTGTTATGTTGAGCTGTGTATAGGTGTTGACCGGCTGCCGGTTAATTTAGTGCTTCATGACGTTGCCTTGTGAACATGAAAATCATGAAATTTAATCACACGTTTCCTGAATTACATGTTTTTTAAATTTCAGTATTTTGATGTTCGTATTCAGCATCTTAAATTGATGTCTGTAGAAATTGTCAAAGTGCTGTTTTGGTGATATGTAAATATAAAATGTTTTTTGATTATATTTGTATTTTTTAGTTACAAACGAAGAAGACACGCTCTCAAAAATGATGGAACGTTTGGAAAAGTTAAAAATTATAAAAGGTATGAAAAAATATGTCTTGACATATTTTATTTGTATCGCTCTTCGACTGTATAACAGCTTCAACACCTCCCTTTCTTTGATTTAGGTGTGCCCGAGGAAAAACCTCCCAAATCAATCTGGAGACAGTATCTAGATGCAGAGAACACAGCGCTGTATGTTGTATCTTTAATCACTTTTCTATAGGAAATATTTTGTTTGACTTCGCCTGTTTTTTTAAACACTTGCTGTGCTCATGTCTGTCATTGTGCATCTCTCTAACGTCCTTGTATCGAGGTTTATAAACTCTTATGTAGGAAAATTAGTACACCATTTTTTGTAATGTGGAAGTCTTCATGGTGCATTCTACGATGGCCCCCATGGCTCACTTCTCTTCTTAGTAAAAACACTTCTCTTCTCAATAAAAACACTTCTCTTCTGTATAAAAACACTTCTCTTCTGTATAAAAACACTTCTCTTCTTTATAAAAACACTTTGCTACTTTTCTCCGATAAGTTCTCTTCTGTTCGAAACACTTCTCTTCCAAGTGCGAAACACTTCTCTTCCAATACGAAACACTTCTATTCCATAAACTCAAAAATGTCCCAGACTGAATCTGGTCCTTAATATATGTATTTATCCAGATCTTGTTTATGAATAAATGGCATACCCCGGCCCCTGCGCATAGCAAATTTAGGACCCAGTAAAGTTTGCATAAATTCTTCCAGAAGCATTTTATACGAAATTTTGCGGGGAAAAACTTTTCTACAAAATTAGATTTTTCGCCGGAAATTTCACGCTTTATACTTTTTAGAGGTTATACGGTCCCAGAAGCGTAATACGCGATTTCTTTTTTTTATTATTATCTAGTTTTGACTTACTTTGAAGAACTTTTATAATTGCAATTCGGCGAAACTAGAACGTTTTGCGGCTTACGATTGACCCTACTTTTTGCGGGAATAAACATTGATTGTGATGCCTTTTAGGAACAGAACTCATGGTTTACAAAAACCATGATATATTTTTTGCAGGAATAAACATTGTGATGTCTACTTGTCCCTACCACTACTGCTACCGCTGGCATGTGACTTGTGTTAGTTACACAAGACAGCGAAGACTTTGTGGCTGATGGTGTCATCGTAGTTGCTGTCAGGGACGAGCAGGACATTAGATTTTCAAGTTCCTCTTTAACAATTTCTCATACTACAGACTTCATGTTTATGCTTGCTGGACGAAGGTTGAAAAATATAAGTCACATGGCGAGGGAACTGGTGCCGTGTAATAAACCTCACAAAAGGTTAAAACTACGGACCAATGATGCAAAATTGCGGACCAGATTTTAGAATTCAAGTTGTAAAGAGCCACATGCAGAGAAGTGTTAAGTGCAGAAGAGAAGTGTCAAAATACTGAAGAGAAGTGTCAAAATACCGAAGAGAACTGTTTCGTTATATAGAAGAAAAGTGTTTTTGATTTGGAAGAGAAGTGAGCTATAGGGGCCATCGTAGCATTCGGTAAATCATCAGCATTTCCATTTCATTACATTTATCTCTAACCTTGCGTTTAGGACGTTGTTTCAAAGAGAAAACCAGCTTGCTGATACCGCTGTTAAAGGATTGTATAATGCTCTTCAATCGGAAGATAAAAAGTGAGGCTTTTATACTTTATGAGGAGCAGTTTTAGCAAATTTGCGAAAGTTTGAAATTTTAGGCCAATTATTCATTCACGAAAATATTTATCGCTTTAACATGATAGAAATTGTTTATAAAATAAAAAAATGAAACTTTTTTCTGCAATATTATAGAGTTGATAGAAATATAACCTAACAATTTAACATTTACCTTATGTTCGTTTTTTCAATCGTTGCTTGCTTGCTGAGTGTAGAATTATTTCGATAAGAAATATGGTTGGAAAAATTAAAAAAGAAATTTTAAGAAGGAAGTCTGCAAAAACACGTTTTTCAAAGGAGGCTGAAAACCGTTTTTTTTTTTCAAGATAAAAGACCGGAAGAACCGGGTTATGATATAAAGGCACAGCCATTGTGAAAAAACGTATAAAAGTCAGGGCAAATGTTGAAAAAAACATCAGTAGGGAAGTGTTTGGCTTGCACATTTCATTGACAACCAGTTTCATTAGCTTGAACAAACTAGGTTGGAGACACCGTACTGTTTTTGTCACTATATTTTCACTATATTATGTACTATATTTTGTTAGACGAAGCCATTGTTTTATTTCTACGCTGTTTCTTAAAACAAAGAATTTCTGAAAGGTAAAACTTCTTTTTTTTAGTTTACACGAAATTGAAGAGAGTTTGTTTCAGCTGAAGAATCACAAAACCTTTTAACGTGATGTTGTAATATTGAATTTGTTATGGAGAAGAGATTTAACTCAACGGAACATTTCTGTTATCAAGTTGCATCAAACATTTTTTTGTTTGTTTTTTCATAAGAAACCAGTCTATGAATTTAAAGGTTTCTATACGACTGCACTAGCGGAAAATGCTCAATAGCATTTCTCTCTCAAGCTTGAGGTTAATGGAAGCAATTCTTCACTTGAGAAAAAAATTCACAATAAAATGGCTGATGTAAACAGAACATATGTTTTTGTTTTATGGCAGCGTCGTATTTAAAGAGTACGTAACAAGTAACAACAAAGATGTTAGTTAGAAAACTTTTTCTGATAAAAGGGGTTGCGCAGCTATCATTGTTAGTTTATGAATTTAACTTATTCCATTGAATTAACCTATTTTAATGTTTCCCAAAAATGTTGTTTATTGTTTGTCAGGAGAAAATGATTTATGGATTCATAACTTTTGTGCATAGCTCTCATTAACACCATCCACATTTTTCTGAATAGATGTTGGTATTTTGTGAACTAGCTTACGTGGATTAATTTTCGCGTGGATTAATTTTCACGATTTCGCTAATATCTTTTCGCGAAAATAAATCAAAAGTTTTTGAATCTCGTTATTTGCGAAAATTAATCCATGCGAAATATGTCAAATCTTGTCTTTCTTAAAATGAATCCACGCGAATTTTCGAATTTCATCATTCGCGAATTTTTTATATGTAAATGTTATCGACGTTATAAACAAATGATTTACAGTAAAGTGTTATTTTTTTGTTACCTAAAATTTACCCACGCGAAATTATTACGATAAGCTCATTCGCGAAAATAAATCAACGTGAAATTAAGTCCACGCGAAAATTGTGAAAAGTGTTTTCCGCTCGAGCAGAGAATGCAGTTGTATGGAAACTTACCTTGTGCATTACAGAATGACGTGTCATTTTTCCAGATACTTCATTACGATGTTTAGATTTTACCATCCTCCCTCTAAACGTCAAAATAAAAAAGCACTGGGACATACTCCCTAGTAAAAAGCATTACATTAAGGGTACAAATTATTTGCGTAACTTATGCGCATTTAGGTCAAATCTGCAAAACTTTTTTCCCAGATTAAGTGTAAGACGACAACTAATTTCGTTAAGCGAATTAAATTTTGCGCGGAATAATTTTTGCGAACGCCCTATTTTTTAATTTATTTACGCGGATTTATTTTTGCGAATAGCCTTCGATCGCGATTTTTCGGCGGGATTTAATTTTGCGAAAAACATTAAAATTCGCAAAAATTAATCCACTTAATGTAGTTTATGTTGTTCAAAAAAATCAACGTTTCACGGATTTGCCGTTTTAACGTTATTAAGTTTGTGTCCCAACAGTTGCATCACACATTCTTTCCCAGCATGAATTTAGCGATGAACTTCCGATATTACATCGCTTTTACCGGTAAATCGGTTGGCCGTTGTTCGCCAGTGAAATCATTTTGAACTTTGGGGTAATAATTGTGATAAATGAGGCCTTTCCCGAGAAATAACATTCTTTGGAACTTGACAAGACAGCTTAAACTGAGCAGCAGGCACGCCCGCTGTGCTAGACTACTATTCAATAATATGACGAATTAGGCAGTTTTCACTATGGTATCAATTCACGCCTCGCACTCTGAAGATGTTAAAATAATTTCAAAAACTACATTTCATTGACTTTCTAACGGTACCAGTTCCTTCTTGTTTCAGCAGTTGCGTCAAACATTCGTACTTACATAAATTTAGTGATAATCTTTAAATATTACAGGGTTACATCGCTTTTAACGGTGTAACGATTGTCCGTGTGACTCGAGTGAAATTGTAATCAATGTGGGGTAATAAGTGTGAGAACTGAGGCCTTTTGACTGCGAGAAATAACATTCTTTCAAACTTGGAAAGACTAGGTAAACTCCGCAGCCAGCGTGCCCACTGGAGTAGAATGCCAATCCACGCCCTCAACGCACGCTGAAGATGTGAAAACAGTTTCAAGAACTACATTTTATTGACGGTTTACCGCTACCAGTCTATTTGTGTTTTAACAGATGGGTCACACATCCCTACCAACATGAATTTAGCGATAATCTTCCTATTTTACTTGGTTTCATTGCTTTTACTGGTAAAACGTTTAGCGGTGAGATCCGAAAGAAATGGTTTTGAACCTTGGGGTAATAATTGTGATAAATGAGGCCTTTCCACTGCGAGAAATAAAATTCTTCCAAAGTTGAAAAGACTGCTTAACCTCCGCAGCGAGCATGCCCGCTGTGCCAGCGCTTTATTGAAAGAGTAAGACGAATTTGGTAGTTTACTCACTATAGTACCATTCCACGCTTTTAACGCGCTGCTGACGCAGTGAAAACAGTTTCAAAAATTACATTTCATTGACTTTCTAACGGTACCATCCCGTTTATGTTCCAACAGTTGCTTCACACTTTCGTACCAAAATAATGTGACGATAATCTCCCAGTATTATGATGGAGTTCCGCTCCTTTCACCGTCACCCGAGTGAAATGGTTTTGAACTTTGGCGTAATAATTGTCATAAATGAGACCTTTTGACTGTGATAAATAACATTCTTTCAAACATGACAAGACTGCTGAAGCTACGCAGAAAGCTTAACCGCTGTGCTTGCGTTGTCTTATATAGTTAAGACGAATTACGCAGTTTTCACTGTGGTATCAGTCCAAGCCTTTAACGCGCCATGAAGAACTATGCAGCATGGCATCATACCGAAAATGTGCTTGGTTCTCACCTAACACTAAAGAGCACTAACGAGCGATATCTCGTGTTTTTTTCAAAAGTGAGAATCAGTTTCAACGCTACTTAGTGCTCATTGTCGCTCGTTAGTGCTGTTTTTCGAGCAATAACGAGCACTAAGGCTTAGTGCTGTTATCAAAAATTTTTGATAACAGCACTAAGATTCTAGTGCTCATTTCATTGTTTTCTTCTGAGATTCGTGCAGAAGTATTTTGTACAGAACATGATTTTCAAATGACGAAATAGAGTGTGTATTGTGAATTTATTCTGTGTGTGTTTCTGTGTGTGTTTCAAAACAGAGGAAAATGACGTTGGAGAAATCGAAACGTCACAAACCTTCATGCATAGCAGAATGTGTTAGAAACTTTCGGGCGCTTTATGATAAGCGTATGAACAAAAACAAAATTTGGACAATCTTGAAGAGCTTTTAATCAATGAATTAAAACAAGGAAAGCAAAACCGAGTGTTGCCCTAAATTAAAAGATGTAGACGAAAAGATGTTTCAATTTTTGTAAGCGTAGCAAAAGCAGCAGCAAAAGCAACCTTCTACTTCTACGTTCCATGCTCAAAAGAGATCTTATATTAAGTATTTTTCTCTTATAGTGTGAATCACTTTAAAACAGACGCTCATTTTCCAGTGCTCTTTAGTGCTCAACTTATATCGCTCTTTAGTGCTCTTTAGTGCCAGGTGAGAACCAAGCCTTAATGGGTTTAATAAAAATATTAAAAAAGGTTCATTGCTTCTGATGCTTTCTCTTCTTCACACGAATCTTTATTCATCTTAGAGATCTATGATTGCTTGAGGACATTATGTCCATATTATTAATTTTAAATACATTATGTGACCATTTAAACATTGTCAACCATTGGTTACTCTTAGAATACTTGCAACTATTATATGTGCACAGTTGATTACGAGTTTAAAGACTTGTTTCACCAGTGATGTTATGACTTAATAAGTCGCGTAAATCTCCACAGAGTCCAGAATTGGGAAAAACTGTGGGCATAGTTTCTAAATATTTAAGGAAAAGATTTGTTTTCAGATTTTTTAATGCGGTATCTGATTAACAGCATTTCTCGATGAAAAAAGACAAATATATAACGCGATAAACTTTCTCACAGAGTTTCAACTTATCACAAAGTTGTCTTGTGTTCCAATATTGACAGTCACATCGCAAGTATATACTCTTAAATCAATATTTGATAAGATGTAACTGCTCTTAGAATCATATACGCTGGATTTTTAAGTATCAAGTAACTTTGCTTTAGCCTTCGCCTATGCATCCACTATTTTGTTAACATTTTCTTCTTTACCCTCGATCTGCTGTAAGTCACTGCCTCAATATTTACAATATCCGTATAAAAAAATTCAGTGAGGTCATGCTTACAAACTTCTCTTTGTAAACAATAGCGTAGGTAACGTTTCCTTAGAAGGAACATACAAACAAACACACGAACAAACAGGATTAGTATAGAATGTAACGTCAAAATCAAAGAAGTAAATAACACCGATGTGAACAAATAATTCCTGTGGAAAGAAATGTAAAATAAAAAAGACAACAAACTAATTTTTTAAAAGGAAAAAGGGAACTGGATTGCAGAAATCTTTACTTGAAAAAAATGAAGATTCTGTTGTTAAATTATCTCCTCTTCATTTTGTTCGTGTCGCATTTGAGCGTTGGTGAAATGATAAAAGCCAGACTACATCGTGATATAAATGATTATTTTAGTTCGAACGAAACTTTAAATTGCAAATATTACAGCACACATACAAGAAATAAAGGAAACTGCCTGTGTAACCCTTACCAGACGTTTTATGCAAATAAAGACGGCGTCTTCCGATGCTATGAAGGTATTGGATGGAATTTAGGTAAGTGTACGTGACCATATAACGGATATGGAGCAAAAACTAGGATCTTACAAACAGCATATTTTTTTACATAAAGCGAAAAACATCTGGACAGGAGGGGTTCAATGTTTAGTTAGTTTTTCTTGGGTGGGTAAGGGTATATTTGAATCTTCGATACTTAATGCTAAACTAACTTAAACTTCCTGTTCATTCTAGGTTGTAAGTGGACATTCTCACCGCATGCGAAAGGAATAAAATTGATGCAAGGTGTGGGTAACTTAGGTCATCTTAACATTACCTGTCATCGCAAAAGTCGTTTAAGAGCAACTGTCTACGAGCAATGGGCATCATCAAGATGGAAGAATGTTGTAAATATATCTGTTACACATCATAAGAAATTTGGTTGGAAGGTAGATATAATTTAACTGTGCATTTCCTTTCTTTTCTTTTTTCCGGCTAAGCAGAAATCGTTATGTTCATAGAATATTTAGGTACAGACAAGCACACCAGGGAACTTGAAAGGCCGACTCTTTAAACTCTTAATTGACGGTTGTGAAAGAGCACCTGAAGCAAGTGGATGTGTTCTCCTCAAAATATCCGGCAGCATACCTTGTAAGTGGCTTTTTATTACTCAAACCTGTCGCTTAGCTTAGTTAACTAATGTTTCTTTGAAAGTAACATTTAAAATACCGACTGGTAGCCTAGTGGTAGAGCGTTCACTTCCACTGCGGAAGGTCTTGGGTTCAAACCCCGGCCGAGTCATGCCAGAGGCTACAAAAGTGTGAATTTATCCTTTCTGCTTAGCGTTCAGCATGAGAATAGGATTGATATCTTGGGCTGTTGTCTAATTGAGTGATTGCTGTGTTCGCACGACTTTCGTAGTTCAAACGGGAGTTTTAAATGCACTAGGACCTTCTTCGCAGGGCCCTCGTTGATAGCTGCTGTACTAATAGAAACTGAAGAGGCTGTCGTAGGTAAACAATTTCAGTAATAGTGACGTTCTCTTATACAATAACTAAGACGCAAACGAATTTCTCAGAATCTGAAGTTATATCAAACAATGAGCACAAAACCATTAATGGTACGTTTTGGTGTATGAGCTATTAATGATTAAAAATCTGCTAAACACATAGAGCAAGGAAAATGATTTCCTGATTTTGACCAACTAATCAAAAAGCGCGGAAAGTTTTCTTAGTAGTGCCTAATATTAGGTTAAATTTTAATAATCAAATTCACGTTGTAATTCAATTAATCCAGTGAATTTTTCATGAAAAATACTTTAAGTTTTAGCCCTAACTCACTTTAACCCTATTCGGTCAGGGGGGGAATTGCGGAATCCGCTCCCCCATGCCGTTTTTTTCATTAACTCTTTTATGTATGCTGCATGGTTATTAGCTATTAGGCACCTGTAGGCCAAATATTTAGGTCCCGTACGTCTCAGAGCTTTAGATATTGACTATTATTTGAAACTACCTCTAAAAATCTCTATGAATCCTTATAATCAGGAAAATATAATAACTTTCGTTACGATTATTCTTAGGACTTGAAACTTACAAGATAACTTTATTTCGTTAAAGGGAATCTTTCTGAGAATTTTGGTCTTAATCTGATTGATTTTAATCTGATTTTCTGATTTTTGTGGAGTTTACCCAAAAATCAAGAAAAACGGGTTGTCAGGAAATTTTTGGCCTTTATTCATTCGAACTATGTAAAAAACGGAAAATATATTAACTAACTTTTATTTAGACTGTAAAAAACTCGTTCTAGAACGTGAGTAACGTGAGTAAGCTTCAGATAAAAAAGTGCTGGCTTACGAGAAATTTTATTGCTGCCATTTTGTTCCTGTCATGACGTACTATAAGTGTGCCAAGTTTTATTCAATGTGGGCACACCTGTCAAAAGTTATGGAGGACAACTGGACTAGATAACTAAATAAATAAAAACTAGATTTTATTCTTCCTAAGAAATATTGTCAAACGTGTACTAATAATGAGATTATAATTGTGTACAAAATTTTCCCCAATATCCCGAGATCTACTTCATATTTCAGGACTTTCCAGTTTATTAAGAACCCGAGGTTGCTAATGACGGAAATCTTCCAGCCGCATGCCTTCTTACTTAGCTTTATAAACAGATTTTCACTTTAACCCAGTCTTCGCGCACGGTTTTTATTAGCCCTTACATTCCTTAGTTCTAATAACAGGGATAATTATTTGTTAGTTTTATTCATAGACATTATTTTTTAGGGCTATTACCTAACTACCCATACACAACAAAGGAACCGATAAAAACTACTGAAAGTGAGATCTCAACTGTACCTTTAACGACGAAAAAAGTGACGACAATAAAGAAACCATCGACTTCGAAGACAGAAGAAAATGCTGTTACAGAAAATGATAAGAACAATAAGAGGGGTGTTGTAGCCATCATTTTGACGTGTGTGGCACTCATAATAATTCTCGCAGTGGGTGCTTTCATTTGGAGAAAATACTTTGAAAATTTAAAGGTAACTTACCTAAGTCGCATTTGAAAAGAATGCTACATTTCGATTTCAACATCTTCTGTTGATTTGATAGGAATTGTGTAAACCACACCAGTTACCTATGGATAAAGAAAACGACAACAGAAATGTATACGCTTCAATGGCTGATGAAACTATTGATAATCTGTATGTCACAATAGATTCTAATCCAGGTAGCCTCTGCATTTCTATTTTTAATTAATTAATGTTATCAGGCTGGTTTTAATCATGAAGTTTTGATTTTTTTAGAAACAAACGGAAGAAATTTATATGTAAGTGTCAATACTATTCTGCAACAAAGTTGATAGAATCTATGAAGTTGACAGAATAGGAGAGCTGTACACATCTCATTTTTTAGGGAACAAATGAAGAAAATCATTTATTGTTGCAAATTATAGCCACAACAAAATTTTTATTTATTAAATATATTAACATAAAATATCCAGTAATTTGAAATCGGTACATGCGCCTATAATAATACCTAAACAAAGTAATAATACTTAGTGTTAAGAGCTGCAATTCAATCTTGCCTTCTGTTTGTTTAGAGTGACTCATCCTGTGATACGCCGTATGAAACACCAGTAATTACCACAGGTGCAATCTACACACCACTATATACAGCGACTTCGGAACCATTATACTTTGAGTGCGAGAAGGCATATCCGGACGTTGCAAACTTGACCGAAGATCCAATATATTTTGAGACTGAACCAGAGTCGTAATAGAATTGTAATTTTAAGTGCTGTATTGCACGTGCTTGACATCGAATACATAAATAAAAAATGATCTCTACTCTGTTCAGTTTTTTCACAAAAAGAAGATATTATTTGCCGCACTTTAGATTAAGTACTGGCCATATAGAGTGTGGACTCTGATTTATTTATAAATAGAGGTCGCTAAATGTTGCACATTTTCAAAATAATTCCAGGAAAAGTGTACGAAAAACACTTCTAACCCTTCTCGCTACCGCTTACCCCTTGCGATATTTAGAAACAGCAATGAATGTCGACGTCATCTTTATTATAACAGAGTAGTTATTCTACCTTGTTAACTTATAAGCATATAGGAACGTTTACTCAGGGATAAAATTTTAGTTTCTCATAACGCATGTATTAGCAAACCTATATTCCAAATTATGGTCTTTGCATGAATTAACACATCTCTATGCACACATTTTAATGTCGTTGCATAGCAGAGTTAAAATTAACAGAAATAACACACGTTAGAAACTTACTTAAGCGTAGCCACAGTGAAAACTTTTTAGCAGACACCATCGGGACCTCAAAAATGTTGCAGATAGGTGACTGCTGCGTTGAGGTTTTTTTTTATATCGGATAGTGTGTCAAGAGGCTTGTTTTGGAAGAAGAATCTATGAGAAAACGTAAAATAGACTCGGAATTTAACAAAAAACCTGGTCCCCTATACAAATATCAGTTCTATGGGTTATTGTAAATAGGCATTTTTTCAATGCTACAGCCTCCCCCTCAATTCAATAGACATGAAACTGACCACAAGTGTTGCCCAGATCAACAACTTGACAAACAATTGCTGATGTCAGCCAAACAATGGGAATACGACATTCCCAATAACTAACCAAAATAGAAGAAGCGATTTGACAGCGAAATTTGACGCCATTACTTTAGGGAAAGAAACTTTCGCGAATGAGCCTAATTAAAAATTTTCGGAAACATAAACTTTCACGAATCAATAATTTTCAAGATTTTGGAAGAATCAATTTTCCTAAATTACGAGAAATTTTCTTAGAAATTTTTAAAAGGTACTAATATATTATGAGGAAAATTGAAACTGGCCAATGGTAGGCTAGTTAAAACATCTTTTAAGATCAGTGAATTCTTAAATACAACGTATCAACTTAATATGAGTTATTTTTTTCCGGTTACATAAACTTTCGCGAATTGAAAGAAAATAACTATTTTTCGCGTATAATATTTTAGAATCGGATAAACAATTTTTTGTATGGCAAAACACTCTCTCTCTCTTTATACATAAATCTTGACAGCATTAAAAACGGGAAAAATTTTGACCTTTGTCATTTCTAATTCATTTACATATGCATTCATCTACATGCCTGTTTGTTGTATCTGTGTCTCCTTCGCATTTTGCAGCTCGTCGTGAGAAAGATGTGCTCAGTTTGTACATTCCTTTCTTGAAAACACTCCGAGGAGGAGTGCTAATTCCTCCACAATCTCCTTAATTAGTATAATTAAAGAAACGTTAATACAACCTAACGAATTTCTAATCCCTCGTTATTAGAATTCACAATGTTAATAGTCAGCTTTATTATATTAAAATTGTCTGAATAAAGACATTGAAAGATAACTAAAGGCTGAGATGAATTTCGAGATGTAGTGAACACATTAAAAATGAAGTTGTTTCTGCTGCTGTATTTATTTGGCGCAACCGTCCTGAAAATAGGTAATTATTCTTACTGACATAAGTAAAAGTATCTTTCTAACGAGAAGAAGATTTTAGGAATAAAGTCTGTCGTGCCTTTGACCAAGTGACATGCTTTTTAACATGTTGAAATTTTAATACTTTGAATCATACCCTTTTTGACAATAAAAGCATTTTCAATTTTGGACTTTTAATACTTTTACTTCGTTTTCCAAGCACATTGTTGTTGTTGATTGTTGTTTTTGTTGTTGTTTTTGTTGTTGTTTTTGTTGTTGTTTTTGTTGTTGTTTTTGTTGTTGTTTTTGTTGTTGTTTTTGTTGTTGTCAATCTAAAACTTCACAGCCGATTGTTTAAAATGAGAATTTCAAATGTCACATTTCCGCCGTTTCCGACACAGAAAATTGATTTTCTATATAACCGTTTCCATCAAAGAACAAAAAATTGATGTTAAATCTTCGTCCAAAAAACTCTAAACCATCGACTTGAGTCTATAATACTGCAAATTTTTCTTCCTGTCAAAAGTTTTCTAAGTACATGTAAGTAAATTTCGTAACGTGAATAGTTAGCAATATGATTTCATTTTCAGATAGCAAAGGAGGAGGTGCAACTGTAACAGCAGCTAGTTCTGTCATTACTGTTTCAATAAATGGTACTGTCACGCGAGAACAAGATGTCTTTTTGAAATGCACCTTTGAGATCGTTGCAAGGTCCATATTCTGGGAGAGAAACGGGAAAATGGTTGCTTTAAAAATCAAAGATGTGGAAGGAGTTGATGTTAGCAACGAAAAGTTTATAGGTATCATTGTATGTTATTCCTTGATTGCTCGATTCCTTGAAGTTGTTGCTGAGTTACATATTATTGCTAAATGTATTAAATAATTTTAGTTGCGTTGTTACTGTTCAATGGCACAATCAGTATTATTTGTCATTATGATGAGTTGCCCACAGCTGGCTACGTTGTGGTAGAGGGTTGTGCGGAAGGTTGTGTCTTCAAATCCTGGCTGAGTCGCGTCAGGAACTATAAAAATGTTAGTTAATTGATCTTCTCTGCAGCATTCGGCGTAAAAATAGGATTAACATCTAAAGCGTTTGTCAAGTTCAGCGGTTGCTGTACATACGAGGGTTCCATTGCTCAAATGGTTAATTTAAATGTGCTAGCTGTCATAGCTGGACCTGTTCGCTGGAAGCCCATTGATAACAGTACTACTAGCAACGCTATAGACTATCCTTTGAAAAAAATATATTTACATGTCATTAGCATTTATAGTCTATGACCCTCCATTGATACTTATCAAATCTCGTAATTACACAGACAAACGTCATTAATACTCCAATTACTTATCTTGGCAATGTGTTTTGGTTACCATGTTCAAGTAGCAGGTCAAAGCAATGTCTTTTGAACTTAATTAACTGTAATTTGCACAACTTCCAGTGAATATTATTATTATTATTATTATTATTATTATTATTATTATTATTATTATTATTATTATTATTATTATTATTATTATTATTATTATTATTATCACTGTCGCTACAGTTACAGACTTTTTTTTTTCAATTTCATTTATTGTCCTTTTTGACAATTACTATTAACAAAATTAAAGGTAACTTGTGAAGCCATAATACTTGGAGAAAAATCCCTAAAAGTTAACAGGTTTTTTTGTTCATATGGAGAAAAAACAGTCCGGAAATCAGGCAGCTCCTGTTAAACGAGATGCAGCTTTGTTGGTGTTTTTCCAGTGAGAAAAAAACCCTGCCTAACTAAGATCTCGGCACAATGTACCATGATTTCGGTTAAGCGAGACTTGAATTTTTGATTTTTGTGCGTCATTTGAGTTATTTGCAGAAAGCATTTGTTTTCTGTATATATATGTCATTGAAGAATACACTTTTTTTGTCAAAAATATAAGCAACTTTATAAAATATTGCAGGAAGATAATATTAAATGTATAAAGAACAATAAATATATAAAACATTCCAGATGAATCAGAATATTATCAAATTTTATCATGATGTTTTTAGCGCTATTTTAACAAAATAAGCATGTATTATCAGCACATTCATTGATTGTATCTTTAGAAGTATACTCTCTGTAACATTTAAAAAACTTCTTTGACTTTTTCAGCCCACCTTCCGAAGATCGCCTCGTGTACATCAGGCCGCCTAGTCAAGTCAACCCGGTTAACCGGGCTAGCTCACCCTCATAATAACAGCCCCTTAGTTTATCTTTCAATAGTTTAAGAACTATAGCTGTTATAATTATTAAAATAAGGTGCTGGTTGATTTGATAGCATTGTCATTACAACTACTTATTTATGTAGTAAAGCAGATTAAAAAGCTAATGTGGACCTACAACAAAATAATAAAAACAACTCATGTAAGGAGTATAGAAGATTGTAGCCAACGATTAAAAACTTTTAGGTGTAAAACATCTGCATGCCATAAATGAAAATACGTATTGCTATTTCTACAACCATAGCTATGGTAATATGTCCAATAAAGTAGCTACCTAACATGCTAAGTTTAATGCCTTTATCTTGAAACGTTATTTTGGAACGTAAAAGTATTATTATTATTATTACTATTATTTACCCGGGTGGCCTCTTCAGTTCCTAAGGGCCTTTTTATATGAGAACCGGGAAACTCGCCCATCGAGTTTCCCGGTAGAGCGGGCTAATATCAACTCGGATTTATATGTAAATTTGTCATTTCCCATCCCGGGTTTATATGTAGAAAAATTAGCGGGAAACTAAAAGTGGCGGGGTGAATATGTAAGCAAATATGGCTTCCAACAACAGAAAAAAGATACTGTTGATGCTTGAAACAACTGTGTTATCACTATTAATTATTTCTCAAATTTTTTGAAAATTACCATCATTTCTGACCAATTTAAATATTATTCATTAAAATCTCCCACACGCTTGAAACAGGATTAAAAGTTAATCTTAGATCATTCTCAATTATAATTTTAGTGAAACCTGGTGTTTTCAGCATGTTTCATGGTTTTGTTGTCTTTTATTACAAACACACTATGATACAAAAACAAATATGTCCATTGATATGCATTAATAGTGATAATTATTTGCTCCTCTAAGGCTACATAAACTTTTTCCGTACTTTGCCACCAGGTTTTTCTGTTTACATGGACAAATATCCATCCCGTTTGACCGGGATCCCGGCTCACTTGCCCGGGATCTCGGTTGACCGAGTTTCCCGTTGTAACCGGGGCGAGATGAATATGCACCATATAAACACGATTTCAATTTTCAGCGTTCTTCCGCAAATATCTGAGATCTCCGTCATGCGGGATATCTCGGTGGACCGAGTTTCCCGGTCTCATATAAAAAGGCCCTAATAGAACTGTTATCAATGAGGGTCCTGCGAAGGAGGTCCTAGTGCATTTAAAGGTTCCATTTGAGCTACGGAACACGTGCAAGCACAGCAATCGCTCAACTAGACAACCGTCTAAGATATCAATCCTATTCTCATATTAATGTTAAGCAGAAAGGATCGATTAACACTTTTATAGTCTCTGGCATAACGCTCTACCACAAAGCCACCAGCAACCAGTAGAATGCTCTACCACAAAGCCACCAGTCGGACGAATGGGTTGGTTGTATTACCCGCGGATTTCTACCAGTCGCAAACCTCCTTTTTATTACAATGTTTGTCGTCTAGGTATGCAAACATCACCATACACCTATTACTTAAAGATTGTTAACTTTCGCGAATCAGATGCAGGAACCTATCGTTGCAGTGCAGCGTCAGGAAGTGTAACTAAGTTTGCTGAATTGGTTGTACAAGCTGATCCAAGTAAGAGATTTGTATTTTTGTGGAGAACATTCTGATATTAGGTAATCTAATATACGCTAAAGAGCTAAAAGTTTACTACAGAACTTTATTCATTTTGTTGTCTATTTGGTAGTCTTAATATTTTGTTGTCTCAATGTTTCCATGTCTTCATCTTTTGTTGTCTAAACATTCTGCTGTTCCCATATTCTGCTGTTTCAATATTTTGTTGTCTTAATATTCTGTTGTCTCCATATTATGTTTCCTAATGGCTAATGTCGTTAGTCAAACATGCCCAGGCTGTACACCGAACCACCGTCCTCATTACCACATGACGAACTTTCCTAACCATGATCTTGTGCGTTGTAACATGTTATGTTTTTATAGACCGAAGTGTCAGAGTTGGAAGCTTGACATAATAAAAGCAATTGCTAAAGACATTGTTCAAACATTTGAAATATAGGCGGTCGTTGTTGAGGTCATCAAAATAATTTTAAATCAACTATCGTTTCATTACTGTTTTTTTTCAGTTGACATCTCTACAGGATATACAACTCTGTGATAACAGTAGTTGAAATAGGTTCTTAAAATTATGATCAAAATGTTTTTTATTTGAGCAGGTCCATTACTCATTATTGATTGCTTTAAGTTTTCCTAATTAGATAGATATTGCCATGGGGTCAGCTAGTTTACGTTACATGAAAACTGCATTGAATTAAAGCCCGTATTTTCGCTAACATCAGTGGGCGGAATGGAATCAATTTACAAATTTGTACAAATACAAATACGAAATAAAAATTTAAAACACTGCCAATTTGCCAAATTTTGCTGCAAGTGCGTAAACACATCCCAATACGTAAATTAAACGGCTAAAACAAACAAACAAACAAACAAACAAACAAAAATATTATTGTGTTTCGAAATTTTTCATGAACCGATAATTTTTTTTTGAGTTTTCGTAAATTAGCCGAAGGGGTAAAAAGAACGAGTCATTATAACGACAGGGTTGAAGTGAAAAATGATATAAGCCGCACAAGAAGTTAAACTGACCTTCATTTCTATCTCTACAGTCAAATTCTTCATTAGCTCTTCCTTCAAATGGATTACGTAATATACTGATTTTAGAAGATAGTTGTGCAAGGGTCTAACAAAGCTGCTCTTGTTTCCGAGATGTGGAATCAATGAGCGCATTGTAAAAATTATTTGTGAAGTTAATCATAAGTTAATATGAACGTAGTTTCTATAAGCAACTTACAGTGACTGAATTGGACAAGGTAGATTATAGTCCATAAATGGCAGCAAAAAATGCGGCCGTTAGTTACAACTCGCCGCTGCTAAGTGTACGTGTTACCGTCAGTTTTTCCGCCAGTTTTGGCGCAGGTAACAACCGGTTTAAAACTTTTATTTTCTAAACTTTCTTAGCAACTTTTATACACATTTTTTTTTATAAGAATATCAAGATTTTAACATGGTCATTAATCTTATTTCTCTATTGTTGTAAACAATGGAGCTATTGTTATATTATAAAAAGCATATTTTCATAAAAAAATGTGTATAAGCAATGCAAGTGGTTAATAGCTACAAGCAACTTTAATTCTTTAAAAAAAAAAAAAACAGGGCTACTATGGGTTAACGTGAGTTAAAAAAAACTTAAAAGCCAGCGATGCTCGCTTAATTTAACGTTTTTGATTTTGTCTGTCCATTGCTGTAAAAAAATGATTCCATCACTATAGAGAGAATTGTTGTTGGCTTTTATAGTAATAATATAATCTATGCTGCATATTATCCAGCGACAGAAGATATTGAAATCAATCAAATAATGCACGGAAATATCCAACATGACATAAAAAACTATTGTAAACAATCATACTTAATTTGTCGCACTTGAAGTGAAATTTATTTTATCCTGAATCTTAAAAAGTTGACATTTCCTAACATTAAAATACTTTTGATTCAGAATCTCTTTTTATGCGCTTGTTTTTCTTACTGAAAATTGTGAGGCTTATAAATTTTTATAATTTTTATAATTTATAATTTTTATAATTTTCGAACTCATAGTTAGAACTATCACTTTCTACCTAAGAATAATGAACATGCTGAAGTTCAATTATAGCTGTGAACCATGAATATTTTATCAGATATAAACTAACCCGAGGGTTAAAGGGACTACGGAACGGCTGTTGGTTTTCGACTTTAGTGACTTACACGAAAGTCGAGCCGATGGCGGCGAAAAACAAAACTGGCTATTTTTCCGGCATGTATGTAATTTACAGGCTCGAACATATAGCTATATCTAAAAATTTTATCTTCTCCAGCCTTGGTCATGTTTTCATCCAGAATGAGTCTCGCTGAAATATTTCTTTGTAATATACTTTTCGAAAAAAAATATTGAACCAGCGAGCAAAGTGCGCTGGTCTGTTCATTGCGCAAAACGCGTTTGGCGGATTTTTAATATGTGCGCGGGATATACGGAATGTGAGCATTTTAACCGGTTCGTAGCCCCTTTAAATTAGAAAATTAATTTACTTTAACCCACGTTACCTCAATTGTTTACACACAATTCAAAAAATACCCTTTTTTATTTTTTTCATTTATATCTTTAATGCAAAGAATTATTTGACTTGATTAATAGATAAGAATGAGATCAAGTGATTGGTTAATATGGGTTAATCTTTGGCGGCAATTACCAGCTGAACAACCTTGATCCCAGGGCCTGTGGATTTCTATATGAGGATGACACTATAAATTCGCAATGTATTAAAAAAACATTAAAAACTTAAAAAACTGTTTTCAAAGACATCTGTCTTTGAAATCGATAAGGAAAATTTTGTATGATTGATGTAAATTGCTCAAAATAACCTGAGAGTTAACTTTCGCTGAAAAATTGTAACTTTATACTTGAGTTTTATGCAAAGCAAAAGACTGGTAACATTATTAAACTTATGCACAATCCGCAAGAAAAGTGTCGTGCAACGGGCACACGAAATAGCGTGTAATTTAAAGTAGGACGGACGACCCCATGGGTTTTTCTACGGATTAACGACTTTCGAACGAATCATAATTGTTGAACAAGTTGATTGTGGCTGTTTTGACAGCAACGGCCGATCTAAGAAATAAAGGTTCAGGATACAGTCAAAGTAAAATTTTAGCACAATTGACACCAGGTTGTTTTTCAACTTTAATAAAGTGAGGTCGTGTTGAAGGAAATAATTGCCAGCTAAATCAGAAAATAAGAAGCTGCTTTAACCATGAATAGGCTTTTCATACTGGGTGATAGTTATTGGAACTTGAATTTTTGAGAATTTCTGTATTTGTTACATTTATGTTCGAGGACTTTTAATTCCTCAAGTAAACAGTTAATTCCTCAAGTAAACAGTTAATTCCTCAAGTAAACAGTTAATTCCTCAAGTAAACAGTTAATTCCTCAAGTAAACAGTTAATTCCTCAAGTAAACAGTTAATTCCTCAAGTAAACAGTTAATTCCTCAAGTAAACAGTTAATTCCTTAAGTAAACAGTTAATTCCTCAAGTAAACAGTTAATTCCTCAAGTAAACAGTTAATTCCTCAAGTAAACAGTTAACATATTTCACATAGAGAAAAATTTAAATTGACCTGTCTGCTTTCAAGGAACTTTTTGAGAAATGCAAAACTCTTAGTTTTTTCTAGTAGCTACACTCTTCGAATTTTAGAATTTAGACATTTTGAAAGATCCCAATTAACCCTGCAAGATTATTACTATTGGGCAACAGTGAGATTTTTTACATTTTGATTTTTTTTATTATATTCTTTTAGTTCTTCATTAGAACGCTTTCTAACATTTCTTCTCATCTTCATGTACTTGTCCGGACATAATAAAGTCAAATTATGCAAATATAAAGTAAAATAAGGTTAAGGGAACAAAGAATTTGAAGAAGAAATATTGTTTTGCAGAATGGCTACATTTTCCTGAAATTGAAATTTAAGGAATTATTTTTGCTTATTCCGAAGATTCTTGCAGTTATTTTAGCAAAAGCAAATTATTTTGAATAAGTTATATTACAATTTTATCGCGAACGTAAAATGGACAAGTATTCAGCAGAAAATTCAAGTTTTTTGCTGATTACCGATTTTTAAAGTTTTGCAGAACTTATATTTGCTGATTTGGGCCAAATTCGCGAAAATGAGTTCCACAACAATCGTTTTGCACAATTTTCTTCCGCAAATAATATCTTAGTTAGGAGAATTTTTCATAGCCTAGTTAAACATCTCCTATTTACGCGAATCATTATCTTTCTTTACGATCATCTCCAAAACCACGTACAGTCGCACCATCTATATTGGAGTTCAATCGCTAGCTAAGTCATCTTTGTTCAAACAAATATTTGTGAATTTTGCCCTGTGGGAGTAAAATTACAACTCAAAAGTCCTTGTATGTGTTGGAATAGAGATATTATGCACAGCCATGGTAAAAATATCCAGTAGGTAATTTATTTTACCTTTATCAAATACGCAGTGCACTCGTTCTCAAATCAAAATAAACGAAACGAAATAATAACAACATGAAGTCCAGTGCCTTGAAGATTTCTATCGTTAACAACCCGAGTCCTGCAATTTGAAGAAAACGTTGAAAACTGAGAAATATGGGGGACGAGACATTTCATTTATTGTCGTGAAATTACATTTATACCACTTAAAGGTAATTTGCGATCATGTAGGGGCTAAGCAAATAATGGCTCAGTCGTGTTTTTTCAAGGGCCACATGGCAATTTCCTGTAAATTCCCCTTTAGAACAAACAAATTGGTAGGCACAGGTGGGCTATCACACGGCAGGTTAGCTTTGTTTGCAATGAAAATAAAACCTAACGTGTCTAATATGTGTATATTGCTAGCTGGGCACCTAGCAATTTACTTCTTACACTTCGTTATCATAAATATTCCACATCTAAAGTTAAAATAGCTTGGTTGATAATGTGATGCATCCTAGTTTCTGAACAATTTAAATGAACGAAGTAGTTCAATATTTTATTAGTTAGGCTGCTCAACTATTGTCTCTTTAACCGCACTAGTCGCACAAATAGATAAGTTTTGGCATTTTGTCAAACGAAATGTGTAGCTATAAAACAGAAAATATGTTGAATACAACGCTTCAAAAACTTCGAATATTAAAATTCATTCTAAAGTATTTGGATTTCAGGCAACTAGTAATATTGTGGACAAATTATGCCACAGAAAAACAGTGCTGACCCAAACATAAGTTTATTGCTACCATTTTGTTTTTTTAGCATACTATAACTGTATCAAGCTTGTTAAACAATTAACATTGCCCAGGCCATGCACTATTAATTTTGTTGCATTTAAATTGTCAAATTCCAACATTCATTTAAAAGTTGCGGAAGATACGCCATCCATTTTGTCAAATTTGATTTATTAAATTGGTCGAATTTGATCATGTACATCCCTTTTTATTTAAGTTCGTCGAATTTCAATTTTATTTTGGAGAGTCTGTTTGCTAGCAATTTTTCAAGAAGAGAAACGGATTGGTTTCTTTTTGACAAATCCAAACAGTTGAATCACATGATTCGAAATTTTCAATGTTCATACTCGATCTTAGTCGGCCCTTGCGTCCAGCAGCCGTAGTAGCATAGGATTTGGAACCATGCTTACCCTATTATGCACATCTATAACTGTAGCACTTTTTCCATCTATCTGCAACCGAGAGTTTTCCAGTTGATGCATTTTGCTAACTTTGAAATTTGCCCAAACAACGCAAGTCTCTCATAAATCTCGTGAGGAGTTTTAGCTATGCTGAGAACGAATATGGTGGCTATATAACTGTATGATGTTTGTAGCTGACTCTTTATAAACACATTTAATATTGTCGTCTTTTTCGTTCTTCGTCGGGGCAGATCAATCTCTTCTCGAAATTTATTTCAAGTAACAGTTCAAATCTGTAGTTTCAAAGTTTGCAGCTTAATGTAGCTAGCCGGCAATTAATCATTTTGTTCAAGAAATTTCTTTAATTATTTAACAAATGTACTATGCACAACATTAGTTCTATAAAGTTTTTAAATGAAACATAACAAGTGCTCGTTTTCTGCCACTAAAAACGCTATTTTCTATTCGAAGAGGCACGCATACTACTCTCTTTCTCTGTATTCCCAAATGTTGAACGTTAACCATGTCGTTGTACTATCGTCCGCGTTTTATGCTCATGTCAAAGAGTAATACAGGCCATTTGGAGATTGTCAGATCAGAAGTCGAACTTCATATGAGACACATGTATATGTCGTGAATGCATATCGGTCTTTAATATACTTTCTAATATTATATGATTTAAGTATTAATGGTGATTATAATCTCAATTATCCATTATGTCTGCCCATGAAAGTAGAAATAAAGATGGTCTGCCTAGGGCCCACTTAACGTACTTTAATAATCTTATTTGCTACATTTTTTGAAACGGTATAAAAAGATTAGTCCATGTTCAAACTGTCACTGATTTTTATTCTTAGTATCAGTTGACATGAAAGTGCAAGACAACACACGTATGGAGTGTGGTGAGAAGTCCAACAATGGATATGTGTCGTGGTTTAGAGACGACATACTTCTGTTTTTTAATGGCACAGTTTTCAGTAAATATGGCGTAGAGACGACATTTTTTGACACTCACCATAATGCAATGCTGGTCAATGTGAGTGTTGAAAATTCTGGTTTCTATACTTGCAGAAAAGCTGGTTATAAAGTTATATCATATCGGATAACAGGTACACTTTTTAAAATGTCTTTTATATGTGTGTATCAGTAGAGTATGTAAAGACACCTTTTTGTTTTTTTAGTGATCGATCCAAACGCTGTTGTTCCACCAACAGATCGACCAACACTGTCAGGTAATTAAAAATTGTCACAGACTTGATCAATCTATTTATTACCCCGCAGTAGAGTGTTTTCGAATGTTTTATCCTTTCTTATAATCACGTAGTCAGTTCATACAAGGCAACAGCTCACTGCGTTCGGTCCATATGTCATGACTTCGGTCTATATTAATACAATATAAACTGTTTTGTCTATCTATACCGAGAAATATTACCCGAAGTCAAAAGTATAGACCGAGCTTGCGAGGTCGATACGCTGACCGAGGTTAATATTTTTGGGACAAAATAGATTACTGTTTTATCTGTTTTGTTGTATTTATTAACTAGTAGCTATTTTGTTTGGGCTTGTAGAAACCAGGACAATTTTCTAAAGATTTACTTGTGACAAAGTTGTAAAAAACATGTTTTGTTAAAAAAAGAAAACCTTCGATTTGAAGTTCATTGTATCTTGGAGGAAAGAATATATCCGTATTCTTTCCTCCAAGATTGTATCAAATTTTAAACAGCTATATGTACATGTGTTATTGCTGTTTACTTGAAGCTGTGTGGTATGATTTTAAACTTTCGATAATTTTGTGACCACTTAATTGTGAAACGTGAATTGGTTAGACGTCGTTATTAAGAAGAGTTTGAAAAGGCTGTGTTTCTGGCGGAGTGATTGCCGCAACTTACTCTCTGTATATATGTAGCTATGTTTTACCGATCCTGCAGCAATGTTATTTGTTTACATTTATAGCTACCATTATGGTTGCTATGAGGTTAAAAGTTATACTGTGTAGTATAAAGTTCGTGAAGGCTTTTAGCCAATCAGCGCAGCAGATTTCTCGTATAAACTGGTTGAAAATAGCGATCAGTTAATAAATCAATATAAAATAATATAACAAAATATCAGTTATAGCGGAACACTAAAAAATTGAATGTGATTCTTCACAGTTTCATCTCTACGAAATAAAGGATTAAGAATTGATACCGCGAACATTTTATTTTCTCTAGGGTCTGTAAACATTTAATTAGATCATGAAATTCAATGCGCGAGTCCAATCATATTTTCGTAGGTAGTAGTATTAATAAACGGCACTTGGGTTGGAATGCTACGACTATAAAAATGAGTTTTGTTGTTGGATTCATGACCACTGACATAAAGGGACAAGAGTAACAAGGGTCCTTTCTACCTAATCTGATTCTTTGTTCACTGTACGAGAAAAACAGGTTTCTTTAATTGCTTCATTTTTTCGTTTGAACATGCATAGAGAGCTAATCAGCTGTGCAAGTTATTTCACCAAGTGGCATAGTCTCTCACATTAAACATAGATTTTATCATGTGGAATGTACGTTTTTCTGTACGTTTTGAGCGAACATTTTGTCCATTTTCGTAATTTTATTCGCCTCTATTTTTCCAGAAAATATACCAATGTGTTGCCATGGGAGTTTTTTTTTTCTGAAAAAGTTTTATCCGACTCGTGCAAATTTTGTAGTAGCTATATATATGTTTTTTCTTCTTTGGCTAGAAAAATTTCTAAAATGTTACAAACTGTATTCTGGTAACAATGCTTAATTCTTGTTGAAAAGATTGTCAAAATTACGCAGTGTCACTTTTTTCCTAGGTACTGCAGGTTATGTGTTTGGGTTTGGACTTGGTGTAGTCATCCTTTTCTTCATCTTTCTTATCATAATCATGCAGAATCGATTGACATCAACATTGCTATCATTTCGCCAGGAAAAGCAGTAGCAAGTAGCTACTATTTCATGGATGTTACAGATTCAAATGATATCGCGATGTTGGATTGGTTTTAAGTACTTATGTTTATGTAAATTATTTTTATCACTAATGGTTAACCATTTTTAATGACGAAATAGTTTTACAAAAAGACTTTATCGCAACCGCTCTGCATGAAATGACAAGTACATAAATATGTATGTTAATGCTGCAGATTCTTTTGATTGCATGATCAGAAGGTACAGAATTTTTTAAAAATCACTACACAAGAAAAAAACTACCATTTCTCAAGAACTTTAAAAAAGTTAGAAAATTATTGCTTAATTAAAATAAACGATTCGAACTCGCCATGTGTTTCCCACTATATTTTCCACTGCTCAATACTTCACTTTTAAACACTACTACAATATCCTGGTACATTATTGCATTTTATGAAATCTCCAAGAAGTCGAATGAGCCGCCCTAGAGCTAACTTAAAGGACAATTAAAGTAGGTTTTTTAAATTTGGTTAGTTTTTATATATAATTTCAATAAAGTTTTAATGAAGTAGAAGGCACATATTATATTACATACACAGTTATATATGTTATTGCGTAATCCGCAATAATGACCAACCGTGACTTTAAATCATTATTGCAAAATATTTGTGAAGCTGTAAAAAAGTTTCCCCACAGCAATCTTTATGAATGAAGAAGGAGCTTAATTGAAAAGCAACCCAATGCTAACTAATTAGTGAAACCTCACTTAACATTTATCTTCTATCAAAAATATAACGGTATTGTAACAAGGAGGTTTATTGTAACAACAGTACTTGCAAGTGTTGACTAGACACGACTCTCTCTCTCTTTATGATTTTGTACGATAATTGCACGGTAAACGATATATTTCAAACACTTTACACAATACTAATAATTGTAGCTAAGTAGATTTGATGTTGCGTACATCGTGCTTGCTGCAAACATTTTAGTCACAAAGGCAGATCATTAATTCTTCTCTTGTAACTGTCCACGCAAGGTTGAATCTTTAGTTTTTATATTTAATTTTTCCCTTATTGGAAGAAAGATATTCTTCGACCCTGTCCGATGTTGTAAATCCTCGACGGTTAAGGATTGCTATTCTGCGTTCTGCCTTCATTGCCTGGTTGCTCGTTTCGGATTGTGGTCTGTATCACATGTGATTATTTTTCGAGTTGTCGCGACGCATTTCCTTTCTAGGTAGTTTCGTTTCGACCCCGGAATTTCAAAAAGATCAAATTCAAATATACTCCAAATAATCATTACTATTATATGCCTGCACAAGAGGGTTTTTACGTAGGAATAGAAAATAATCTCTCTTATTACAAGGTCACATACAAAATGCATCTTAAAGGGAACCCGAGGTATAAAATGATGTTGGACCTATATAGCCATACACAAAATTTGATTGCAAACCGACATGCAGATCCTAAGTTATAGGGTGGTCAGCAAAAAAATAAGAGGCCTGGGACGAGCAAACGAGTGCCATTTTGGCAAAAATGTTAATCAATTCACCTGTATAATATCTATGCATTGATAAAGTTTGAATGCACATCCCTTAACAGGTCTAAAATTACTGATGACAGAAAATGTCAAAATTTGCTATTACTTAAATATGACATCATAATTTATGCAGCATAATTAAATCTGAAATTCTTTAAATGTGAATATCTTGAGAACGGAAAGAGCTTTTTAAAATAGGATTTATACATTTGGTCATATAGTCGCGTATCTACGCAAAGTCAACCTAGTGAAATTCACAATACAGAAAAGTAAAAGATCTCAAGTCTTTTCTTTTGATTATCCCCACGAGTTGATGATAGACTTGCACCCGTAACGTCTCAGGCCTGTGAGAAAGCTAAATCGTATGCAGTCTCTACTGCAGAGACTGCCACGGTGGGCCTCGAGTGGTAGAAATTTTTTTTATAAAATCAATTGCTTAAATCCCGAAAAGTAATTTTTAAGTAGTTGCGTGCGGAATTGCCTCCTCGCCCAACCCTCCCACCATCTCTTACTTAAACCGGTTGCTATCGGCCAACGCAAAGTATATTGTTATTGCATGTGTCGGATAGCCACTAAAAATGAAGTAAAAATACAATTTAAGCATTATCAAGATTACGTTTCTTTAAAAGTTATAAGACATTCGTACGATGTAGGTTTTCTTACAATGTTAATATACAGTTATTGACTGGTAGCCTAGTGGTAGAGGGTTCGCTTTCAGTGCGGGAGGTCTTGGGTTCAAACCCGGCCGAGTCATTCCATAGACTATAAAAGTGTGAATCTATCCTTTCTGCTTAGCGCTCAGCATGAGAATAGGATTGATATCTTAGGCGGTTGTCTAGTTGAGCGATTGCTGTGTGCGCACAACTTTCGTAGCTCAAATGGGAGTTTTAAATGCACTATGACCCCCTTCGCAGGACCCTCGTTTATAGCAGTACTAATAGAAGCTGAAGAGGCTATCCTGGGTAAACAATTTCAGTAATAGATACCAAGGTTAACCTTGTTTTATCGTGAAACGTACAACCTGAATACAACGTTCGCAAACGAGACGAAAGACGTGTTCATTCATTATTAAGAAGCAAGAAAAAAGGTACCATTTGATTGAAACCTTTTAATCATATCTACAGGAAACAAGATTGCATGTATGGGACCATATGTATCCATGGATACGGGATTGCGGCCTATGTGATATGCCTGTTGAACGTGACATGTCTTGTATTCATAAGACTGTCATCAATGGAGGTTGTTTTCTTTCATCTTTTCTTTAAAAATTATAATGACATTTCATTTCATTAATCTTCATAATAATAGCAGTATTTCGTTTGAGATGGCTGCCAAATCAATTCGTTATGCCGACGGTGCACGAAATAGTGATTCACTTGATATGTTCAATGGACGAATCCCCGTGAATTTTAAACAAATAAATAATAACTGTTTACATCTGTTTTCCTTTACAAAAGAATTTGAAATAAGGTGGCACATTTCAAAGTTCATTCCCACAACAACAAAAAATTACGCTGCTTCTATAATCGATTGCACCATTTTAAAAATCCGCTTATCAATTTTCGCAGTAACTGTAAGTGCGTTAGAGAGTGCGTGTTCATATATAAAACGTTTTCTCATTAACCTACGTATCAGAGTGATACTTTGGGACAATACTAGGTGAAGAGTATGGGCCACTTATTGTTGTTTTTTCAACTAAATGCTTTCTTGCGACTGGGTAAAACACTGCCGCTTCCAAAAAAAATAATCTCAATTGCAAAAAAGTGGTTTTTATTATATACTGAATTTTTTTTCACATTTCTCAAGTTAAAAATTTCACTGAACACTTCACTAAAAATGAACGATATCAAATCAAGTTATTTCACTGCATCAGCAGTAACGATAAGGGTTAACACGTCTTTTCGGCCTTAATTCCGCAAAACATCCGATTTTTGGAAAGAATTTGGCAACTTTTACTCAAATATTTTGGACAACAGAATTCCAACTATTCCGCTGAGAAGTTTCAAAGTTTTGCGGATATTCACATAATAGGTGATGGTAAATTAGTTAACTGAAACAATCCAATTAAAAGGTACGCTACACGCCCTTGTAAGGTAAGGTAATGCAATTGAAGAACATCAAAAGCTTGCAGCGAGATGTATATTGAATGGAAACAGTAAAATGATAATAGTACATTATGTTTAAAGAATTTTGATAGAAGAAAAGCAAAAATTTGTAGAATCATGCATTTAATCTGGGAAATAAGTCGCAAAGCTTTCTTCCACTCAATCAAGTACAACCTTTTTTTCTAGGTACAGTGGGAAAAAATATCAGAGTAAATTTAATATTGTGTGAAAGAAATTTGAATAGAACTGCAAAAAAAACCTAAAAAAAAACGAATTGTTTTTTACTATGGATAACAACGAGCCTTGGAATAAAATTCCAAAAGTGTCCTCGAGCTATATATCTTAAATTACTTTTGGTAGAGTTATAAGACTGGGAAAATATAATAAAAGTAAAGTTACAACAACTGATCACGCATGTGTATGTCAAAACAATTGCGGCAACCCACCTAAAATTGATAGCATGAATGCAACACAACAAACTTTGTAGGCAGTATATTGAGCAGTCAAATCATTCTTGCAAATTATTCGATTCCATAAAATGCTTTTTATTTGCGCATGCGCATAGATTTAATTCATAGCAAAAACATTCGTGAAAATAGCTGGTACTCGCCTGCTGCGTGCAGTGGAACTTAAAGATTGCGACATGAAGTCTATCAACACACTGCATGCTTCACCATAAAACGTGTTTTTTCTTCTGCTAATTAAAAATCGTGTATTCGTCACCTATTATTAACTCTCCCTAGCAACAAAATTTTCTTGGCATACAAAATAAACGATTTACAGGTTTCAGGAAATTTTCGCAAGAAGGCGCTATATTTCACAGTCATGATTTTCTCTTGCTTAATTAGGATTAAAACAACCTTTAAATCTTCTTTTCAATGCAAGCATTTGTGGTATGCATACCTAATTAACTATAAAAAGATTAAGAGTTAAAGTATTCTTTGTGAAAATCAGTATGTAATAAAAATTCGTTATCGTCCACATCTTATCACGACTGGGTATTGCTATTGACATGTTCTGTATTCGTGTGTGCAAGACTTGAGGTAAATGAGCATGCAGGAAAGACTTTAATTTGAATTCCAACATATATATATTCTGGATAAACAAAAGAGAAAAGGTAAAATCTTTCCTTTGCTTTATCTTATTTTCTTCTTTCAATTCAAAGTTATACTAACTTTAAGTCAAACTTTTAGCGGTGCTGTATGCTGTGGTGAACGTTCATTATTTTATTTCTATTTCCAATCACGCAGAAACATTAAGTTACTGCGGTATGTATAGTCGTGTCGTTAGAATATAAACACTTGCCCAAAACTGTCACGTTTACGGTTTGAGCTTAACAAACCGTTTGTGAGGAGCTTCAAAGAAACGTAATGCGATAAAAAGAAAGTATTTGAACCTTAAACTTTATGTACCAGGTATGAAAAACAGTATTGAAAATAAGGATGTACAAGAACAACACCGTTTTCTAACACTATAACAGGGACGCTATTTCTACATATTGAATTAAACAGAAAATGCTGCTATTGTAAACATTTTTTACATTGTAATCATTATATTTTGCAAAAATCCTGCAAATTATTTAAGTCTTAACCCTGTTAGGCTGGAGCGAGAGTTAAACTTTCCGCGGCAAATTAAAAACTATTTCACGATAAAGCGCACGATTCTGAAGAAAAGCAAGTTCATGTTAGGGGGTAATATCCCAAATAAAAAAGAATATGTTAAGGAACAATAGACCTAAGGTAGTGAGAATAATTCCGTTAACAAATCACATCTAAATAAAATTTGAGCAAAATTTTTGGCGTGTATTTTGCAGACTGGTCCGTATTTTAACAACAGTGCTTATATTTCACATTTGCAGAAGTTGTACATTACAAAGATTCAAAGGAGAGGTGGAGTGCCATTCCGCCATATAATGACCATGATCAAATGGTGAAAGCCATATTCATTTTTACTATTCTGGTTTGCAGAATACACGTATTTCGATTACGTGATAATTTGTAGTGTATTAACACCTTCTATCACTGACGTAAATTTCACTTTTAATAGCAATTAGGATTTCAATTGATTTGTAAATCCAGGTTTCCCGTCTGTGATATAAACAAAGATGCCGTCGTTATCTTGCTTTGAATTAAATTGCGGCTTCAGGTTTTAATACCTAAATAAGTTTGACAAGTTTAAATATTTCAAAGACAAATATTACTGTAACCGGCTGCACATGTACCTACAGTTGCCCAACCTTAATCTAAAGTAATATCCTATTGTAATTGTTGGCAGGAAAGAGTATCAAAATAACCAATTTATAATGCCTTTAAGCTCTCTGGTTTGTTAGCGCAATGTGTATTTCACGCTTATACACTCAGTTTCACACATCGACCATTCATATTCGCTATCTTTCTTTAAGGTTTTTTTTAGTCACAAGTCACAAGAACTGAAATCAGTTCACATATTTTGTAACGAAGTATTTCATCTGTAGGGATTTTTTGTCAGTACTTCTCAAAAACGGTCAATAATTAAACTGTTCTGTCAACTGCTAATAGTGAAAGCTATCGTTTTTAAGAGATCGCTTGCAACCTTTTTAATTAATGCAGCGGCCATGTAAATCCTATTTTTTGCCATGCATACAATTTTTTCCCAGATTTTCGTTAGTCTTAGGGGAAAGGTATGACGTTTTAAAAAAGAATGAAGTTACATTGTCAATTTTTATAAAAATAATATCAATTAAATTCAATAAAACCACAGGGATTTGCAGCATGATGTCAATTTCACTTCTAATGTCAAGTAATAAATTTGCATCACTTTTAATTAATAGCCATGCGTTAATGATCGTTTAAAATCTAATATTTTTGTGGTAACTCATCAAGATGAAATCGTGTGGTTTTCTTCAAGAATGTTAATTTAAAGACCTTGTTTAAAAAGCACTTTGTTATGAAAATGATTAGAAAAACGACATTGTTATGAAACTGATCATATTGAAGTGTTGAAAAGCCGTTGTTCAGTAAGTACTACTGTGCGACACTTCGTGTGAAGTTTCTAGATAGGTGATTTCGATTAACTTGTTGTTTCCTGTACAGTTTACGGTTATTACAGCTTCACGTTAAACACGTAATTTTATTGGTCGGTGCAAAAACTCAATTTTCACTACATGGAAATGTTATCAAGGAAAACAGGGGTATACCTTAAAAAGAATGAAATTTGCGGGAATTAATTCCGCGTGGTCGCAGGTTTTTCTCATTCTACGAAATTTAGTTCACACTAATAATATTGGGAAATTCGCGGAATTTAATTTTATTAGAGTGAACAGTGGTAACGGATACGGCTTGTAATTGTAAGATTTCAGGGTCGAATCTCCACTTCGACACACTTTAAGTATAGTGTTGTCTGCTCATTTGTAGCCTTCTATGGACTGCCAGTCGGCTTGTGTGACAGGCGAGCAAGTTAGAGCAATGATATGCGTATCTCTAGTGGTAATGTAGTTACAGTTGGGAGGAGGTCAATCCATACGCCAGGTTGGGTTGACTTACTTCTCATTAATTTACGTTTTTTCGTCTGATTTGTGTCCTACATAAAGATGCTTTGAAAACGGTATAAATGAAAAAAATATCATGAAATCCTTTCTTCGCGGAAGGCGCGAAAATAATTCTTTGACATCTGTAATATGAATTAAACTAAAATAGATAGCTAAAAATGACACTTATTGCAACTTTAAGACATTAAAAAGACACTTAAAAGTTTAAAGTCATTTCTCCATTTATTACAGGAGTGATGATTTCTGAGAATATTTTTATACACTTTAGATACAATGATGAAGTTAACTTTGCAAATATTAAAACTTATTCTTACATGTACTTTCGTGTCAGGTTTTAAAATCATTACGCAAACAAAAATAGCATTTTATGTCGTAATTTTTTTAAGCGGATGCAACCAAATTTTTCCATGTTTTTTTTCTTGTTAAGCAGGAAATAGCAAAACGATTTTTGCATGCTTACAACATTACATTACCCTTTTGCCTTTGTCATCTGTTATAATAAATGATACCATCAGATCAAACAACGCCGAAATGTAAACAAAAAGGAGGAAGAAAGAAAAAGAAAATATGCAATAACACAATAATAGCGATGTAACACTTGCTGTGTGTTGGAGTCTCGTTATCATTTTAGGTAATTTAAAAATTTGGATTTAAATCGCTACGTTACTGCATAAATTTACTAAATTAACTTTGTGACCATGTAAGTGTCTAGATTTTAAAGATAATTATTTAACATAATTTTTTATAAATATTAAAGACACGTGACAGGTACAATGCTTCCTGTACACACAAAATTAATTTTTGGACCTAAATACAAAATGTGCAATGACCAAACAACTATGTCAAGTAAAGTGAGTATTTTCATCCCACTAAAGTAAGACAAAATCTTGTTCTATTTTGTTCTTACTACAAAGTTTTGGTTATACAGTCGACGCTCGACATTTCGAACTCTCAGTGGACCGACGAATGTTCGAGATAACGGATAGTTGAGATATCGAGCGTCGAAGGCCTTTAAAGTTTGAGATAGCGAAATACTCGTACTTGTTCACGAAAGTTTACGTTTTTGATTAGATTGTTTACGTGAAAACGAGGAACAGTAAAAAGACAGAACACATGGATAATAGTTTTTTACCACCACGAGCTTCTGCTTGGTAGCCATTTTTGAAATGAGAAGGATTTAAAAAATCCCAAATTGTAAACATTCAAAAGTCTCTTTTATGTATCAATCGAACTTTTTATAAAATCGAATATTTTTGTTAAAAAATAAGGGAAAAGTTCGAGAAAACGTGATAAAATGAGCTGAAGTGACCGGAAAAATAGTTTGGCAAAACGAAAGCGTAATTTTGCCTAAAGGAGATTGCAATGACTGAAGGGACCGGAAAAAAGCTAGATATCGAGCGTCGACTGTAATTACAAAATGACTGGCACAGCTTTCGACGTTAAATTGTTTCACAACTTAGCTACGCTTGATCATTGCAAAGTGGCGCAGAAATTACAAAGTATAGCCTAACAAACAGAGCCTTTTGTGCTGAACTACCATCCTGGACAAATATTTTCGCATAATGCAGTTTTTTGACGAATTTTTGAAGTGGCCAAACAGAAAGACCTTGTCAACCTTTTGTATCCAGCGATGATGTATAGACCAATCAAAAAACGTTAACAATGCGCTACTGGCAGTGATTTTGTGATGTCCGCATTATGGAATAGGTAATAAAAAATCGAAAAGACAGGTCAAGCTAACATCAGTAAAAATAGCGTCGTTTAATATTTCAGATCTAGCAAAATAAGCGAAGTTCTTAACGCCTACATCTTGCGTCCGTTTATGATAAGTGACTACGTATATCTTTTATAAAATTGTTTGTGGAGCGAAGTTGTATACTCCACGCTTTTGTGCAATACATTACGTCCGGGAATTGTAGAAAACTTTGGACCACCCCTGTGCAACTCTAAAACATCTCAACGTTACACTGCGAAATAAATAGACTTTTACAAACGATTCTTAACGCGTTGCACTCTGCCCCATACCGTCTTCGCAGAAAATACCCACAAAGCCTAATGATAGATTTATGTAGTTAAACATTATCCCATAATTAAATGATAAAAATGACATTATTTTTTTTCGATCCGTGCAGCATGAAATTATCGAAGAAATAAGACAAAATTTTTAGAATTTTCTAGTTGTGACATGGAATCTACTGATTAAATGCTGCTTTAAATTGGATTTAAAAAAATTCTAAGCATCGACACTGTGGCTGTGATTAAAAGCATGTATCATGAAATAATTAAATGAAAGAATACACATGTATGTCTATAACAATAACCTTTGTCCGTACGTGTGTTTGTAACGGTGTTAACAACGCATGAAACCTTGAAGCTACTAATAACAAATGCGATATATTTTTATCGATTTTGCTGTGGCGGGAAAACTCTCGTTGATTTCCGACGGACTTACAACTAGTATTAATTATATTATATTTTGTATTTCAATCTTTAATAATATGATTAAGGAGATAATGTTAAAGCATGAGTGCTTGTCCTGCTGACCCAAAATTTTGAGTTCTTTCATCAACATACAATTTCTCTGAACACTGAATTTCCCAGTTAAATTTCCAAACTCAAATTCTTTCTGACATTTAACCCTATTAAGGGTGGCGTCGTCAGATGACCTGTTCAAAAGCACCCTCGTCCCCAGTGTTTTTTGCCGTTTTCTCTCATATCAAAAAGGCAAAAAAAAGTTGGGTGTTTGGGTTTAAAAGTTGGGGGTGGGGTGGTTTAACCAACTGTCTTATTTTTCAATTTTTTGCCATAAATAAGACAAATAAAAAACTAACTAAGATAACAGCCTCTTTTCATGTTTGGTGACGCTGGCAGCCTCCTTTTCATGTTTGGTCACGCTCTTCATTGTAGACGGCAGAAAAAATACAAGAATTGCGAAATACTGATTGCTGTTATGGAAACTTTTCCTGGAAAATGTGCCACACTATATTTTAAAGACAATGATTAACCAGAATTTCAGAGTTTTGAAATTATTGTCAAGGTTCTTGTGGCAATAGCAAGGCGTCCAAATGAACATATTTCCATTTAAAGTTAATGCAGTGGTTTTAGATGAGATAAAAACAACAATTTCTTTCAAGGATTCTACACAGCCTCAGGAATAAAAATAACATTGCAAAACCTTAAAAAAGGCAAAAACGCAAAGAAAAAACTATCTATGTGAAAGTATTTTACGTCCTGATGGCGTAACAATACATGTTTGGGCGTTGTGGTGGCGCAAAATATAAGGCATGCCATTTAGTTGTAAAATAACAAGAATTGTATCCATTGTTAATAAATGAAATGCTTTTTTATGTTTGTGGGGAATATTGTTAATAAAACGTGTTAATACCACAATAGAATTATCAGTGGTAGTTGACTGTGTTTTGTTTATATGCGTGCATATCAGTTCGTTGTGTATTTCTTTGTTTCACAACACAAGTGTATATATATATTGAAATCTCTTTATTTTTATACAATAACACATATTTTTCCAAAAATTCAACTTCTGTAAATCCAGATAAAACTTTTCATGGTATCATTAAAACTATCATGGATGTATTGTGATTAACAGGAATGATTGTTATTCACACCTTGGTCAGTTCATTGGTCTATTATGTCAGCATGTTACTCATTAAAATTCATTTTCATCAGCAGAACAAAAGACATGAACAGTTTTGTTGCCATGGTACAATGTGATTGTTGCCATGGTACAATGTGATTGTTGAAGTATTTTCTACTAGACTGACATTTATGATTATCTTGTTAATCTGTTTTCTCTCTGGCATTTAAACTTTTTCAACCGAGGGAAATATGCTTTTTAATGAAGAGGACAGACACGAAGGTGTCAGTGAGATACTGTAAGTATAACAGGCTTATCCAATTAAACAGAAATCTTAGGTTTAGCTAACTATTAATGTATTTTCTTATTTATACGATGGATATTTAAAATCAATTAAAAAGGTAAACCTTTTTGGAGAGGATATGTTGCGGTAACATAAAAGAGCAGTGAATAAAGGCTATGTCTTTTATTGCTGGTATGCTGAAGAAATGAAACGTAAGCTCATCCTGAGATCTTTCAATTACAATTGATATTCGAAGTGATATGAATGCAAACAAAGGAGAGATAGAATAGATTTTTTTGTTCGTTGGTGGTGCTCTCTTTATGCTATATCTTTAGAGTAATTATCACAGATTAATGTTGTGAGAAAATATGAAACCTCGCGCTGTTTCCGATTTTTAAACATATTTTTCCTTTATGGTTTTCTAATAGAGGAGTTTATTTTCGAACATTTGATTTAATAGTCGATGTGATTTATTGTAGAATATTGTAATGCTTACCCATGAATTTACATGTAAATATGCCTTTACATCACTATAGATCTTATTAGTTGATTGTTCTCGTACAAAGCAAGTACACACGAGAAAAGAAAGGGACAGGAAGATGTATTCGTGTTGATTCAAATGTTCAATGTTATTACAAATTGAATGCAAATCAAGGTTTATTGAGTAACTTACCATTCAAGGTTACATGGTGACGGAGTTGATACATAGTATGGTGTAGTATGAAATATTCTGTATTGACTGCTGCACTCGAGAAATGTAAATGAGATATGCATCAATTTTCTGTGAAGGCCTTTCATAAAACGTCTCTTTTCAAGGTAACATAATAACAACTTCATTTAAATGAACATAAGGGTAAGTTAAGATTTTCTGATGTAGGGTTTACAAATTTTATTACCAAGTATTTTTATACCGTTTCTCCTTACAAAGAATTTAATTTCCATAGAATTTAGTAGTCAGATCTTTTTATCATTTCACACATTTCGAAGTAGCTAAAAAGTTTTTCAAGGAAGAGTTTCAAGTCTACTCCTGTTTTGACCAGTGTTTTTGTGTTGGAAATGGACAGTAACTTACAGTAAAGTTTTTTTACAGTTTATTAATGCATATATATTTAATTGTCATAACTAATATAAGAAGTACTTTTATTTGAAGACACGCTGTCGTCTTGGAAGCATATGAAAATATACCTAAATACGTTTAAGATCTTTTCTTACCAGACCTGTTATTCAGGTTGATATTAAAGCTAAATATCAGATGACTGTAATCCTGTCGCTTAAAGCACAGTGTTATTGACTCTTTGAGAATTGCTTCTCATTAGATTGTAATGTGGAATTTTTTCATGCATTCCGTTCTGTTGAAAGTTCTTATCTTATAATCGTTCTTTCATTAAACATCTGTTAATCCTAATTGAACAGTCCTTTTAATGAATTCATAAATCATATTTCACAATATATAAGTACCTCGTTAATTGAGGGCACACGTAGGGAAAAGGCCCAGAGGAGAAGCCCTCCCCCGCCGCACCCCCCCCCCCCCCAACCCTCTAAATATTGTTCTAAAAATTAAAAATAATAGCTATTAATCCTTTTCTTTAATTACTACAAAAAACTACCTCTCGAATTCCTATGAGATCATCAGTATAATACGATACCTTTCCTTCATATTGTCGAAACTTACAATTTACTCTGACTGAAACGACACGTGACTGAAACGATGTGAATGCGAATTTAAGCCTATTTTAACCATTTGATAATAAGCAATATGTAAAAACTGGACGATATGTAATGTAACTTTTATTTGTGTAACAGAAACATCAACCGGAACGTTAAAATTTATTTCCTCAATTAAAGTAAATTAAAGCCACTATGTGTAATAATATTTTCCACTTTTTTCAATTTATAAAAAGTCGATTAGGGAACACTACATTCTAATGATGGATGTTACTCCTTACGTAACAAGGAAGCATACTAGATTTTCTTTGTTGATAATGACACTCCGTTGACATTTGTCCAATTCGTGAACACATGGTTTACCTTTCACCATGGGAGAGATGTTACTTTTTCGATTTTTTTAATTTACTATTCATAATAATGAATAAATGTAATAGCTGGAAGCCTAATTAACAAAAAATCAAATGCGTTATAGATTTTATTTAATACAATTGTTGTGGAGTCAGTAGTATTTTGTATGCTATTCTTTATAAGTAAATAAACACCATTTTAATAATTTCATCGATATATCTTTAAAGTTCAGCAATCGTGAGTTGTCGTAGTTTGAGACATAGAAATTTTCCTTCTATCAACCAAAGAAAATAATATATCTGTTGATCAGTTTAATAAATTTAACAAGACGATAAGGTTAAATCAAAAACATGGTTTACATATTTCAACAATCAACATGCTTTTCGCACGATAGCATAATACCTGTTTAATTGCGAGTTTATATCTCTGACAAAGTCTCTCACATTATACCTATAATGTGAGAGATCTATAATCATACAAGGGAATTAATTTTCGTGGTTATTGCCAAAAACGCGAAAATAAGTTCCTGCGAAAAGTCTAAATACCCTTGATCCACGTAATAAGTTACCGCAAAATTTCTAAATCGGCCTGATCCTCGAAAATAGAATCCCGCGAAATTTTCTTCATTTTCCGAAATTTTTAAAAAACTTGGATTTATGCTAAATCCGGAGAAATGTTAATACAAAAGACAACGATACATGTTTTTTTAATTATTTAAGATTTCTTTTAACTTAATCAAGTACAATAACTTTCTCTGGGACATTTTCCTTTCTCTTCTGTACGTGTTTCGAAACAAATCTCGAATGTCTTTACTCTTTGATGGTGGTTTCGTTCGCTTTGGGCGTTTTCTTTTCCCTTTTATTAACACCCGCAACAGGCTCAACAGATCTCCAAAAAGCATCCGATAGTTGTTTTGTTCTTTGGTTCACAGTACACTCTTTCGACAATTTCTTTATATCGGTCCAACACCATAAGATTCCTCACCGTCCCTGGCATAGATGCTGTCACGAAACAAGGTATTTCCAAACCCTCCTTGGAACAAAGGTGATGTGCCTACAATTTATATACAATACAAAAAAACATACTCACCGGAATAGTTTATTTTTTCATTCATCTTTTCCTTTTATTCTTACTTTACATTTCTCTGAAAATTCCGAGTCGCGAAAATTGATTCCCGCAAAATTTCTAAATTTGCCTAATCCGTGAAAATGGGTTTCCGCGAAATTTCTTTCAAAACTAAACCCACCAAAATAAATTCCCTTTTTTCCCGCGAAATTTCAGGGGAAAAAATCCGCGAATTAATTCCCTTACGGTAGGTGGATCGATACATTTCGAAAAGTAGTAAAAAAATTACCGTAGTCAATTTTATCGATTCAAAATAGATCCAGATGTTTGCGTTTGCGTCTGCGTTGACTCTACTCAACAATTTTCAAGTAATTAAAAACTCTATTTTTTAAGGGAATGAAATAGCTTTCTACAATTTTAGACGCCAATAGACTGTAAAGTGGACGGTCCTAATATCTTTAATATCTTTCAGATTTAATAAACAGGTTAAGAATGTATGAATGTATATATGTTTATCGCAAAGTGTATTTCTCCTTCTTATTAATCCTAATTTTAGTTAACAAGTTTAGAAAGTCACGAGTTTAGTGAAAGAAATAAGATAAGCTAAGCTCTGTCTGAAACGAAACCTTCAGGTCGCAATGAGAAAGGAGAATTTAATTTCCTGGTTTTGTTGTGATCGTTTTTAATTTTGAGCAGACTTTCAAGATTGATGGTAGCTTGGATATATTATCATGTTCACATATGTTATATGGGTTTGATTAAAAAAACGTCTGTTATATTAGAAGGACGAGATAAGCAAATTATTGTTTTCAGAACAATTATTAAATTAAGGGACGCGGCAAAACAGGTTATTAATCTCATAAAGTATTTACCAGAAACACAATTTTAAGAAACACGAGGCTATAAAGAATGAAATAGAGTTTTTGGGTATTACGTTGAAGACATACTCCGTAAATTTTCAGAAACATCTCTTACATATATTCTCTAATATGCTTGCTATAAATTCCCTTTCAGGAACCAAAGAAGTACACTGTAATTGCTCCAGATAAAAGAAACAAATTTTAGATTGCCGCGTTGTAGTTTTACCAGTAAAAAGTAATTTAAAATAGTCTGTGAAATCTTTTCGATATATATCTATTTAATTTGGGTACGAAATAGTCATTTAATTTTGTATTGGATTAAATTTAATTTTTCTATTTCAGGAATTTAATTAAAAAATGACAGCAGAAAATTTCAGAAATTCGAAAGAAACTGTTTTCATTGAGGGAGAAATCAATTTCAAACAAGGATTACGAAATCGGTGGGCCAAGGCCTTTACGTCGGTATATAGAAATATACTGTGTGTCTATACAGACCATACAAAAGGAATTGAATTATTCCGTTTTCAACCGGACACAACTTCGGTTTCATCTGGAGCTAAAAGCGATACAGGTTTATTTATGTTAAATGCTCAAAACGAAACGTCATTGTATCTTTTTGAAGTGGGCTCAGATTTGTTATTACGCACGTGGTTGCACGCATTAAATTCCGCTGGCTGGAAATCCGCTGTAGTTGGTGTGTCCACGTCTTATCATTCAAAATCCAGAAGATTTATTCCTGAAGATGAGAAGTACGACAAGTTATGTTTGAATGTTTCATGCAATTTTGAACAAGGCATGACGTCACTAAGGAATCAGACTCTGGAACGGTCATATAGCTTACCATCTTTAGAAAACATTGGTAACAATGGAGAACAAAATGCGAATACTCTAGCGGAGAAACGGCGAAGTTATATGCGAGTAAATGATGACCCAATGATGCAGAGATCTCTTAGGGAAAGCATTGCAGAAAGTGGATACTGCTCGAAAGAAAGTCTAAGTGTAGACTCCGAAAAAATTTCATTAAAACAAAAAAGCTCATTAAAGCAAGATCAGGTAAGCAGTTTGGTGTTTATTAATTTCACTTTTTTTAATTTTGTCTATTGTTAAAATATTTCTTCTGGTTTTGACACACTCAAAGCATGCGTGTTATATGTTGGAGCAAAATTTGAAGCACTATACGAGCTCTGTTGTGGTCATGCAGGATGAGCTATTGGTCAACGAATTGGGCATAGATAGAAATGATTATATCTTCGCATCATCTGCACAGTTTTAAATAAGGTTAATCATTTTTATACCTCCCCAAAATGTAGCGGTAAGTGACTGTGAAATTTTTTACTTTAATAATACAACCGAGGAGACATCGCTGTTTTGCAGGTGGCTCGGATTCGCACAGAGCACATTTGTTTTCCTGACAAACAGTTTTGTTAGCTTTCATATTTTTTTACAAGTTGAACAAGCTGTTGCTTTTATGTTTCAGCATGCTTCACTCTAGCTGCACCTACGTTTACAGCATTATAAGGATTATGATTTATAAAATCATGCTCAAATTGAACTGTTGCTAATCCAGGAGGTACATGAATAATTACGCTAAAATAAAACAACCTTATTTGATTGGGCAACGTCCATGTCAGAGGTGCTAAACATTGAAATTCTGTGATAAAACAAAAACGTAGTTGACCTAGCCATTTAAGAGAAAAATAAAATCTTGATCATACAGCTGTCTTGAGTACACGGTACACGTTTTTTCTTAAAGAATATCGAAATTCTTACCAAGCTGGTCTTTATTCTTATTCTGTATTGTTCTAAACAATAGACCTATTGTTTATAACCTAAAAGCCCAGCCTATGTTTCTTATAAAGCATATTCTTATAGAAGAAAAAGAGTGTAACATAGAAAAGAAGTAAATTAATGTAGTTAGTAGATAAATAAAAAATATAAATTACTTTGCACACAAAAAATCTTCTTCTTTCAAAAGTAGAAATAGGATAAAAAGACTGAGAAAGCTTCTTTGTCTTTCACACCAAATGTCAAATTAACTTCATGTAAAATTTAATTATCGACTTTAAATAAAGAAACTTGTTTATTTTCACTTGCCTCTTTTTACTCGCTTATTCTAACTCACTCGTTTTCACTCGGTTATTTTAGCTTGCTTGTTTTCTACTTTTTTACTTTCCTAAACAGCAAAAGTCTCAACAATTTTAGCACAATTTAAGCCTTACTCATTCATTAATCAAATTAGGATGGAAAATGGACATACAATGAACAATAGTCAGAAAAAAACGAAATAAGAAGGTCAATTTTTACTAAATATACAGCGATGCGTGCTTGCGAAAAAACGTATTACAATATTGGAAAAAGGCACCAATTAGTGGAATAATATAATTGGGAACTTTGACGTCAATCACAGAGTTCAATGAAGTGTTGAGACTGTTAAATCGATATTTAGGTTGATATATGCTACTTATGATTGCTTGCAAAAAAATTACAATATTACAATTTGGCTGAAAAGCTGAAAGGCTGAACGCTATGCCGAAACCGTCATTCACTTCCACTTGAGGAAATCATTCCGATTCATGAGTCAACTTACTAAAAATAGAAATTTATACGGATTGCGTTTACACTGGATTTTGCAAATTTATACGGATTCAGCATGAAAACGATAAAAAATGAAAACGGAAAAGTTTCTGAAAATATCTTTGCCGATGTCGTTTGAATATAAATTTTCTAAGGTAAACTGACAAAAACACAATATCTGAATAACTTCGGTATAATACGAAGGTGAAATTTAAAAAATTATGCGTTTCGATACATGAGTGTAAACAGATAAAAACGAATAAAATATTTCCGTTTTCAAGGTGATTTAGAAGCTATTGTTAAATATAGCTATCATTGTGAAGTCTCTTATATTAATACACTAACCCATCAGTTTGCTTCTTTTGCCTTTTTTTATTTCTTTTAATTTATCGTTAGGGATTTATACCAAAGAATTGCTGTTGTTTTTATTTAAAAAAGTTTTGATCATTCGCTCCTTTAAATAAAATTGACAACAAACATTTTGACGAATAAAAAGTGAATTTTACGATTTATTTTGTTAATTCGATTTATTTAATTTAATTTATTTTCAGCTTCCTGTATTAGTCATCCAGATTTCTCATAGTGTCTATAGCAAAGTATACTTTCCCATGGGTCGTGCAACTACTCTCTTATAATAATACGCGATAGGAGAAACGTAACGCATAAAAATACATATGACATGTCACATAATTGACGTTGGTAAAATGATTGATTACAACGTTATATATAAAACAAATAAATTGAAAGCGTTATTTGCATCATGGGCTGGTAAACCACAGCACGTCTCATCTTAATACTTTAAATGTTCGTTTGTGTAACAAACTGTTGCAGCTAGCTAATAAAATAAAGCACGCTACAGTGAAAGCATAGTGTTTCTGAAAAGTATATCCGTCTTGACAATTGGAGTTTAGTGGTATGTCCGTGTTACATAGTTGCGTATGTGTTCTATGGTTTCATATGCGTTGAATTACTGTATATCTGTTGACTGTTAATAAGTCTCATGTTTTTATGTGTACCATGACTGTGAATAAGTTTTTGCAGTTCTGTATTCGTTCATTATTTTTGTGTGCATTCTATGATGCATGCGTCCCGTGACTGTGTATGCGCCCCGTGACTGTGTATGCTCCCGGTGGCTGTGTATGCGCCCCGTGACTGTGTATGGGACTCGTGCCTATGCATAGGTTATGGATAAGGTCCATAGTTGTGACTGCGATGCATAGTTGATATGAGTTTCATGTTTTTTTATGGCTTTCATAATATTAGTATGTATGGCTATAAACGATTATCTTCGTTACTTTCTTTTGTTTTGAAGTAAGTTATAAAAAATTAGTTATTCAGAGTAAACTTTAGGCTAAGAAAATTAAAGCAAGTCCTAAAATTTGCTCAGAAAGTGTTATTAATCTGAATATGGACATTAATACGTATCAGTTATTTAAGTAGATACCACATGCTCCACTTTAATTTTAATAGCTAACATTCGAAGCAATAACTAGTGCCTTAAAAAATTTGCAATAAATGTAACATTTTTTTTACCTCAGCCAGCTTATTAAAAAAATAGCTATATGCTCTGCTCACAAATATAAATTCTGTGGTTTTCTTTGAAATTTCTATTGTTAGCTTAATGTGTTAAATGCGGTAACATTAATATTCTTGATATCGGTATCAATTAGATATTCCTTGCTAGTGCTAAAAGAAAATATTTTCTTTCACAATTCACATTTTCCACTAAATGCGCAGGTGCAATTGCGAGGTGGCTTTACCATACACTTCAATTCTAGAAAATATTCATGTTATAAGTTGCAGAAGCAGAAAAAGAAGTTTTGCAGGAATCTTTGACAGTGTACCTAATTTTGCAAAGTGATTTTGGCGCTTATCTGTATATTGATATCTCATACATAACTTAGTCGCCAATTTTACTGTTGCCATTAAAGACGATGCGGCGTAAATGACGCCTTAAGTAGGTCCTTGACTCTAAGATTTTCACTGCAAGAACTCCGATACTCTCATGTTTTATCTTCATATGACAGAAAGTCAACGCAAAAGGAGTTTGTTAGGCAGTGAGAATTTTAAGTTTAAAATCGCAAATAATTCTTGATATAAACATATATATACTTAATGTAAAATATCACACGTTGACAAAATGAAGGAGAAAACTTCCATGCCAATTGTTAATGCATATAATCATCCCGCAGTTATTAAATATGCAATTACAACAGTTTTATACATTCTTGTGGCAGCAGTTCATTTCTATAATAAAGTCGTTCAACTTCTTAAGATTGATCCTAATGATAACCTAACGCTGCAGAATATGTTAGATATGTTTGATTATATTTATAAACCTTTTAATAACATTTAGCGCTGGTACACTTAAAATATGATGATTGGGTTTAGCTGTTAAGACGTTGTAAAGTTATTTAAAGACATTTTTAAAAGAGTCATTTATACAGCGTGGATGATATTTGATCTGTTACCCAAGCTTTTATTTCAAACACGAAGAGTCGTATGAAACAAATGAGATGAACAGACGCCAAACAAATCTTTTATCACATTAAGTTTGTTCTTTCACATATAGCCTATTTATTTAATGCACAGGAGAGAAGAGATATATTACAAAACAGATCAAAATTATACTTAAAATGATTGAATAAAGAATGAACTCGTGGTTATTTTCACCACATACTCTCACAAGGACAGTTAGTGGACCAAAACAAACTAAAAAGCCAAAGGTAATTTTTTTCATAACCAAGTGTTGTTTTGTGGTTAGTGATAGTGGCCGTGGTAATTTGAACTCCAAGACGTTGTTGTTATGTTAATTGTTGTTGTTAATTGTTGTTGTTGTTGTTGTTGTTGTTGTACTTACTTACTCTTGTTGTAGTGTACTTATTACTTTTGTGATTATATTATTGCTTTTGTTATTAATAAATGCAAAACCATATTCTCTAAAACCTGATAAAAAATACTCACTATAAAAAATGGGTCGATGCAACTTTATTATTGCATTGTGATTTGCCTTTTGATTATAATTTTGTGTCCATGGGAAAAAAACTTTTATTTTGGAGAGAAACAGCTTCGTTTACTGTTCGAAGAGTATATTTTCAGCTTTAGAAGTTCATTATCTCCCGCTGCCAATTTATTTTGTTTTATTATCACCTTGACTTGCCTTGCTCGTTAGTTTAATCATTTATCTACGTCACACTCTACATCACGTAGATACGATTCTGCTACAATGTTTCAGTGAAAAATCTAAAATAAATATGGCGCGCATTTTTAAGTAGCTTCACAGATTTAGGAATTACACTGTTTTAAGTTTTCTCCTAGCTATATTTAGTGCTTAATAACGAATTTTTTAAAATCCCTCTTCCATCGAGTAGACCCGGTGTGGAGCCAACGAGAAAAATAAAAAAAATTGATAAGTTTTCGTCTAGTAAGACTTTCTTCCTTATAAAAATACCAGAGTAGATTTCTATTCCAGAAGAAATAGCTGCGAATTTTGTCATGAGAGTACATCCGTTTAAAAGAAGAGCACGTTACAAGAAACAGATAAAGCAGTAGCATAAAACATGCCAGTATCTATTCGAAACCTCTAAGAATGTTAAGTAGTATCTGAAACGTTAGTAGTCTGGTGGTTTAAGTTACTCAAAACTTAATTTTAAGAATACTCCAGGTAATTGGCTAGTTTTAAACCACAACTGATTTCTATCACGATTTAACTAATTTACAATTTTTAATATCGACTTTCTTTTTTATTATTTTTTCATTTCTATTAATAACTTTTTTTTCTGTTGCTAAGGCCTCCTAGTGTAACAATAGTCATAATTTTTGCATATATTTGAGCAATGACGGAAATTAAAATATTTCAAACTTTTAAGAACTGCAATCCTGATCATAGTATTTTAGAAAATGGGAATTTCCAGCTATTTCTTAAAATGAAAAAACAGCATCGCCTGACGAATGCTCCCAAGCCAAAAGGCTGCGACAGTTCTACCAGGCAAATGTGTAGGGTAGGTGAGAAATGTTGAAAATGGGCTAGTCGCCCATAACAAGTATTGCTTGTGAGTTTGATCATTAAAATTAAGCATTTATTTCAATAACTGGATTCAGTTAAGTTGGTGGCATCAGAACAACTTGGTTCCACCATAATAAATATTTGAAACTGTACATAAGAAAACGGTCTCAAACCACAATTCGCGATTGTCCATAATTTAGCATGATTTCTAAGAATTTTTTACTGAGCCCTTCAAATATTTCAATATTGGAAAGTGTGCATTCTGACATCATACGATTTTTGGGAAAGTTTTAGTTTCGGGGTCGTCAAAACTTTCTTATCTGTCGTGTTGGCAATTTTGGAGAAAAAGGATATTTAATAATTAATTAGCATTCTAATGAAAGATGGTCTCATAATTTTTTCAAAATTTAAAAATGACGTTTTGTGAAATGTCAAAAGTGACAGTTCGTGATCTTTTTTAACTCATTACTTTTTATCATTATGAGATTGTTATTAAACCGCAACACGAAAGATTTTATTCAATTTCTGCGCGGTCCAGGGGATCATGGACAAAATTAATTAAAGAAGGGCAATTTTTTCGTAATTTTTCTAACACGGCCAAAAGGGTCAAATGTTCAATACTCTGTAGACTCTGTTGACTTGAAATTATTGTATAAAAAATGTTGAATACACAAGCAATTGAGAAACGTATTTTCAGATTATTGAAATAAGGCTATTTCTTATCAAAATGACATCATCATTTTTTGTAGATTGTGTATTTGGCAGGATTACCAAATACGAATTTTAAGACTTAAACACTTCTCAAATGATTTTTAAAATTTCCAAATAATGCCTTATTTATGATTTTCATTAAATTTCATTTGATAAACAAGCAACCAATCAGTTTAGGTATCTGTTGTACCACATTCACGACTTCAGCTGCAATTCTACCCGGCTATAGACAAGTTGTGTTAAAATCTAGCGATGACCAAATGACTTCAACTCTATATGGTTGCTAATATCTAATATTTACGGTTTTTGCGTCTTTTGTTTCTCATAGGGTTGTTTAGTATAAAAATGATTCACATTTGTTAAGTTGAAGCACAACAGGAGCTAAAAGTTCTCAGATTTTCTTAATTGTTCTTAAAGATATTTTTGCGGCATCATTAAATAACTTCTTACTAATCACTAACGCCAAGGCAATACCTCAACCACACCAATAAACGCCCTTGTTCAAATAACCTACCAAATCCAAATATTCGGAAAGAGTGAATCAAAATTTATTTTTAAAACAATAAAAACATAGTTATTACTATCGCTTTTATTTATCCGTATAATATGGATATTTTATATTTTTCTATACTTAAATTCACCAGCGAAATGTTATATGCATCACTCGTTTTTCGGTATCTCAGTTTAAGGCTTGCGTCTTCTAAAAATATCGCCCCTATTAGTTGAACAACATGGTAAAATTCAATGTTTTTCATAAACACCAAGGGTTTTCTATCAAACATTTTTTTCTGCACTTAATAAACTTTTCTATTATAATCTAGCAAATCAAAGTTGTTTTATTTAACAAAATCATTTAATTTAAAGTTAAATCTAAAAAATTTCTGAAATTGAAACTGAGAATGCTTTAAACTGGTTTTATGTTCTATATAAAAGTTTTTTGGATACCAGTTATAGGGAAATCTATAGCAGAAAGACATGGTTTCCGACTTTTTGTTCATACAGAATTCATTTGAGGAATGCACACGCATCAATTTACTACGTCAGTGTGACGTCATTACCTCTCCTTTCTTTAGAATATGAGGAATTTATTACGATAGTCATTTGTAATTAAAAGTTTCTATAGAAAAATAGAAATTAATAAATTAACTGATAGATCAGCTAGAATGTTAACATTCTGTCCATTCTTAATACTTCCCACCTAAAATCACCTTTAAAAGAAAACTTCTGATGGTAAGCTCATTTACATTCAAAATCCTGTCAAATTATATACTACTCTGTCTATGAGTCAATTTTAAATTTATCGAGCGGTCATGACTAATTTCTCAGTATAGTATGACATGGTGTGGCATGACTTTGTCATTTGCATTTATTGCGAAAGTTTTGTATGATAATAGGAGATTAGGAGGCCACAAATTGATGTAATTTTGCATGAGATATGTTCAAAGAGTTGCCAAGTTGATTTTTGAAACATTTGAAATTTTTTGAGGATAGGTAACTAACATGGTTGTAGAGAAATTTAGAAAACGTTTTAAAAAAGACACTAGTGTGCATTCGCAGGTAAGTTGTAGCTTTTGGTAGGTTTAGAAGGTTTGCTGGTTTATACAATATTTGCGAATTATACAATGAAGCAGCAATAATTAATATTATGTAAATGATTTCCGAGTTGTGTTATTATGTTGGATGTCTTCCTAATTTTGTAAAAACAGCTACCTACAGGAAATATAGATTATGTTATCAGGAAGATTAATAAAAAGCAACTGTAAAACTTATTTTGTCGCTTACTTTCAATTTATTACTAACCAAACTAATTTTACACATTCACTAATAAACAATATGATAAAGTTTGAAACCATAGGACAAGATGGAAAGTCTTCTAAAATCATTTTATAGGTAAAAAAACATGTATGGAAAATATAGATGGATTCCAGCGTGACTTCATTTGTTTACTTTTCAGCGGTAAGCTCTTCAGCTTAGACATTTGCGTGACAGGAAAAAAGATGCTAGGATTAAGTGAAGAGAGGTCTCTTCACAGAAACATCGTTTGAGGTTTTAAACTATTATCGAGTGTAGATTTATGCCTTCTAATTTATTTGAATTCATTTAAAACCCTAAAAATGCCTTCGTGTGATAAAATAGACTAAAAATAACTTTGCTTCACCTAGCACCCCCATCTTTTTATCTTATCTTATCGCTGAAAATCTAAACAAAGAAATTCATCTATTCTGCACTAGTGACTTAAATTATTTGTAGAAGTCTTTTTTTTTCTAAAAATTTTACTTCCGACAGTTTACTGTTGTTTTTTTGGGAGGTATTAAATCCAATCATCCATAATCGCTCTGGTAGGTATACTCGTTAGCATACACCTCCAATCTTCGTTAAAAAATGTAATTGTTTCTATTTGTTGTTTTGTTTTCATCGTTGGAACTCATGCGTTCATTTTTTTATCATTCTTTATTCCACAATGCTTATGATGTGTAAAACAATTTAAAGATTGTATAAAGGATCTAACATGGTTTTTCTTTCCTGACGCAGTATCTTGGTGGTCTAAATATTTCACCAACGGGTTACCAGTTGGAACAATATAATCTCAATATAATTTCAGAACAAATGGCCACAATCCTGTATGTTACAGACAGTTTCTAATTCTAAATAGGCTGCTACATGTGATATAAGCCACAACAGCAAAAATATACTTAGGAGAATGAGACGCATATTGGTCATAAGAATCTTCAAGAAACTTACAAAGAGATTTACATCATTACTTGAAAGAAGAAAATGTATTATTTGTCTCTATGACAAAAATGGTGGTTGTTATGGTTAACTGAGAACATAAGAGAACTTAAAAGAAGATTAGATATATTAATTAATATTGTAACCAACATTAACTGATTTGAATGTTTGTCCAAGGTGTATTAACATTTTAAAGCGGCATGCTTTTTAATAAGCGATCAGTTATGACAACAATTAGAGAGCGTAAAATCCCTTAATACTTTTCAATCGCCTTTGTCTTAGATCTATATTATATTCTCAGTATGTTGCTAAAAATGATATTTTTTCTTTCATTTAGGCAAGCATCGATCAGGGTGAAGTATTTTCTGATAGCATGATGGTAGCTCTTTCAATGGACATGAAAGTCAATGGTAAGTGTAACAACTCTTCTATTTTGCATGCCTAGTGCTACTGTTAGATCTGGATAATAAAACAGATAAGTGATTTGCAGTATAATCTTTCTTATGAATGTAATTATTTTTACCGGAATTGAGAAATGATTGCATCTTGCGTTTCCAATAGAACATGAATTGAAAGAGCAGGGTTTTTTTGTGTGTGATATTACAGCAAATGAAGATGGTATTTTTCAATTCCTTCGCAAATAAAAAAACAGGAAATATTATCAAGTCGGTTGTCAGAAATATCTCAGTAGAGCGTTTTCTTTCTTCACCAGAAGATCCTTATTATGCAAAAAGTGATTTCAATTGGCTAACCTACGCCCATAGAAAAATAATGTTTCGCAATTCCATGAAAAAAATTATTTTTATTTTCAAGAAAAATACATGGAACTAGCTTATCTGTGTAAGCTAGCCTGAATCTCAATTTTGGCACAGTAACTTAGAAAAGAAAATTCAAAATCATGACCATTTTGGATTTCATCTTCTAAAGAGGCCATTAACGCAAGAAACAAGAAATAGCTAACTAAATGAACTCTTTACGTACTATAAAAATGTGCAACGGAAAACGGAATGCAACGGAAAATTAACAGAAAAGTAATTGTTAATATTTATTTCAAGAAATCAGTCATCGTTTCTCCTACAGATTTATATTTTACACTTTTCTCCACATGGCATCATCCTCCAACGAAATGCAGTATATGCATTTTTGTAATAAATATTATTTTTTAATGTCCTAGTCAGGTTTGAATCCCTTTCGGAAGGGATAGGATTATTTCGGATTAATAAGGATGAAGTGATATAGTACCGGTAAGTGGATTAGAGAAGAAATTTCCGTCTTAGATAAAACTCTGGATAAAATTTAATTTTTTTTATCCAAACTCAAAGAATTTGTACGAGTTTAAGTGTGATTCATGCATTAAAACTTCTACAATCCTCCGTCCTTTATTGGTTAAGAAATATCATTTATCCATTTCCTATCATTTAGCCGGAAACGGATTTATAATAAATGCGTAGTGACACACTCGCAAGAATAATATCAATTAAAATATTATTTTAGTTTGATTGGTAACTGCCTTATTTGACGTCAGTAACATACCTAAACGAGAAAGACAGTTGAAGAAAACTAACTAAAACATTTTGAAATATTATAATAGTAGTCATTAACCCGTAGAAGAATTTACGGATTCGGTCTTCAGCAAATTATTTACTCTGCGGGGGACCCAGAATAAAGCTGCGCGCAACCATTTTGATCGTCCATAAAACGGCTATTATTGTAGGGATTAGATACCCAGCATAAAATAGAATGTTTCCACAAACGTAGATATAGATGTGAAATTGTTATATGCACGTATTCAATGGTAACGTCTGAAGATTTTTGTCAAAATTTTAGCTGAACTTCAAAATTAAATTACCAGTGAAATTGCAGTAATCTTAAGTCAGATCTAATATCTAAGCAAATGTCAATCCATTCTTCCTAGGTTAAAAACTTAATTTAAAATATTACAATTTATTTTTATTACTTTTTCTACCTTTAACGTCATTTCTCTTTACATAACCTTGACCTCCGATAAAGATTTACCTAGCTAATCACGTTTGGCACAAAGCAGAAATAAGGAGATTGGCGAAATGATCATAATTCATGTCAATGTAAACAATAGGTATGTATAGAAATCGACCACAGGCGAAAAGAACATCATATAGCAACACGATAATACAAATGCTCCAATTATTTCGGAGGTTTTTAATGACGGCAAGAAAAATGTAAATTACACTGCATGCACTTGAACAATATTTTACACGCATCGAGGGTGTAGGACAGTTAGTATTTTCGGCATAATTATATCCAGGTTAAAATAACATACCAATCATAGCTTACTCCACGCTTTGTTAATCACCTTCTTATGGTCATTTTCCGAAACCATCAAATTGTGTTTGATCTCCTACGCGGGTGGTTTTTAAAATAACTAGCATTAAAGAGACGACTAGAATATCTATGACAGAGTGTAAAAAATGAAAATCACGCCGGATAGATATAAATTGCATATTTGACCACAAAATGTTGCATTCCGTAATCAGGGATCCTTTTAGTTATGTTGTTATACAACAAGAATGAATCCAGAATGCATGGATCGGGATTAGACCATCTGGGAAAAGATCATGTAAAGGTCACCTCAGGTTATAAATGTTATTGTATGGTATTACTAGTATCTTCAAAGGTATACTTAAGCGATATGTATGATATTTGAAAAGGAAGTGGAAATTCTTATAATGTATAGCAAAAAGTGCAGGGAAAGCTGTTTTTATAATGTCCTTGTCGGATACTGAACGCGGTGAAATGTTAAATTTAGGCCAGAAAATACCCAAGAAAATAACGTTACAATCGAAAGTTGATATTGATAACAATTTGGAAGCTTTGTTCAAAGAACCAAACAACGATGAGCTGCATCCGTTAAATTTTGAAGACGTGGACGATCCAGATGCGACACCAAAACTTGAGAAAAAAGCTTCGATGAGTCATATTATATATAATTTGAAATCAAAGTTTGGTTCAGCATCAGCGAGAAAGAAAGGTAAGGCTGTGTTCTTTTTGTTTGAAAGAAACATGTTTTGAGATCGTATCAGTCAGTGCCTGTAGTTTACGCGCGACTGCTATAGTAACTAAATGCAGGCGAGAATGCCTATGATAACACCCCTGTTAAAATCGACATTGTTTTCCTTGACGATAAATGGTTTATATAATAACGGTTTCAAATGTTAGATAAAGAAAAAATAACTGGATAGATGGCGAAATAACAAAATTAGCAGCGTATAGAAATACTGATAATAAAAACATCAACAACAAATGTTTTTTGAGAGAGAAGGCTGTAGCATTTGATTAGCCATGGCCCTGTCATTCCGTATTCTCCTAGGTGTCTTTCAGTCTTTTTTTCTTCTCAAGTTTGGGAACTTCATTGACATATATATGGCCGCTTTTTTATTATCTTGCGTGTTCTGAACAAGAATACAATGAAACGTAACTGTTTCGTTTAGTGTTCTTAGCATGAATTCGTGCAGAGCCTAAAACCGTTTTCATGTATTTATACGTGTTCTCATAAAAAAGTGATACTCGACCTTATTTACTGAGAAAAATGTGCGTTAAATCGGGCAGAGAAAGAAAAAAGTTTAAAATAAATTATTTTTATCTTTTGTTATTGCTCATAATATTAATAGTTGAAAGGGGAAATAACAAATAAAAAACACTTACGAACTCATAAACAACGTAATAGCTTAATAACGTTTTTAGGAAATTGGGATATTGATAATACAAGGAAAAAATGTTTAACATAATTTTCCAAAGACGTGTCTTTCATGCAATGAACTTAATGTCCATTCAAAGAATCACCAAGCATCACATTATACCTAAGTTTATTGCTGTAGTGACGTTGTAAAAAATGTTATGTTGGTCATCAGGGGGCGTCACTTAATATTCCTTACAATGTTTATGTAAATTGGGTAATATATTCCAAATTTATTAAAGTTAGCCTTATTTTGAGGAGCTCAGATCAACATTTCTTCCATAACGTTTATTCCACCAGGTTTTCAAAAAATATTTCATGCGGGAAGTAAGAAGAAAACTTTGCCAGAATTGCCCCCCGACTTCTTTTGATATGCAATCAATTTATTAAAGTAATTAGTTTAGTATATTAAATGAATAAGCTGAAATTGTACGAAGTGATTCGACTTTAATTGCATACACACACACATAATCTGAGATGAAGAAAGTTTTTGACATTAGAAAAGTTTTATAACATAGGATTCGGAGATGGTGTTTAAGGGCACAAATAGATTTATAAACGATGAAAATAACGTGTTTAGAAAAAGAAATGGCCGACAGAAGAGAGGTATTTTTCTCCTGAATTTTTCTGTTCCAAACGCCCTGTATTTTTTTGCTTACATTTTTTTTGATTTTCTTATGAAGATGGATGTTAATACCCCTTTTAACCGGTACAGAGTCATGTTGTTTGTGAGTACAAGAAAGTGTCGTGCTAGCTTCGTTAATCCTACTTAATTCTTGTAAAGTTCGTACATGTTTTAGAGGATATATAAATTTCGTTCTGACTGTCCACTACAAGGTGCTTCGTGAATAAGAAGAATCTGCGTTGTTATTTTGATTTGTGGGCGTAACAGCTCGTGTGATATAAATACGTTTGTTTTAAGATTACCATCTATCATAATTACAAACCACAAGCATAAAAATGTTGCTTTAAAAACAAATGCAATACGCAACAGGAAATACGTGTAAAGCAATTTTTTTTATTAAAAAAAAAACAGAAATAAAGACATTTTTATTGAGCGGAAATTTCGTCTTAACCATTTTTTTTGTTATTGGACAGGAACTGAATACTCATTTACACAAACGTCGTATTTTATCTTTTAAAGTTCTCCATGTTTCTAAATTGTTACATTACTCTGAAGGTTACAAAAATGTTGTATATCTCTTGTATGTTTGAAATGTAAAATTAATCCCAAGGGAATCGGAACAATAAACAATCCTTGCTCACCGTTTTCATTTAATTCAAGTATGTGAAATGCACAATAGCTTCTTGTTATATGATAAGAGGCACGAGTAATAACGTTACGTATAAAATAGCTTGCTTTCATATCGTAATTTAAAAAAATATATGATAAAAAAGTTAACATTCTTATCATTTCGAGATTTGTGACTAAGCGTTGAGTATTAATTGATGATGTGTCAGGGACTGCTTAATATACAATTTAGTTTACAGCTTTCTTAAAAAAAATACATAAAATTTTTCTTACTAAGCACTTTTTTGTAACATTAAACGTTCTAGGTTGCCATGGATATTAGCTATTAGTTTCGTCTCTTTCAGACATGATTTTTATTGATACCTACCACAAAGGATCATAGCTTTGCTTAATTAAAACATGAAACGGTTTTTATATTAAAATATTGCGTTACTGGTTGTAGCAATGTTAGGCGTGCACCAGGACTCTTCTAACTATGCCATGCCACCCCCACCCTTACACCCTACCCCAACCCCCCAACCCCCGCATACTAGAAATTTCCACGTCAACATGTTATATTACGGTGCGCAATACTACCTAATTTATTTCATATTTTTAGGGAAGAAAGGTTCTAAAAGAATCACTCGAAGCGATAAATTTTCTGGGCGACTTTTATGGAATCCGAGTGGACAATGGAAAGATAAATGGTTTTTGTGTCAGGAGGGTATCCTATCTGGATACAAAGATTACGGCGTCAAACCGGCAGATGTTGTTATTGACGTCAGTAATTGTCTTTTGACGTCATATAGTTGTGATGACATCATGCGTCGGCTGAATGTATTCAAGGTATGCATGTTCCTAATATTTTCTTTTCTTCTCCTATTTTGTGCTTGTTTCATGTTAGTGAAAATAAATCTACTTTTTTCTTTTATTTAACCACATGTTTAAATTTAGTCACGTGATTTCCATTATTAAATAAACTTTATAAACACGATTTCGTAAAAATAGATTTTTCAAAGTAAATATTTCGACCACAAATTCTACTCTGTCAAATTTAAGAAATGCTTAACTGTACTAAATTGATCCAACCGGATAAACGATCAATGGGTAATGTTGTTATCCCTTTTTAAATTTTAACCAGATATTCAAAATCTGATCTTTGAAAGCCTGAAGTCAACACCCAAATCCTAAAAAGTTCCTTTCTACAAAATCCTTATCTCTAATTTTTCAGTTAACTACAACTGGTGGTGTAGTCCATATTTTTGCTGCTTGGAACGAAGAGCAATACGAGTCGTGGGTTGAGGTTTTGAGTTTTACTGCTCAAAGAAAAGAGGACAAAAGTAAGTCAACATGACACATTGTTGAAATAATTGTCATGCTATACTATACATTACAGCTTTAACATAATCTCTACATATGTTGTGATTATAAGAGAACCTATTTTTTGATGAGTTGGACGTGCGCATTGTGTTTTGATCTTCACTGCATGATCAACCGCTGTATAGCTAGTATATAGGTGAACTTCTCACCATCGCATGGAATTAAATATCGAGATATATATTACATTGTTTCATCAATTAAAAAAATAAAAGTTAAGATAAAGCTGTTAGTATTGTTGACACTAAACTTGTGAAACATATGACTTATTGTATGAAGGGTTTACTGAGCTTTATTTTTGAAAAAACATGCTAAATATTGCACTGTCTAAACAAGGTGAAATACCTTTTTATTTACATTGCTCTCTAATCTGATATGAATATAAACAATGATATATATATATATGCTCCTCAACGCACAACTGTGCAATATGTATTTCAAGTGCTTTTAAGAGTGTATGTTAATATGATGTCTGGTTATAGATTATATGGAACTTGCTCATTTACGCAAAGAAAGTGAGGAGATCGACGACAGTGCGATTATTCCTTATGAGAGAGCTTTAAGTGACGAGCAACGAAAGGTAATATTTATTTGTATTACAAAAACCAATCTCGTGTTTTTCCTACTACCACCTTTTGATTTCCCCTAATCATGATTGAGTATCTGGTTAAACAATGATGAAGAAGTCCTTCTGGAACACCTCCCTTTTCTGGCCTGTATATTGTCTCTTGTGGTGTTTTTATCAACAAATAAACCTGACTGAATACTTACTTTAATCAATAAAAGAAAATAGAGTCATGTGTATTCATGTTGGTTTTCACTGGTTTATAAATTGGTTTCAATGATATTATTAAAAAAAAACGAATGCATTCATTAATTAACATATATCTTGTTTTGACAAGACGATTTTGTTTTGAGTACAAAATGGGACAATCTAAAACATTATAATAAACTATACCCAAGAACTTACCATTCTGAAGTGATTTTAAGTGTGTCAATCCTGTTTAAAATATTGTTGTCTGCATGTAATTCGATCGGAATTTTCTCTTGCTGTAATTAACAGAAAATCAACAAGAATTTTGTTTACTTTTTGGTACCAAAATAAACAAAGGGAAGAGACTTATTCACTAGCTATGTCAACAATTCCGTTCTTATAATGGTCAATAACATAGTTTAGATTCATTAAGTTCCAATTGCAAGTGTTTCCTATATGCCCACGTATGATAAATTTGATAGTTGTTGGAAAAACACATGTTTATTATTATGTAAACTTTTGTACTCCTTGTCATGACAAAGAAGAGAATTGCAAGCAGGGAAAGCGCTTTCAATTTTCTCTTCTGAATTGGTAAACTTTAGTTTTACTGTCCACTCAAATCAGCGTCAACCAAATAATTTCTAAATTATCAATTTCTACTTTTTAGACAAATTCTTCATCATCAGAAAACAGCAGTGAATTACAAGTTAACAACACCCCTGTTGTCGACGGCGTTGATAGTGGAAACGACGGCGACGAATCAGGATTAGAATCGTCAGTTAATTCCATTAAAAAATTTGAATCGAGAAAACGGCTAGAGGTTTGTTTATTAAATTTAACTCATAAGTATTAATAACGTTGCTGGCCAGTTAAATTGTTTGAGTTACCTGCACAATGTTCTTTGTGAGCATCGTCGTTAAGCCAACCTTCTTATTAGTAATGTGAGCAAAGTACGAACTAAAACAGGGATTAACTGTCAAGTTACTGGTAAAGATTGTGCATTATATTTCTTTATCTCCATGTGGAAAATGGACCTTGGCAGTCATACTCTCTCTGATCACGAAATTTAAGCCTTATCAACCTTGCTGGAATAATAAAAACTTGGTATATTTTTCACCTTTTTGTCTCCAAATACAGCCACTTAGAATTTTTAACTTTAGGAATAAAAACTGCTGAAAAGCCATTCACAAGCATGTGTTTTTTCTAAAGAGTTTACAAGAAAATTAGAGTCAGTACACAAAAAGTTTACAAGTGGAGTCTTTCTTAGCACAAAGATCAAAATATTTTACAAAGGAATTTTTTTAAAGTATTTTGTTTATATTTTGTTTCGATTTTGTTTTTCTTTCACTGCTTTCAGAGTCATCTAACAGATATGTGTATGCTAATATTTACACTTTATTGAAAAACAGGAACACAGCCAATTCAACCGTTATATGTTTATAAAGTTTTTACTTCTAAATGTGCCAAAAGTTTGAGTAAAACAAAAAGGATTTATTCAGTCACAGCAGGATATCTGCATTCTAATTCGTGGTGTCGTGGTGACTGGCATCTCCTCAGTAATGTCATATTTTAGCTTTAATGACACTTCTTTCATTTAGAAGGAGAGAAAGCACCTTAGCAGAAGTCAAAGTTACAACTTCATGCAGGAAACTGACGAAACGGATGGTGCACCCTTAGACGCTACTAACTCACCTGATACAAGAGGTCTTTTGAAACTTGACTTGATGACGAAACGTCAGGATTATTTGACAAAACGTCAGGATTCTAACACATCTACTGAGAACGATATCATGAGAAGTCCAGAGTTATCAAATACCGACATTACACCTTTAAGTGATGACAACATAGGTGAATTTAAGAAGAAACGGTCCTCTTTTAATTACAAACAGCGCTGGTCGTCCATGTTTGATCATAGTAAAGGAGCCGATAAAAAAGACAAACAGTTCTCAAAGAAAGTTGAAAAATCGCAAGAGTTTCGCAAACAAACAGCGTCCTGTGGAGAATTAGAGTTAAGAAAGCCAAAGTCCTTGTCATTAACTGATGTTTCCATAATAACAACCACCACAAACTCAACTACACCAATCAGCATCACACCCTGTAGCGATTTAGAAACCGAATTCGACTCAGCACACAGTCGAACTGGATCTGTTGACAGTCCACAGTCATTTCGGATAGGTTCAGCAGAGCTTCCAACCACCAGAAGAAGGAGACATGGTTCGGTTGATAGTAATGAACAACACTGGGATGTGTTTGATCCTGAAAACCAAATAAAGAAGTTATCTGTGGGATCAGAAGACGATAATAGTGACTGCTGTAGTGTCCCTAGTGTGTGTGGCGTACCAGTTGCTGAAGAGCACAAACATGACGAGCTGGAAGGTACTCTTCGAGAAGAAACATTCTTAAGAAAAAGAAGAAATTCGCTGACATTGGAGCGTGGACATATTGTCAACGAATTGGAGATTGTGAACAAGAAAGGGAATAAACAAGAAACTGTAAATGTCATGCAAGAGAAGCAAAAGAAAGAAAAAGTTGAAAAGCTAGAAGTGAGACTTGAACAGATTGATAGTCAAATTGAGATAATAGACAAAAAAATTGACTTGCGTATAAATCCAACGTACAAACAGAAAAAAATGAAACCAGCTGTAAACAAAACAAGATCAAGTAACACTCTAATGACAAAATTTCGTAAAGGTCGACAAAAAACTCCAATGGATAGCGTTTATTCCATGTCAGTGGAAAGCTTAGCTAGCAACACAAGTCGTGACAGTTCAACTGGAAAAGAAAGTCCAGTTCCCAATAAACAACAATTCGAAGATAAACGGGGATTAAGTAAGCGAATTTCGGACTGTAGTGAGACCAGTAATTGTTCACAAAATATCAACTCGGACTTAACTGGTATACAAGAACTTCTGTTGACAACGCAGAAACTTGAATACAACAATAATAACAATAACATTAGTGAAAATTTTGAGAAGGGGTCTGTGTCACCACTGATTAATCAACCACTTGCTTTTTCTGATAAATGGAGAAGCAAATCCGTGAGTTCAATGGATTCAATAAGAACAAGAGGGAAAATAGATGGAGTTAAAACCACAAGAAGGGATGTGAACCAAAATCACTCATCTGAGGAGTCACAGCTCATTATTGAGGTAGGAGATTCAATTTTTTATTGGTACGTTCAATCGCTGCCATTCTGTATAATTTATTTAAAGCAAATCAAGTGTTTAAGAACATAATAGCATATCTTATTATTTTTTTACTTCAGCCATAGTATCTTTTTTTATTTCAAGTTGGCTATGATAACTAGTTTTTTGGACGGTTTTAACAGACAAAAATAAACGCACGCTTTTAAGAGTTATATCACCCCCAAATTGTTAACCCTATTCGCATATCCTTCCAGATTTTTTTGGTTTTAAAATTTAGTGACATTAGTGATATATTGGAATTGAATTGCAACATTTTTTCCCAAAAATTTCTTTATGTTTGTCATAGCATTGGAAAAATTTAGGGTATTATTGGCCTAAAATTTATTCAATTAATCATTTAATCTTTTCACTTCATTTTTTTCTGCAATTGATTCTAATGTAAATAATACATCCATTACTCCCCCCCCCCTCCCCCTCCCCTCCCCTCCCCCTCCCCTCCCCCTTGGACTCTAGGAACCCCTAAGAGACCAGACTAAATAGAGTTAAGCTTAGTATATATCTGAATTGGGCCATGATTGTTGGAAGTTGTAGTGAAATTAAACGAAATAAGTTTGCAGCAAGGTCATGGTTGCAATTTGGCATTATGTCATGAAAATAAGCATCATGCAGAACTGCTATTTCCTATCACTAATTTTTTTTTATCTTTTATTTAGGACTTTGAAAAATTCTCCGCTATGCTCACGGACCAGATGAAACAGAATCGAAGCTTATGTGATGCTATTGACGTCTAAATGAATTCAAACCCAAAAATTAATTTCGCCAAATGTTACTTACACTCAATGTTACTCAATATTTCTCCTGGAAAAGAAGCTCTGTATATTTTAATTGGCGTCATATATCAGAATTAAATCTTATTTCTTCTATTTGTTGTTGAAAATATATATCATGTAAATAGTACGTGTAAATATTAAATTCTTTCTTATATAACTCTTATATATTCACTTGATGTCGTCTCTACTCTCCTTCATACTCTGAAAACAAGACGGTCTCAATCATCTGATCTTTTCACTTCAATGTTAATATCCCTATTACAGCACAAGTTGCAAGTAAGAATTGTAAGATAAAAAAAAAGATTATGTAACATTATAAAGATATATACAATACATTTTTATGACTTCAACTTGTTGTTTTATCTTCTCCGTTTGTTCCATGAACGTTTCCATTTTTTTGCTGAAGCCGTTGTAAATGAACCCCGTAACCATTAACAACCCCGGGCTTCATAGCGTCAATTTATGACATTTTATTCTCTGTGTCAAATATCTTCTAACTCGAACTTTTCCCTAACTCGAACTTTTCCCTATCTCGAACACGCACCCAGGTCCCTTTCTGCAATTTTTTACCTAATTATCCCTCCTTATGTCAAATCTTTCTCACCGGTCAAATGCAAGATCCAGATTGACATTATTAATATTTATTGAAATTATTTTCCCAGGGTAGCCTCTTCAGTTTCTGTTGGTACTACTATCAACTAGGGTCTTGCGAAAGAGGTCCTAGTGCATTTAAAGCTACGAAAGTCGTGCAAGCACAGCAATCGCTCAACTAGACAACTGCCGTAGCTATCAATTCTATTCTCATGAACGCTAAGCACAAAGGATCGATTCATAATATTATATTCTCTGCATGATTCAGCCGAGATTTGAACAAACGACCTTCTGCACTGGAAGCGAAGGCTGTGCAGTCGTGTGGACTGCAAGTCAATCGGTGTGAGAGTCAAATGTACTTAAAATTATGCCGCAGATACTTCTACCAAACAAGGAGGCATCACAATGGTCGTGACAAAATTTAGAAATAGCATCAAATATAACATTTCCAGTTATTTAAAGGTTTTTATGATTTAACAGATCTTTTCATTGTTTTGTCAGCTGCTTTTTATATTTATACAGGGATTATGAAATATCAGTTTTCTCAAATTAATTCAAACCTAAGATGAAGTGTAGTCTAATTAGTAGTTGTAGTATTTATACCAAGTCAGCTAATTAAGTTTTTCTTGCAGTGGACTACCCATAAAATTGAGCATCTAATGTTAAAATTAAGTAAGGTGTTGTTATTAAGGAAAGTAAATAAAACGTGGTGGCCCATTGCTGGTATCAATCTAAAATCAATGACAAAATATAATTAAAAAAACAAGAGAGCTAATTTCGGAGTTATTTAGTACAGTTTATATTTCAGACTCGCGTGTTTATAACTTGTAAAAAAGTTATTTGATTGAATTAGGAGTCTTAAAACGTGACAATTTTGATGACCACTTCACCCAAACGTCAAGACTTTCGTAAAATCGTAACATCTGGAAGTCTATATCGTATTCACTGAACCGTAAAACTTGTTTTTCTCCTTCGTGTCTCTCCAAACATCCGAAAGTCTATATGGTATTCATCGAACCGTTGAATTTGCTTCTCTCCTTCGTGTCTCTCCATCTTTGTTTAGACGTTTTTCGTCTAATGACTACGTATCATAGGTTTTCTAAATATAGACGGGTTACTTTTTCTGGTTCTGTGCTAGTATAAAATATCTAGGATGTCCTGGGGACAAGGCTGTCACACCTTTCACTTTCAATATTTCGGTTATCTAATTTTTTATAGTTTTCCGTTGTCATTGTATGGATATGCACGTATTAAGCTACCCAACCTCGTTCTCAGGGCAATTTTTTCGCTTTTTGATATCGGAGACGGCGCGAAAAAATGACCCTAGGCCAGGCCGTTTGAAAATCAGCACGATTTGTGCAGGCTAATTAGAAGAATAATGTTTAAAGCTCCTGCGAAAAAAAATAAGTTGGTTTCCCTTGAAAGAGCTTAAAATGTTGTCCATGAGTTCTTTTTTAAAGTTGTAATAATTACGCTAATTATGTATGACGTCATGTATTTGAAAATAGAGGAAAATCGTCATCTTGGGCGATCTTTGGCATTTTCTATGTAAAAGTCAGAATATATGTTTTATAACATTTATTTGGCTATCAGAACCTAAACATTAGAATTCAACCTAGAAGTGCAGCATAAAAAAACCCGACAAAATCTACGACATATCCAAAATATATTCTATTTTATAGTAAGCTTTCGCCAAAACCCAGGTTATCATGTTCACACAGTTATGATTTTTTGTTTTACCTTTTTTAGGTAAGATTTCTTTACAATTTAACACGTTTGCACTGTTTGTTTATGCAGAAATTGGCACATTGTGATGTTAAACTTATATTTTCTTTCAAGAGGAGGCTAAGTAGCTGCTTTGCCTTTAAGGACAGAATGCTAAAATCATTACGCTCCGGACTCGTTTACTGTTTTAAGTGTAGTGGCTGCAAAGCCACTTATTATGGCAAAACAAAACGCCATTTTAGTCCGTATGTCTGAGCACCCACGTCTTTCTGCACTTACAGGTAAACGTGATAAACTTGGTCCTCAGGCCACTGCCGTTCTCAAACATTCGATGTTTTGTAATCACTCTCCAGCATCGTTTCACAACTTCTCAGTACTTGCAGAAGAGTCTAATGATTTCAAGCTCACTCTGATAGAGAGTTTATTAATTGAGCGTGACTGTCCTAATTTTATTAACGGTACAGTCTATGCCTTTAGAATTATTATGATAGTTCTTTTGTTACAATTTTATTCCTATTGTTCTGTTTAGCATTTTATCTCAAACGTTTAAAAATTTAAAATTAGTGTGAACAGGCCGACCTGGGTGTTGGCGAAAGCTTACTACAAAGTAGTAATAGTAAAATAAAATATATATTTTGGATATGTCGTAGATTTTGTCGGGTTTTTTTTCTTAATATCTCTAACAAACTGCTCCACCAACTTTTAGAAGTACAGCACTTGGAATTTAAGCAGATGGTGGTCAAATTGCAAGTTTGTGACATAAAAAAATTTACGTTGCAGGTTTGTATCTTTTATGAGTTATGGTTAAGTTATCAGGTCATAATATGTTCGAAAAGACCCAAACCAAAAGGGTTAAGTTATGCGGAAAACCGATAAAGGTTTTGAAGGATTCATAGACAACCTTACAATTTCTTTCACACAAATTTAGGACTAGTTACTTAGGTTGCATTTCTTTCTGTCAACTGTATTGATTTTTAAGCAAATAATATATCACGTTTTTGAGGACAAACCGTCTATGTTCTCTTTAAAGCATCAGTTACGTAAAAAATGTATAGGATTAATTTATTGACAAACTAGACAGGAGACGCAGCGGTACAAATGCAGCTTAAAACCTGTTCGTAACCTTTTGGAATATAATGGCCTTTTGACAAAGCATGTTCCCATGAATTAGCCGCCCCTCCAATAATAACTTGGTATACTTGGTAAGGCTTGTTATGAAGTATTAAACATTCAATATATTAATTCCGCAAAAAGGTTACCATAAAATATCATATATATCGTTTTGGATATTGAAGGTGGTTCTCAAGGACGAAACAATATCCTTTTATAACAGAAACTGTGTAGTGAATGCTACTTTTAATTGAATGTTTAAGTATTTATTTTATCTTGTAAATAAAATTATCGCAAACTCTCCTAAAAATTTTTTGGAAAAGCATTGAGACAATAGCACCTTTTGACAATTTTGCAATGTTCCAAAAAGCACCTAGTCGCGAATTCTATCAGGTGCTGCCTTTCAGATGGGTAGGAAAGGTAAGCACCGTTTGAATTACGCTAGTCGCACTTTCGTTACACATCTGTTCTACGGAAAAATCTAAAGAAAAATAGCCATGCTGACGTCAGCAACAATTAGCGTATTTTGAGATTCGGATCTAACCTGAGACTACTTGTAAACATAGTTCAAATTGCGTGAAGCTAGTATAGAAACTTCGAAATTTGTCACCTGGTCTTAATATTATGTTTGTGTGGGGTGTACCTATATATTTACGACTCCACATTGTTATTATCATCAGATTCTTTTTAATGTTGAAAAGTCGGTGCTAGAAAGAAAAAGTAGGTTTGGCGAAGCATGTTTCGATTTTCATTTAAAACCTTGTTTAATGTTTTAGATTGAAACAAAAAGATTCTACGTCCGTTTGTGACAAGTGGAGTTTAACAAGGTACATGTGTCTGATATGGAAAGAGGGCAAATGATTAATTGTGAGTATTATCTTAGAAACTTACTTTGTCCAATTACATTTTGAGCAGAATTTGAGTCTATACTTTTCGAAGAGAATTTGAGTGTATATTTTTCTCCGCAGTTCAAGTTAGGAAAAAATATTATGGCCCTGGACACCACTAAAATGATGCAACTTAGAAAATTTAAGGTTGAAGGAAACTTTAAAAATGGTATCAAGATTATATTGTAAACTTTTCTTTCTGTGAGATATGCACTCACTATAAAGATGACAGATGTGTCGTTGTTTTACATACAATAAGGGGAACCTACTAAGCAATATATATGCCAGTATATTGTTCAAAACGTTATTTGAATGAATGCTTAATTTAAAGATCATATCCACAAGCAACGATTTACGGCCCGTTCATATTAGACCCACGCACTTTAATCTTGTCTAGCCACCCGTTTGGCAATGGTCTAAAATACTGAATCTTATATATTAATTCCCTTGCGTGAGTGAGCATGGTTGTCCACAGCACAAAAATCACCAGTCACTTTCTTACGACTCTTGCATTTGCATAAAGTGCCCGCGTCATTTTCAAAGTCACATAACTTTTTAAATACTTGATGAACTTTTGTGACTTTTCCTAACTTTAATTGAACTTTTGTGACTTTTCCTAACTTTAATTGAACTTTTGTGACTTTTCCTAACTTTAATTGAAATTTTGTGACTTTTCCTAACTTTAATTGAAATTTTGTGACTTTTCTTAACTTTAATTGGACTTTCGGAAAATAAAAATAAAATATTTCCAAAAATTGTTCTGTCAATGTCAATTTGTCCTTTATTGACAGGTGGCCATATCAACTTTTGCTGTAGTGCTAAAAATAAATGTTTTCTAAACTAACCAGTTGTTTGAATATGTGATTATGTATGTGATGGTGACAAAAAGTCATCATACAATATTGACATGCACACTGTGTAATTTGCATATTGAATATTGGTAATTTACAGACCGGAATTTGTATTTTCCTATTTCTCTATTTCTATTGTCATATGATGACGTCATAGGTCCTTTTGTCACATGTCAATTCAAATTGTCTTGATTGAGTAGTTACTGACATAAGTACTAATAAATGTACCAAGTTTTATTCCAAGACAGCTACTAACACTAAGGTTTTTCAAATATCGATTTTTTAAAAGAATTTCTTGAAGATGTGAATTCTGATTGATTTCCATTTTCTCCTTATAGAAATACTTTGTCTTTATAACACCTGTAAATATTCCTAATAATATCTTACATTCTTATATTACTTTTTTAATGACTAGTCTTGTAAATAGTTTTATAACAGATAAAAAAACGAGAATTTCCAAGAAAGACATATTTTCATCGACCATTGTCTCATTATGACGTCATCACTTTCTGTGATGACATGTCAACCTAAATATTTTGTCACTAATTAAGTCACACCATATTGATGCTTCTTTGTGCCAAGTTTCGTCATTTAAAACCGAACAGAAAAAAAGTTACAGTCCGCGGGCACTTTATGCCCCCCCCCCAGCATGTCAATGTTTCCCTATCACCAGGTTAGTTTAATTTTTTTGTTCTTCATTTTCCATTTTTGTGTTCTGGGACCGAGGTTGCTACTATCGCATTCAAATATAATTCGAATACAAAATCTTGCGAAGTTGTCGAGTTTTAAAACTTGGTATTAGTTAGAAATATCTTTTATGAAGAAGAAAAACGTACGATGATGTAACGTCTCAAAGAGAACTTATTGGAAAGGTATTAGACAACTGTCTAAGATTGTATACATTTCCAATTCTCTTTGGGACGAAGCAAAAGTTTAGTAATAGAAGTGGAAAACTGATCGGATTTTTATCCATAGAACGCTATAAATAATTCAGCACTAACAAAGATATAAACTAAACTGGTATTAGCCTAAGTCACACGACCGAATTAATTAACGAGTCTGATTAATTAATTAATCTAAATCCGATGAATCTGGGTAATTACGGTGAATTCATTACACATGTAATAATGAATCTGAAAATGCTCAATCTGTGTGACTTCAGCGAACTATTTCTTCATTCAATTCAATAGAAAATTCAGATTAATTACTTGTAAGGATTCTTTTTGATTTATTACATAAATTCATCAGATGAAGATCAATTATTTGAAAACTCCCGTGATCACACTACAGATTAATTAATTAATTCCGTGTGACGTAGATAACAGACTGTTTTATTTTTTGGGTTTAGTATGTTGTCGTTCTGCAAAGTTTTACGTGAAAATTTATTGTTTTTTATGTAAAGAAATCACGTTTTTATAAAGTTCTACGAATCAATATCAAAACATTAGTTTTTGTTCAGGACTTTTTCATTTCTGAATGTTCGCCACTGACTTACGATCTTTGCATATTTGGATAGATGGAGACCTTAAAGGAGAGGCGAACTGCGCTGCGACTTACTATAAATCAACTTATGTTACGGCTATTGTACTTAAATAAGTGTTTAACAACCTCGTTCCCAGCGCCTGTAGTCTCTTTTTTACATCGCCGAATGGCAAATTGCCGTCCCGATGTCAGAAAACATACAAGATACCCCGGAGACAAGATTCGTGTTTAACAATACGACAGGAAGTGTGCATTTACGTATAGAACCATAATTAAATTAGCAAATTTATGTAATGGTGTGATTTACCAAAATGGTTGATGTATATAAAATATCGACACAGATCATTATAAACTATCTATGAGGTTACATAGGCCTAAAAAAATGATCTTTGACAGAACTTTTTCTGCAACTTATACGGTTAAACTTTGGCCGACTATCATCGACTATTAACTTTTCCTTTTTCTTAATTAAAAAGAGTACTTGATGAAAGTTTTAGAAAAAAATTTGATATATCTATGCATAACAGGAAAACGCTCATTTGTCATGATAAGATAATACTTAAAACGAGTATAAGTTATAGAATTTTTGTAACAGTTTTGTCAAGAGATTCATTAATGGCAACTTTACAAATACAATTATTACAATGCTCATAATTTTACAACTGTCCTGAAACACATTTAAAATCCTGTCGACTTCTTCATTTAGTAGTTGTAATGAGAAAAATTAACTTCGTATGGTCCTGCGGAATAAACGCTTCCTCCCCTTGATTGGCCATAATCATTTTCCTGATAATGTGACATGTTGAGGTATTTGTCCTAAAAGGGATACATATGTAATTATGTTAATTCCCGATGTGATATAAGAAATAAAGATTAGATGGAAAAGTCGTTAAACCGATTCAATTTATCATGAGAATATGCCATTAATATATTGAACTAGCTGCTACTACTTTGAGCATTCCACGCAACGTTAAAAGCGCTTCTTTCAGTAAATGATCGATCAATAACTACTGCGGAGAATAATTAAACGTTAAACGCGTTTATTTAAAAAGGGTGGATGCTAATTCAAAACGATTAAAAGAAGAAGAAGAAGACTTACCGATTCCTTCCTCATTTCCATTAGTAAGTATTCAAGCTGCCGAAAACTAGGCCTGGAACTTGGTTCTTCTTGCCAACATTGTGCCATCAGACGATACCTGTTGTTAAAAATATCTATCATTAAAAACCTATTTTTAAGCTTCAAAATGAATTACTCGTACTCTTTAACGGACCAGGGTAATTCATTCGTTAGCTAGATAAGATGAGTACTGCAAACACTCGAACATAAGCCCTGGTATTATACAAGTTCATAAGTTTTTTATGATGTTTTATGTGCGGGTGATCTTTTATACTCGGGTGGGTTTACACATTGAAAACAATAGCATCCATTTCGAAAATAAGATATATTGCACGAAACAAGAAAACATCTTTAAGTATGGAATTTTAGCAATCTTCGAACAAAAACGCAGTATCAGCATCTAGTTACCCATTTATTCACAAACAAACCTAGATTTTTATCTTCACAAAACATCGTCGCTTTTAAGTCAACTTTAAAATAATCCTAACATCGCACAAATACCCTAAGAGACATTTTTACGTGTGATCAACCATGAGTACAATGAGTTTTTAATGCATTGAGAGCAATGTTAGGGGAAAAATGTTACTTACAGTTCTTCACTGCAATGAAAAGGTCGCGGAAGTCGTACTCTACGAGCTAATAAATCTCCAACCTCTCTTCCAGTATGCCCAGGATATGGTTTTTCGCCTAAACAAAGCAATATTTTCTGCAACATCAGTGTATGCAATAAATTCGTGCATCCTTCAGGATACTTGTGCAATATATCATTTTTTACAACAAAGAGAAGCAAGGTAGAATTACCTTTTGTGATAATTTCCCACAAAGTGATGCCAAATGACCAACTAAATGCAAATAACGTATAGTTGTTTTAACTCCACGTTGTTTTTTATTTAATCATTTTTAAACCCTACACTACAATTGTCAATCTAGTGTTACCATGAAAATTACTTTATGTCTAAAACAAACCATGAGACTTCGAACATATGTAATCGCAAAGACAGAATCCAATAGCTGAAAAAATTATAATTTGCTATACCAGTACTGCATCTCTTGATCTTTAAAGATATTGATGCATTAGTTTGTGACCGCCCCCTATTATCTCCCCTGGGTTTTTTATGTTCCCAGCAACAACTATACATTAAGGGGGACTGTTTATATGGAGGCGGGCTGGCTCACTTGCCGGTCTGGCTTTTAACTTGTGTTTATATGCAAAAAAAACTACCTCGATTAGGCGGGCTGGCTCTGAACAATGAAAACATTAATAATTTAGAAAACAAAAGAAATAATTTTCATAACAAAAGAATTTAATTACTTGAGCGTAATAAACCATCTCGCTCAGGCGGGCTAGCCCATTTTGTTACTGTTTATATGGAGTTTTATCCAGCCCGCTTGCCGAGATCTCGGGTTAAATAGGCGAGATCTGGGCAAGCGGGCAAGCTTGCCTCTCCATATAAACGAAATTTTAAATTCCTTTATAAATAGCATTTAGGCGAGATCACGGCTCTCATATAAACAGCCCCTAAAGCTATATTTAAAATTATTCCGAATACTTTGTTGGTCGTATATTTCTTTCTTATTGTCTGCAACCAGGCAGTGTGAATTCATTGGATAATAGATAAATATAATAACTTATCATATCATGCAGTTGCAATTCTTGCATAGTAGGAGTTTTTATAAGTTTGTTCTTACATATCCGTTTTGTAACTAAATGTTTTGTAAAAAATAGATTCCGGTGCCATCCATTTAATTGGCAAACGTTCCTAAAATAAGAAAAATAGGTTCATGATGAAGTTTACCAGAGGCCTGTCATCTAGAATGTTCTATTCCGAAATAACAATTCATTCCTTTTTATAACAACCCAAACATCCACATGATGTATTCCCTTCGCAGATGGCGCATATGTTCAATTTAATTTTGAAAATCAGTTACTTTTATTTTTATCCTGCATTTGAGAAGGATAATGCATTACACGCGTTTCTCTAACGCTAGATGATGGTGACAACTTTGATATCCAATCGTTACTAAGATACGCGCTCGCTGGAAGTTAAAAAAGTCACATAAATGAAAATGTTTTTGGTAAATTTGATGTATTCATACTGTCAAAATGAATTTTTCATTTTAATAAATCAATTTATGTCGAGGCTTCTAGCATTGGCATCATTCGTAAACGGTTAACCATGTTAACAGCAATTTAAGACATTTTATAATGAGTTACATTATAAACATACCGATACGCTTTGGTATGTCTTGTTTTCACCAACAAATCTGGCAAGACCAAGATCAGATACTTTGCAGCGGCCATTGTTTGCAATTAAGACATTCCTACAGGCTAAATCACGATGAAGGACCTAAACAAAGTTAGGCTGTGTAGAAGTCTTTGTATTCCTCTATGCTTTAAAAACGTCCCTTTAATACATTGTTGATTTCGCAGAGATTTTATTACTTCAGAAGGGCTTGCTTGTGGTTTTATAACTTACGTAGGTTTCCTTATTGATTTCCGCCGACCGCTACGCGAGGCGGAATCTTTAAAATCGCCTTGAGGGATACAGAGAGAGACAGCGCAGCTAGGCTGGATGCACGGAGTTGTGATATTTAGGCTTTAGGCTAAAATATTTGCGCGGACCCTGTCATTGTTATTACCTGAGAAGCCAATAGGAAAGCTTCGTTTCGTTTACAACTAATAAGAGTACAGATTGTAAATAATCTGATCTTCACGATCTTCTAGTATTCTACATTCCTTGGGCAAGACTATGACCAAAAGCATTTTGAATTCTGGTTGTACGAATCGAACCTTTGGCTGTTGTGGGAAATTTCTTTTAGGGTTGGCTTGCTGGTGGCAACTCCAGAGTAGTTTATATTATAGTATACTTGATATAAGGTAAGAATTATTGTATTTTAATTAGCTAGCTGGTGTTTTTTAGCTGATCTGCACATGTCTTTGTCTAGTCACCAAGCTAGCTAGCTATAGAATAGTTAAAGCTAGCTAGCTACCAGAAAAGCAAAGTTTTTAGTTGGGTTAATAGTTAGCCAACTGGACGTAGGTAGCTACCCCTTTTTTCTATAGTTTTACAAGGGTTTTAATTATCCATTTCGGTAACTTTCATATTTTTATCTGAAATCTTGGGAACTTTGTCGAACTTGCTTGGTAAATTCCCTAGCCAACCAGAAGCATTTAGGTACAAAATATTTTTTTCGATTGGATAAAATTATACTTGAATTTTGTAAAATCACTAGCTACAGTTAACCCCATCATATAGTAGTTAGCTAGCTAGACATGTTTCATTATGACACAATGGTGTTTATATTTCCAGACCCCAAACGCAAATTGACAGGCTAAAAAATGCAGGCGATAAGCCATTGACTATTTATTTCAAACTTTATTTCCAAGAAATGTGTATTGCTCACTTATATACTATGTTTTAATCGTCTTTTACATCTATATTATAACTGGGACATGTATGTTTTTCCGTAAGCTGAAAATCCAGACCCGATATATATACGTTTAGCCTTTCTAATTCACGACATCGTCGACACTGCAATTGGCCGAGGCGAATGCCCAGGTGTTAACAAAAATTACGGATTCACGTTGGCATGTATTCACCGACATGCGATTTGTGTATGGGAGCATACAATCACAAACAAAATATAAATTGCCCACATGAAACCGAGTTTGCTAACATAGAGCAGGCAAATGGTAGTTCATGTTGGGAATTTTTTGCCAACAAGAAATAAAGTGAATTAGAAAGGCTGATGTTCGAATACCTACCAAAATTATGAGTCTTCAATTGCTATATATAATACAATTAAAGAACACTTGAGGGTGAAAAAGCGTAAAATCTGCCGAAATTTAGAAGTTATTATAAAAAACCCTGACCCTATTAAAATGAAAGCAGCTTTAAACTTGGAAGAAAACATATTTTCTTGGAAGAAAATATGTTTTTTCGTCTTTCTGGTGGTATTTCACTGAAATTGTGTTTTACCGATGTTGTACAAATTTTTGAAGAAGTATAACTAAAAAAATCAAATATTTTCACAATTAATAATAATTTTTGTATTAGTCTTTCTTACATGTGAAATATGTTGTGAACACTGTGAATAAAATCATGTATATATCTGTCTCGTATATAGGTTTTCTGTCCTGATGGTTTTAAAATTGGATGGAGGGATAAATGAGGGATAAATATGTTGTGTATGGACAATATCCAATTGTATTATTGTTCCTCATTTTTTGAATGTTTTTTCTTTTTTAGATCAGCCTTTATCAAAACATCCACCGTCGGCATTTTTAAAATGAGCGAGAGAGTAAGAGTAACGCCTAAATACTGAAACATTCAGAAGTTCAATGTTACATAAAAGAATTTGTATTTATCATAAAATGTCCAAAATTTTCTAAATTAATTTCAAAGACATCAAGTTAAAGCTTTTATTTTTTTTAGAGAATACTATATGTAAAATATTTTATTTTTTTATTTATATATAGACCTTCTTTTTTTATAAGAACATGAAAATGGAAAAAGCCTTGCAATGTTTTTAACGTTTGAAATGCAGCCTATAAATATTCTTGGGATGTTCTTAATTTACCGTAAATGACGAATAAGCGCCTGGCAGGGAGCTTATTTAATTTCGCCCATTAGAGGGGGCGCTTAATTGGCAGGGCGGTTAATTAAGTAGTAGTGCTTATTCAGCAGGGGGCGGTTATTCTGTAATTTATGGTATTACCTTAATTTATGATAATTGCTACAGAGTGTAGCACTTGGATTTTTTATATTTTTTTATATTTTATTTTATTACAAAAATTTGTAGTCAAGCTTCACAAAGCCTTAGAATAATCTTAACACGTTCTTAAATTTTGAGACTTGTGTTCTTATATACTTTGTTTCGTCCTCAGAACAAAAGATATTTACGCTGGGCTTACTTTGTTTTTTCTTTGTTTTTAAACTTGTGAAACTTTGGTTGCAGATAACATGCATCGCGTTTTTGTTCTCTGAGGATAATCTCACACTATATGACATATTTTAATCCCATACTTATTATCTCTGCTGATGCCGGAAATCTTCAAGCCATCGGGCTTCTTGTTGGTTTTCAAATCAAAGTACTGGATTGTGTGGCATGTGCTCTGGAACGGAATGGGTGGGCGTTTTAAAAAGTTTCAGTCAGTTCATTTGCAAGTCACAAAATTCTTTAAATGCTGTGACACAAAATCGACGATTGTCATTTCATTACCTATTAGTGCTCTTAAACAATGACGGTCCTGCGAAGCGCTTCTAGTGCATTAAAAAACCCATACACATTAGTTGCTGAAGCCATTTTTGCTGTGCGCCATTTCACTACCAAACTGGAAATCTTCCATAGCAACGTTTTTTTAGGTGTCCGCTTTTTATTTGCCAAAGTTATATTTCAACATTACCCTTTGTATTGCCATATAGTGCATGAAGAGTCATCACGAAAATACTTGTAGTTTGGCATTTACAACCAAAGTACACGCAGTGAAAAGGTCATATAACCTATTTTAGCCTTTTTTGTGCTGGGAATGTATATTTTACATATTACATATTAGTGTGACAAAATTCCAAACAATTCATATCAACCAATTTGTTATTTAAGGCTTGGGCAACACGTTAAGTGTCACCTCCAACAGACAACAACTGTAGAAACTACAGAGTGGGGAGAATTAGCCCTCCTTTCCATCATTAAGGACCACCCAAATAGTCCAGCAGGAATAGGCTTAACTAGAATGCAAGTTTTTTGGGGTAAAAACATGTGTAACAATGTTTTCAAGAATCCGCCTTTTAAAACATATTTTCAAGTAAGCGCTGTTTCGAATAACACAAAGGAAAAAACGATTAGAATTAGCCAATCAGATTCAATGCAGATTTAAAAAAACAAAAACAATTTAACTACGACTATACTCACTACGATTTTACTCGTACCAGGACCTGTGTGCAACCAGCATACTCGTAGTTGGCAAAGAATGCGTTAAGCTAGAGAGGCAGTGCAAGTGCATCAGCAGCTCAACTAGACATTCGTCCAAAACAAAAAATCATATTTTTAATGCTTTACGCTAAGTACAAAATCGATTCACACATTTATAATCTCTGGAATTATCCAACTGGGAATTAAACATATGACCTCCTGCACCTGGAAGCGAATGCTCCATAACTAGGATACAGAGAGTTAATACGGTATACAAATCAACAACTGACCTTGCAAGCATGTAAATGACCCATTCCTCTTGCAATGTCTTGTGCAAAGTTAATAAAGTCTGATTCCTGTAAAAACGAGTTGGAACTTTTTTGAGATTCTGGTCTTCGCAAAATATCCAATAGATCGCCACAAGGAAGAAACTCCACAATAATCAGCGGTTCACCTAATAAAAGAACCCAAAAATTGCTTAAGTTGATTAATTTACAAGAAGTAAAATTGTAACAAGGAATTCTCGTCCTCATACAAGTTGCCTGCTGTGGGTTTTTTTAAATTGGCATTTCAACCTACTTAGCCAAGCTTGTTGGCAGCCAGTCAAACTTTCTAAATGGACAAATTCCACAGACTAGATTATGCCAGAATTGCAATCGAACCCGAATACCTTAATTTACGCGCAGAATAAAAAAGAATGTCCATCTTGTTGAACTATTTTTGACTGCAACGAATGATTCTTTTCCTTATATAATACAGGACGCTTTACGGCAATTTTTTATTTTGTTACATACTTGTGGTGGGCAACGTACTGGTGATAAATTGTGCTTCCCTTTACAGAGAAATCGATACGAAATACCACGCTAGAATCCTAATGGCTGTAAAGTATTAATTAAGCTGACCTTCTTCGGTAATGAATAAGTTCGCCTTTAAAATAGATTACAACATGATGACGTTGTAAAAAGACGAGTGTAGTTTGAGCACATAAACCAGAAATTCACAAACCGGAACATTCCTATGCTCTTCTAGAAACTAACTTTCTTATGAAAATTATGATCGCAAAAAGCATACAAACCTTTTTTCGTACAGCATCCCAAAAAATGTACAACATTAGGGTGATATGGCAATTGTTTCATTAATTCCAATTCTTCCAAGAAATCTTCTTTGTCCTTGTCTTTTGCATTATCTAAAGTTATTAGCTTAACTGGTAAAAAAGACCGCCATTTGGAGAATATATTTAAAAGAAGAAACGCTGATTTAGCTCACATTTAGTAAAATAAATTCAAATTAAAGGAATCAGTTAGAGTCAATATTTATTTTCGTACTAGAATAGATCCGTTCTTGACCCCGGAGCTCTTTGGGATAAATGTCGAACGTAGCTCTCTGAAGTCATCTGGTCTATTATTAGAGATATTTATTTTACCGCGAAAGATCGTATTTAACATTTAAATGTAAACAAACATGGCGGTGGAGAGACGAAGGATCGAAGTATGCTCTTCAAGCTTATGCAGTGACTGAATTTAAAGGAGATATTAAGGGCTTTATATCTTCCAACAACATAATCCGGTTCTCTTTTTTTTAAAAAAAGCATTCACTGTTAGTATTTTGACTATTTTTTACATAGCTATCTTCACGCCTTCTTCTTCGCTGCGCTACTAAAAGTTACTGCATGCTAATGCATGCAAATGTTTATTAATGCAGCAGGGATTTGTTTTAGTGTACCAGATGGAAGTCACACTGGAGGCGAGGAAAGAGCTTAGCTGAAACTTTTTCAGTATTCTCTTTTCCATAAAAATTACAAATTGGTGTTCCCTTCTGGCCCTAAACGAAAAGCTTACCTATTCTTTTTTTGGTGGAATAAGCTTCAGTGCTAAAACTTATCTTTTAAAAATGCCGTGATTTACCACATTTCACTCCACTTTAAGAGCATAAGCTTTTGCAAGTTTCAAGTATTTCGAATCGCAAATGTTAATTTTGTTGGGAAATCTGAAGCAATCTTGAAAAAGTTTACAGTTGACTCCCTCTAATTCGAATCTCTATAATTCGAATATTTCTATAATTCGAACGAGTGCTCAGTCACCGTCAACTCTTATAAAAAACTTTCTATAATTCGAATTTCTCTAATTCGAAACTTTCTCTAATTCGAACAGTTTTTCAGTCCCTTCAGCACGATTCTCTCCCTAATTCGAATTTTAGAGTGTAAACAGGGCTTTGACAAATTCGAATGTTTTTCTAAAATCTCTCCAATGTAAAGCAATCAAATGTTCAACAGTTTTTCAAATAGAGTTTCTTTTTTGTGAAAACTATGAAAATAAAAATTGAATGAAACTTGGATTATGTTTTTTTGATTTTGAAATTAACGTAATTTCTCTCTGTAATTCGAATTTTCACTCTCTGAAGCTGAAAGTTCGAACTACAGAGACTTTCTATAATTCGAATCTCTGTATAATTCGAACAAAAACTTTTCCTCGTGGGAATTCGAATTAGGGAGGGTCAACTGTATTACTGCGAAAAAATCTATATTTTTTCATTCGCACTATGCCGTAACTTTTTTAACTTTTTTCTAATATTGTGGCAGTAAAAAAACCTACTTGAAAAAAACTTTGGCGAGATTTTGCGGATTTTTAGTGGACAGAATTTTAGTAGAAACTGTTCAGCAAAATATAAAGTAATATTATATATTTTTTTCAAAAAGCTGGATTTAAACAGGAATATAAAAAGCATAAATAATTATTTCATAATATTCTCGAATGAGGTGACAATCATTCGGTTGCTATCACAGTGATGATCGCAATCATTATTTGAATTTTGAAAAAAACTTTAATAAAAAAGTAGAAATAAAAGAATGTTGAAATCGGAAAATCTCAACAAAGAGTTAAATTCTGACTAGCAAATTTTGTAATGCTAACATTTTTAGGTTATGATTTTAGAACTATAGGCATTTTTCCTTAAACATTAATTTGGGTCTGATTTTATGATTTTATTGATGGATTCGTTAAAAATATATTATGAAAGTTTATGTCTGCAATTTTTTCTTTATACGCCTTCTTTTGCGAAAGTGGATGAATCGTATATTGCAATATTTTTGATCATCCGCAAAAGTAGAAATTTGTTAAGTGTTTATGAAAAAATTGTGCCCCACCCAGTATGCATAATGCTAAAGTTATTATGAATAAAAAGAAATTTTGCAAAAATATTTTTCATAAAGTTTGCAAAAATAAGACGAAAGTGTATTTTTTTTTATTTGCTTTTAAGACATGTTTGTTTGTTATATACTTTACGTTACTGTACGAAAAAAAAATTTATTTTTTTTCTTTGGAAAATATTAAAACTTTAATTTTTTCATGACATTTCATTCACAAAAACATGTTCCATAAAATTTTTTTGTTTGTCTCTTATTCCCAAAAATGAGTTCGCCAAGAATTTCTCACATCAGATCTGGCCCCGACATAAACAGTTTCTGCGAAGTATTTAAAAAATCCCTTTCATAAAAGAGTTTATTGTTTCAATGAAAATAAAAATAAAGGCTATCAATTCTGCCTATTGTGTATCAAGAGCAAAAATAGTTGGGTAGCCACATTCAACAACTTAATCCCAAGAATTTTCAACATTTTTTTCCATGAGTACTAGAAGTCTCATTATATGAGGCGGGTTGGATCAGTTTTTACTCGTTATAAAAAAATCATATTTTATGGGAAAAGTTAACAAACTAGCAAAGTAAGGTTTATCAATGATTTACTAATTCAAGTTCAAGATTTTCCGTTTTTTTAGCTTTAACAAAATCACCTAATACAGACAGCTGACATATTTTTTGGCAAAACAAAACTAATAAGACGTTTCATATATCAAAATGATTATTTTTCTTTTGTTTTAACTCGTCATGTCCATTGCAAGCTTTTTTAACCTGGCTGGCCAAACTGGAGTCAACCCACCTAATCAATTAACACTGGGTTGAGAGAACGGCCCAGCTTGTTAGGCGGGTTGAACTCTCTTCTTATAGCCAAACACACATTTTAGTAGCTACCATTATGCCAAGTTGAATAATCTATTTACAAATGCCACAAATGGGTCAACCCACCCTATAACTCAGGCTCTAGTCTATTTCAACAAAACAGTTCTCACAGAAATATAATGTCTATGATAAGTTTTCCATTATCGCAACTTTTCATGTGTTTTTTTCCCGAAGTATTTGCAAAAAGTAGTAGCCACCTTGGTTAAGCTCGTGATTTTAATGTAAAATGGCAATACTAGATAACTATCTAGTTAGCTAGTCTTATAGTAGAGTTTGCTTATTAGCGTACAGTGTGCAAAACTTGTACGTGAGACTTTTACTTATAGCTATAGCTAAAACTAGCTCACATGACCTAAGCATAAAAGCACAAACTGGCTACGTCAGTAAGTTTCAGATTTACATGTAGCTGAAACATTAAAAAAGTTTTCAAGAATTTAAATAAGTGCCTTGGAGTCATCATCAAATTAAATTTTCTTTCCAGGATCTTCCCAGTATACTATCAGACCCGCTTTCTCAAGTTGCATTAAATCACGAATCAATTAGGTCCCCACAAACGATAAGTCAAACTAAAAATGGCTAGTTTGCCAACACAACATCAGGTAATCGAGTCATACGAATACCCCACATATAGTGTGGTACTTTCATCACGTCACTAGACGGGTTCAGAGTTACTTCTAAGGTTTTATCTCAAAGAGCTTTTGGGGACGAAAAAGGGCACGATCTTACCTTTCAAAACCTTGACAGCAACTGTTGATTTACCATGACTGCCTTTTATGTTTTCTGCCTCTGCTTTATAGACACAGCCAAAATTCCCTTCGCCAATTCTTTTCAACAATCTTAATTTTTCTCGTTGATATTCATAATTTGTAAACTTTATTTCGTCGTATATATGTTCTAATAAAATGATGCAATAATGACCATGAGAATACATAGATAACGTATACAAATCATGTTTTGTTAAACAAGGGGATAAAAATTTGCACCTGTTTGCTTATCAAACTGCATCAGCCTTCCCTGTTTTAACGCTGTTAGAACTGCTTCCGCAACCCCGCTTGCATCAACATACATGTTTTGCTAATGAAAGAACATTTCATCAATTCAAAGCCAAAGTATATTAGATACTTATATAGACAGACAGATCCTTTCCGCACAACATTCTCAAATTTCGATTAAAAGATTCGATCACACCACAAACAGACAATTTTTTTGTAATTACTTAGAAAAAATTGAGAAATTTCTTAGGATTGAAAATTTCACACACGCGTGAAAAATTAAGAGAAAAAAAATATCGAAATGATAAAATATAAGTTTCCCGTTTAGAAAATATGTATTTCTCAACAACTGATTCAGGGGCGTCAAGATTTTTTTTATCCAAATCCTTTAACAATAACAGAATACCGAAGATGACTCCACTCACTAAATTTTATTTCTCGAATATCGTCCTAAGTCTTGAAGAGATTACGTAGACAATAAGACTCTTATTTTCGGTTGAACAAAGTGAATAAGAAAATAATAACGTTTTAACAACTACAGAATTAAAATAATTATCTACTGGTGTAAAAGGTTGCCATGATTCGTCTCCTTTTCTGTTTGCATTCATAATTTGATCCATCCATTCTTTCTGTTTTCTTGTTTCGTCAATTCTCCACTTCTTACACATAAACAGTCCCGGTATGAGAATCACGACTAATCCACCGGACAAAGCTATTGCTATAACTAAAAGCGAGAAGAAAAAAATGATATAACATTTACTCTTGCTCATAAACAATAAAAAATACATTCATTCATTTATTTATTTTTGTATTTATTTATTTATTTCTTGTAATTTCCGTTTTGACAACTTTATTTGGAACACACCTTAATTAACGAAATTTTGCGCTTATTTTTTCGCGTACATATTTCCCTCCGCCCCTGGGTTAGCGAACATTCAATTTTTGCGTATTCCTTATGGGTAATATCTATGTTGCGGGGATTGTGATCTATTTAGGAATAATGAATATTAACCAGTTACTATGCATAATAACCCTAACCCTAACCCTTGTACATAATACCCGGAGGGAATATGCATCATTTCCAGTTGATCATATTTCCACAACATGTATATAAAATAGCTTTATCTATAGTAGAATACTTCCACATCGAAATTCGAAATTAAGGGTTTATAAACTTTATCCTTCATTTTTATTTGACTGTCACTCAAAAGTTTCACAAAGCATGGATTTACGCGAGCTAACACCGATCATTTTTTGATGAAAGAATTACAAAATGTTAAACCTATTTATTCATTTTTGCAGGTTACACAAAATAAAATATTCTGAAAAAAAAATTATTTTCGCCTTAAATAATACACCAGGTTTAAGAGGTGGTCGAAAATTTCGTGAATTGAGGTATTTTAATACGTTCGATCCATTTCCAAGTTATATATATATATATACATATATAAAAAAAAATTTGTCGTGACTTTCAGTGTCTACTCTAGATAACTTTTCTTACTAATTTCTTTGCTTAATGGTTCTTCTGGTGGTGGTTCGCACTTAGCATTGATCTGAAATAGCTTAACACGTTTGGTTCCATACCCAACCGAATTAGATGCTTGAATCTGAAAGGAAAATTAATGTAGCTACAAGTTCAAACAACACTTTTTCATAGTTAAGTTTACTTTTCCTCATTCTAGGAAGATAAATTTTATATTGCTGCGTTAAAAATCCGATATGAATCTATATATTGTTTTTAGTAAATCTGCGACTTCTCGATGCTTCTGGGAAAGTTGGTGACGCTTTGTCTTGGTGAATAACACAAGACTTTTACCAAACTTAAAAAGTATTTAGATCAATAATTTTTCAAAAAAAGTTAAAAGTCGCCAATTGAATAATTGTTGCTCAAATGCTGCATCCTATCTGTCATTGCATAAATATAATGTTGAACTTCGTTAAGAATGTTTATGATGAGTCTTCTACTAAGCAAACAAACAACAAAAGCCCTTCTACATGCAATCTGAAACTTGCTAGTACCTGCCAAAAACAGTCCAGTATTAATACACCTGATAATAAAGGATTACCGTGTACAATTTTACCCACAGATTAATAGGATCTACTTACAGAGCAGCGCAAGATCTCAACACAAGGCTCATCAATTGTGATTCGAGCACCTGTTATGCTTTGAGTCGTGTAATTTTTCTGCACTTTGGGTAAATTATCGCAATCAAGTGTCACAGTCACCACATTATCGGAACCAAATGGATTTGGTCTATCAAAACGGATGTGTAATTTCTTTGTTTTGGGGGTTTTCTCAATCCTGAAATGCACCTTGGCAAAGGAACCAGGAACTAAAAAAGTGATTCGGTAATGTACATCTAAAATTAACAATCACTTCTCTTAACTCAATTTCTACTTCTGTTTTTGTTAACAACTCAAAAAATGATAAACGATTGCATGATTTCTCTCACTCTCTATTTAAATATTTTTTGAAAGCGCAGCACTATTTCTAGTGACTATGGAGTTTGCTTAGTAATCACAAGGTTCATGGTTCAGTTCACAGCACAGGTAAGTTTAGTAAGTGTTTTTGCCACAGCTACAAGTCAATACATAAATTGGATGCTGGTGTATACTTAATGTAAACATTTGAAACACAGGACCCACACTGATAACTGCTCTTACAACACTGAAGTGATTATCCTCTATCAGCTTAACAGACAACGACCTCCTTTCTCCCCACTCTCTCTGAAATCACTTTACTTTTGCTAGAACATATATGTAAACTCAAGAACTATACATAAGACGTCGTATAACATCGGGTTATAGATATTTTTTGCATCTCTATAATAATAGCCGACGTTTATATTTTTTGTCTGTCTGTTCAGGAAACATGAAATGCGATATATAAAGGACGGGCGACCCGGTGGATTTTTCCGCAGGTTGACAACCAGTTGTATATATTGTTCATATTCAAAACAATCCAAATATTAAAGTAATCATACCTGTACCGTTGGAAGCTTCATATTCTTTCAAACCTAAATACAAAAAGTTGATGAAATAGAAATCTTTACAATTCAACTGTTGCACTGGATTCAGGGCCTGGAAGACACAACGAGCATCAACCTACAAAAACTAAAAAATCATTTTATCACGCAATACAAAATGAGAGATTTTCAATGAATGAAGCAACTTTAAAAATTTCTTGCATGAATTCGTTCTTATGGTTTGATTTTGATCTCAAGCAGATTCTTTGAACAAGCAACGTTTTGATTTGCTGTGTGTAAAAATTATTTTAATAGATATCTTGGTTAACTATTTGAATAGCCCGTAGAAATAACCCACTTGTGGATATATTTTAATGACGTCATCAACAACCCTATACTATCTATACTAAATATACTATAATTTTTATAATCTATACTAAGATTTTTTTTAGAAATTTATTAACCTTCGTCGAACGGTGAAGAAAATATTAGGGTTTGAGGAAATTTGTGAAAACGTCATAAGCCATTCATAATTTAAAAAAAAAAAATGTCTAGCTACCATTGCCTCTATGTGCAAGTCTTACACTGATCACAATAATTATATAAGTTTTTAACTAGCGTCATCAATCATCCATTCCGACACGACTTGAGTTACCCCGCTTTGAGAACTTACTCAATCTGATCCCAGGTGCCCCTAGTTACACAGGCAGGAGATGACGTTTCCAAGTCATTTGGACTCAAATCAGAAGGTGCAATGCAATGGCTTCCCTATTTTTAAAAATGGTACTGAGCATTCATTCACGTCGTGACTTAACGTCAATAAGGTTTGCAAATCAGACTTTTCATGTCTTTTCGCCTACTTCAAACAAAAATGAACGCATCCACTTTGGGGTCACAGACAGACACAGTGTATTATTAAGGACTGTTCCCTGATAAAATCCACTTAATTTAGGAAAAAATTTTTTTGCGAAAATAAGATTTTGTTAGCGACATCAAAAACACCGTTCTTAAACAAAGAAATCTTATTTTGTTATTCCGTTGCCACTATTGTGTACAGCTTGAAATGCTGATCAAAATAATATATAGGATCACGTGGTTTTGTGACGAGGGGTTAATAAGATATCATGTTTATGACACCAACAAAGACCAAATGTTCAAATTTTTTCAAGAAATTTATTGCAGCCGTTACTATACCTGTGTAGACCTTCAAACGGTGATAAAAATATTGTACAGAATTTACAACCACGGACATAAATTATTGCATAAGCGGGCGGAGTTTCGAACCACAGCAATTGAAAAAGCCATTTCTACGTTATTACACGCACTCTGAAATTGTCACAGTTTCCTATGGCTGACTGAGGATGTTAGGTTGGTTATTAGATCCAAATTCTTAAACGGTATCAATTCTTGCTGACGTCAACACGCCTCGATTTTTCAACTTTTCGTATCTTTTCGGGTTATTGGAGTGGATTTCCCAATAATGCGAACATTGTGGAAAATACAGTTAACGCATTCTTAAAATTGACAAGCATTTGCTTCTCACAAGGACGCGTCAACCAATTGCGTCATTGTGCTCTTCCACCGGATGTTTAACTTCACGAGTTATTCCTGAGCTTGTTTCGTTACTGTATTTTCTAATTGGCACACAAAAAGATGCTGCTTTCCCCCAAAATTTGTTAGGAAGGAAACATATTATATGATAAAATTACCATTATGAGTCATTTATAGAAACATATAGAAAAATAAAGAAATAAAAAAACAGTGTTAATCCGAAATTTCCAACCTGAATAGATTATTATTTTATAAGGTAAAATTGAACTTTTTGAATATTAGAGGTTTAGAATTGAAAAGGATTTAAACCCACGCACGGACCGAGACTTTATGTAAACGGAATGCGTTTTCTCAACGCCCACGTGGCCTACTGTTTACCGTGCTCAGAATTATACGACACCGCGTATATGCGAAATAGATACATTCCTCGTCATTTAACGGACACTCTAAAAGGCAAAATCTCTTATTAACGGACCAGATTTTATTACATCGCTTGAGTTCTGGTCAAAGCCCTATAGACAATTTTCTAGAAAGTGGACAAGCAATTAGCGAACACTCTAATTAACGAACACATTTTTATACATGAAATGGGTGTTTTAGCGTTTATTGATTTCCGCCGGCGAAGGCGGAATCTTTAAAATCGCCTAGAGAGATAGAGAGATAGAGAGAGAGATAGATGGAGACAGCGCAGCTAGGCTGGACGCCCAAAACATATCCAGGCTTAACACTAAATCCTCGTTTTGACAGATTTTTTTCTGAGAACGAGGCTAAAATGAGTTTTAAGCCAATAAGAATCCTAACAGTGCAACAAATGGTTTATTATCCAATGAAAAATACTTTATTTTAAAGTTTATATGCTATCGAAAGTTAAAGCTCGTGCAGTGCAGCATAATGAAGATCGTCTTATAATGCGCCATCTTTGATGTTATTAACGTTTCCCTTTAATAATTACGTCATTTCCTTCTGTACAATTTTGCAAGCACGTAGACTTAAAAGATATTTTCCAAGTTGTTTTTCAGACAAAAAGGAAATATCGATAAATTTTCAGCCTTGCCGTTGTTCTTATTTTGTTTTTATTGTTCATCAATTTTTAGGTTTATTATTTTTCTTTTAAAATTGTTCTTATAGAGAAAAGAAGTTTATGTAAGTTAAGTTAGCTATGATTTACAGTTAGCTACAATAATAATCAAAAATGGAATTTTCAAATTTTAGAATATTCAATGATTTTGTTTTCCCATATTACTCAGTCCTCTTCAAAGTTCTGTACTTTTTCAGTTATTGCTAATGGCGGAAATCTTTAAGCCGCAGGGCTTCTTGTTTCCATCTCATTTGTATTGTGTTTGTGGTGTTGCGAATGTGCTCTTTTTTTTTCTTTTTTTTAATGAATACATTTCTGCACATCGACATTACATCGCTATTCGTCAGAAAGTATAAAATATAAAGTATATAAGTTAAAAACAGGTTAAAAATAGAATAATTCAAGCATTAACAAGTAAACATGATAAGAAGGAACAAAAAATGGCTGGGAGGATAAAAGCAGGATAAATCTAATACAAACGGGCTAAAGCATGTCCCAATAAATATTCCTTCACTTTAATTACAAACTTATTAAAAATTGCTTCCTCTCGTATATTTTTCGGCAGGCTGTTGAATGTCGAAGATGAAACTTGTTTGAACGAATTTTCGCAGATATCTCCTTCCAAGATAACTCCATTGTTTATTCTTCTCGATCGAGATGATTTTCGTTCCACATTGAGATAGCTAGGCAGGGATTTATCGTAGATTCCCTTATGCGTAAGTTTCAATAATGATAGCTCTGCCGGCACTCTGTGGAGGAGCACTAGATGTATTGTACATCAGTGCTCTGTGTGTATATGTTATATTTGTATTTGTTGTTAGTATTTGTTTTGAGTAGGGTTACGACAGAGAATGAAATTGGTGCTTAGCTGTCCTTTTGGCCAGGAGTTACACTATTTTTATTTCATATTAATTATTTCTACTTTTGTAGTTGGCTTGGTAAACGCCACCATATTAACGTTTTCGTTATGTTACATGTGGTATTAATAACTTTCTCTTGTATTTTGTTTTAGCGATGCGTATTTAGGTTTTATCAACTTGATGCGACTGTTGCGTTTTAAATTGTTTTCTGTAGAGAAATAACGTACGAAAAAAACTAGGATTTCTTCTTCTGCATTCTGTTGTTGTTGTTTTCTAGATTTTTTACCAGCAGGTATTTGGCTTTTGTTATAAAAATACACTGAACCGGGATTTCAAGTCCATATCCACCTTAACAGTTTACCCTTTTGCCGTCAACTTCAGTTTTCATCGAGGTTTGGGAGAGTAAGGAACATCGAAGCTTTTTAAAGACGTGTCCAACAATTATTTATTCTCCCAAAGAATTTGTACGCATAATCTCTTCTTTGTCTGAAACAATTCCTCGTGGTGTTGAAGTTATTCGTGTTGCAAAAAAAACACATGTAAGTTATTAAAAAAGGAAAACTTTTTAAAAATAATTTTTTTTCTAAACTTACATTATTTTGTTTTTAACCTGTGAAGGAATTCAGGCTGAGTACGTTCTTTAATTTTTGGTATAATCCCAGCTTTGACGTTCTTAATATAAAAAAGCATGTAAAGTTTTGCTACATGTTGCCGCAATTGGTATCTGTTAGGGAACGAAGTTAATCACAAAATGCAGCAATAATGACAAGGTTTCAACTATAAAAATACAACTGTTACAATATGTCAGTTTTATCAGTGGCAAACACTAAGCTTTTACCGTCATGAGCAAATAAAAATTTGTTAAAATTTGGCTGCACTGTGTAGTTGATTACCAATAACTGAAAAATGGAAACTTTTTCTTATTATAAAAGTTATATACGATTTGCGTTAAGCAGGTAGCGTAAATGTTACTGACAGCAATGAAAAAATGTCACTTATAGCCTAAAAAATATAGTTCAGTCGTACTTTAAACATTTCATCTGAGAAGTTCTGTCGAGATGTAGTTAAGTAAATTAATGTCTTTAATGCTACTGTTGATAAACTTGAATACAATTATTGAAACACTGAATCGCTTCTCTCTTCTCAAATGACAGAACTGGCAGATAGATATATTTGTTTTAAGATAGCTGTAGTTGAATAACTGGTTAGAATAGTAAATAAATATGGAAATCAAATATTTACGGAGTAACACTTGTTTTATGCTAGCATTCCTTCAAATTCTCTTCTTCTAGACGATGACTTCTTGGCTATATGATTGTTAATAATTCGATGTAAAAACTAGAGTTTATAAGGCTTCATAACATGGTAAAAAGTTTTAATAGTGGTCAATGATAATAATTGAAAATTTGACATTAATCTTTCAGTATTTCAAGGACTAAGAAACTGGACAATTTACAAAACCAGTTTATTGGGCGATTTCGATAAGAAGGAACACAGCAAATGAAACAACTTTTTCTTTCTCTGTCTCTTAAATTGTTATCAAATCCTTCAGAGTACTTTCTCTTCGGCTGGCAATTCACAATGTTTAATTATATTTACAAGAATATCAATAGTTATCAAAAGTTACTTACTCGAGAAAAATGTCAGTGATAACAAAAACAAACCAGGAAAAACATGCATTTTGAGTATCATTGCATTTCCAATTCATATCCCATTTGCTCTTCTAAAACTTCGCTGCATCATTACTCATTAAATTTCCCAGTTTCTGTAATTAATATTCGTCTGACAGTACACAAAACATGAATAAAATCTCAAATAGAGTTTTTAACATGCTTAATAAAATTCTATTGAAATAAATACCAATCTTAAAAATAGTTTGGTTAATTAGTTTCCCTTGCATATGAAAATACAGATTGTATTGCAAGCTTAGCTGATACACCAGATTTCGTTTTTTTAATTAAAAGTTTTAATTTTAAACACGCTAATCAGATCTGTAAAATTAAAGATATTTTTTTTGTTACCACCTGACATGTTTAAAATCATATAACATTAAGTTTCTGCTTTTTATTTCAACTCCTTCTTTTAAATATCGCCAACGAAATGAATTTTAAAACTCTGAATCATTTTCCCTATTTGACAATACATCATTTTTAATAGTCCTTTTTAGTAAAATACACTCAAAATTTATAATAAAAAGCAATAAAATAAATAAAAGCAACAATGGAATTAAATCGATTCATTTTATCTAAACTCCCTTTCAAATGTTTTCGGCTGTCGACAATCACTAAAATCATTTAAAACAACAAGCTGAATTATCTTTCCATCATATGAACATGTTTATGAGATAACTGTTTGAATTTGGCGCTAAGTTTTCTTCTCACTTGTTTGAATGTGTTCTCAGCACATTCCACTGTCAAAGAATCCAATTCAGGCGATTCATTCGTTTGTCGTGTGTATTTTGGGTGAGCGCTTCTGTCGTGCGCAACAGGAAGAATAATTGAAGATGTGAAATATATGACAGCCACCAGAACGACAATAAAAATGATTAGAATGTAGAAATAGTACTCGCTAACATATGGTCCAAACACAACCAGTAAGGTACAAACTGAAATTGCTGATAAAAGTGACTGACCAACTTCTGAATTGTGTTCTCCTTTCATCTTCTTAATATACAAATCAAATGAATTGTGCCAGCGCTGTTGTTCTTATCTAAAAATAGAACTCGAAAAATTCAATGATTTTTAGTTCCTCGTTGCTAAAAATTAAAAATATCTCCAAAAACCATGTATTCTCTATTCCATTGCGTATAATATTTCAGAAAAAAATTGTGACAATGAAAACGCTCGCAAAGATATTGGGTCCGTTATAATGGAAACGAAAATGCAAGTAAGGATGAAGAAAACGTTACCAGTAAACAAAAAATATGTAAATCCTGAACGCAATTTCAAAAAAAATAAAAATTTCACACCTCTGACCTAAAACAACCGATATTTTCTCCATTGTTCTTCTGTCTAAGAGGATTTTTCCACGGACTTAACTTTTGAAGCTAAATTTTAGGCTTACACATTCAAACGTTCGCAAACAGAGTTTGAGCTTCAAAGAAGAAACTTTCAATTTTTTATTTTTTTATTTTACATTACAGTAAAATCATAATTTAATAACCGTATTTCCTGCATCTTTACTTTTATTTGGTCAACATTTTAATCTTTTTTTAATCTCCAATGTCACCAAGCAGCTTGTTCTCTCTAAAAAAAAGAAGAAAATTATCTTGAAAATATTCAGTGAAAATATCATATTGGTAAAACAAAATATATCCATATTTACCTTCTGAGGTTAAAGTTTGGCGCCATATTTTTTTGTTCTAAGTCAGTTTGTGATGTGAACTAAAAGAACAGCAGGTGGAGAGCAAAATAGCAAGACTTTGACGTGATAAATATTGGCATAAAAAATTCGCATATAAAACACATGTGAAACGTATAGGATTGTGTTTTGTTTTGAATTTGAGTAGTATTTTGCGTTTTCAGTTATAATTTCCGTATGGTGTATGGAGTCATAAAATGTTTGATACGTAGTAAATATCATTATTTCGAAACGAAATTTTCTGAAGGCGCGAGTGTCTATCTAGTTTAGTCGTTTTAGAAGTAGCCAGGAGAGCCAGCATAATTTTTTTTACCACCAGATAATCGGAATAGCTAAGGTGGGAAAAGTTACGTTGGGTCTTAAACGATTTTTCTGCGGTTAGAATACTGACCGCGTCCTTGATTGGTTAATTCTATTGTTTTTTGCTCACGTCAATATTGAGAAATCCTTTGTTTCGAGCGCGAATGCCCCTCACTTGTTGTGCCCCAACTTGTAATAATTGCCCTAATTTGTAATACCTGCCCCAATTTGTAATAAACTTTGCCCCAATTTGTAATACTTGCCTCAATTTGTAAAAACACCTGCCCCAATTTCTAATACCTGCCCCAATTTGTAATAACACCTTGCCCCAATTTGTAATAATAGAGTTGCCCCAATTTGTAAAAACACCTGCCCCAATTTGTAATAATAGAGTTGCCCCAATTTGTAATGACACCTTGCCCCAATTTGTAATAATTTCCTTTCTCGAAAATATTTATTTGGAAAATCCATTGTAAAACTTCGGGAGGGAAAAAAACTTGCCTTTTATTTATTGTTAAGAAACCCTGGTACAGGACCAGTCGGAAAATAAACATTCAATTTTTTTCGTGTAACTTTAGTTTATTCTTTTCATCTTTGCACCGACTGATATTAATGGAAAGAAATAGGATCGTAATGCATAAAACCAGGTTGCGTCGCAATGTTCGATATGTTAGTGAACGAATGAGATTGGCGTAAACAACAACATTAACGATGAAGCTACTTTAACTCTTTCCTATCTTGATATCTTTAACATTATTGAGAAAAGATTATATACACCCGCTTGGTGACGAAGAATACGCGGCGATTGTCAAACTTGCAAGTGGTAGATTTAACACGCCTGTAAAAGATAGATCAAGGATTGAAAAAAGCGCTGTTGTGAAATTCCAAAAGATGTTAGAAAAGACGTTATCAATCACCTACGGATTAACGACGTTGACGTAGACGGCTGGCCATTAAAACTTTACGTAGAAGTTCCTTGGTCCGAATACATTCAAAACATGGCTATAAATGGCGTATATGGTGACGAACTAACACTTCGTGCTTGTACAAATAAATGTAATGTCAATATAAGAGTTGCTTCAACATTAGGCAAAGACGCATTCACCGTAATTCGCTCAACGAATCCCAACCCACGAGGTGATATCACACTGGAACATTTTGCCGAGGGACAAGGTATTCATTATGTCACCTTATGGAATCAAATATTAGGGGAGAGAGTTGATAGCGGAGGAGAGGTGTTTAATTAAAATGGATTGGTTGATGAGGGAGATGCTAGCAAAGAGGTGTGCGATGAAGGTGGATTGGGTGATGAGGGAGATGGTAGCGAAGAGGTATTTGACGAAAATGGATTGGTTGATGAGGGAGATGTTAGCAAAGAGTTGTTCGATGAAAATGGATTGGTTGATGAGAAAGATGATTGCGAAAAGGCTCCAAAAATTTATTTGGAGATGGTTAAAAATCAAATACCACCTTCAATGACGGTCAGAGCGAAAACATTTGATTGATGTCAGTGGTGGAAGATGCAGTGGTATTTCACTGCATTTAAAACAAATTCTATCTAATGACCCTAACAGGCCACGGAAATGCAAAACAGGTAGATTGATAAGATGGGATCAAGCCGCGTTGGCGTTGCAAGCCTTAACGTATGGATGGTACGCAATCTTGCTTATCATATGGCCGAAAGAAAATTGATCGAACATTTTTACTTTTGTATATATTTTGGTATTTGTTCATTTTTTTTTTTGAAAAGAAAGAAACTTCTGTTTGTTCTTTCAACCATTTTTTCCCTTATTATACCCTTGACAGCACGTGCGCTACATTAATAAAAAATTCTTGGCAGATAGTGTGTCCTGTCAATACAAATTTGGGCAGGTGTTATTACAAATTGAGGCAGGTATTACAAATTGAGGCAAAGTTTATTACAAATTGGGGCAGGTATTACAAATGGGGCAATTATTACAATTTGGGGCACAACATCAGTCACCCGAACAAGCATAATTAATTTTTGTATTATTTAAGAGGGACTTTGTGCTCATTGGTTGATTGTAATTCAGGGTCTGCTAATGAAGTCCATTTGAATTTTAGGGATTTGCACTAATATTTGTTTGCGTCTAAGCTTTCGTTTGAGAGAAACTGAATTTGATTACCGGGACGAAAGCTTAGTTAACTAGGCTACATTAGAAGTTCATTTTAGTAAATGGCGTAGCATTTAATCACTTGCTAGTTGCGTTAGGCGGGGGAATCTAAAGGAAACTTCGGGTTTCAACAGCTCTAACAAAATCTAAATTTCATCTGGTTAGACCCAGCTTGCAAAGATTCGCTTGATCAGACATAATAGTTTACACAATGTGGGCACAGCGTCTGTGCTTCAGTATTATGCTTATATGCTTAGACTGGAAATAAATATGTTCAAATATATAAGAATATGCTTCCCATTTCGGAAACTTCAGTGTTTAAAAAAAAAAAGATTTGTTGATAGAAAGGGAATTGAGAAATAATATCACTGCTACTTGTGTTAATAATGTGCATAAGTGACTTAAATTCCCAAAAAATGAAATATCCAACAATTTCTGCAATAGCAAATTTTATACATAAATGCGCCCTATAATCATGCCAACACTAGCTCGTGTCTGAAAAGTTTCAATATACCATTACATCAGCCTTTTTTTACGATTACAAAAACGTTTTACGAATTCTTCCTCCTCATTTTTTTCTGCATTGCTCTCCATCCTACATAATTTTATTAAGGGGAAGAGAGAGAAATTGATGAAGCGGAAAGCCCCGCGAATACACGATAGTAGTATGAAGATGCAGATGGAGAATTAAAAACATGAGATTTATAATATTTTTTCTTATTTGCTTTCAAATTGTCTTTGGAAAACCAACAAAAAGGACACATATACACGGAGAAGAAAATGGTAGGTTTGTTTGTCGAAGTGTTAAAAATTATACATCAAAACAACATAACACTAAAACACTACACAATGTGATTTTGAGATTTTTAAATAACCAACTTTGATATTTCTTCATCGTTGTTTTTAGACAAATACATTGCACATAATCATAAGGAATGGATAAAAGAACTTGCAGCTGAACAAGAAGGTACATTATCATATGTTACGTGCGAAGTTTTTTGGTTATCACTTTTAACGAGGAGATTCCAAACATTCGTAATCGTTACCGCTGTTTCATTTAGAGAACTTTTTCTCAATGTGTTGTTAATCAGAAAAAATTAGTTGAGTTTTAGATGGAAAAATAATTTACCAACAATTTCTTAGTTTAGAATTTCTTAGGTAAATAAGACGAAACAAAAAATGATTTGAAAAATTCTAAATTAAATGACGATCTCTTTATTCGGTTAACCTAAGGGTGGATTTCCATAGAGCAGATTTTTGCGCCTGAGCGCAAAATGTGATGCGAGATTTTTGGGACGGCGATTTTATCGCGTGTGTGATTTCCATTAAGTTCGTATGCTATTTTGTTTTTAAGCGATGTAAAGGGTGATTCAATCATTTTATTTTGAAGTGAACTGATTGACTGTCACTTAAAAGCTCCCTCACAAAGTTGAATTCATTCAACTTTGCGAGGGAGCTTTATTCTATCGCTGGATCACAAAAATCTCTGAACCAGCATCGTTTTTTGTCTATTGCGCATGCACAAGCAAATCGCCCGGGCTGCTCTATGGAAATTAACCTTAACGAATTATTGAATTCCTTCGAATTATTGAAGTTGTTACAACACTGGACACGTGGATTATAATATCAAGTGTTCACCAAAAACAAAATTGCTGCTAAACTTCATTGCAAAGTTTCATCATTTAGTCATACGATTTATTAAATTCATTTCAAAGCAACACGTGCTAACTTTATCAAGTGTTAGCCATCGTGCTTTAGTATATCGAATTTTGGTGTAACAAATTCATTGTTGAATTTACAAGTGTCAACTTAAACGCAATTATTTGCTAACGTACGATCATTGCATTGTATATTCATGCAAAACGTCACATGTAAAGGATTATCACAACCCTAGCACTTTGCTAGAATTTGTTTTCAAATACAAAGCAACTGGATAATCTTGGTTATTCTATTACATTCAGATCTAAAATCCAAATAAATAGTTATATACTCCACAGAGTGCTTGACATACATTATTGCCAGCTTACAGCCTCAGTTTTTACACTTTATTATTCAGATTTTAAGACTCTGCAATTTCGCTCAGCATTGATAGCACAATGATTAGTATTTCCTAAGATTTTTAGAAATATTGATAAAAGTATTCTTTGTAATTCTTTTTACTCATCATTTAAGAGACCCGTTTATAAGAAACGGAGTACTAAGAGCTTTAAGATTTTAAGTAACTTTTGCTGGCTTAAAAATTAAAAAACTTTTTTGGGATTTTCTGCATTTCGCATCAATACCAACAGTCAGAATGTGTTTTTACTCCTACGCGAGATGTTCGACCTTGCAAAGTTTGATGTAATTATCTTTTTTATTATTCACCTTGGAAATTTTTTCAGGTATAGTAACAGTACCGTATTATCTTTACATGTCTTGCGAAGGTGTAAACCACCATTTGATATTTTGAGGTGGTATAACCACAGCTGCTTAATTAGACAATCGCCTTACACATTAATCCTTCTTCCTATGCTGAATGTTAAGCAGAAGGAATTGAAATACAGTTTTTGAGGCATGACATAGCTGTGGATATTCCTGGAGTAAATTATGCACCACAAAGCTAATCAACGGCTATTATTTAAGACTATCCCAGAAAGGATATTTAATTTAGAGATATTTGGTATTGAGTAGAAAATCCTTTATATATTTTAGCAGAGAAGCATGGAGTACCAGGAACAATTGTCGAAGGAGATATAATAGCTTCAAAGAAATTTTTAAAGTTACGTCATAAAAACGAGTCCAATTTGAGAGATGTTGTTATATATCCTGGGTTTACATGGAATACAAACGCAATCCCTTTCGTGTTCAGCAAGAACTTACGTGAGTGACACTCGTGTTCATTTGCTTATTTATTTTTCATTATTCCACACTTGATATACATATATCACAGCTTTTAAATATCTTTGTCAAGAAAAACGCTAATACAGCAAAATATGAAGGTTCCATGAGTAAAATTAACTTTTGCAACTGTCTTAAAGAATTTAATTGTTTAATTTAAATGTAAAATTTTAGCTTGCTCAGCTGCATGTTTTACAGCAATCCACGAGTTATGTGGTCATGTGCAAGCATGTGGGGAAAGCTTTTATACTTGTTCTCTATTTGTTTGTATAAACTCACTGAAAACCATGTATTCCTCAGTGAATCCACTTCAAAATAGTTGGTGAATGAAATATAATTTGATTAAAAATGATATTTAGTTTCCTTATTAAATTACTGTTCTATTATTATCTATATTTATATTTTCTTGTTACAGCTGACATGTATAAAGACATGATCAAAAGTGGTATGCAGGATTTTGAGAAATATACGTGTATTCGTTTTGTTCCAAGAACAATACAACCGGACTACATCAACTTTGATTTTAAAGGACAGTAAGTCATATATTGCGCCATCAGTAAAAGGAATAACATGAGTTAGAGAGTGATTAATCGTAATAATATGAGACAAACATGATCCTTGTTATTATCATGTGTATTTTTGCACGGTTCAAATCGATAGTACATGTGTAAAAAAACCAGAATTGCAAATAATTTGTTGCTTCAGACAAAAATCGGAAAAAATCCTAAGTTTAATGTCCATTGCAACGTTACGACAAGTTCACACTAGACTGTTTAAATGATCTATGCAAATAATAATTGACCACTACACTTATGTTATTACCAAGCACCTTCTTTTTGTTTTATTTTGTATTATCACGTGATATTTTGGATGACCACGTGACTGTTTGTTTAATTTTGAGTTAAGAAGAAGCAAACACATTTTGGACCATGCTTACAGAATTCCTACGCGAGGTCAACACGTGACAATTCATGGGAATTTAATGCCTTAAATTCCTGTCAGAATTTACTCCCTGGCTCCCTTTATCTTGATTTAACCCTATTCGGTCGGGCAAGGGGGGGCATCGGAATTGGCCATCGGATTTCAGTAGTTCTATCGAATTTACTGTAAACAAAAAATTAACTTCGTTGCTTATTCCCTTCGTGGATTCTAAGAAGGAATTAAGCCTCCTTTGGTACTTTGAGCCTAAGGCTCTGTATCTCTTTTTTTTGTAATATGCATGGAACTAGGAAATTTTAAATGAATTTGAAACTGAAATTAAAAAACAGTATTAAAATCAAAGTTCAATTTGAAATAAAAATAAATTCAATTTGGGAGTAAAAATCAAAATCAAAATGAACAACACTTCTCACGCAAACACAAAACTTTCCACTGTTTATGCAAAGGGCCACCATAGAAAAGTCATAAGTAAACGTAATAGTGATTAGACGTTCAATAATTACGTAATGCCTGAGGAGTGGGGTATGATAATTTTTTGTACGAAAATTTAGTGGTTGGTGAGGGGGAGGGGACCAGAGCTCTTTTGTTATGTAGCAAAGAATTTTTATGTATTAAGGATATTGTTAGTTATTTTGTGTGTGATCTACATATTTAAGTACCAAAAATGTCATCTTGTGTGCTAAATAAATGGCCCTTATTGTATCTTTTTCTCATATTAAAGCACTAGTTTTCCTGATTATCTGTTACATGAAGGTTTTTGGTACTATAGGAAATGAATGGACGAAGCCTTAAGATTCTAAATATTACGTAACAAGGGGGATGGGTGGGTAGTAGATTTGTTACGATGCGTTACAAGGTGTGTGTGTGTGTGTGTGTGAGGGGGGGGGGGGGGGGTAAAAACTAAAGAATTTGGGTCTTACGTAATTATTGAATAGCGCCAGTATCCAGTTAACACCTCTCACTTTCAATATTGAACTTCTGACAAGAATAAAATTTCTTTAGATGCTCTTCATTTCTTGGAAAGCATGGCGGAAAACAAGAACTAAACATTGGGCCTGCTTGTGCTTTAAAAGGTATTTCGGATAAATCTCTACAAATGTAATTACTTTGTTATTTATATAACTAACAACTATTAAAAGAAGCTTTATTGATCACGTGTTATTTGTCCGTAACTGGTCAATTCCAAATCTCAAATTTGAAAGAGACCGGTGTCACCGGAATTTTTAACTCCCCTAAATAATGACTCCCCAGTTATAATAAACTAGTTTATAATGACCCCCCTTGATAAACTAGTTATTAATAACTCCCCAGTCATAATAAACTAGTTTATATGACCCCCCAGTTAAGATAAACTAGTTATTAATAACTCCCCAGTCATAATAAACTAGTTTATATGACCCCCCAGTTAAGATAAACTAGTTATTAATAACTCCCCAGTCATAATAAACTAGTTTATATGACCCCCCTTGATAAACTAGTTATTAATAACTCCCCAGTCATGATAAACTAGTGAATTGTTACCCCCTAGAGTCAACATTTCCTAGAAAATAATAACTCCCCCAGTTTATTTTGACTCCCTTATATCTCTTTTTGGATAGAGCGGTGAAAGTCGGTTCAGTTACTAAATTTTATATGTCCAAAAGTTTACCCGACTTTTTTGTACCCGAGCAAGGTCTTTCCCCGAATTTATTGCCTTAGCTAAAAAAATTGTTAGCAAACGTTTTGTGCATTTTTTGACGTAAATTTGTGCTTTGAACTGAAAATAAAAAATAGAAGGTTTTAGTGATTTGAAAGATCTAGTAGAATTTAACAATTTTCGAAGTTAATTGGCGGTAAGTGACAAAACTTGCTGTAAAAAACACATGACTACAGAATATGAAGTACAGTAGATAAGAATTTTTTTCTCGAAATCCTAACAAAGTTACAAATTAATAACAATAGGAAAGAATAAAGACACTGTACCCGTAAGGTAAAGATAAGGTGTGTTTTATTTATAAATGCTAAAAAACGTCAAAAATTGATAGAAATAGTAGAAAACGTAACAAAGGTTTTTTAGAATGAGGTTAAGATCAAAATGAAAATAAAATTCTCTTGGTAATTTGTGATGCCTTTTATGAAAGAGTTGTTTAGTGTGTATTTTTAATATAAAATTAATATGAGAAAAATCCTTCAGTTTGCTTACTTTCAATGACATGAAAAAAGCTTTTTTTCTGATAAATAAAGGAGATTAAAAAATGTTGTAGAATACAAAAACATGAAAACTTCAAACCTGCTCATAGAAATAGAAACTAAAATAACGTCAAAGTGGGTTAACCCTAAGGAAAAATTATTTTCCATCTGGATATTTTTTGGTTTCAAATATACTTTAATTTCACTAAGTGGCTTTGCCTTTGAACTTCTCTTTAGAAAATAAGGGGAGTGTTTATTAACTGGGGGAGTCATTATTTACTAGGTTATTTCTACTCTAGGGGAGTTATTATTCTCTAGTTTATTTTGACCCCGGGAGTCATCTTTCACAGGGAGTTAAGATAATCTACTACACCGGGTTGTAATTGGCCTGTTTTATTTTACTTCATGATTTTTTTTTTTAGCACAAAAAAAAGCCCGCGATTTTCGAATGTTATACGATTGGCTATTTTTTACAACATAACTAATTTTTGATTTCATTTTATTGTTTAGAACCTTATGTTTTATTTTGATTGGCTTACATATTTAAACATCAGGGGAAAATATCTTTTACGTTGTGTATACTTTTGACAAATATTTTATCGCGAAAAAGAAAGCATAAAAAAATTTGTGTTTCATACAAGTTGTGTTTTGTTCAATCCGAAATTGAGTTCTTTAATAATAAAGCATTTCATCATGAGTAATTCCTTCCTTTATTTCTTCGCACTTTGGAACATTTTATGTTTGACAATAAGAAATTTCATTACTTTAATTCGTGTTTTGTTAGGAACGGCTCTCCATGAAATGATGCACGCGCTCGGCTTTGTACACGAGCATACACGATTGGACAGAGATAAATACGTGAAAGTCAATTTAGAAAATATCGCACCCGGTGAGTTCTTTCATTAAATAACGGAGTTTTGTTGCCAGCAAACTTATTTGTAATATCGTTGTTTTTGTGGGGTCAACCATAGGGTCAGCAAGTAAGTAAGTAACAGAAAGATTTAACGTCCTTGGGGATTCCATCATAACGGTTGGCTCTTCCTCCCCTCTGACTGTAACTCAACTATGTTACATTACCGTGAGAGATAGGTATAGCATTGTTCTTTGCTTTCCCGCCACACAAGCCGATTAGCGGTCAGTAGATGGCTTCAAATAGGCTGACAACACTACATTTAAAGTGCGCGAGAGTAGGGGGCTCGAACCTGAAACCTTATGATTACAAGTCGAATGCGCTACCACTACACCATCTCCACCAGTAGTCAGTAGCTACACATTACTTGTTAAAAATGTTTAAAAATAACTACTCATTTTTGACGATGGATTTTTGAAAAGATTTTTATTCATTCAAGTCATTAACTTCAAGCCTTTACTTCGTTTCATTAAGTATTTTTCTAGCCACTAGCTACACCATTGAAGCATTTTAGTTGTTCCTGTTAATGTTGTTTGTCTCCACTTGTACAATCGGAAGTAAGATAAATTCTATGTTTACTTCAGGCGATAGAGAAGAATTTGACAAATATCAAGCAGGAGTTGCAGCAAATATTGGTAAAGAGTAAGTCAAACAAGTTCCAGTAAAATAAAAAATAAAAGAAATTGTGATCATGCAAATACACCATTATTTAGTTGGTAAAAAGGTCACTATATAAAATGTTTGTTTACTGTACGTTCGCTGAACTTAAGGATACATTGCATCCCTCAAACCTTTTTTTTCTATCACTCATAATTTTTAAAAATATTTTTTCCGCGTATTTGGAACAACCTGTTCCTTCGTTAACAAAGCCAGATTTTTTTTGCGACAGCTCGTTGGTAACTTTTCTCATTAAGGAGCTTCTGCAAAAACGCGAGTATAATAGAAGATTTTTTTCCCTAACAACATCGTTATTAGGGGAATTACTTCACTTTTCGTTTAGCTACGATTTTGCCAGTATAATGCACTATGGAATGCTAGCTTTTTCAATGAATGGGAAACCAAGTATAGAACCGTTGGATACGAAAGTGGATGCTAGTGTGATTGGCCAGCGATCAGGATTCAGTGATTTGGATATAATTGAACTTAACGAAGCATTTAAGGTTAGCTCTTTAAAAGTCAACTACAAATTGTTTAACTGAATCTTCTGGAACTTAAGAAAGCATGTTGTTATTTTGCTTCGTGATGTTTTTAAAAAACAGTTTTTCAAGTTCAATCCATAGTATGCATTTTACTAGAAAGTGCTCAAAATCAACAAAATATGGTTAAATCAACTCTGTTTTTTAATTGTCTTCTGCTGTTCATGGATCAAACACTTTTTTATGAAGAAAGTCATAAAGTCTAAACACAAAAATTATTATTATCATTTTGGAATTACCGAAATCATTTTAGCCTTTCTTAGCTCGTCAGTTCCTTGTTTTGTGGCAAATGCAGTTGAAGTCAACCTTTGAAAATGCGAACTAAAAATATTGCTTTTTTTATTGCTGACTAAAAATTTCTATTTAGTGTAACGGTAACCCATCAGAATCAAATGCAGGACTTACATCACAATCTTCTCTCGTGGCCTCCAATGTGAAGAAAGAAATTACTCCAAAGGCTGCGAAAGTAAGTCCGCGTCTGTTGATAAAGAAGATCGTGATGCGATCGACGACGTAGCCGTGGAAGTTCCCTCTACTGCTGCGACGATCAACACCGCCAAGTTGACGAGTGGAGATTTCACACGAGAAGTGCAAGATACAAAGATACACGGGGATTCTTTAAAACGATTTTAAGGAAATCTCTAAAAAGCTTTTAAGTCTTCACAAAAAATGTAACTAAGATGTATTGGAAAAATGAAATTTCTGCGAAACAGAATTTTGCCAAATCTTAAGCTTTCGTTATGGTACGCAACAAGAAAACCCATTTGTTTTCAACACTCGCCTTGTTATGTAATTAGTGGTCATGAAATAGCTGTATAAAAGAATAACAACTTGAAAACGAGTTGTCTGAAATACCATTTTCTGGCGGGCGTGTTGACTTTTAGGTTTTGTATTTTCAGGATGATAATAAAATTTGTCTAAAAAGTATAATAAAATAGCTTTGGGTTTAAAATAAGTATTGTATATAAATGACTAATAATAATTATAAAAGTTAGTTTGATCAGTAGAAGTATCTACATATTTATAAATTGTGTTGAATTTATAAAGTGCACGCGGCCAAACTTCGGGACTGTTTATCCTTAGATGATACAACTTGGCATACTTCAAGTCCAAATACAAACAGATTCCCAGGATCAAAATTTATTTGATGACGTCATTATGATCAAAAATTATCACATTAACGTCACAAGAAATTTGAATTTCCCTTATCCATTGGATAGAAAACAATTATTTCGCATAAAAAAGAATGTTATTACGTCATTTGGATCGAAAATGACGATATATTTGCAAGGAGAAGTTTTTTTATTTTAACGATAAAGGTATTAACTTATTTATTATTATCATTAACTTTGTTACAAATAAAGGTATTAACTTATTTATTATTATCATTAACTTTGTTACAAGGTTAGAATATGTCATCTATTAGATGTATAAGGTAAAGAGATAATATTATGACGTCATTCCGGAGAAACGGTATTTCCTTTATTTTAGCCAAATGAGCCACACCTTTAGTAACCACTCAGTAACAGACACAAATCTAATAATAGGCTTAATTTGCGCCCTTCTTACTAAGACATTGTACCCGCCGTACGTCTGTCTGCCTGTAAGCCAAAATGGTAGCTTAACTGCGCATAGCAAATTGTATGCAAAAAACGTCAACAAATACAAGACCACGAGAATCATTTGATTTTACACCCGACAAAAACTTTCTATCCCAAAATACTTTTTGTACTCACATCACTACATTTTAGATTTTTACAAAATGGGCCCGGTGGACGCTTAATCGTGACGACTATGGTTCAACTGATGCAATTTTTGTCTGTCTTTTATATATTATGTTAACCGCTTAATTGAAGTTTAATAAAACATTTCATATACTGTGTAGTCCTAGAAATGTAAACACGCCTTGTGAAAGGTGTTTCATGTTCTTATGTTTTTATACTTATGGTTGTTAATGGTTGAAATGCTTTGAGTAGTAAGAAATTATTTTTTAGCATAACAATTTCCTTGACAGATGAAACTCTTCGTTGGACAAAATATTGGTCACCTAGACAAAAACCGTTATTCTGTGTATACACAGAAGTATTTAGGTATTTAAAGACATAATTTGTCTGATAAATCTTTTTTATTACAGTTCCGCGCTATCTCATCTCCATTCGCGAAAAAATTAGTACTTTAGCGCAATTGTTTGTGGTGCTGGATTTTTGGGTCGTTTTATGAAAAGGGAAGTTAAAAATCATTTAAAAAGGACCTTCAAACGTTTGTAGTTGATCAAACCATGTACCTTTTTGAACACTTTCTTCTCATAAAAAAACACAGATCTCCAATCAATCGTGTATTAAGTAAATAAATCTGCATTATTACTACATAAAAACCCTTTTCATAAAAAATCGCAATAAAAACACAAAAACAGATTTTATTCGTCATCTTCTTCCGCTTTCTTTTTCTTCTTCTTCTTCTTTTTCTTTTCGCTCGAAACCTCTTCAACAATTTGTTCCTGAAAATATACAGTAGGATTTAGCAGAACACATACAAACAACAAATATATGCAGAAAATTGTAAAAATATTTACAACTCTTACTTCTTCTTCCTCTTCTTCTTTTCTTTTTTTATCCTTCTTCTTTTTCTTTTTCTTGGGAGTTTCTATAACGCGAAAAAAATATAGAAACATTCCTAACAAAGAAGCCGCCCATAAAAAGAAGTTTTTAATACAGTACAGATCAGACAGTAGACAATACCTTCTTCGCTATCTTCTGTTTTCACTTTCTTCACAACTTCGGCGTCATCTTCTTCTTTCATCTTCCTTTTCTTTCCGATCGTGGTGTCATTATCAGCGTTGTATGATTGGTTGTTTTCACTGCGCAGAGAAAATATGAGAACAAGATCTTTAAAACAGCTATGGGAGAGGTTAAGAAACTTCGAGGTGGTATAGACATCTGTGATAGAGAGTATAACAACCTCGATGGAAGTACACTGTTGGGTAGTGATCAAACTTCACCTACACATATCGCCACTTGTTGCAATGCAGTTCGTTTTTTAACCGCCGTACTTAACTAGCACCTCAGATAAGAAAAACCGTATTTCAGCTACGGGTTGGAAACATCAACGATGCTAGTTACATATACCTTTTCATTTCGTATTTGGCTTGCTTTCCTGCACTTTTACCAGTGCCACTAATGCGAGTCATCTAAAAAAAGAGACGACAAATTAGTATAGGGAAACTCATTATATTTAATATCAGAGGAAAAGTTATGATCCATTATACAATGTTGTTCTTACCCCTCCCTCTTCGAAAAATCTGATTCTCGCTTCTAGTTTTGCTCTGTTTTCAATACCCATCTCAGTGGTAACATCTTCACCAAGAGCATCGTATCTCACAGCAAGTGCGGTTTTTGCGGCTAACATTCGAGATATCTGAAATACAAAAATAAGAATTCTGACAAAGTAGCTATAAAAACACATGACGTTTAGTCAATTGAATTTAGGCAATTTGAACATATTTATATCCATTATATTACCTTTCCTTTTGTTTTCGAGCTAGATTGACCGACAAGCGATGCATGATAAATGAGACCATATTTGGGCGTATCATGCTTTGTTTTTAGCGCTCTAAAATAATTAAGAGAATTGTGAAATGTTGGATAACCAGGAAATTTTAGCATATACATGCGAGGAAAGATTTTAACAATTAGGGGAACATATTCGGTAATGTTGAGAGTCGGGCAATAACGCACACATTCAAAAACAAGAGGGCTAAAAACCAAACTCAACAAATCCCCCTCCACCTTGTAGTTACAAGGGGGACTCCCATTGACATTCTTAAAAACGTATTTTAGTAGTAAATTGTTTACCCTACAAAAGAAATACATACCGAAACAATGCTTTCTCAGCGCCAAGTATCTGAACAGTGGAAGCCGGGTGCTTGGCCAGATTTAACAAGGAGCCTAGAATTAAAAAGGACAAAAATTAAAATGGAAAAAATAATATTAAAGAAGGAAACGTAACGTTTAGTGCAGCGTGACGTGTACCTATGTACCTGCATGGGCAATAAGCCTTGCTCCAACAAGTTCTCCCACTAAAATTGTCAAATTTGGTGCAATTGCCTGCATACGATTCTTTAAGTAGTCGTAGAGTGACATTCTGTACTCAGCAATCTGTACGATTTGTTCACACAGGTATTTAACGTTCTCAATGTCTTCTTCAGAGATGTCAGTTCCCATGGAGATTTCAGCAGCAGCCTTTACTTCTTCTTCCACTTCTTCAGGTAAAATGCCAGATAAATCTACATCGGCAGTGGTAGATTTAAAACCTAAAATATAAATTAAGAATGTAGGAGAGTTTTCCATAGTACAAATCGGTGTAGTAAATGACAATGAGTTTTAGAATATATATACTCCTACAGAGTGATGACAAAATACTAAGCTAATAATCGTCTAAATCTTTACACAACAATGTTTAATATGCTACTCCCGGTCTGCAACTCACATACACAACAATGTTTAATATGCTACTCCCGGTCTGCAACTCACATACACAACAATGTTTAATATGCTACTCCCGGTCTGCAACTCACATACATTGCAAAATAAGCAGTTTATTCTGACGAACAAAACGAAGACCGAATGGAGAGTTGTATGTAAAATACAGTTAATGTATTCATTATACGTGTTCGCAGAATAATTTTTATGTTCAAAAAGATTTTTTTGAATTAGCGTATTTAATGGGTCCTGCTTTGATGGTCCATTTTTGTCCCGAAGGACTTCACATGTAAAAATAACAACGGCTTATTAGCCGTTTCGCTGCTAAATATAGAATTACATTGACCAAACACATTGAATTATGTACGTCGTTTTTTGTAATGTTTAATGTTTTTATGCCGATTAATACGGCCTCATAAAGATCACGAAATTAAAAATAGACACGTTGCGGTGGTCTCAAACTTAAAAAAAATAATATATACCTATAGCTTTCACTGTTTTTAAAAATACAAGTATATACCTATAGCTTGCACTGTTTTTAAAAATACAAGTATATACCTATAGCTTGCACTGTTTTAGCATACGCCATGTTGTCCGTGACAATTTTTCCAAGTTCAGGAAAATGCCATCCATACCACTCCCTACATCTCATAGCGTAATTGTTCAACTCCTTGTCTAAATCATCCAGCAGAGATATAGCTTGTACTATCATGGTATCAACTTTATCAGGACTAAACTTCAGCTTATAACGAGATAAACTGTGAGCCAATCCAAGTGCCATGGCAGCAGTTTCTTTCTCAGTTAAACCTGAAAAAAATATACGCCGTCTTTAGCATAAATTAGTAATACACCTAACTGGAATTAATATTCCATCCAAAGGTTCGTTATTTTTTGATAAAAAAAGAGTGAACGGTGAAAGCATATTACAGTGGAGGGTAAGAGAGAGAGAGAGAGCCTACCACATAGAAGCATAACCTTCGGTCTTACCAGTAATAAGAGAGTTCATTTGTGCCCGAATTCCTCGCATGAGTTCATTGATAGCTGGTGAGCAAACACAGTTGATGTCAAATTTGTCCTAAACAACGTGATCGAACAGACAACATTAAGCAAACCCGATGAATACATGCGAAAAGAAGATATAGTTAGCAATTACTAATCCTACCTTGATAATATTTCCTATCTTTGCATCAGCAACAGCCATTTCTTCAGTAATATCTTTCCCTGCAACTTTCTTCAGCAATTTCTTCAGTGATTTTGACATTTTACCTTCAATTGCAGCAGTGGCAGCTAAAGAATAAGAAATGAAAAAATGTAGTCAGCATTCCAATGGACAACAATACAAATAAAAAGGAAAAAGACTTTTCATACCAGCTAATGCATCAGTGGTATCTTCAAATTTCTTAAAATGCTTTAACTTCACTCTATAAAGGCAGAAAAAAACAGTGTCAACAGAATTGGCAGAACAGAAACAAAATAAAAAATTTAAATCAGAATTGAAGATTTCAATGTTGTTGAATGTTATACCTACAGCACATAACAGGACATTGCATTTGTCCCAACTGTATATAAAAAAAATTGAGCAAAAACGAAAAAAAGTGCTCTTATGAAATGAAATAAAATTTATAACCATAACAAATAAATATAATTTTCATGAGGATTCGACTAGACATATAAAAACTGAATGGTTTCATCAAAACTTTTACCCCTAAGGAATTACAAAAATATATATACGTGAAATTCTTACACTTCATTCGCCTTTTCTCCTGTTTCAAAATCCTTGTACAAATTGTCAACTGAAGAAAGTTTCTTCTCGTCCAACAACTAAAAAAAAGGGTATTTGAAGTAAATTAAGAAAATATAATGCCACGATTAAGTTGATTTATATGATGGAGCTTGGAAAGATGTCTATATATGATTCTTTCGATTTCCTTAATATTATATTTATTGAGTTTCGAGATACAGGACTTAAAATTGTCAGTAAGCTTTAAGAAAGTAATTAAACATGGAAATTAAACCTACTGCGCTTTACAAACATGATGATGTAGCATAAAAAAAATATTAATTCTAACCTTGAAAACTGCATAACCAGCAGGAGTTTCAAATAAAACCAACATCTTCAATATATATATCAATTTAAGCTACTATAAATGCAACATATATTTAAGAAGTAACCAAGAACATGCAATCATGACAGAGATGAACTACCTTATAAAACCTAAATTTCAATTATTATTGTTAGTTAACACTTTGTCCATCTTTGGGTCATCTGTACAAGTAAGTTTTATTGTCATGCTCCAAATTTATTGCCGCATTTTTCTTGAATAAGATGTCTTTCTCAGAGAAAATATACTGTTTTAAGAGAACAATTTTTTGCAGAAAGTAAATTCATTCTATTGCTGAGAGTTCATTGAATAAAATCACGATCTATTATGTTTTCACGTCTTTCTATAAATAAAACTCTTTCTACTAAGAAAAATCGTTTGCAGTAGAAGTATACAAATTATAAATTAAATTAACAAAAAAAGAAATGCTAAATTTATTATAATTAAAGTTTAAATACTAAAAACATGACTATCATTTGTTGGAAACACATAATTTCTTCAATCTAAGTAGATGTTGAATGATGAAAAACATTTATTAAGCAGCAAAATAAAAACTAATTTTAACCCTTTACATTTCAAACATTTAATATTCTTTCCTTCAAACAGCTTGATCACTTGGATCTCATGTTTTTACTGCCTGGGTAATATCTTTCAAGATCCTTTACTCCTGTGTTCAAATGAAAACAGTTTATTATTTCATAAATCAAAAACTCCATGAAATTAGAAGATATAGGAAAAAGTATTCATATGACAGGTAACATCCCACTTAAAACACAACTTATATAAGTCAGACAACCCTATTTACAACAATTATATAAAGCATTTAAACTAATGTACATTATGCTTCTTTGCTATCACATTCTGCAACTTTTTTGACATTGCTTATAGTGTCGTCTCCAGCCTCTTCTTTTGGTTCATCTCCCCAACTTGGCCCTTTAACTTTTTCTTGTAATTTACTAGGTATTGGCACACCAAGAAGCCGAAGAAAGTGTTTTCTCTCCTCTTTTGATAACATGCTTTGGATAACTTTTCGGCCTGAGTGGCCACAAATCCAAATATCTGTGGTCAAAGGAAGGCTTGAATTATCAGAAGATTTATAACGCCATAGAACACAACCCATACTAATTTCTGAAAGTTGCTTTTTGGTTTCAGTAGATAGTGTATCCAAGTCAGCATCATTCCCACCCACTAACAGAGTTATAAGGTCATCACCGGTCACTTGAATAATTCGTTTTCCAATATACTGCTGGATAAGATGGAGTCCATCTTGAACTAATCGATATTCAGTACCATGGTTTGCTACACCAGCTTTGAATGGAGATCGAGTGACAATACGCACACCTGTATTTATAACTTTCAAGTTCTGATTTTCTTTAATAACATCATGCACTGTTTGTGAAACCAAGTAAACGTGTCTTTTCTTATACCCTGTACTTCGCACTAAGAACTGATCAGAAGGCAGGCTGTTTGATAAATCATAGAACTTCCTTACCTCTGCCATATCTTGGTCACTATCATCTAGGAAGAAGTAAGGGTCTTCCTTTATCATTCCTCTCTTGAACTTTTTAGCAGGTGAAGCAGAACTGTCTTGTTCAGTGCCAGAGCCTTCATTGGCATCATCTTCAGTCGATTTTTCAAATTCCTGATTTTCAGTTTTAGTTACCTCTTCATCCAGCACAGGAAGTTCAGATTCTTTAGTTGCTTTTTCAGCTGTTTTATCAGCACTGTCTTTTGCTTTATCTGTCTCCCATGGTAAATACTTGGTATTTCGCGCTCTTTTAGCTTTTTGCCATGGAAGTTCTGCTTTCTTTTCCAGGACTGCAACAAAAAACCCACCAGTATTTTGCAAATGGGGGTAAATCCTTAAACAACGTTCCAGCTTTAATTTGTCTGCCACTTCTGGCGATGGAGGAAACATGGTCTCTTTAAAACCTTCAGTTGGTGAACATTTCACAGCAGCAAAATTTTCAAATTCATTGCCTTTTCTATCAAACACTTTCCAATGTTTCATCCCTGGTCTACGTTTTAAATTAGGAATCTCCTGTGAGCAATCAACTAATTCCACAGCTTCCTCGGATCCATTTAACACACCAGCAAGAACAGCCTCATTTTCAATAGGATTAAATGAACATGTGGAATAAACAAGTCTCCCTCCAACTTTTAGCAACTCTAAACCTCTTAATAATATTCTCATTTGAAGTCGATGCAACGACACAGCTTGATGTGGTGTCCATCTATGCCAGATAAGAGGATTTTTTCTCAAAGTTCCATCACCACTGCAAGGAACATCACACAATACTCTGTCAAAAGCAAGCAGTTTGTTAGTCACACCATCCTTCTCTTTGGCATATAGCTTTGGATAGATTGATGCATCGTGATTGGTAATAACAACACATGGTGTGTTTAATCGTTTGGCTTGATGTGTCAACATGTAGCACCGTTTATGGTCTGCATCGTTAGCCAACACAGCACCTGTTGGTATTTCGTGTGCATCATTAGAATGCATCATTTCAATGATCTGTGCAGTTTTTGATCCAGGAGCTGCACACATATCTAGCACTAAGTGATGTGGTTGTACATCTAACAACATTGGTGGGATCATGCTGACTGCCTCTTGTCTGGTAATGGCACCACATTCGCTATCTTCAACTAAAAATCTGTGAAGTTTTTGAAGAACTTCTGATCTACGGATAAAACGTCGTGACAGATTGCTATTCCATGCTAATTCATCAGGGTACCAGTTAATAGGCTCAAGAACTAAATTCTCTTCACTTTCCTCATCGTCTTCATTTGAGTTTGATTCAGTATTATTTTTCAAATCTTCTGCAGACAACTTTGAAATATACCCATCTTTTAAGCTTTTAAGCAAGTCCTTAGCATGTCCTCTCATTTTCGTGATTCTAAATGTAGATGGCAAGTTTCTTCTGCAGTATTTTAAAAACACATCCCACTCATCTGAAGCAACAATTCCTTGACTCTAAAAAACAAAAAGAACTAATCAACAGCTTTTGTACAAACATAATAAACTTAAAACTTACAAAATTTGGTTGAATTAACCAGAAGTTTGGGTTAGCAAATGATTTAGTGTAAATATCCCCTTAAGCTTTCCAAATTCTCTTATGTAATATAATAATTTTGTTTTTAATGTGTTTAACAGATAAACTTATCATGTCTGATCAAGATATTGATAAATGATCAATAGGAAAATAGCACCCAAGCAATAAATCGCTCTCCCAAGGTTACAATAATTTAAACTGGGCGAGCAATCTGAATAAATAGAATAAGTTTATAAACGCATATTTTATCACAGTCTTCTTATCTATTTTATTTTATCTTTTTTTATATATTTTGGTTCTTTTTTACTGTAAATAATAAGAAAGAGAACATTGATTTCCATGTGAGATGAAGTGATATTGCTCAGCCAGAAAACACATTTTTTGGATTGGGGGAGCAATTAATGGCTCAGCTAGTTTCTCATTTCTCAGAATTGGGCGAGCCTTTGCGTGAGCAAGAGCAATTGCTATCCCCTTATTGATAGGCCTGATGTTGCACAAATAAAAAATTGCTGACTTTCTTTTTAGGATAACTCAGGAACTATTTCTTTGGACCTTAGATTAGAATCTAAATGCTGTCTTATTTCCCATTTCTTTACCATATTAAACAATCCGATAAATTTAGATAGACTTTACCAAATAGATATTTACGCTTTGAAACACCGTTATAATAAATTCTAATAAAATATGTTTTTAAGCTTTTTGCCAGACAATGTGTCTCCATGAGATGAAAACAGAATAACATATTTTGAACAGGCCTCAAACTATCACGCTAATGATCGTTCCGTCATAGTGCTGACTCTGCAAGCATTCTCCCAGGGAAGCAACTTTCCATTACTCCAATATTATCATGCACATACAAGAAAAAAAAACAAGGGGAAAACTAGGAGTAGAAAAAAATTATCAGGGGCAGCAACAACAGTAAAAATTTTTAATATTGGTATCAATGTCAAGAACAAGCAATTATTAAATGTACAAAACATATGTTGTTCCTTGTTGTATTGGAAAACCATCAGTTTGTTGGTAATAAATGAAGGCTAAACATTTTACAGGACAGATTGGTGACTGAAATCCAACTAAGGCTGTTATTTTTCTAAAGTATGGAACCATTTTGTGAGAGGTGCAGGTCTTTTCCTAAGATCTTAGGAGACTGGCTGCTGTACACACCACACAAGGGCTGCTGTTTTCACGTAGGGTATTTGCCCTATATGTTTACTCACAAAATTTGATTGCAAACCGACATGCAGATCCTAAGTTATGGTGCCATCAGCAAAAAAGGCCTGGGACAAGCAAACAAGTGTCATTTTGGGAAAAACATTCATGTTAATCAATTTACCTTTATAATATCTATGCATCGATAAAGTTTGAATGCACACCCCTTAACAGATCTAAAATTACTAATGACAGAAAATGTCAAGTTTGCTATTACTTAAGGCGTGAGTATAGGAAAAATTTTTTTTACAGTGATTGGATAGGAAAAAATCTGATCTTTCTAATGGTGCAAAAATATTTTTAAAAAAGTGTATTTAAGTTAGGGTATTTTCCAAAAATGAAAAAATTGTCATTAATCAGTTTTTTACTATGTGATAAAGATCGAATATTTGTTCACACATTACCATCTTGGGTATTAATTTTTACTACTCAAGGTTATAATGATAGCGGCCTCCAAGAGGAAAACGATTTTTGTATGTAGTTGAAAGATTCTTTTGAAGTTTTTCTACAACATTTTCCATAAGAATATACTTTTCAAAGTCATCAGTTTTTTTTGTGATTTTTGTTTCTATATACAATTTGTTTTAACCATACTCGACTGTGTGTGATTGCTAATGTGAGCAAACACATGTGGCATAAAAAGATGTTAAAAAAACCTGTTAGCTAATAGTCGTTACCATAGTGACCAAATATTTACGCAGAAGTATAAGAATTCTGTAAAAAACTTTAAACCTCTTTTTCACAGCGTTCATTTTTTAAGAGAGTACTTCGTACGTTCAAAACCTCTTTTACAAAACTATAAAGGCTCTGGGGTGGAGAGCACCTCTAGCGTGGAAAGGAATTTTTGATCTGAAAACGATTTTTTATTTATTTCGTGAGTTTGAGTAGAAGGCGAGTTATGATGAGTTTTCCGACGATCAGAGGTTAAAAATTGTGGAAAAAAAAGTAATACTAAATATATCTCCAAAAGTAAAAAATGTTAAGGCGAGTGTAAAGGAAAAAAATGAATTTTTTTTCATTTATTTTTTTTTCGTGAAATTAGGGCAAAATATACTAAACTTTTTAATTATGAATTTTTTTTTTAAAAGATTCCATTTGGATCTCTGTTTATTTTGTTTGTTTATGTTTACCCACTAATAAGGCTGTGATGATCTTGTAACACTCTTTCTGTATCATACTGAGGAGGTGTTATCTCGCAAATGAATGGAACTTTAAAAAAAAAATGCGCAATGAAGTAACAATTATCTTTGTATTTATTTTATTTCCGTCTGCGAATTGTCACAATAAAACATTTTCAGAACCATAGAAAGTCATCTCATTTACAAAATGTCACAATCCTTATTTGAATTCGAAAAATCAATTTCAATCAATTTTTCCTTATAGTATCATCGTGATTTTGAGTTAATTATGAATTTTCGAGACCTTGGTTATTTTTTCTAGTTTTCCCCATGTTAGTTTTAAATTCCACATCCAACAACTCCCACTTTTTTATTTGCTCACGTGCACATATTTCCTTCAAACATAAAACAATTTTGAAGAGCTGATATTTTTCTCACCTTCCAAGTCAAGTGTAATTTCAATGCTGCAAGTAGCCACATGTGAGTAAAAACTTCAAAACTTTAAAACTCTTTTTCTCAGTGTTTTTTTTTTGATAAAATGGTATCTACATTTGAACTTTCTCTTACAAAACTAAATAACGTCTGTGTAGGAGAGCTGTTTTGAAATAAAGCTGAATAATATATCTAAAAAGTGTTTTTTTATTTTTTTGTAAAAACAAGTTTAAATTTTTTTACAGCCGTCTAAGTGAAAGAAAACAAGTTGAAAAAGTAGCATTTGGAAGAATATAAAATAGTAAGAAAACTATAAAATTTTTAACAAAATAGTAAAAACCCTTTTTAGATACAGCCCAGCTGGGAAGAATGGTCAAATTTTAAAAAAAAATTCAGCCGTTTTGTAAGAGAAACATCAGTTAGGAGAGACTAGGGTAAATTTTGTATACACCTAAACCTCAAACGACATCACTCAATTGAGAAAAATAAGAGCTTCCAAAATATCTACATATATCAGGTTATAAAAATGTTATTTAGAGATGATATTTGGATTATAAAAATCATGCGCACTTTCCTTTAAAATTAAAAATCGTTTTTAGATTAATGTTTTGTGATCCCAAAAAAGCAAACAGCAAACATGAGAACCTAGTAGTTTTGTAAATGGGATCTCATTTGTAGGAGAGGGGTCGTTTTTTATTCGTATCTATTAAACCTTCAAACTTTATTTTTTCTTAATAATTTTTATACCATTATATAGGAAATCATACAAGCTTTTTAAGAATATATACATTGATGTATCGAAATAAAGTTTTGGTGAATTAATGGCATTTTCAAATATCACACCTTTTTTGTATACGCCTTAAATATGACATAATTAAATCTGAAATTCTTTAAATGTGAATATCTTGAGAACGAAATGAGCTTTTCAAAAAAAATTAAAAAGATTTGTTAACCAACTTCTTAAGCTCTATAATACAAGTCCAACATCATTTTATACCTTGAGTTTCCTTTGAATAAAAATTAATAGCTCAGGCAAGTACAAAAATATATCTAGTAGTTTTTTATATAGATGAATTTCCACATGACGCTACTTGATTACTTTTCAGCCGTAAGCTCTTTGGCTCTGTCATTTATGTGGCAGAAAAAGATGCTAGAATTTTTTGAAGAGACATCTTTTCTTGTGGATTTCTGCTCACAGAAACATCACTTGTTAAACTATTATCGAGTGTAGATTAAGGCCTTCTGATTTATTTGAATTCATAAAGTCCTAACAAACAATGCCTTTGTGTGACAAAATGGACTGAAAAGAACTTTGCAAAGCAAAGCAAGTTCAAGTTGGCAAAATTTTGCAGAGGCGAATTTTTTTTGCAATTTATAGAATCCTTCAATTGCCTTGAATCTATTGTAAATATATAGAAAGTATAGATAGAAAAACGATAGAAAGTATTTCTTATATGCAAGAATTAATAAAGGTCATAAAAGTGGTTGCTGAGCATTTTTGTGAACAAGCTGGCTTGAAAAAGAAAAGCTTGAATTTAAAAGTTGCCGACGTGAAATTGTTGATTGCTGAGGCGAATCATAAAAACGAAAATTCACGTCTACATTTTTTTGCCGACGTGAAATGGGTTAATGCAAACGCGAAACAGTATAATGGAAATTTGAATTAGAAAGGCTGCTGAAAATGATATATACTCTACCTAATTAGGAGAGATAAATCGTCTAAAGCTTATTTCGACTATCATAGCTAATTTGGAGTTGTCTGTGACTCGCTATTATGACAAACCCAAACACTTGCCCGAATGGGCAATGGGGAAAGTGTTCGGTACTGCCAACCCAAACAAAACAATAACAAACATCTTTAGCTAGGTAGCTATAGCTACCTTATAGAATTTTTCCAACAATTCGTTGGACTTCACAATATCTTTCCAGCATGGGTCAGGTCTTTGTTTGACACCTTTATTTCCTTTATTTCTTCGTCGCTTACCCATTTTAAACAAATTCAGTATGTCGCTTTCCCAAATACACTTGAAGGATCATGACACATGGCTGCGACTTTGGCACATGGCTTTGTGCTTTAATGTAAATTACTGACTAAATTTTGCTGTCCTCTGATAATGTTTGCCAGTATCCAAATATAATATTCAGAAAAGTTTCTATTTTAAAACCGCTGTAAAAACACTTTATTTATTTTTTACATAATGTTTTGTATAAAAATTGCTAACTTATAATAAAGCATTGTTCTCAAATCTGTGTCCTGGAATTGTAATATCGAGTGAAAGAGTTTACCGAAATAGATTCGGGATTAGTATTTCCATCCGAAACTGATTCCGATTTGTCGACGGACGAAAAGCACACCTCGTCTCTAGTTTTTTTTCTCTGTCTGATAATCTCGAGTAAGGGCTGCAGGGGGGTCAAAAATAATCCGTGTCACTTTGAATCCATCCTGGAAAATTTGCCCCAAGTTCGGATTTTTGGTCGCAGATATGTGATTTCTTCTCTCTATAGACATCGGCACTGTTATTTTTTGCCTTGCAAGAAAAGAGAACTAAAAATATTTGCAACCACGTTTTCGCTATCCAGGCAGATAAAATTGTATATTTTACATATTTCACAAAGGCAACGAATTCGTATTTGTGGGAACGAAATTTTGTCCGGTTTATTTAAGATAAGCTCAAGACACAAGAAATATGTGGAAATGTTGAAAAAACCTTCTCTTGCTCGAGAGCCTGGATAAGATCGATATGTGATTGGTTATATCACACACAAGACAGTATAACTCAGTATAACTCAGTAAAGACACCCAAAAGTGTCTATTCTCATGATGTTTCTAAATATAGCGGTAAACTGTGTCTTTCGACCTAGACGACTACCCTAAATGGTTGGTCAAGTTTTTACAGAATCTTATTTAGAGGAGTATTCACAGATTTACTCTTAACGGCCACGTATGTTATACACATCGGGTGTACATTTACAGATATAAAAAGGTTAGAGGAGGGTTTGGTTAAGCACTTTTTCACCAATTGAAGTGTAAAGAGGGGCCGCTGAACTAACCGAAAACTAAAGTAGTTAGAGGGAATATCAGAACCAACTTCACAACAAAAATAGTACCCCCAGAGGCCTTGTAACTGCACAACTATTCTTAAGTTTTGAAACGTGTGACTACTGCTATCGGTGCTATGTCGATATTCCGATGGATGATGAGAGTTTCACCAAATTGTGGATAATCTATATATAGTTATTGTCAGTCATATAAACGAAAGATGAAAAAACTGATGAAAGAGACGGCATAACATATAAAAGGAAGATCGAAATTGTGTAGGCAGAAACTAGAAGATGCGATCGGAAAAGTCAAGTATGCTTCGACAGAAAAAATGGGTCCATCCGACGAAGCGTGCGTTGAGCGTGAGAAATCCGAAAGGCTCAGGCTATACATGGATGAACTTAGCAAAGGAGCAAGACACTTAGTCCACGACAAAGATTTACTGATCGATGGAGAGACTGAGGAGGTGATAGGCTGTGCTTCAGGAACATAGTAGAGATTTGTAGACTGATACAACACACAAAACATGCTAGCGAAGTCTGCAACTCCAAGGTACATACGCTGGAGGATACTTTAGGTAGCGTGAATGTGGAACTTTAGGGTCAGTCTTTTAGAGGAACCCTTCAAGCCTGCTTTTCCTAGACTCATCAGTAGAGCAATACTTTCTATGGCAACACTTAGTGGTGTTCCTACTTCTGCTAATGCTAATGCAGCAATTCCGTATACACTGGTGATGATCGTAAAAGCGTAACCGCCTCTCGCGACACATGTACCATACATCTTTGACGTCTTCACTACGCCATCAGATTCTATTAATTTATTCCGCTGTCTGCATACCCGGCTCTCCCCTTTTGTGTCATCCTAAGACGTACTTAATGGTAATAAGAGGTATAACTTGTGATCTATTTATTCTATGAAGATATGCATGGTAATTTCTGTAAAAGCCACATTTTTGTCGGCATGAAACTCATTAGTCACTGCAAGGTGAGGGCAGATAATTTGTAGTCGGAGATACATGTTGGTGTCGTGCATGCAATCATGATCTTCTGCAGTAAAAAACTTCCCAACTGCGGGCTCAGGCAGACCCAAAAGGTCTCTCAAATCACTGTCAATGACTACCGTGATGACTTCTATAAAATCTAAACAAGCCGTTGTCAAGTACAAAGAACATGACCTTCTCGTTTACTGTCTTGTTGATTTGACCTTGGATATTTTTGATCCTCTATATGGACCGAGGATGAACTTGACATGGATAACGTTTTTTGGGAGGACCAGTACCTGCTTATCGAATATTGACTTGATTGGTGAAGAACAGGTGGAACCATGTAGGTCTGTCCAATGGTAATAGACTTTAGGCTATCATCGTGCACTGTGGTAGATAGTCACAAGACTGTAGACTTGTATATTAAACATTTCATGTTTCTTCTAGAAGAAGAGATGTGCAACACTTCTCTCGAGTTTATCAAAGTAAATTGCGACGCTCTAACAAGTGCCACGCTATCACCGATAGTCGTATAGCAGTGTCTTTCAAAAGAGTATTGCATAATAAGATGGTCACCATGAAGAAAGAGAATACTAGCTAAACTTTAGATCGATACGTCAGACACGTCTGTCAAGTGTGTTTTCTTGATTTTCATAGATCCTGCCAAACAGAAAGCTTACTTAACTTCAAATGAAGTGTTTTGAAACCCCAGGACTGAAACTTTTCCGTAACCGTGAAGAAGGTGGTTAATGAACTCTATTTGCACGCAATGTCGGGTAAAGATCACTAAGAGCAATTCTTAAATCTCTCCGGCAATCCAGATTCCACAATTACTATCGGAAGCTTCATGAATGAGAATTATGCACTGTTTGTAGACTTCCGTAGCGTGTATGACAACAATGTACACAGTGGTGAATGATCTTTAAAAAGTCCCAGCGATAGCATCACTCTACATATTAGTACCAAGGAATACAGAATTTTGTCTACCTACTGAGTGCTCAACTTCGATGGTGGTCACAAAGTAGAATACTTAGAAGTTTGAATCTAGTGTAACGTCGTCATCATTTAACAGGGCATATGCAAAATCGTACAATAAATGGATGTAGTTAGGCTGTCTCACACTGCTAAGGTGAGTGCAAACAATACTCTCACAACATCATTGTGCTTTGTCTTACCATACGATGAAACTGCACGTAACTGGAGAGAAGCTCCCTTTGGGAAGACGTACATTTTTTTTTGATTAACACAAACAGTCTGAATGTATTGATAAACTCTCGTCACCTCTAGCAAGAGGAAAGACGCTCTTCATCTTGCATGACAATACACTGACGACAATCTCGACAGTAGTAGTCATCTATGGAGGACATCGTAAGCATAGTACATGAATGTTAACAAAGTCCTATACGGCTCTTTCTAATAACTTGACTGTCATGATAGAAAAAACAACTCTTCGTTTGGTGCCCACATCACAGGCAAGATATGAAGCTTATCAACGTATAAACTAACATGATCAGCGACCGAGGAGAGATTGTATGAATGACTTGGACATCCGAGAAATTATAGGATTCTAGAGTGACCGAAAAGAGTACGCTAAAGCTAAAGCAGAAGATATGATTTGTCAAACAGTGCTACAACGCAAATCTTTCCGGAGAAGTGTAAATTGCGGACAGTTGACGCTGGCTTTGCGTTGGAATAGGTTACATAAGAATGACTGAAATCGCATAGCACACTTTCAAGATGTACAGTTGCATCAAGGCATGCTGTGAACCCAGGGTACCCCCTTAATGCTCACGGCAAGATGCAATTTCATTTCCAGTAGTTAAGTTATTAAAACGTACAAAGAAAAAAAAAGGTTCTACAAAGCATCTTGGAGACAACATAAGAGTCATTGTTCAATGCTCTCCCAACAAGTTTTTAAAAGATCAACACGCACAACTTGAACACACGGGAGACAATTTTGATGAGACGTACGTTCTCTTGGCAATTTTTAGGGGTTGAAATACGCTGCATTAGACCCCGACCTTCGATGGAGAACGCAAGCACTTATCGATCCATTCAAAAAGAGTCGCCGACTGCGCTAACGTGAGCTTTTGCAAGTTTAGCGACGGTGTGTAGAGGGGTTAATATATTGGATGCCGGATGAACGTAGGTGGTACAAACCTGCTCGATGTACTTGGTAATAAAGGGCTCCGGTCCGTACAAAACTGTGGTTTGATGTCGTACCTACTTGGACGATCGATATTTGTACGATGATCACTAACAACCTCGATTTAAACGCGCAAACTCAGGGACATTCTTGGGGATTGCTGACGTGATATCATGTGGCTATCTCATGCCCTTAGCAGATCAAATAACTCCACCAATCTATTTGTGACATTGGGTGGAGTTTAGGAATTGCGGGCCGCTCTAAGAAATCCAAAACCGTTAAGTTATTGCGGTTGCTTGCAGGGAAATGGAAGGCTCGAGAACTTTGTCAGCTAAAGGCTAAGCACCGGAAAGCAATTGGTTTTCGTGGAGATCAAAATTTTAAGCTGCGCCAGGAGGTGCTAAATGATCTGATGTCAGCGTAAACAAATCACAGTGAGACTAAATGCGCTAAGAGTGTGGTACCATGACGTGATAGCAAGAGAACCATAATATGACGATCCAAACGCCGTACAAGTATGGTTCAGATTCAAAAGTGATGTGATTGGCACTGGAAATTTTAACAGTATTTCTGCCGTTGTTCAAAATCATCGTTGTAAGCCGCTCGTGTGGCGTGTCTGGGACACTTATGCTCTATTTTGCAGAGTGTGAGAGCGTTGATAGCACCAATGCGGCCATACTTTGGAGAAGGAGACAGCATTAAACGATCAGGATCGCTACAAACGTGCCCTTCATCACAACTGGCACCAAACGTTTCCTAATGCAATCTTCCGGTGGATGAAGTTAAGACTCGGTGTCAGGCCATAATACTGGTGACTGCACCTTCCACGTAAGCCATATGTAAAGGCACTTGAGAGCGTATGCAGCAACCGCATTCGGATCGCCCTGTGTTGTCCTGTCTTTATAGAATTTTTCTACTCCCCAAGCACCACAGTCTGCTGTTTGATACGTAGGAGGCAATGAATTACCACATATCCACTGAGGGAACTGAAAGCATTATTACTAGCCCACAGTGCTAGTAATTGGAAAGGAGACGTAAGTGTCTGACTATCTTTGTCCCTTTTGGAGATTTTTGAAGTCACAATCTCTTATGTATATCTGTTACCTAACGATACAAAAATATAGACTGAATTATATTAACCATTTTTTCTGCTTGTGGCGCAAACATTTTTTTTAGTTTATTGATATAGTCCATATTTTCATGAATGGAGAAATATATATTTTTTATAATGCGATCGTGTGCTGGGATTAAAATGAAATTTGGTACACTGTACAACCAAATCATGCTGAACACTATGATGACATTTTGAAACTTGGCAAATTCTCGCCTATTTTCGGCATTGTCTAATTTACTTATTTTTCAAACATATAAATTAGACGAGGCACGATTGTACAGAAGGTTATTAGGGCCATGTCCACACATTTTATTGATCAATGTTGTATCTCGAGATAGAAGTTTCTATCTCCAGATCAAAGAACACCTTTCGATCTCGTATATCAAACCTTCCATTTCAAGATCGAAGCTTCCTTTGATCTCGAGATCGAAGATTCCATCTTAAGATCGAAGCTTTATTTCGATCTCGAGATCGAAGCTTCCTTCAATCTAGAGATCGAAGGAAGCTTCGATTTTGAAATGGAAGGTTTGATATACGAGATCGAAAGGTGTTCTTTGATCTCGAGATAGAAACTTCGATCTCGAGATACAACATTGATCAATAAAATGTGGGGACATGGCCCTAATAAGCTTCCGTACGATTGATATGTTATGTATATATTTTTACCAATGTAAAAAAAGTGTTTTTTGTAGCATGAAAATATTGTAACAATATGTTAAAAACAAGCAACACACAAAAGATACCTGTCTCTTTCGACATTTACTTGTCACACTGTGTCAGATCTCGGGAGAACGTAACGCAGCTGTATGACGCGTTTCGCCTTATTACGGTTGCTGTCCATAACCGTCTCCCATATAGCGGTAAGGTCAACAGAAGTTGATCTCATGGCTTATATGCAACTATTATATTGCAGCATTGCAATGGAAGAAGTAAAAAAAAAAAAAAAAATTAAAAAACAGAAGAGAAAATAGAACTCGGTTCGCATGTCCACTAGCCTGCTGCCAGACCCAATAAAGCACTTGGGTCAACCGAGACTGCATAACCTGAGAAATCTCCAGGCTTCAAAACCGGGCTAATTCAATTGAATTCAAAACGAGATAAAAGTTGTAGGAATATGCTCCCTCTATTTTCCATTTTGCAAGTGATTATAAAAAAGACAAAAATACCATTGCGATAGATGGATGCTCGCTGTAAATTCAACAAGCTCTGATGTAGTTGTGGATCCGGTAGCCTATTTCATCGACCCCGAACTCACTGCAGAAAAATGGTTTATGGATAGGCTAGTTCCCAGTTTGTCGGGCACGGGCAAATTATCAAGTTTAGCTCCTTTCGACGTTGTACCAAAAAAAAGTTGAACTTGTTAGATCCAACCTCGTCCCAAGGCCCATTACCTAAAGGCGAAGAAAAAGTCAGCATCGACGTCACGTGACAGAAAGATGCAAGCAGCGGTGGAATCAAGGTTTTGTTAGGTCAACATAACCCGAGGAGGTACGAGTCACCAATTTCTTACTCATGATGACAATGCCATAACCATGGAATCGAGATAACTACTAGATAATTTTTGAGGAATTTAATTTTTTGCAAAGCTTGAAATATTGCATTTCACGAATTATTCTCTCTGAATGAAGACTTCTTGAATGTTGAGAGATTTTTAAACAAGTGATAAACTATACAGAAATACAGAATATATACTGCTTTTTGCCAAAAGTTTCGAAACTCGTGAATCTTCAGGGCGTCCTAGAATTATTCATGTGAATGTTTAAGAAATCAAGAGTCACTAAGTCATCACCTGCTTTGACAATGCTATCGGTATATAGCACCTTTTTGCAGAACACCGACGAAAATAATTTCAACATGACCTGGCATTTTTTACTATACTCAGACCTCTTCGCGAAACACGAGAAAAGTGCGAAAATAAACTTCGTACCTAGAGCCTTTCTTCATAAGGTCAATAGAGGTCGCCTTCGAAAAGTACCAGAAACAATTATGGATTGTCACGAATATAATCTTATGTAAAGTATGGTTACAGTAATAAAAAAAATCATGCCAACATGCGACTGTGACAATAAAAGTGTTGACATCTGGAACCTTTTTTGGTCCAACCAATTTAGGCCTATATGATCTCGCGAGCTAATTTACGTATATTATACGTCTTGTTAATCTTTCCTTTCCTTTCTGACCCGCACCCGCACTGCAAATTATCAGCTGCTTCTAAAACGACTTTCTGCGGGACAATCATGTCTCATTTCGCTATTATCCTTCTTTAGACTTCTGCTATTCTAATTTTTGCAACTTCTCTTGGTCACCGCCGTAGGTATTTAAACCAAGAATTTGCCTCCGTTTATCTGCGTCAACTCCGGAGGGTCCGCATGCTGCTTTCGTTGTGACAGCACTTTTCTTAAGTCACGTGTTATTTCGTTAAAAATGATTACGTGCACGAAATTGAGTCATCTGTCGGCCTTGCTGTAGGATGCCTCACCACCAGCATCAGTAGAACACCACCTTCTTTTTGCTTTGCTAGGCAGTTTGTGTGTTGCTTTAACTTCTTAAATTGTCATTAAGTCGAAAAGCATTTGGTAATATAATTGTCATCATTTTATATTCTGCTAATTCTTCTCTTTTCCAATGATCCAATCTCCTCTCCAAATTTCTTTTGTTTTGCTCAGAACTTATGTTCTAACTCTTTTGAAGGGGCAGTGTGGGAATGGACATCATCTTATTCAATGCAAATCCATTATTGAAGTGGATCAGTCCCGGATCATAATTAGAATATATATATATACCCAACGCTTCGTTTGTAAGCTCGAATAAGTACTTTCCCTAATTGCAAATATCCTCAAAAATCTTGTCAATTTCGTTCTTTACGAAATCAAACCGACGGTGCAAAATCGATCGGGTTGACCCAGCTTTAGGAAATTGGTCCCATTTTGGTCCCAGGTGGTCCCTGGTTACGCATGCAGGTGACGCGCCAATTATTCCCACTCATTGTTTGGAAGTGCAATCAATACCTTCACTAATATTAATGAAATTCCCTTTGACGTCAATATTGTTTCGACGTCAAAGGTATGTAAATTACAGAACAGTTTTAAACATCATGTTTTATAGACTTTGTTAAAGAATGTTGTGAAAACCTAATCCACTTTTTAAAAGTCACATACGCACACACAAGCATAACATTTATTATATAGACCATTCGATAAACCGTGGAAAAATTAATTTAAGGGGAAAAACAATGAAAATAATACGACATTTGAACTTTGACGACTAATCTGCAATAACCCGTTGATACACAAAGTCGCTGAAATTAATAAATCTCAAAAAATACCTGTTATTTGTTTCAAGGTAGAACAGTATCACGTGTAGAGAGTGTGCGTCGAAAACCCTTACAGAAAATACTCAATTCATGATTTTTTTTATTTTTTTTATTTTGGATCAGAAACAATTTAACGTATTGTAATCAGGCACTTATTCCAGTTTCAACAAAGGACTGGGGCTCAATAAACAGACAAAATTATGACAATTTAAGTGAATAGGATAGGAACGACTTTTTGGCATTGTTTTCCAAAACTAAGGTCACCATGTAGATACTATATATGGATAATATTGTGAATATATGTACAAAATAGACAAATAAAACTAGTATCCAAATAATTCACAGACCAGCGATAAAATTATTAGTAAATACGGAGTGGTCTTTGAAATGCGCATAAAGTTATTATTTATATTTTGATGACCAAGGGTTAATCTACAGACTAAAAATGTTTATTTTGCACATGAGATTTGCAACTTTATTTTGCAGATCAGTTAAAAATATCTGTGGATACATACTTTCAATAATGTTAATAAATATAAGTTGAAATTTAAAACATAAATGAACAAGTATATACATAGAGAACGGCATCAAATCATTGAGCATGAACACCAACGGCTCAAACCACTGGTCGTCCGAACAACTCCAGATCCACAACTTTGGAAAATCTGAAACAAATCAAAATTTAAATCTTTAACTAGAATAATTAGGATATACTTTAACCCTATTCGGTCCGGGTTATTTCGATTTTCGATGACCTTTTTTGTGACGTCATCAAAAGCTTGAAATCCCGATTTTCGGATAAAATCCGAAAAAATCGGCTAATCGGATAAATGACGTGAAAAAAATTCTCAGAAAGATTCCCTTTGACGAAATAAAGTTGTCTTGTAAGTTTCAAGGCCTAAGGATAATATATTTTCGCGATTATAAGGATTTCATTTTTTAGGGGTAGTTTCCAGTAATAGCCAATATCTATATCTCTGTGAGGTATGGGACCTAAATATTTGGCGCACAGGTGCCCCTCCGGACCGAATACGGTTACGAGAACAAACTTTCACAGACACAAACTTTCACGATGTTTGTAAACTTTAAGTCCTTTCATTAAAGCTTTTCACTAAAGGCCTATTTCTAGAAGTTCATTCTGGCAAAAGTTTCAACCTCGTCCCCAGGTCTTTCTAACATAGGGACAGCGACATTTTTTGCAGGAAAATAGGCCGGGTTGCTATCTTGTTACCGGCACCTAGAACTTTCTCATGATTTTTATACCTAAATTAACCAAGTTTATGCTACACTGTTTGGACTTAAATCCCTAAAGTTTAATGACTTAAATCCCTAAATTAAGGTCCCTCGCTGCGACAAGACCTCCTCAAAGAAGGCCCTACTTAAAAAACGATTTCGGACAAATAAGCTCACACTCTAAAATAATCCTTCACAGGTGTTTGAGTTGAATACAATACATGCAGTAGAATTCATGTTCAATACATGTATAATACAGTGCAATATATGTACAATACATGTACAATACATGTACAATACAGTGCAATACTATATAATACATGTAAAATACATGCACAGTACATGTAATATACATGTTTAATACATGTACAGTACATGTAAAATACATGTACAATACATGTACAATACAGTGCAATACTATATAATACATGTTTAATACATGTACAGTACATGTAAAATACACGTGCAATACATGTATAATACAGCAAAATACAGTAGAATACATTTAAATCACATGCAAAGTACATGTAAATTACATGTAACTTGCATGTACAATACAGTGCAATACAGTACAGTACAATACACGTTCAATACATGTACAATACATGTACAACACAGTAGAATACATGTAAAATACATGCACAGTACATGTAAAATATATGTACAATACATGTACAAAACATGTTCAATAAAGAACAATACATGTACAATACATGTACAATACATGTACAATACACGTGCAATACAGGTATAATACAGCAAAATACAGTAGAATACATGTAAATCACATGCAAAGTACATGTAAATTACATGTAAATTACATGTAGAATACAGTGCAGTGCAGTACAGTACAATACAGTACAATACATGTACAATACATGTACTTTACAGTAGAATACATGTAAAATACATGCAAAGTACATGTAAAATATATGAACAATACATGTACAAAACATGTTTAATAGAGTACAATACATGTACAATACATCTACAAAACATGTTCAATAGAGTACAATACATGTACAATACATGTACAATACCGTACAATACGGTACAATAAAGTACAGCTGGTCAACAAGTCTAAGTGGATGACTTCCTTACATCCGTTTTAATGTTTAATGTCGTCAAAAAGTTCCTTGGACCGAGCTTGCATGTTTTGTTACCGTGTGTACAGAATGCTACAGAAACAACCACGTACTCTGCTTTCGGAGAGCCTTTACGGGGGAAAAATCCAAAATGGTGATTTTGTAGCGATTTTCTTATAAAAAATACTAGCTTTTTTATAAGAAAATGCTTTATTTTTCTGGAATGTAATTTACGTTAGTAGGGCAGTAAAACTATCGCAAGAAGGAGAATTCTGTAGCATTCATGAAAGTGTAAAATATTATATTAAGAAAATCCTTCAACTGGTGTGCTACTAGCTAAATGTAGCATCACTCTTGACTGCCTGTCATGTCACAGTAAAGATGCCAAGAAATGATTGTGAAATGAGAAAAAAATATTGATTACCATGCAGCAATAAGTCAGACTCTTGTTTGACCAAAGAATGCATGCTCTCTTATATTTACAAATTTGGAGAACATGGATACTCACACATTCCTTTTTTTAAATCTGTTCCATAATAATTTTTAAAAAAATGCGATATGTTGATCATTCATTGTTGATCATTTATGTATTCCAACAATGCATACAGTATTTACTATAAGCATATTTCAATATCCATTTCATTACGCAAAATACAGAGACAAAATATACATAGCTACTAACATGAAAACGAGGTTAGTTTACAGACAGTTTTAACTTTTCAACAAAGTGGTTTATATGTAATTTGTTTACTTCAGCATTATTTCTCAAGCTAAGAATCTTAAGTGAACTTATTATAAACGTTTTATAAAAGAAATAGGAAACGGCATTTATTTGTTACCATATGGGTACCAATCGGAAAGAAAAAAACGTCCCATTGCATTTACTTGCCCCCCCCCCCCCTCCAAAAACGATGAAGAAAACATGGTATTGTATTGAAACTTGGTACACATGTTGACAAGTCATTGGAACATCATTGGAATAAAAAAAACAGGTGTGACGTCATATCAAAAATTTTTATATATTCGTGGAGCTTATTAAGTTTGATGAAAATTCAGAAAATTTTAGCCCATAATATGGCTTTTTTAGCACCATCCCCCCCCCCCCCCGGCCCGAATAGGGTTAAAAACTAAGATCTGTCCTCGAAATATGCTTATATAACTCTCACCACTACAGTTCCACAACACAATAACTAGAAAGACTTGGTTTAGGGTATGATTGCAAATTTATCACAAACATTCTGAATCAATTCAGTGTTTTAAACGTTGCAAACCTTTGAATCAGATAATATCAAGAACTAAGTCTTTTGTAGGCATTCGTTCATCACAGTTTTCTGCTCGAATCTGCAAGTTGGTTATGTGTTGGATTATGGATTGAAGCTGCTTTTCCTGGAATGATAAAAATAAAATGAAATAATTACATCACATTTGCATTTTTTTGCGTATCGGGGTGAAATGTGTTTACTTTCACCGGAGGTAAGTTTATGGTTTTACATGTAACCCAATATTTTTCAACCTAGGACAAAGTTTCACCCCGGGGTGAATCTCACCCCGGTTACGTGTAACGGCCCCCTAGTTCCTGTTATTAGGTAGATAGGTGGATTCCTAAAATAAAATATTGTATCATTTGCGCTGAACGTAAATTTCTTTCCAATAAACTACATGTGGAGAAAGTAGTAATCCCACATTAAACCCTGTTTTAATACCTTTCTATGAAACATCTTACAATCTTTGTTCTTTTATGTACCTCTTTGAATTAGCTGTCCCTACTCCCCTCGATGTGAGCTGTTACTACACGTTCACAATCATTTATCAATTCACACATTTGACTTCTGAAGTTGGCTTATGGCAGCTTGCTATCAATATTTCTTCCAATTTGTACCCAGTGTGATATGACTAGGAAGAGATGTATAACTTTATAATGTTTTTCTTCTGTTGAAGCAGTGATGTCAATTGGGAGATGCATAGCTAGTTGGACTAAATTTACAGTTCTAAAAGACTGATACTGTTTCTTAAAGTAAAAAAAAGATTTAATGAAAAAAAAAATTGACTTTTATTTGATAACTGCATGAAGCTTATCAGATCAGATGTCTCAAACTACGGATTAAGGCGTTAAAAGAACCTTTATTTATGTCAAAAACCATAAAAAAAATCTGCCAAGATCATACCGTTCATACGAATATTCACTCCTCGACTCGAGTGATGTTTTAAAACTGTGATTTCGAACTTATAGCTATCGTTATTGCAAGTTTTTATATATCTTATGACGCATGCAAAATTTATCTGTGCTGGATTTTCTTTGACGCCTGCCTCAATATCGAAAAAATACGAACCCCTGGGGACGAGTTAAATTTTTACTCTTTATAGAATACTATTTATAGTCTGTATTTTTATTATTAATATTATTTAGCTGTATTGTAAACTTATTGGTTATTTGACGTGATAACCAAAATTTAAATTTTAAAAACCCTAATACAGTTGACTCTCCCTAATTCGAATTCCTACGGGGAAAATTTTTTATTCGAATTATAGAGAGATTCGAATTATAGAAAGTCTCTGTAATTCGAACTTTCAGCTTCAGAGAGTGAAAATTCGAATTACAGAGAGAAATTACGTTATTTCAAAATCAAGAAAACATAAATCCGCTTTTTCTCGCCGTGTTGTGTTTTGGCCAGTTTCAATCAAGAAGTGAAAAAATGTAGAAAGACCAACGTTTTGAAAAATAACGTTTGAAAGACAATTTTTGAATTTTAGAAAAACATTCGAATTTGTCAAAGCCCTGTTTACACTTTAAAATTCAAATTAGGGAGAGAATCGTGCTGAAGAGACTGAAAAACTGTTCGAATTATAGAAAGTTTCGAATTAGAGAAATTCGAATTGTAGAAAGTTTTTTATAAGAGTTTCTTAAGGAAAATTGATAATGACTGAGCACTCGTTCGAATTATAGAAATATTCGAATTATAGAGATTCGAATTAGAGGGAGTCAACTGTATACATATTTCTTGGTTTTCAACGTATTACATTTGAAATCCTGTGTTGTCTATGTATATTTGTAATGGTAGAAATCATTAAGCCCCTTCTTTATTATTATTCTAATTATTATTATAACACCAGTCGGTAGCCCGTGTAAAAATCCACGGGTTTGCCCGTTCTTTATAGATCGCATTTCGTGTGTCCGTAGCACGACTTCTTTCTTAAGGACAGACAGACAAAATACGGCTATTATTGTAGAGACTAGTCGTTAGCCCGTGGAGAAATCCACGGGTTCGCCCGTCCTTTAAATTTACCCGTCGCAACAAAGTAAATAAAAATATATTGCATTTGATATTCGTGTTTCCGTAGCACGTCTTTCTAACTCAGCGGGGGATCCGCGCAGAGACAGACAAAATACGGCTATTATTAAAGAGACTAGTGGCGAAACAATCCATAGGTTTAGTGGTGCTCACAGACTGTCACCAGTCGTACATTTTCCGGATATCGCTATTTCGTGAATCCACAAAGTAGCGATGCAGCTACTATTTTGAACACACAGACGACGGCTATTGTTTTAGAGACTTGTCGGTGGTCCGTGTATAAATCACAGGTTCGCCCGTCCTTTATATATGGCATTTCCGCAACACTTTATTCTCGCGATCAAACAGACAGACGGAATACGGCTATTATTAAAGAGAAGATGTACTCCGCATATTCCCAAGACATGGCTCTTTATCGGACAATAGGATAAAATATTATAATATAAAATAATAAAAACCTGCTAAAAATATGGTAAGAGATAAAGATATCAAAGAAAATACTCATTAGATATAAAAAACTACTCATTAGCCTTTGTTTATATTTTAATTGCGTTTATTGTAATTTTACTTATTAAAAAAAACGCGTAAGGAAATTATGGAAATTATGGGTGTGACCTAAGATGCCTCCTTTTTGGATTTGCAGTCTTTTCCTTCCGAAAAAAAGTAATTTGTAATTTCAGATATAGACATGTAATAAATTCAACTCGTATTTTCAAGACATAACTTCACAAGAACCTTTTTTACGAACGTCTAAGGTTGAGAGAACAATGACAAATTCACAAAACATATTAATGCTAATTGTTAACAAGGAAAAGTGTAATTTAGCTGCAATCATTTCAAACGATGTTCTAATGGACACAAGAACAACACATTCTCACAAATTGTGGTAGGCTTTCAATTCTTTTATGTAACTTATATTTAGCGAAAAATTCATTATAAATGATTGTTGCAATAATGAACAATTTGCGTTCTAATTAGCTTCGACCAACTATTTCGTAACAATAATTGCGGAAAAATATTTGGAATTATACAAAAGCTAACAACCTGACCGGATACTTTGAGGGGATTACATAAGCCTCATATTATATCATCAAAATTTAAACTATGTATATCTTTTTGACTAATCAATCTAGTTTGATAGTTTTATTTTTATTAACTATGGAGTTTTGTAATTTTTCACTTTCAATTAACATTACACTCGATATATATTTCAATTAGTTTTTAATACGTTTTATGCTACGAATTTTTAAATATTTTAGGTTGATTTTTACCATCCACCATACTTCAGTGTCTCTTATCTTATTTAGTCGTCCTAATCTAGCCTGTTCTTATTTATTTGTCTGTTTTTGGGTTTTGATATAGATATATTATATTTTAAAATATCTGCATTTATATATGATACGTTCACTTTTTCTTTGTATATTTATGTTTTGGGAGAACAGTTTGTAAAAATTGAACCTAATACATGTTAATAATAATAATAATAATAATAATCCTTGAGAGATAAGCAGAAAAAATAATAGCCTAAACCGACCATAATATCCTTAAACGTTTCTTTAAAACAAATTCAAGACATTTTGTTAACTGGATCTCTCCCCTCTAATTTTTACCCTTTTAGAAATTTCCAGACATCTAAGTTGGTATCGGACATATAAAAATAAATGACTTTACCAGGTGTGCAAAATGATTTTTAATTAAATCCTTACTTTGCCGTCCACATGTTTTCAAACAAACAATGACAAAACAGAAGATCTTTAATTGATGTCTAAAAGCAGTTTTTAATTGTCTTATTTATCAAAAGATGTAGTTGTGGTGGACAGATAAAACAGGGCGTGGTTAGAGGTCACCGCTTATTATTGACGTTTCGAACTTTAAGTGCGCATGCGCTTTTCCATTGTCACTTTTTTACACATTGTGATGTTATTCATATAATTAGGTATAATTAATTATTGGTTGAAATTTACTGATTACTTTCTATGTATTTTCACAATGCACAAATTGAAACAATTAAAGACGAAAGCCCTCTATTTTGATGCCGTAAAGGGTTCGGACGCTTTCGGGGAACTTATTGGGCGAGAAGCGCTTCACCAAAGGTGTAAAGCAAATGTTTGTGACAATGTCACAATTTGTGACAATAATTACAATTTTTAGTAACCTGGTACCAACCTCTCTCCTAGGACTTTTTTTCTTGTTTTGTCTCGGATTCGGGCAGGCGAGAAGAAATAGAGAAGTAAAAAGCTCTTGGCAAATTTGGAATCACGCTGATTTGTAAAACATTAATTGTGGGTTGAGCTAAAATTTGTATTCTTTACTGGCTGTTTTAAAAATACTACCCCAGGTCTGGAACTCAGCATAATTTTTATTTATAAATATTTTTGTAAAAGTTAATATGGGTTAGTGTATGGAAATTTAGCAAACAAGGTTTGTGGACAAACCACTCACAATGACTCATTCATCGGAAGTGAGAACATTTGAGGAAACACTAATATTGCTTATGTCAGCAACTTATTTATCGGCAGCATTAATTTTTTGTACCACATCATATTGCTGCTAAGTTTCAACGACACGACTTGTGTGAGCCGCTCAGGATTTGTGACCCAATAAAAATAGACTCAATCTATATCGCTTTCATCTTTATGTCTTTTTTCAACCTTTAAAGAAGAAGAAAAATTACTTCAGAGGATTTGTTGCAAATAGGAAAATAGAGAAATGCTTTATACACGTTCTCGTTCTTATACGTAAGCAGAGTTGAAAAGAAATTTTATTAAATTTTATTATTATTATTATTATTATTTCATTAAGGCGCAGTGGTTATGGAGTTCGTTCATTATCTCATATTCTGTGGTTCGATCCACGAGTGCACTTACCCAAGCTGCTGGTCAACCAATGCCATGTGGGGGAAATTGGGCAGGCAATGCTGGTGTGTACCTAATGTATACTTTCTAATTAAAAGACCCTCATTGTAGTGGCTATATTACAGTGACATATTTGTGCCGCCTTAATTTATATTAACTTTTAACTCGTTTTTAAATTGTAACTCGAGTTATAACTTAGAACTCGAGTTATAACTTGAAATCGAGTTAAATTTTAGTATAACTCGAGGGTGGCACAAATATGCCACCCTACTATTTCTTTTATAAATATTCAGGATAAATATCGGACTTTAGCACTTATTGTCGTCGAACACAAAGAAAGTTAATCTATCAGTGCAACGTTCTAAAGATACTATCTTAAAATTCTTTTTAAATTGACATTTTCTAAAAATTTCAAATTTTGTCTCTATAATAATTCAACAAATTCCCTTCCTTCCAACAAGCCCCCTCACACCTTTTCTCCCAGCTACTGACTAAAAACCATTTACAACACCATGTCATCCAGCAATGGCTTTTCCTTATGCTAAACAATATCAATACGTTATTGTTTTATAAGTTGGGAACTTATTAAGCACCCTTCTAATAATAGATTCCTACAAATAAGCCTTCCCCTCTGAAGAATAAACCCTTGAGTAGGAATTAATTAAGTGTTTATCAGAAGCGCTTTGTGAGTGAAGAAATTTCCCTCCGTTCTTCTGAAACACTCTTGCCAGTATTAAACTAAAATGTCAGTCTCGTTTTCACTTTTAGTCATGTAAATAATTCCCGACCTCAGGAGGGTGCTGTCGGCAAACATTTTGTATTGTAGCATGAGGACTGTATTTAGTGAGAACACAGCAAGAACCATCTACGTCATGGTGAAGAGAAAAAGACTTTAGACTTTTCATTTTTGTCCATATTTGTACAGATTTCTTGACACTTTGAGTTTTGGAAAATTAAGAACTAAATTATACAAATTGATTTAGAATTTGAGAATCTTCTCACGCAAAATAAACTATCCCTTGTCTTACGTCTCAAAACAGATGTCACCAATATAAACTGATAAAGAATTCTTGACAGAAACTGTCAATAAGCAAGGATGCGGGAAAGATGAAATTGGAGAACAAATCATAAGAGTAGTGAATACAAGGAGTGTTTGTCAGCTGAAAGTAAATAGTTAAAATCAAGTCACCTACCTGTCTTATCACCACACAAGCGCACATTACCACCTCTTACCACCAATTAACAGGAGTTTTGAAGATACACTGAAATATCTTGCCAATTGGCCGTAATTTTAACGATTTTTTTATTATCCACAACTAAATGGAATATAACAAGCAAAACTTGGAACATGTTACATGGTTTATTGAGATTATAAAAGCTTACTAATATATTGAATTGAAGGTCTGTTAAAGGAAGGGAAAAAGTGTATGCTGTTAGTAAATGGAATTGTTATTAACCCACTGAGGGAAAGAGATATGAATATCTTATTTGGGACAAGACAAAAATTATCGCACGATGGAAGACTTAAGGAATGTGTGTAGAAGGGAGATTACCCCAGAGCTCAACAATATGATCCGCATATAATAAAAGTAAAGAGCATACATAATTCGCAGTTCCGGTACTTTCTTCACATAGTTATTATGTTCCAACCCAAATTGACAACAGCAGAATTTGATGATATTGTGAAGAAAACAAGATGAAGCACATGCAGAAAATGAGATAGTTAGTAAATAAAGAGAAAGAGGTTTCCAAAATGGTAAAATCATTTGTCTTTAAAACCTTATGTTTGCCGGGTTAAAGGGGTTCGAAAAAATGCCCTGCTCCATAACTCTTGTGTTAGGTTGTAAATCATAAAACCTACATAAAGTCTGTCACATGAAAATTAAAAATCATGCCTTAAATGATGACTGTCAGCAATAAATTTTTGCTGATTATGAATGATTATTTTGATACTTTGAGTGGCATTTTAACCATTTTTAGACGTAATACAATAATTTATCGAGGCGCCAATTGGACAAAAAGTCCGAAAAAAATTTGATACGCCGTTTTAATGAAATGTAGCATTTGGAAAGATACCTTTTTAACACTTTTGATAGAACTTAAGATAGATCACTGCACAGGGCGCCGAACCCACAAAAACTTTAAAAAGGGGAAAAGATCAAAAAATTTGTAGGTCGTAAGTGAAAAGGTATAACTTCATGAAAGTATTAAAGCCTAAGGGCGTAAAAAGGTGTTTGTAAAAAAAAGGTGCGAAAAATCTCTATATTGTACAAACCTCAAAAAAAGACCGTTAATGAGGAAAATCTCTAATATACCAAAAAATTTGAAAATATACAAAATAGAGCTTGTTTGAAGTTTTGTAGAATTCTTTGTTTTGCCTTTTTATTCGAAAATGATAAAACTCAGTTACAGGAAGTTTCAGGGTCATTGGATTAACTGTTCGAATGTTATTAATGAAAGCATCCAGGTAGAGCATTTTTGGGACAATAAAAAGATTAACCAAAAATTATGTTTTTCATGTGACAAACCTCAACAGGAAAAATTTTCGTGGAAAAAAGAGAAAAATAATAATAAATAAGTGGAAAATAGTGTGCAGATTTTTTGAATATACAAACAAAAAACATGGTATGCGACTCACCTCTGGTTGTGAATAGATACCAGATACTACTTATCGAAACGACATGATGTGAAGTAAAATTGTCAAGAGAGGTTATCTACAATAACTCAGGATAGTCATTTGAAGATGAAAAAGAAGAAAGCAAAGCTTGCCGAAGTTATCCTGTCAATAAAAATGTCAAGAACAAATTATTATTGGAATTGTTACAAGTAAGAAAATAAATATCTATTTTTGTTGATAGTTTTAGGAGCGATTAAGGCAGCATTCTAAAATGTTCCGAATATTCACAAACTTACTACGCCAAAGACGTTCCAGTTTTTTTTTTACAATTAAATGCTTGCGTGATTAAATTTTTTTACAGTGTGTTTTTGCTAACAAGTTTGACCCATTTCTCATACTTCTCATGCTTGTCATGCTTGTTTCTAGAAGTGTATATGATTTTCATTAAAAAATTTTCAGCCTAATATGTAAAATTTTTCAGCTTGTATAAAGCACGTCTCTGGCAAAATGTATAATTTTTAAAACTCTGGAAATTATTTTTGACGGATTTTATTTTGATAGATTTGAAGAGTCTTAAGGAAATGCAAAATCTCGTTGTTTCCTTATTCCAATTTTATAATAGTTCTAGTTCACTGGATTGCTCTTGAATTTCTACAAAATAAGACTAAAAAGAGATTAAGGGAAATACGGCTACATGTCCTAATATTTAACAGAATTGAGAGTCCTGTAACACTACATTTGTTAGTTTTAGAAGTACATAACTTAATAAATAAACTAATAGTCCTTACGTCAAGGATGTCGTAATTTCTAATTAATTTTTGCATGATCTTCTCACGAAAGTTTATGTTTTAAAATTCCGAATAAATAATCCGCAAAAGCTTTTGGCTCGCAAAATTACATATAATTCGCGAATTTTCTGCTGTTAATATTTGCAACAGAATGTAACGCTAACAACTTTTCTTAGGTGCTAAATTTTTGTACATCATTATTTATATTTATATATTTATATATTTATTTACATTTAACGTTGTTCTTGCTCTATTAAATTATGCGGTGATCAGAAGGAGACAGGACACCTAACTACACCTGTTTCTGAATAGGTTAAAAATTTATTTAGGCTCAAAACTGAGTTTTTCTTTTTTAGACACAATGAAATTAAGATATGTTATAACAAAAGTTGTTGCTTGCTTTAGTACGACATGTTGGAACGACAGAAAATCAGTTTGTTTATAAGCAACGTCACAAGAAAAAAATTTGGAGGTTTTTCATTTCATTTTACTACTAGTGGTCATTTAGTAAAATTATAATGCACCATTCAAAAATGCAGAAATGTGATACCTATCACGACATCAAAATGCGACAATGTTTTATTTATATTAATCCTTTTTCATGCAAAACATTTGATCCGTTATCACTGATATCAAAGTTTTTTGTTACATTTCTTTGGAATAAATAAACAAAAAATATCTCGCCTAAGTTTAACAAATCTTTAACCCACTTCAACATCTAGATATCTAGACTGTAGTTCACGGCTAATATAATTTTGAAATTGTTGAGCTTAGAAAACATTTAAAGTTGCAACATCGAAATTCAAAATAAAACCATAAAATGAAAATTAAAATTAAAAGTATAATTGTAATTTCACTTTAGCATCAACTTATCATTTAAACATTGTCAACAATAAGGAACTGTTGTTGCTTCTTTCAGTAATCTTTTATCTTGGAGATATATATTATTTAATGTATTTTAAATAGTTTAGTAAGCTTCCATTTTTTATCTTAAATTTTCCATTTTCTACCGAATTTTGAAAGATATGTTGTTTTGACCTATTTCCAACACAGATCTTTCTTTGGGTGACTGTGTTTCAAAAGCGTTAGGTTCTGTCGCCTGCATTCATTTGATTCATTTTGGCTTCTTAAGCTCTTACATTTAATTTACTCCCTGAATATTTATCACATCTGAGCAAGTTTCAAATTTTTAGTTAGATATAATACATGTCTCGTCTTCTTTAAAATCCAATAATTTTAGTTTTTCCCTGTTTGAACTATTTTTACTAAACTTACCATGTCATGTGCAGGTTTTTAGTAACCTTTTGCACGTTAGTTTAGAACAAAGAATACAAGAGGATAAAAATAGTAGTTAAAGCTGAAAAAATGTCTGCCTCGATTTGCATAACACTGAAAATGTACCGTGAGAAACTCATTAAATAACTGATCTGGTCAATCGAGTCCAACAAAAACAAGCTAACAATTTTTACCTAAAATGCTGGTATCCTGATTTTTGAGGCATAAACTTTAAAATATTATTATATTTTGCTCATTATATTCGAGTTGATACTTCGATTCGTTTGCGTTGAAGGAAATTTATTTTTACAGAAAATAAAATTTTAATGTGCTAGCTCGTGAACTTTGTCAGATTTTAAAAACGTTTTGGCAATATTTTTTAGTTCATTTTTCTTCTCATCTTGTGTTGTTTAAGGTTGTTTCACCTTTGTTTTTATTAGTACCTATTATTCTTATTTTTTTGAATTTTTCTGACAAAATAAAAACAATGATAAGTCACGACAAACCATGAGGAAATTCATAAATACAGAGGTGTTTGTTTTGGACTAACAAAAAAGGACAAATAAAATGACCAAAAAATGTTTCTCAGTTCCTGTCGTATATTTAAATTTCATTCAGACTGTTAATGGTGTTTTAACGAAAGGTCTAACTTACTGAGGTGACTAATTACGTCATTAGGGAAGCCAAATATCTTGCAAAGACCTCTTTATTCTTCGCTAAATTGAACATAAGAAATAATTTCATTTTTTGTGGTTAGTTGGACAGTAAGACAATTGAACTCGTGTTTATCAGTTTCCAATTCTCGTCCTACGTTTATGTCGTTTTTTAGAATGTAACGAGTTGCTCTAATTGAAATAAATATTCTTTAATTGCTTTTTTGTTGAACTCTTTTAATTAGAAAATACCCATTTGCCTAAATGCTTCAAATTTTTAAGTCAATACGGCCTCAAAGTATGTGCAATTAGTGGAAATGGGAAAATTATGGAACAAATGATCTGCTTTCAATAGAATTTTCGAACAAAATCTCAGATGAATCATTCTTTGCCTTAATGACCATAGTCTAACTTATTAAAAAAAAATTTCGCTGTAAATAATTTTTAGCGTTGCATAAGGAAGGGCTAAAGATATCATTTGTCACCATTTGTGGTCCACTCGCGAGAATGTTCAGAATTGCAGAATAAAAAGTTCAGAAACTGTTCATGTGATTCACTATCAGTAATCAACTGTTAGACCAAAGACATGAGACAATTGGATTTCAATGATAGGAAAAGATTGGTATAGCTTTGTATAAATGTAGTTGGTTTATCATTTTAGCCAAGATACACTCTCTTTTTAAGCTAACAATGTAGCTATCTGAAAGAGAAGCTAATTAATGATTTTATTTAAGAAAATAAATGCGCTTGTTTTAAGGGTGTTTATTATTTTGATGAAGAAATTTCAAGCTGACAGATACACACTCTCAACTTGCCCAAGACATGAAAAATACACCATTTCTTCCGCCTGTGACTTAACCTAATTGACTAATACAGATGACAATGCCTCTTTGATAAAGATGTGAAAAAAATAAAAACAAAAAAAATTATGTTAGAAGAATTTAATAGTAATCAGTATCTATATAATCTAAAAAATCTGGTCAGTATATTACATATATTCTGGTCTGCAAAATAGACTTATCAAAACAACAAATATAGGGTATAAAGTGACGAATTCAGTTTAAAATATCAATAGAAGATTGTCATTATTTCTGTGATAATACCGCCTGTCAACAAAAAGCTACCCCCCGAAAAAATATGAAATTTTTTGGGAAAAATGACGGGGCGGAAAGTTATTCAAGAAAACAGGAGTGGGGTGGGACATAACGCCCCCATCGGTAATCAGGTAAAAAAAATCCGTTATCAGACTAAATTAGAGAGAGAGAGAGGAGTTTGATGTCGTTACCTTGATGTAGGTTTCTTTAAAATATTACTTTTCTGTCCTGGCTATTCACTAATTTTGGGCATGTTTTAAAAGTATTTTTGTCAGCAGGGGGAGGACGGTAAATAAAAGGGTTTTTAAATCTAGAAAATTAATTTAGAAATATGTGAAACTAAAATATTTTTATGTGCCCCATGTCATATTAAAAAGGATCTGACCATGAGTTGTTTTTTAAACTTTGAACGACATATACGAAACACTTTACCTTTGTGGCCAATAAAAAATTTAATAATTTGAAGAGAATATTTTTTCCCTTTTTCCATAGATTCATGAATGTAAAGTTTTTACTAATACTTTGCCGCTCTGAATTCTAATTTTAAACAGACCTGTTCGTACTTGCAAATCCCACTTACTTTGTTAAGAAAAATTCTGTTTAGATTTTATGAATTTTTTCGCATTAAATAACTGCGTAATTCATCACACTGTCATTATTGTATGGTTGGGAGTTTGCTTTCATAACTTTGTCAGTCCTGCTGATTGGACACTTTGTCAATCCCATGACTTTAGATATAGAGGAAAATATATTTGCTATGCTTTTTTTTAAGTTCGCTTGCCTGAGCAGATTTTTCCAGAGGACCTACAGTAAAATATTTTTAAAGCTTTTTGTAACACAAAATAAAATTATCAAAATAATAAAAGAAACATACAATACGTGTATTATGAAATGGGGTTGTGATAGGTAGTAGCTAGGTGGTTGCTCGGCAGGTGGTTGCTAGGTAGGTGGTTGCTATGTGGATGGTTGCTAGGTGGTTGCTAGGTGGTTGCTAGGTGGTTGCTAGGTGGTTGCTAGGTGGTTGCTAGGTGGTTGCTAGGTGGTTGCTAGGGTTGGTGAGCCAATCTGCTATAAAAACGAAACTCAAATATTCTTTATTTTCTACGTTGTTTACTCTGTTTAGACTAAAAAATCTTGCCTTAATTTGAAGAAAAAGTATATTCCATGATATTTTTAGATGTCGTGCTTTTCCATCATGATCAGAATGTTAACTGTACTCAAACGCGATAATTAGTGGTGGAATAAGAATAGCACCGGATATCCCCACGCGGAAATATAAATTCCATTTGTAATTTACGCAACATCCCCTATTTCTCACATTGTTTCCAATTATTTCCCATTTGGCATTTTTGTAAGCTAATGAGCAAGGAAGCAACTTGCCCACACAATCGACTTTCCAATCAAGAAATTACATACCTGTATTATTGCACGCTTATTATTGCATCGTTTCTTTTCAGCTTAGTACAACATTTTAACCATTTTTTATATTTATTCCGTTATCGTTCCAAAAGCCTTCCAACTATTCACTTACAAATTTAATTGGGATTCATATTCTATAAATAATTGTTCTGACAAATATTTCCGCATTGCTTTGAATTTTTCGAATTTTAAGCTGCTTTTTCTCACAATTCTCATACATATCATTCAAAATCAGTCCGCTTCGAAAAAGATGTTTATAATAGAGGTACATGCATTGGACAGATACTGAGAATCGTATTTGTGTGACCCGCCTTCATGAAAGGAATTTTTGGTCGAGTATATTGTCCAAGTAGGTGGTATGTCTGTTGGAAAAAAATGTTAAATTTCATACCAATTATTTTCATTTCTAAATGGAGAAGCGAAATTGCACTGTGTGTTTTTCTTCTTGTTCTTTTGTACTCACATATTTGTGGTTAAATTAATTCCTTTTTTCTTTTATTCTTATTATTCTTATTATTTTGTTTTTGTTATTGTTGATAAGAGTTTCGCTGCATCTTGCTTCTCGGTTTTAATAAGTGGCGGCGTCGGTTAAAACTCAAGACAGTGTTTGGTAATTTAAATTGAAAACATTTTTCTTGTTGTAATTGTTTTTATTATTACTTGTTTATGTTTACAGTTTGATGACGTAAGCCGCATAAATCTTAATTTTAATTCTATATCTATGTTTCAACAAAATTTAAAAAAACAGAGCTTTATTTGATAGTTTTTGTTTTGACTAGTCCGTAGAATTATTTGATATTTTCCATTGTCTTGATTGAAACAAAAAATTAAATTTTTACCATGAAATTGCTGAGTCATTTTGAGCACTTTTTGTGACGAATTGCTTTTGATAATAGAAATAAACTTTCCGAATATATTTCCTTTGGTATAACACAAGCATATTTCGGAAATTTTTGCAGGAAACTGATAAAAAAACAATTCCTCATAAACATTCATTCATTCATTCATTCATTAGTTTGAGAGGGTCTTTTTGAGCCTGTAAATCATCAGAAAAAATGGACAGTAGTTATAATTGTGATTGGAATCACCGTTAGGTCCTGAAAAAGCGAAACTTTGCACTAAAAATATTGTAGAAGATTCACATCTCTGTTAATGGCTGGCAAAGCATAGGACAATTCCGAAAATGTTTCCCAAGAATATGCAAGTTATTTAAAAAAAACAAATTTATATCAAACCGTCCTTGCCATTTTTTTAAATTATCTTTCTAAATGATAATTCTTATGTTGATTTGATTCTCAATAATTTTATAGCTTTTGCTTTAAAATTTTAAACATTTTGTTTGTTTTTTATTTATCCATCCAACATTGTGTTGTTTTGATTTTGTAGGGATTCCAGACAAACAGAAAACATTACCGAGGGAGTAATATTCATCCTTAAATTTTTTCAAATGACAGTGCTGTAGGTTCTATCATCTTAATTGGAATTGAAATTTGTTTACAAACAAAGTTTGAATAAAGTTCGTTGTTCCCACGCATCTATTATGTTAACTACACCCTTTTAGTGATGAACATTTTAATTCAAGGGTGGTCTCATCAGATTCAAATTATCATAACACAAAACTCAAATTTTCCGTCTTCTCGCACCGCCCTGAAATAAGATCAAAATTTAATTCTGAAAGATTAAAAAACTTCTAAAAAACAATATAAATGCACGTGTAACTCTCACTCAGAAGAAGGGTTGAAATTTCTAGGGTGAAGGGAGAGGAGTTTGACTCAAAACTGACGTATACAGTTTTTGAAAAAATAAAACCCAACACATTTTAATCCGCATAATTTTTACGTTCACTGTTATAGCAAACACCTGTAAGAGAATAAGGGGGTAACTTGAATTATTAACTATGTAACAGAATTCTGAAAAACTTTCGAAACTTTTGACTTCCTTTAAAGCTTATTGGAGATGTTTGTTATAAGATTGAACATTCGGACACACAAAACAAAGTTGATCCACAAAATCCTCATGTTTTTTTAGTTTACTGAAGGATAACAGTTCTTTCTAATTTTAAACAGATCTATCAACTCTTATAAATCCCATTTATTGTGTGAAGAGATAATATATTTAGATTTGATTATTTTTTTGCATTAAATAACTGCGTCACGCGTCCTATTGCTATTGTTTTGTGCTGTTGAGGGAGGTACTAATGTTTACCGTCACCTCTTTGTCGGTCCTGCCGACTGAATGTGTCATCACACAAGTCAACACCACAACAATTTTCTTTATTTTTGCAATGTTAAATTGAGCAGAAAATAATGCACTTCTTGCATGCTTTCGTTTTCCCTTTCCACTTTGCTTGAGGTATTAATGACGTCAATATGAGAGCAAAAACAAATTGTTTTTCACTTAGAAATCTCAGAATGGATATAATCTTTAATCCTAAGAAAGATATTTCAGCTACAAAAATAGCTGCTTCAACGTCTATTTTTTCATTATGAATTTCATTCATTCTGCGAAACATACAAAAAGTGATTACAATGTTACCAGTGAAGTTTAATGCGCTGCAATGTTCTTACAAAATCTTTCAGCCCTTCAATATTCATTGTGGGTGGGGAGTAATGGAAAGACTGGTGTTAACCCATAGTCATAACAAACTCAAAAGTCGAACTCAAAAGTTGCAGTGCCGATTCAATAACAATACAAACGGCCCGGGATTCTAGACTATCTTTTTTTCTTATGACTATGGTTAAACAGATCATTCAATATGTAACAAGAAGCTTTCCATGTTAATTTGATAAAAAATGACAAAATACAACCATTTTCTACCATCCAACCATGTTTTTCGCAATATTGCTTCTTTTTAGGTATGCCGTTTTTAGGACTTCTTAAAATATTTCATATTCAAAACAGGTATAAAATAGTTGCTTTTTTTCTTGTTGCTATATTTATCTATGAGCCGTCACAAACTTAAACACTTTCGAAAGACACCCACCCAGGTCCGAATTTATCGTCTAAAAAGATGCACTCACGTTTAGGCAAATAAACTTTGTAGCAGAGCGGAAGGTCTTTGGTTCAAACCCATGCCGAATCATGCCAGAGGTTATGTTATAACAGTATGAATCGATTCTTTCTGTCTTACGTTCAGCATGAGAATAGAAGTAAAATGCTAGGCGGTTGTTTAGGTTAGTGGCTGTTGTGCTTGCAAGCCTATCGCAGCTCAAATGGAAACTTTAAATGCAGTAGATCACCCTTCGCAGAACCATAATTGATAACAGTACATTAAAACTGAAGAGGCTATCATAACCATGACCGATATTTGTGTAAAATAGAATTAAAAAAAGCCAAAAATTTATAATGTGTAAAAAAATAATAAAAATAAAGAAATAATAAAAACACATTATGTTATAATAACATATAATAATCACTTCAGTATTTGGCTATTCTCATATCTGCAATGGATCACATTTTATCAGTTTAACACATCTGTTTCAAAAAATTTAGGTTTCTGTGGCTTGTATATTACAGTGCTGAAGGCTTTGCTTGAAAAAGTTTTATACATGTATTTAATAAAATAAAAAAGAATTTAAAACATTACCTTTATGAAATTATCCGAATTACCATCTCTCAATTTTCTCAATTTTTTAAGCAACACATAGATAAAACCAAAATATCTTCATATCTTCAAAGTAGTTTAGCTTTAATGAAGAATAAGTCTCATGCTGGAAAAAAATAAAGAGGAAAGATATAAAGTATTGTTTTATATTTTTATATCGTGCTTTGAATCATTGAAACAAATTTCATACACCACACCACTCACGCTATCGGCTCCAATTTAAACGCTCTGCTGTTACGTTTAATACTTTTGTTGTGAAACGTATATTCTTATTGTTCGTGTATTTGATAACTCTGTTACTACTTGGTGAAGTTTCTGGATATAAAACATTAAAACGCTTTAACGGTAAGAGGCAGTAAAACTAGGGTAGCAGAAAAGGCTTCCTTAAAACTTTTTGTTTAACCGAAGTAAAAGTAATATTAGAAAATTATAAAAGCGTTGAACCACGGTGTAATCATTATGGTTCAACCACCACGGTTTAACCACGATGGTCCAACCACCACGATTCAACCACCATGGTCTAACCACCATGGTCCAACCACCAAGGTTTACACACCATGGCTAAACTACCATGGTCCAACCACCATGGTTTAACCTCCATGGTCCAACCATCACGATTTTACTAAAGTTAAAACCAACGAAATGCTTTTCTACTATCTTGAAGGAAAATGTATGAATTTATTGAAAGTAGCTAATAAATATCAGTGGTGGGGCTTGTCCTCGCCAAACGCTAATGCTGATTACTCTCGATGGTGGAAACTGATAAATATTAGTTTAAATAAATATAAATAGTATTAATATTATTTATATATATATATATATATTTATATAAAATAATAATAATAAAATGTGTAACATAGTCAACAATTTATCGCACAATTTAAAAAAGGAGCAATACTGCTTCTTCTTTTTTAAATGATGACATCGGCCATCATACAAAATGTCATCTGGTAAACACTGCAAACTTGTTTTCTTGTATTTAGATTGTGACTAGAGGAATATGAAAATGATATCTCATAGTAGATGCTTTCTTGCCACCCAAACCACCGCTCAAAAGGCAATGTATGTCATTAAAGTAGGTGCTTCTTCTTCGGAGTATTTTTTAGTTTGTTTTGATTTTTCTGCAGTCATTCCACGTCGAGAAGGCGGGTACTTGACTGTTTCAAAAGTATGATATAGTGTGAATTTGAGCTCATAACAGTTGTTTTTGTTCTTCTAAGGTTTTACTTTTGGAGCAACAAGCTTCAAGCTGAATTAAATCAAACTTCCTGAATAGCTAAAAATGCAGGTAGCTCCGTAAGACAAATCGCTAAAATGTGTCATTCCTATCCACTAAACGTTTTAGAATGATCGCCTTAAAAAAGGTTCTTTTTTGTACTCATAATTTTTTTTTATCATTGGGTTGGTTATTGTTGAACCTGATTAGCATTGATAATAATAATATTTTATCCCAATTTATCTACATCAATTCCTAACTGTCAATTTATGATTATATCTGTTCACTACAATCTGTTTCAACTTAGGGTTCTCCGAAGAGAGTTTTATTCATTGTTGGCCTGAAGGCTATTGAGAGCATTCCCAGAAGCAGTGAAAGGTTTACCTGCGGAGATTTTCAGCAACAGATTAGAACTCATTAAAACAACCATAGAAATTATCATTGGTCGTTTATTTTACCTTTTGGTACGTCCTTTGCCTATTCAGCTTTCCGTATTACTGTTTTAGTCTGACGCAAGCAACAAAATGTATGTGAAGACTAATAAGAACAAGTATCTCTTTTGTTAAATTCAATTAGGGTATCAATTTATTTATCTTGTTATATAGATGAAAAGTAAATGATTCACGCAAGCTGGACGTTGAAAATAAAATAGCTGCAGAGAATAACTGCGTCAGCAGGTTGAACGAACGTCAATGAAATACGTCATGATGGTTAGATATCTCTTTCATGGCCAAAGAAGAATAATTAGTTGTTTTTGTGAGACCAACAAAATCCAGCTGTTGTTTAGCAATACATAATAAATGGAATGCAGATAAGAATGTTACTTTATTCCTGTCTTACAGATGTACTTTCAATTCAAATATTGACGTCAGTATAAAATGATGGCATGATCGTATTGTCGCCTTTTCATCTCGTTACAATAGTGACTAATATGATTAATTATCTTAAAGTGTAAACAAATGGCCGACTAATTACATGTTCGTGGAGACAATGCATTTATATGGTGAACTTTTATCTCTACCAGAAAGATTTTAATGAACACATGCAATTACATTAATCACCTATCGATTTATTATTATGTGCATGTTTCTAAAACGTGATTTTTATTGCAGTCACATGGGTCGCTCTCACATGACCTGTGACGTATTCATTGATTGCTGATATGAAATAATTGCATTATGAATTAGAAATTGGTTTCATAGAACATTATAACCCCTATTATGTTTTTGCACTACGGGTCCTCTGATACAAGAGTTAAAAACGTTTTTTCATACAAATTTCATAACGACTTCATAAGTTTACAATCAATTTGAACACAGTTTTTATGGACTTGTAAAAACGATGAGAGCAAACTATCTCCTTCATTAGAACTGCCATGTTTGCAAACAAAAGTTAAATAAATTGACTCTGAATTTTTAAAGCTTAAGAGTGAAGTGATACATATTCCTAACTGGAAAACAAATTTAGTACTATTTAATCCCATTTATCAATATCTACAAAATGTTTAAGGGCGCGTGACTTTTTTTGAAAAAAAGTCGTGGGTAGATTTAAGAATGTGATTTGCCACTAACAAGTTCTTACAGATTATAGTTTCATTCGTGTCAAATGATAGGAATGATTAAATTGAATAAACTGCCAAAAGATTTCAGAAGCTTTGTTGGTTTGTAGTTTCCTCTGTTTCTTTCCACACAATTCATTCATTCATTTTCAAACACCCAAGGTTCTTGTACTTTTTTGTAAACAAACGATACTTTAGTATAGCCCTCCCTTTCCAATTTTTCTTTCAAGTTATAAACAACCATTTAACAACTTGTTCTGGGTAAGTTTCTAAAAACCAACTAAACAATCCAAGGGAAAAGGAAGGAAAGACAAAAAAAAAGTCATGGAAATCCGAAATCCTGTTTCGGACACACACGCACAAAAACAATGTTACTTCACGTAAGGATTAATCAATTGAACATATAATTGTCCAATAACGTATCTTTGGAGTTTTTAACATACGCCAAAATAATCCAGCAAAAACATTTCCGTCTTATGGGAGGTAATACATTTTAGGGGTTAAATTATTATTGATTTCAGCACAAGGTTAATTTAATACCTGATTAAACAGGTTACCTAAACTACAGGCGCAACCCCTTATATCCCACATAAATATCTTTATATCTTTATAGCTTAAATATCTAATAAGCTCCGTAACTCGAAAACAAAACAACTAAAATATGAAAAATAATTGAGTGGTTGTCCTGTGTAAATGGGCGTCGACACAAATACTGCTGGTACATTACACCTTCATTGAAACGGTAGCTGCTGATCTGTTGCTGATTGGTTAAGATATTATTTTTTCTTGGCAGGAAGGAAATAAGAAATTGTCAGAAAAACTATTATTCATAAAGCAGCAAATTTTTAAAATTGAAAAACACTAATGATCTAATTAAAGAAAATTTTCTCAGCTATTCCTTTTACTGCTATTGTTCCTTTTTTCTATTGCGTAATTTTTAATTTTTATCACCAACTTTGTGCTTCTTGTCTCAATTTGTAGCGTCAAGTGAAAGAATCATGGCTGAATGACTTACACATGAGGAAACATTCAGCATTACAAAGTGATCAGAAAAATAATTGACACCTACTCTAGATTCTTAATGAACTTTAATATACATTAGTTACATTTTGCACTCTTGCCCTTGTGCTACCTATAGTAGCTATGAGCGGAAAACATTTGTTTTCATAGAAAATCCATATAATTGTTTTATCACCAAATGTTGGGTGGTGAAATTTTAAGCAGCTTTTAGTGCTCAGCTTTGTACTTTTAAAACTATAAACAAAAAGGAGCTTACTACTAAAAAAGAGTAAGATCTTATTATTAAGCTCCACTTATGGAAGTCAATCAAAACAAAATTCTTATCACAGGCAACTGTTATGTAACTTTTAGTGCTGAAAAACTTAAATTGAGTGCTATGCTAAACCACAAGAAAGTGTGGTTAAAAAAAATAGTGTGTTAATTCATAACTTTTTTTTCTATAATAACCAGTGGTCTATCTTTATATATATGTATTTATATATCCTATCGAAAAAAACAATATAACAATATAGACAAACATTAAGACGATACTATATACAAAGTATTTTATATACAGAATTACTACAAAGGAACAAATTGCATGTTTCGCCTCAACAATCTCCAATTTTTCACTAGTAGTTTAGCATGTGACCCACTACCCAGCTGTGTTCACAAGTCCTGTATGAGATCATAAATGAAGGTTTAGCCAACGACATGCAATATGTTTCATGCACGAATACCTCTCTTTAGAAAACAGAGAGTAGTTTTGTTATATCGCTTTACATCAAAACTTTAATAGTTGTTTGGTGTTTAAAAAGCTATTGCTTCCAGCCACATTTTCCACAATATTTATCATTGATATCAATGTGCATGGTGCAAGATCGACAATATTTAATCAAAGATGGCGGGTCCTTTCTGTCAACTTTGTCCTCGATATTTTCTTCTTTGGAAAATAACTTTCCTTTTTTGATCTTATATTCATTAAGAATACAATCTTTGCAGAAAGGATCTTGACATACTGAAGATTTTAACGATTGATAATACGGATCGGATCGCAAAGTGAAAAGGATGCCTTGTAGGGCTTCCATGAGGTTGCCATTTGAACGAAGTAAAGTTTGTTCCAGTGAACGTATCGAATACATAGGAAACATGTTTTTTAAGTACTGCAAGTCCTTTTCAAATTCACACGCTCGAGCGATTTTCATGCATTCGTAACAATTTTTTTCCGGACATTGTATGGTTGTGTTTATCGGAGGAGAATACGGACTTCGACGTTCTTTAATTGTTTGTTGACATTTGAGTTTTGGCGACCATCTTGGATTAGGTGATATTAAAGATGGAGATAATGGCGGCGATATGGAAGCAGGAGTGCCAGTTGAATTTCTTTCACTTTGACTGTCACTTCGACGAAAATCTATAATAAAATATAAACATATTCAAAAAAAACGTCAAATCTACGAGAATTCAAAATCTCACACTGTAATTTTGAATCCTTTTCAAAAACGAACAAGTAAACAAAATATCTAACCTTTGTTTTCACTTGCATATGAACCAACATGGTTGAAATATTTGATGCTGTCTAAACTAACATACGATTTCTCTTCCTTCTTCTTCATATTCTCAAACTTTTCAACACTATGGATCTCTTTTCTATACGTCTCGCTCAACTTGCGTTGTTGTCTCAATGCAGCAACTCTTGAAGCAGTGATCCTCTGCCGTTCTACAACATTCTGACATTGAGTACAGTAACAATTTCTCCATGGACAATAATGTTTATGTCCTTTGAGTCCATTTACAACTCCGTGATTTCGGCAACGAGCACATTTTGGCGTTCGATTGTCTTTATCTTTGCTGTCGTTGTCATTGTCAGTGTTGTTGTTATCTGTACAGACTTTCTTGTCATCACTGCTGTCGGCGATGATTTGTTTCTCGATATTCTTTTCATCAACATCCATGACTTCTTCTTTTAACCTGAATCGAAAACAAACTAAAATACACAACATGCAACCAGCGCAGCCGGTATCAGTATGTAAAAGGCAAACATTCCTTATCTAAATAAATAAGTAAGCCAAAAAGTAAACACGAAAAATTCTTTCAACATGTATCACTCAAAATATTTTTGTTTTGCTTTTTATCGTTTACAAGAGCGAAGAGAGAAACACGCAAGCAAGCCACGTGACTTCACTTCAATTACCTGTTCAACACGTATTGAGTTTTACCACGCTTGCGCACTGCTTACATGTAGAAATGAAATGAAAAGGTTTATGGTTGCACTTAGTTAATAAGGCGAAATAATCATAAAAATGAAAGGTAATTTTCATCTCATTCCATATTTGGCAAATGGAATTCTCGTTAGATAATATACTCATCCGCTGACCGGAAACGCGAGTATTGCTGGCGATGCGCGTGCGCACGCGATACTTTTTGGCAGCGATTGTTCTGAACATACAAGCAACAAGCTTTCTCATGTCGTGGGCTGTGCGGTTACAGTTTTATGTAACCATTGTTGTTTTGTGATATTTTTGTTAATTCTGTTAATTGTCGGTTGATTGTCTTCCTTAAGTTTTTATTAAATTATCTTCGTGTTTTATTTCCTGTGAATCATGCAGATTGTGAACACCCTACTGCGAGGTGAAAGAGAAAAAAAAAGATCATTTTGATTGTTAATAATAACAGAGCGACAATAATATGGTTTCCTATTCGTTCTGAGAACGCTTTAGCCGATATTGTAAATTATTCACCTGCGTGCATTAACAGAAAAGTACAACCTTATGAAGTCGAAGTACAAGAAAGAAACGTATACTATAAAAAATTTATTCTTGTTTTTTCTAATACTTCGAGAAACCTTTAAATTTATAATGCCACATAGAATTTTTTAAAGAAATTTGAATACAAAACTGAATCACAATACGCGCCCTACACTGAACCAAATAAATGTACGTGCTTAAAACTTTTATATAGATATTTTATAAGAAAGTCAACTTACATCTTTTTGCTCTGTTCGCTAATCCAATACAAAAAATTATTAACTCCGTCTTCCATAACTTTATAGCTACAAACTTATATGCAATTCTATGTGCTGTCCACAATCTGTTTGTTTTTTATCTTGATAATGTTTCTATATGTGTGCCTGTTGTAATCTGCAAATAAAATGCGCTGTCGATTTTTATAAATTGTCGAAACTCGTTATACATATTAATCATCACAAACGATTAAAAAACATATTCATCTAAGACGCCAGAAAAACAAAATTAAATTGTCACGGTTTTCAAAACATCAATCAAAAATAGAGAGCAAAAGAGCTTGTCATTAATTACTCTGTACTTCCTTTTTCATAACCTTCCTTTTTCTCTCGTATGAATGATAAGAAGCGTAATTACTTATACTTTTTACATGTAATCGTATCATTAACTTGCTGACGTCAACTCGCCTATTTTTATTACTACAAATAGCTATTCAAATACTGACCATGCTATTCAGCAGGTCGGTCAAAATAGCAAGCATTATCTAATGCATTACGCTAGCTCTAACAAACCTCGTACTCAGACTACTGTATTTCATATTATAAATAATTTATAAACATTGGTTAGAAAACGATTATCACGAAGTTTTTATGAGAATTTCGATATAATGTATGTATGTATGTATGTATACACGGGAGGGACGAAAATATTTACTAGGAATTTGTATTCAAAATAAGTCTGCTTCGCTGACAAAGCTTTCAGTTGAAAAAATAAAGCTGGGAATGAACCGTTCATTGTCGCATAGACATGAATAGTGCAACACAAGCCAAAATTATAATGCAGGATATTTTGGTGATGGTGCCAGGCGACGGCAATGTAGTTATTTAAATAACGTCCCAGCGTGGCGGAGATTCGCGACTGGTGCCTAGTTTTTACGTCAGTCGTTAAAATTTAAGTCGACACTCCAAAGTTTTATTATAGATAGCCGCCTGAATTATGTAATTCGCCAAAGGAAAAATTAAACTGACAACTTTATTTACATTATGTTCTGCCAAATAGCATGAAATACATCTCCGTGAAAGGTGAAAGTATGAAAGCAAACGAGACAGAAGAAACACCCTCTATTTAACCTTGCTAAAGAAAAGTGGAATTCCGACCAAATTACTTTCATACTAAAAAAGTCAATCTTCAAGGCTAATTGTCATAACGGAGTTATTCTCAGAAAGTGGTTATGTAACCTATTACATCTGATCGTCCCACGCAACGTGCGTCTTGTTGTATATGAGACAAGAATAAACTGCTGGAATCAGCAGTTCTTATAAGGATATCTTGAATAGTTGTGGCCGCACGTAACCGATGATATTAGGAGTAATTTTTTATTAAGGTATATTAACAATGAAGATTCTTCATGCGCTGTGTAACAACTTTGTCTAACGATTATTTCAGACGTGTTTGAAAACATTGTTTATACAAAGCTGTTTTATTCCCAAAATAAAACTTGTTGCACGATTCGGTTTGAACGATAAGTTATTGTATTGTTATTATTTACTTAAAAACAGTTAAATAAACAACATAATGTAAATAAGGTTGGATTAAAAAAAATTTGTTTTTTCATGAGCTACGTCACAGAAACTGTTTATTTCTGCTTGTGGCTTCACACGGCGACTCACAGCCATTATTTTCCGTTCTTATAATGCACGGCTTGTATCCTGATACATTCTTATATTTTAATGAAACTGTCGCTAATAGAAATTGACGTCATAGAAGTTGGAAGCATGTTGATGCTGTTGAAAGTCATTGATAAAGTTCAGACAATAAGCCAACTAAATATAACTTTCCTGTCTTTCTTTGTCATGCTTTTTCGACGTGAATGTACAAGCAAGAATTTAGGTTGAGAAGGAAAACCTAGGAAAAATCTAGGGGAAAAGGTTGGAAAGAGAAATTAGCTATTTAATGATTACTGATTATATCTATTATCTCAAAAATATCACGTAATTACTAAATAATAAAAAAAAGGAAAAAATAGCAGAAGTTAACTAAACCGTATCAAGATAAGAAAAATGTCAGGAAGCAAGTTAAAACCTTTTTCCTATCTTTTTTGGTAAAAAAGTTGCCTTCGTGTTTATCTAGAGTTTGGAGTGAAGAGTAACATTTACATGAAGTAGCAACAAAAACAGGTTGCGTCATTCGAGTTACTTTAGTTGTCAATATTTCAGTTGTACTAACCTGTTTATTGGAATGTTCCAGATCCAAGCTTTCTTTTAAAAAAATGATAACTTCCTGTGCAATTTCAATATCTGAATCTTCTATTTATGCATTGCAGTGTGGCACTCCGTTTGTTTGTTTTTGATCAAGTATATGTTTTTAAAATATTTTTTCAGGTAAATACCGCCACAGAAGATAGGTTAGTGACATTCTATTGACGTAAATGTTGTTGTTTTTGTTATTGCTGTACATTCTCAATCGATTAGACTTTAAAGAGTTGAATGAAGAATAATACATTCTTTTAGAGTCTTCCTTCTCTGTTTTTCTGTTTTCTCTACGCTTATACTTCAAACTCATAGCGAAGTGACATCACAATGGTATTGAATGCGTATTGAATTGATATCAAAGTAAATATCTATATACCTTAAAAAATATTTATACTTGCACTGAAGCGCCACTTAAGTGCCCGCAAAAAACTTTCCGTTTATATACATTTTTTTACTTTCATATTTCGGAAAATGAACAACAACCTTCTTAAAACAAGGTGCTATCTCGTTCCTTCACATTTACAAGGCTAACAAATGGCTACGTAGCTATCTGGTCCGGCAAAGGAATTTTTTTATATGCAACATGCTTCTCATACAGTTTCTTCTAATTTACTCAAAAGGAAGGCGCTCGCTCGGTTGATCGGGCGTTAAGAAGTTGGCGTTTATTCAAGCAGAGACGCCCTCTCAAGTAAATTTTTATATCACTTAAAGTTTGGTTAGTGATATTTTAGAACTGCAAACTACATTCATTGTGAAAATAAGTTTATTTCCCCCCAATGATATCATATCTGAAAGGAAATGTTGTTCATAAAATAGGTCTAATGATCAATACACACTTCTATGCAATGAACTGACAAACATATCTCTACTTCTCTTTCGTGTTTGCTATTCAACGAAATATTATCAAAAGAAATTGACACTAAAACTTAAACGTTGCTAAAGGCGTAGTCCTTCGTAGGTCATTTGTTCAATAAATTGCCCACAATTATATTTAATTTAATCACTTTCGTTTTTCATCGACGCGACAAGTTTCTCTAACCCTCTGCTTTCAGACTGTTCGTTCTGCCTTTCAGTTTATAATTGATTTGTTTTTTGTTATTAAAAAATCTGAAAATGAAGGAAGCAACCCACCCTAATTTATTTAGGAATGCCCATTTTAATTAAAACATTTCCCATGCAGTTCTTTCAGCCTGTCTATTGACTGATAGCGGTTTTGGGGGCTTAAGCCTAAATTTATTAGTTTTAATAACATTTTTCCTCATTTGTTTCTCGTTTCGTTGTTGCGGTTGTTATCGCCGATGATGGACTTATCGCTATTGTTTATGCGTTATTTTATTGTGTTTCATTTTTTAATAAAAGTGCCCTCTCTCTCGAATACTTTCTATGCTGCATTTCTCATTATCTAGAATACGTACTTCGGCCCATTTCTGTGGCTCTGAAGATTTTTTTCTTCATCTCATCTTTTCATCTCCAATAAATCTTTCAGTACCTTTGATAGTTCGATATAAAAATTTTTTATAATACTAAATTTATTTTTATTTTTTTCATTGATATAAAGACAGTTTTTCTTCACTTTCGTTCGTTCATCGGATTTATAATAGGCAGTGTAAGGAAATGATGCCAAAAGGAGAGAATAACTTTTACCTTGTTATATGCTATATACTGGAAAGTTAACTATCATTTTACTACACGTAAACACGCAAACCAACCACCTTGGGCTGCTGCTAGCAGTAGGTTGGGGTAACTATAAAGAAAACACGATTTAAAATTTATTAGATCAAGAATAATGTTTAACCGACAGAATCATAATCTTAAAAACATTGCCAGCATTTTACTCAGGAATCACAAAAAAATATTGCGCCAATTTTTCCCGTTATGTAGTTGTATTTCCATGACAAACAATTCCACCATAATATAGACAGCAAAACGGATGGGAAAATGGAGACCTGATAGTTTCAAATTTTTCCGCTAATTATGTTCTTATATTGAAAGTAAACAAAGAGCAGTTGTCTTGACGGCAGGCACAACATTGCACGTCGTTTCACCAACATAGCTACCTACATTGTCCATAAAAATACAATAATGAGATATCCAGTTTTTAAATACAGAAAAGGAAATTTAATGCAAATATATTTTCCTCTATTTCCAGGTTAAAAGAGAGATAGAATGATGCATCACTCGTTTAGAGAAAAAGAGAAAACGTTTTTGTGATCGCCACTTGCTAAAAACACGGTCCCATCAATCCATCAGGATCAAAATCTATTTAAAAAAATATCCCATAATTACGCCCAAAAATCCAAAAATCCAGAGCAAAAGAATGATTCGTTTAAAAGTTAAATATAAGAAGACTGTCGGAGAAGACTGGAGGGGGCGAAATCCTCCCCCCTAGTAAATACAGTTGACTCCCTCTAATTCGAATCTCTATATTTCGAATATTTCTATAATTCGAACGAGTGCTCAGTCACCGTCAATTCCTTAAGAAACTCTTATAAAAAACTTTCTACAATTCGAATTTCTCTAATTCGAAATTTTCTCTAATTCGAACAGTTTTTCAGTCCCTTCAGCATGATTCTCTCCCTAATTCGAATTTTAGAGTGTCGTTTGGTGTCGACCTGAGAAAAGCACTTGGTGATGCAACTTGTATTGTCGAAAGAGATCGTCTCTCCAATGTAAAGCAATCAAATATTCAACAGTTTTTCAAATAAAGTTTCTTTTTTGTGTAAACTATGAAAATAAATTGATTGAATTATGAAACTTAAATTATGTTTTCTTGATTTTAAAATTGACGTAATTTCTTTCTGTAATTCGAATTTTCACTCTTAAGCTGAAAGTTTGAATTACAGAGACTTTCTATAATTCGAATCTCTCTATAATTCGAACAAAAATTTTTCCCCGTGGCAATTCGAATTAGGGAGAGTCAACGTATAGAAAGCTAGATTCTTGCTCTCTTTTTATCCAATTAACTATTAGCAGATTCAATAACAAGCGATTAATCATAATGCAACAAATATCGCCCTTGGTCATGTCACATTCTCTCGCAAATGTTGGTACTCGGCCCTTAAGCGATGTTTGAGACAACAACGCAAGGTAACCAGCTACTATTGAATAATTATTTTAAGCTTGAAAGTATGAAATTGATTCGACTCTCCTTATGACTACCTTTATGCATTGCAAAGATAGCTGACTAAATTTGCTAGTATTAAAAGTTCATTGTCACATTGAGACGACTGGAAAATAGAAACTTATTTTTGTACCTCTTTTGGCATGTGAAAGACCAATGCTTTATTATGGAGTTAGCCCACTGTAATAACACTTAAGAATTGATCAGCTAGATAGCATTCGTCCATTTGTGAAATGCTAAAAGTAAATAATGTTGGTAATTTGTTTCTGATAAATCAGGTTAGACCTCCCCACAGTGTTTCATTCTTGTGTAGGAGTGACACAAATATAGATAGTGTGGGCATGATAATTATTCAGCGGATGGATTTCTCATATCCAAATAACTTCATAATGAGGTACACCCTCGTGTCGTTAAGCGACGTTACAAAATCCTGTTTATATGTGTGACAACTTTTACATTTCACCTCAACGACGAGGTATTAACTAAAATCTTTTTTTCTTACCTTTTTTAACCGTGTCATATAACACTAACAGAATCGTAACATAGGAACCTTTACGTTGAGAAGTAATAATAATAATTTAATATCCTGGACAACCTGAAATGCGTGATGTTAATTTACTGTAAGATATATATTTCAAAACAATGCCCTTCAGGAAGTTGTTCGCGGTTGGATTGTGTTAATTTGTTGATGTTCATTTCCGTAATTCTTCCAACTTTACAAATGACTCGGAAATGAATGAGATGCTGAAGAACTTAGATGGCAATTTTTAGTTTCTACATTGTAAATAAAATGGCGTCAGTAAAAAATATTTTGAATATCCGGCATTTGTCTTCATTTTTATGTTGAGTTTAATTTTCCGTATAACGCACATGAAACATGCTTCTTCCCTTCAAACAATGCAAACAGTTGATAAATTGTGGAATTATCATAGTTAAGGTTTTTTTACAAGTAATTATCGACAATTAAAGAGAATTAATTAATGCGGACATGTTCGTGAATATTCCTTGTTAATAATTGTTTTCAGATTATTAATAGCACTTTTAATTCCATTTTAACGCCATAAAGATTCCGTTATGACGTCTTTAGGCACCATATTTTCCTTTTTTCAAGTCGCATCATTTTCTTCAATTGATTTAGGGGCGTGGCTTGGTGAATTTTATACACACTTCAAAGCTACCTGCTGATCAATTCGCAGAACATCAAAAGTGCCGAACGCTTTACAAGAAGGAAAATACCGTAGCAGTTATCAAAAAGATTAAATACCATATTAAATTCAAATCATAAAGTAAATTTGTTTTGTTTACCTGCGGTATTGCTCATTTACTGTGTTTTTACACAGATGTAATACCGCCTTTGATAAAGTATATTTTGGTGAGAAAAAAATTGTTATTGATTTTTTCTTACTCATCAGGTACTCATCAAAAAAAGAGAGATAAGAAAGAAACCATGGAGAGCTGCAGTTCGTACGTCAATGAAAAACAGAGACTGTAAACGTTAACATATTGCCAGCAGACCACATTGCCTTAAATCTGCTCTTGTCTCTAGCTTTTGTTATCAATACTTGCATTTTCGTCATAGTGAGGTTACAACTACGTTAGGCGCTTATCGTAAAATCTAAAGCATTTAATTTAATTGTATGGCTAAAAATATTTAATTGCTGATAATGTATCAATGATAGTGTTCATTACAAGTTTATTAAATTCGTTTTGTTATCACTGTATCGCGTGCGTTTGAATATCCGTCAATTGAAACCGTTATCTGAGCTACTAATTAGATATGCACAACTTAGTGCAAGAAAATACTTAATACTCTCTTTTTACGATGCACAAAGTTTTTTTTTCACTTTTTCTGGACAGCTAAACTTGTCTGTAATCAAAGAACATTTCAAGATCTGAATAAGTCAGACAGCGTGTTGCTTACGTTATCAAAACATGTTTGTTTACATATGACGTCATCAATTTATATTGTCATCTTGATAGCAATAGGATTTTACAAATTAAACGATAACTGTTATGACGGTTAATCCACAGATGAAAAAGTTTTTTTTAAATGAAAAGATCGTTATTGACAACATTCTAGCTTTAAGATAATAACACTGACTAGTGACGTCAGACCGAGTTAAAGCTTAGCCCAAGATAGAATAAGTTTGAGAAAAAACTCTTTTTCATGACGTTTTTGTTGTTTTCGATTTTATTTTTAGTTGTTTATATCAGTATTTCTTGTTGTTGTTGTTGACTTTTATCTTTACTGCCACTTGCTGGTTTGTTTTGCATATAATCTAATTCGATCTCATGTTACGACATATACAATAAGAAGTTTGGCAAGAAAAGTGAATACTTTTTATTCGAGACAACATGTCAGAAACGAGAATTGATGCCAAAAAAAGAATGTCTATATGTTTAATCCTACATACATGAGCAGACAGTAGACACAAAATTATGTCAACACGAATATATGCACCGGTTCGAATGCCAATCATAGTGTAACGCGTTGTTTACTCAGTGAGTTCCAAATTTAGATCCTACTTTTAGATCAACGAAATTACCTTTACAGACAAAGACAAAATAGTTTATCGATATAAATAAAAGTACTATTAATATCTTTTTGTCTTTTTTTTTCGTGTTTATGATCAACATGTGTCGTGACGAAGAAAATATGTCCATTTACAATGTCCAATGTTCCATTCAAGGTAATAAAACACGAAAATTAAATATCTGTCGAAATAAACAGCCTTTAAGAAAGACGTAAGCAAACACAAAATACCGTCTGTCTTTAAATATAACTTATATAACTATAAAGTATAAGTTTTTTTATTTTATTTTTGTGCCATTAAAATTACTAGATTTTCCTTAAAAACACATTCATTGTATTACCATTTATTAGCACAAATAAAATCTACTTTAGATGAATTAATATCTCGTGGAACCTTAACAAGGTTCGACTTATCTTGAGCTTGAGTTTTGGTACCATACTTTGCATGCATCGTCCTTATTCATCATTCGCTTTTCCAGGTCTTTTAACGTTTTAATTTTACACATATAGGTTTATTCTTTCACCTTTTTTAACCTTTTTACCTTTTTTTATTATTTTTTTTCTCGAAACAATGCTTTGTTTATGTTTTCGACAAAAATCGAATTGCATGATTCGAAATCGCTCGAATGTTAGAATTCTAGTAAAAAAGTTCGAATTCTATTGAGAAAGGTCAGGAGAAGGAATAGTTAAGTTATAGAGAAAAATTCATCCAGTTTTTAAGTATTCGAGTTAGCTAAAGTCAACTGTTATATCTGTCCGAATATTATCTCTCTGAAGTTTTGGAGGATCTTTAAATAAAATTACCGAAAGTTATTTTCCTGCAGAATTTACCCGCCGAAGATTTTGACTTTTAATGTGCTGCGAGTAAAAGTTAAATTTTTCATTGTGTTTCATACTAGAGTGAGCGTAGCCATCATAAATTTCGAAATCTGACGAAAGAAAACCTGTCGAATTCTTCTGACAGGAATCGTTTGGAAAGCAGTTATTTTACACTTGTAAATATATATGTAAACTGAAACGACATAAATTTTTGCTGACGCGTGCATACCGTATCTAGCCAAACTTTTTGGTATTTGCGCGAAAAGTATTTGCAGCGTCGCAAATACTGTAATTCTAAACAAGGACTAACCCCTTTTTACACTTTGTATACTCATCTGTCAATCTAGAACGTTCGAAACCTACTGACTGCGACCAAAAACACTGCTCGTCAATTTCGTGAAAAGGACCCCAAAATAAAAATTTTCCCAAATGTTAAATCCAGGGTTATACTTGCGAGTTAATGAGTTTCTTATGAAGTATCCTATAAAGAGCCATGCCACTTATCAAAACCATGAAAACGTTGGCTTATCTTATCAAGTAGTAGTACAAAGAATTTAATTTTTTCATGCTTCAAAGAAACGTCTTACACCTCTCTGAAAAACATAACGTAATTAGAGAATGGTTCTCTTTCTTTCTATTGATAAATAACTTAACCATATATTTTCATTATGTATAATAATGTATAATATATAATAGAATAAATAACAAATAATATATTTATCACTCATTACAGATATTGTTATGTACATTTTACAACGTCATACCAGGTACCGCCCATAAATACGCCACCTTTTTATTTGCGTCCAACGCAGTAGATGTCATTGTGTCAGAAATAGCAACATAGAATACAACTTGCATGAATATTTAAAACAGGGTGTGTTGTTACTATAGAAGATACTTAACATGATGTGCCAATTCCTCTTAGATACGTGATCTTTGTGCTTAGTTTTGTATTCGTTAAACCAAACACACCCGTATTATAATGATATCGTTTCTTTTTAATATGTTGAATGGTTGGTTTGAACGGTGACAACGCGTACTTTCGTGCACAGGCTGCTGAGATTACATTTTTTGTCAATTCATCTTTTCTTACCTCTCTAAATCACAAATCACCTTTTACGGGTGATAGCTATCTTAGCTCATTTGAAATTTTACTATATTCGAATGCTCTTACTCTTTTTCAGTGCTAGACTTTCTTATCACAAATTTTCATAGCGATTTGAATGAATGAAAGAAAAAATGAATGAATGAATAAATTAATGAATGACCCGAGCGTGAGTACAATTCACTGTCAGGCAGTATGTTAGCGACGCACAAATTAGCTGTAGTTTCAGGAGAGAATGCACGCATGTGTCATGATAAACCTTCATTTTATTTACGCTATTTTTTAACTTTGCTGGTTTGCTTGCAACATTAAAGTTGGGACACTACAACTTTCACAGAATCTGCGTTGTGCTTTGTAACAGGGAGTTTGAAGAGAAAAACATATCATGATATTATGAAGTAAATGGCTACATCAATTCAATAAAAACAACCGCTAAAATGTTATCTGTTTTTTATTGACGTCTTCACATGGACCAACCTCTTTTGCGTAGGAACTGTTAGGTGTAAACAACCAATTCCAGAATCAATTTGAAATAATTTTCTCACTTGTTTGGTTTTATAACCATTTAATGCATTATTAATATTCCGCATTTTTTTTAATTTGTGTTTTAAATTAAATTTAATTGCCTGCTCATGGTTGCAAACAAAGAATGAAGAGTCTTCTTGTTTTTCCGGTTGTACGAGCACATGTATACTTCTTTTAGTCCCGATTTCTTTCCTGAAGGGAGCTGAGGTAGGGAAGCGACAGGGACTTTATGGAATGGTGAAAAAGAAAGGGAGTGGAGAATAAAGAATTACAGTGCGGTCAGGAATAGCAATGGTGAGAAATGGGGATAGTGAGGAACTGGATTTGTAGGGAACGGGGGCATTATGAAAAAGAATGACGGTGTTTGTGTGGAAATTAATCGTGAAAATTCCAATTAGAGAATAAAGAATTACAGTGCGGTAAGGAATAGCAATGGTGAGAAATGGGGATGGTGAGGAACTGGATTTGTAGGGAACGAGGGCATTATGAAAAAGAATCACGGTGTTTGTGTGGAAATTGACCGTGAAAATTCCAATTAGAGAATAAAGAATTACAGTGCGGTAAGGAATAGCAATGGTGAGAAATGGGGATAGTGAGGAACTGGATTTGTAGGGAACGGGGGCATTATGAAAAAGAATAACGGTGTTTGTGTGGAAATTGACCGTGAAAATTCCAATTAGAGAATAAAGAAAAATCATATTTGCTTTTTCCTTTCAATAAAAAATCAAAAAGTACCTGAACTTAAGTAAAAGTTACTTTTTGAAGGTTTTTAAGGATGTAAAAAGGAGGGTGTAAAAAAGAGGATGTAAAAAGGAGGGTGTGACCATTACTATTTATGTTAAATCCCGACACAAACATGGCTGGTCCATAATACTCGACCATCACAGGTGGCTAAATCGTGTACAAAAATTATGATATATTAAGAATATAGTAGAGATAAATTCGTCAACAGAATAAAATTTACTGAAAAATGCTACCCTCGTAGATAAAAAAATTGCTGCATATCAAAAATACTTTTTTAATTAGCAGTTTTCGATGCATCGAGGCAAAAAAATAACTTGTCAAATATATTTACCATATTAGGGAGACATAACTGTTACACTTCAATTAAAATGTATTTATTAAATGCGTCAATGATCACATGCCTTAACCAAAGTTATTTCTTCCGTGCCAATCGAAATGATTACAAAATATCAATTGTTCACACAAAACTAATTAAAGAATCTATTTTAATCACAATCATAAGTGAACCATTTTAACCAAAAAAGGAAATCAAAGAAATGTAAAATAGTGTTGTGGCAACTATAAATTATTATAGTATGATTTTTAACCTTTTTTTTCTCTTAAGTGCCTCTCTACATGAAAATATCATTCTGATTGAAGTAATTTTGGTCCATTATTTTGAGCCACAATAATGGTTTCTTCAGTCAATATAACTGGTAACTGATAGTCAATATTTACTTCAGTTCTCATTATTCATTCCACTTTTCCAAACCTTTTAGTTAAAAAGATCACTCCTTCTAAATTCTTTTAACCAGAATTTGAGTATGTTGAGTATGTAACTTTTATCGACTTAAATGTCCACTATAAAAATGCTAAGACAACGTTTAAAACATACGAAAAAGCCTGGTTTTCCATGTTATTGTACTAACTGTACTATCTATGCGTCAAACAGATGAAATTATCTCTTTAACAACTTACATCTTCACACCCTGTAGAAATATTTATTTTTCAAAACTTCGAGAGAGGAAAGCTTACACATAAAATGATAAACACATTATGTTGACTACGCCATTAGTTGTATGTTGACAATCTCAAACGAGTTAGCGACAATTAGTATAGAAAACTAGATGGAAGCCCGTGGAAGTCTATAGCAATTTACCCGCCGCTACTTGCAGCTACGATCTTTGGCTCTCTTCGAAATAACCTGTGCAATGAACAAGATGATGTTAAAAATACATTCGTGTAATTTTTAAATTTTGTTATAAATGAAAATAGAATTTAAAAATCTAATTGGAGTTTCGAGAAATTTGTTCTTCCAAAAGAGTAAAACTCAATAAACAATGTAGATGTAGAATTCCTACGGAAAGTACTCATGTATGAAACTGCGGTCGAGAAACGATAATGACGACACACTGATAGACAATTCCCTCTTTTATATGATGTGGAAGTTTGAAGTCACGTGGGCTGGCTCACAAAACGATATTCCGCATTATATGATTGTTGTTATATGGACAGGGCTTGGTGGCTCAGTGAATTTTTAACAAATGAATCTTTTATGAAAATGTTGTTAGGTAGATGCACCCCTTTTACTGCAATATGAACCTGAAGAAATAGATGAAGAAATTTTGAAATGACAGGAGGTAGTTTGGCAGATTTTTTTTATGGAAAAGACCTGAAAGGATGGACTAAGCGCTCCATACAGGCGTATTACATGGTTTACATGCACTAAGCTCTTAACTCAGTGTCACTCACGAATTGTTACTCACGATAAACTTTGCAATTATTAGGCACTAAAGAAATGCTAGGTGACGGTTTTCTATGACCGGTAACGACAGGTTGTATCCTATGTTTTTATTTCGGACTAAATTGCGGAAAAGTTTTATGGTTGTAAACTTTCCATTGGATTTTCGACAAACCATGTACTTTTATAAAGCACGAAGTCACGGTTCAATTTTAGAACTTACACGGGAGCTCATTCCGAAAAAATAGAAAATGTCTAGTGGTTGTTTTTGCTATCATGTGTTATAATAAGCTTTGCTCTGTATTTTCATCTAATCCTTACAATATCTGCATTAAGCGCTCCACCAAGGTATGTGGAACGGTTAACCTATGCTTAACAACTCAACTTGTTGTTTAACCCCGGTTTACCCAGCTAGTAAATAATACTACAAATTCTACTATACAAAGTTCGTGATGAACAAAAAGTAAAAACGACGAAAAATATGTATTAAATTAAATTTAACTCGTTCTTTTCATCACAGAAGAGGGTTTGCCTGTCCAGTTTGTAGCTGCATAAAGTAATGGATTACTCTGTGAGAAATCCGAAATAAAACTTCAGCACAACTACTTTGAACACACAAAATATCTGAATATAGGAGAAAACCAATTTAACCACAGACACATTTAAATAAATGGCATCCACCAAGATCACGTTTATTTTATTCTTCCCATAGGACAATTTTCTGTCTCGCATTAATGTATATGACGAGTTTTATTACCATTTCCAAAAAAAGAAAAATTCCGGGACGGGAGAGTTACAATTGTTTTCAAAACTACATTTTCTGTGATCGTAGAATGGATGGAGGGATGCGTTTGTAGGAAACTTAAGCGTTTTGCGTGCGGAAAAATAGCAAATAGGTCTTTAATTTGTACCTGAACACAGTATCTTTGACAACATACCTCCAGAAAACTGTTGTTTTGATTTAGCAATACTTCTAATGCCAATATCTGCAGCACAACTCACCAAACGTATTTTATATGTGCATTTATTGAAAATAGATGCGTCTTTTGTGACTCATTTCGGATAACTGATTTTAAACTTCTAAGAATAAGTATCCTGATTATCAATGGGCATTTATACCATCTTCATAGAATTGCCACAAAATAGAATTTTCTAAGAAGTCGGCTTTCTGAGAAATGTTACATTCGTTTGTATTTGTTAAAAGAAAACCTAGTTCGTCAACAGATGTAATTACAGCATCGAGTTTTGTGAACTAACGTATTGCAACGTATTGTAACGTATTGTAACGTATTGTAACGTAATGTAACGTATGTAACGTATATGGTGACGTATTATGACGTATTTTTCTAAAAACAAAGTTCTCGGTAACTCATTTTCTCTTTCTTGTTTATACTTTATTTAATTTATTATCACCTCATCCACTTGCTGACCCATTTTTTCGTCATAACTTATTTACTCTACAAATTTTTATTTACAAAAGAAAAATTTACGGTTTAATCAACATCGAAAGTTTTAAATGTTGTGATAATTTGGTCTAATTTATGATTATCAGAAGGAGAGAATAATGCGTAAGCGGCAAGCATAACAAGATTCGCTAAGATGGTCGCGGGTATACATTTTGTTGCTGTTCCCGCGACTAATAATCCCTGAAGTAAAATGTTTACAAATTGAAACTTGTCACAAAATGCCTTTTTGATATGAGAGAAGACGGCGAAAAATACCCTGGTTGAGTGATTTTTGGCCGTGATTTCTAGCCAATATATGGCCAGATTATGCGAACGCGTTATAAGGAATACGTTAATTTATGCGATCAAAAAATGGCGAACTTTAGCGGTTAGAAAATTTATGTTCCAGCAACAGAAAACGTATTGACAATTGTATTGTCTCACGAGTAAAGAATACAGGTAAAATTATCTAGGTAACTGCAATAAACGTCTTTAAAGGTTGTCAAATAAGTTGTGCTGTTTTATGTGTAAGTTACATAATACTTTAATATAGTTTAGCTAGCTAGCAAGTACTTCCTGAATAGAAATTTTGTTTGCTGAACTTAGATAGTTCATTGTTTAAATTTTATGGAGAAAAAAAAATATTTTTGTGGCGTTCTGAATCCTATGAAAAAAAACAAGGGAGTGAAGAGAAGGGAAACATAGGTAGACAGCTTCAGATTAGCTATAACAGCCTGCTTTAGATATATATTTGGGATGGAAACGAAGTATATACTTCTCTGTTATCAAGATAAATCTTTAGTGGAGTTATGGGTCATAACTTAATTAGAAATGAAGTTTATCATACAGACCAAAAGCTTTTATGATTGGTATAATTGTTGAAGTCTTGCGTCATGGATATTCAGTAATCTTGAAATTTGTGATCAGCTAAAAAAAAATTGTCTACAAATGTTTCAGATAGTTTACGAAAGTTTCCGAGCATCCTGTTATGTAAACGAGCATCACTATTAAGTGATACTTTGGGGGAATTAATTTTTGTGAGAACTAATTTTTGAAAGCCTATAAAAAATACTTCTCTTTCGAAACCATACTTTTTCCCAAAAATGAAATTGAAATAAAGACTTGAAACTTGGTATGACATGTTTTTAGGCTAGTTTGAAAGAAAAAAAAGTGAAACACAAAATATTTTCATTATTGCGGAGTTTCATACCGCGCAGGTCTGGGCACTAGCGAAGCGCTTGTAGGGACAAATGTTTATATCCCCCGCAGAGCGTAAGGCATTTGCTAGGGAAAACATGCAGCACGCAGAGAATTAGTCACTTTTTCCTTTGTATTTTCACTTCTTAAACTGGTGCGATATATTGATTTTACAATTATATAAAGAAAGGATACTCAGTAATGATATAAGAGTGTATATTATGAAAGTTCAAGACCTAAACTTGGTTATTAATTGCTTCAAGTTGTGGGTACACTCATCATGAAAAGTTGGCAGTCAAAAGAGAAAGAAACCTTATTTTTGGTAGCTAGTTACATCACAAGTTTTTACTATTGTCTTACAAATATCACAGTGCTGATCAAAGAGGAATTGTTAGCATGTCATGCAAGATTTATATAGCTACTAGCACAGCAAAAATAATGTAGCTCATTAAACAAATACCTATAATATTAAAAAACCATTGCAAAAGTTCTTATTTTGTGTTTGCTAGAAACTTTATTTAACTAACCAGGGCTGGGCTACCTACATTTTTTAGACACCAAATTAAAAATTGTCAAAGCTGGCTGTGTATCAGTCTCGATGTAGTTTTTCTTAGCTAGGGGTCACTCTGCTGGGTCACTCATATATATCGTAGCCTTATCCGTTACAGTAATCAGATATATAGGTGGGCAAGTGCCCAGTGCTAAAAATAGGATCATAAAAACTCATTTCTAATATCACTCAACTTCAAGAAACATCAAACAGTGCAGTTCGAACAAAACTTAACCTTAAAAATTACTATGCCTCAATTTTGCATTGGAATAATGTTAATCTGTAAAATACAAAGTTTCAACCGCTGTGAAAATTAAAATAAAATAATATACCGTGGTTAAAATAAACAAATAAATGGAAAATAACTTTTTAAACAAATTTCGTGACTTTAACTGTTTTCGTCAAAAAATTTTTGGTTGCCAATTTTGCAGAATTGTGCAAAATATGTGCAAAATTTTTTCTTATGTCAATGTACCAAAATTACTATAGCTATCACAAAATTGGAAAGTGGACCTTGCCAAAATTTAATCTTGCATTTTACCAAAATTAAGAACAAAAAAAATAACAGTAATACAGTGTAACATGCTATTAGCTATATATATCCCTTCCTAGCTAGTTATGTAATATATATATGCAATAATAATTTCTAACAAAAAGTCAAAGCCAGTCATTATATAATTGAAGTGTGTATTTTATTTTCAATCGATTTCATATGTGCTTTTTTTTATATAGCTAGTTAGCTATACTTTGCAAATAAATTCTATATTAAATGCTCTACCACGTTAATCCATGTCAAACTTGCAGATCCATAGCTATATAGCTAGCTATAGCTTATACTGTAGGAAAACGTCCTTCAATTCTAGCTAGCTGTAATTTTTATTTCTCCTTGCCAAAGCGCACTGACAATGATAGAATAGTGTTTCTTTTTAACCATTACTTTATTCCTCACAACACAAAATGTATGGTATATGTAGCTTGCTACAACTAGCTAGCTAGCTGCTAAAACCAACATCATCAACAATGTCCTCTCTTGTCTCTCTGTAAAAGTCAGTAATTTAAGTTTTCTTCGATTCCAACATCTTACCCGTGTCAATATACCACAAAAAGGCCTAGCAACACCATTTAAACGTGTTATTAAAAGGTAAAACGTCAGTTAAAAGCAAAAAATTAGTTGAAGAAACATCAGGCAGGATTTTGCATTTCTGCCTCTTTTCGCAACACTAACCAGAATAGTTATGAAAAACTGACCATGAAAATTATTTGGGCTATCGAAACAAAAGAAAACAAGTCAAAAATTTGTCCCTACAAAGCGCTTCGCTAGTGCCCAGACCTGCGCGGTATGAAACTCCGTAATTATCATAGTTCCTGAGTTCCTGTTTTAACCATTTTCAGGAACACCGATAGACGATTTTTGACAGTTTATATCAATTTTGACAGTTATATCAATTTTGACAGTATATCAATTTTGACAAAGTTACATATGTGCAAAAAACATTAAGAGCAATTTTCATGTTTGAAATACGTCAGAGTTTAAGTGTTATGTTAGGGGCTAAATAAAAATTTGTGCCATGTTTGATTGGTGCAACCCAGTTTCATATTTGCGAATTTTTTGAACGCACTATCTCACAGATAGAGAATAAGAAATCTTACATAATTGTATTGTAAAATTCTGTTGCAGGATGCCCATAAAAGAAAAGTACCAAATGCCAGCTGCGGGTAGGTTGATTTTACCTGGCCCTGCATGAAGACGATTAAGGTAGTTATGAAATTCAGGGATTTCTCAGAGACACTAGATCTTACCTTCTTTCTTAATGTACAACGCGACACCATGAACTAGTCAGTAATATAATAAATCTAATAAAGTAAAACCAAACATTTTTTATAACTTTAACTAGCTTTATAACAAAGTTTTGTTGGTTTACAAATATAATCGACCACGGCTAAGTGCGCCATTTTAATCTTGACCTGAAAAAGTGCTGACTAAGGAAAAAAGCCGTAATAATTATACAAAAATGTAAAAGCCAATAATATTTCAATATCCGGTCAACGATACCAGGGTATTTTTCGACGTCATCTCTCATATCAAGAAGGCAAAAAATGACGTCATCAGTACCAGCAAAGATGTCATACATATGATCTACAAAATGGAACATTCTGGTCCTGACAAAATAGAAACTCTAGTATGCTTATATACACATACTGTTTACTATATGTTCATTGTATTCTAAATATGAAAAAATTTCGAGAAAATACACCCAAATGCCTGAAAATTCCATGAAACAAATAGTTGACAGAATTAAGATGTTGAGGACATCACTCACGCTTCATTCATCAAGTTTTTGCAGAGTTCATTTTTATCATCTTTTACCTTTGTAAATTAAATAAGAATTATATAAAGGAAGCAATAAAATTATGTTAAAGTTCGTAACATTACTTGGATAACATGTCATAAAATTTGTTTAAAAAATCAAAAAAAAAAATCGATCGACATAAATGTTATGTTTCAACTTTTGGGTCATGCATGAGCCGTGATAATAATACAGTAGAGATTTCTATTGCATGAAACATACAAAATATCCAATGTTCCCTTGATAATAAATAATTAATTAAACAATTAAGTGATTAAGCGAGCACAAAGAAGCCGACGTAATAGGTGTACAGGTTTCTCTTCCTGTGGAAACCTCTCTTTTATTTTTTCTAATCACCTTTGTCTGACGTAAAACTTGAAAGTTGTTCCCGTCAGAAACATGAGATATCATAAGGAATAAGTATATGGTCACTGACTGCGGAAAGTTGTAAGATGTCAGATTCCTAAATGTTCACAGAAATTCGTATGAGAAATCAATACTCTAGGATTTTAAAAAGATAACGTCGTATTTAATACTAGCAAAAAGGACTGTCCTCTATCTTACACATATATTTTCTTGTAACAAATACATGACACAGAATGAGGCTCAAACACGAAATCGAGGCTAAACATGGAACCATTGCTATGTGGATACCACAAAAGTGTTTTAGTTCAGGAAGAGACAAGCGACATGGGTTTTTAATTTAAACTTAGGAATGACCATGCTCGAGTTCTCACAAAAAGAAACAACTTGTAAACAACATTCAGCCTGAAGTGAAAAAATAAGTAAGCAGAAGTTGAGCCTGTCAAATAAAAAAGCAACATTTATATAAAAAACACTCAATTTTTAATAGATACGTTCTGAAGAATGGACACAAATGAAGATGATTTCTACTTAGTATTTCAGAATTGGAATCTTGCCTAGTTGTGTGTGGCCATTTAAGTGCCATCAAAAAGTAATGGAACTTTCTTGGTTGATGTGGTAAACCAAATTGCTTTTGTAATTTGTTAAATTTGTATTTAGCTTGATACTTACCTTTTATTCATCCTGCAATGTTAGCTACCTTTAATTGAGCTTTGTCATTTATTTAAAAATTACTTCTGACATTTCATAATTTTCAACTTAAATACAACGTGTTTATGAGTCATCCTTGAGTTGCTTAAAATGTTTGTTTGTTTTCAGTTGATAGATTTGATAGCTTGGAAAGATACGACAAGTTATGTACGTTCTTTCTGTCTTTTGATTAAAAAAAATGGCAGATGAAGAGGACATATTGGCGCTTTTTGCGATAACTGCGCAATAAGGAGTGAAAGAAAAATTAAAAAACGAAAAAACAGGGGAGGGGACAAAATAGCGACTAGCTAATAAGACGTCAAATTAAAGGTCTTTATATAATATAATTAGGTCTTTATAATACTTTAGTTCAGGACCTTCTGCTGGAAGAAGAGTTACTTGACTCAAATTCTTCAAGGAACAATTTACTTTACTCACTTACTCATGTCACGGGAGAATGCTATAAATTCGGAAAAAATAAACATAATGGCTGCTTATTTTGAAAAAGTTTGGGTTAAATTTTTTATTCTTAACAGCATAACAGCTAGGTACAAGGTTTTTGTTTTTAGACCCATTGTTCTGAAGGAACAAGACATAAATTAAATTTGAGGTGAGCTCTGACATAAAGTCCCGATGTATTTCACTCAACCACTAAAATATCTACAAAAAATGCCTCTTACTTTTTGAAAATCTCTAGCTATACAAAATGTTTTTAACACAAAGCATGTTTGATAAAATAGAAAACATGAACTAGATAATAAAAATCATGCTAGTAATGTCATAAGGGACATGAAATTCCCAAATCGTAGTAATTAAAAATATTAATTTTAATTACTTGCATTATAATCCCACCACGTAGTAAACGTGCACACGACTTGATCACCTATAGAGAGATTACAGTAAAAAAAAAACTGAATGATTAGATGTCTATCTAAATTATATAAGCCCAAACCTAGAAGATATATATTTTTATATGCAACTCATACCACTCATAACACTCATACCCACTTTCTCTTAATGCTGGCTAAGTATTAGTTTACCAATTATATGTTATAGCTTACTGCTATTAGGTTTCTTAGCTAGTGTCTGTCAATAGTTATGTCTGCTAAATGATTTTGTTTGAGCTGTCAGACTTCTGAGTATGAATTATGAAAGATGTAGCTAGCCACAAAATCTAAAGCCTATACAGAAGCCGTAGGAAGATATTTTTTTGAAAATTCGGTAAACTTATAAGTAATTTATATTTCAGGGATTAGCCTCACTAATGTCGAGGGACATACCTTGTCAGTTGTTTCAAGGAAGTAACACAAAGGCGGTGCTTAAGTGCTTAAACCTTCCATATGACCTACAGACACCTTTGTAATTTTTACCCAACTAGATAATGGCCTAATGTGGGGATCGAACCCACAACCTATGTGTCTAAGGCACCACTGACTGTGCTACCGATCCCCAAACATCATATATAAATAAATAATTAAGATCTTTGTTTCAGATAAGCCTTATATCAAAATATATAACTTAGTTTAAATAAATAAGCCCCCACTCTGAAATAAGTGGAGGTACTTGTTGTTTTAAGGCGGAAAATTTTATAAACTTTTTGAAATAATTTCAAATCGTGTGGGAATTTTGGTGTCGGCGGCAAAAAAACATAATTTTCGTTCAAGTTTAAAGTCTTACAACTCTGTAAATATTAAATTAATGACTTGAAACATGGTATGGTAGAATTTTAGACTGGTTTAATGAAATAGACTGAAAAACAATTTGAATTGTAATCGTAGTCCCTGAGTTCCTGAATTTAGGTGTTTCCAGAGACGCCGATAAGCCATTTTTGACAGCATGTCAATCTTGACAAAGTTACATGTGCAGAAAATATTAAAAGCAATTCTTATGCCTGAGAAAAGTCATAGGTCAAATTAAAATGTGTTTTAGGTTTGGGGCGGAATGCTTTATCCAGTCCTGAGAAATTCGGCTTGCCTTAATTACGCCATTAAAAATAGGGGTAAATATATCCCTATGGACTTATTCAGTCATTTACAGTAACCGAAAGAACTCATAGCTTAAGATTTTGCAGCTTAATTTTTGAAATAAACTTTCATGGATGAACAATCAAAGTCTGTACTGAATAAACTTTCATGAATGATCGTTCTTAAAAGTTTTGTAAGACATACCTTTCCGTCAAAGGCTAGGTTCAAATTTTTTGAATGAGGACCATATGCAACACCGAAAGAACTAATTTTAGTAGAATTAGCTTTTATAAAACCGTGCAAGTTGTTTTTCATGGTAACTTAAGGGCAGGAATGTATGTGATATACCAAAATAACTGATTTTTTGTTGATTTAGAGTTTGTTATTTTATTAGAGAGAAAGCTAGTAAACAATGTGTTTCTATCAATCAAAAACAATTTTAGTAAGAGATCACTGGAGATGGAGTAACAATGTGTTCCTATCAATCAAAAACAATTTAGTAAGAGATCATTGGAGATGGAGAAACAATGTGTTTCTATCCATCAAAAACAATTTAGTAAGAGATCATTGGAGATGGAGAAACAATGTGTTCCTATCCATCAAAAACAATTTAGTAAGAGAACACTGGAGGTGGAGTAACAATGTGTTCCTACCATCAAAAACAATTTAGTAAGAGATCATTGGAGATGGAGTAACAAAGTGTTTCTATCCATCAAAAACAATTTGTAAGAGATCACTGGAGGTGGAGTAACAATGTGTTCCCATCCTTCAAAAACAATTTAGTAAGAGTCACTGGAGGTGGAGTAACAATGTGTTCCTATCAATCAAAAACAATTTAGTAAGAGATCATTGGAGATGGAGAAACAATGTGTTCCTATCCATCAAAAACGATTTGTAAGAGATCACTGGAGGTGGAGTAACAATGTGTTCCTATCCATCAAAGACAACTTAGTAAGAGATCACTGAAGATGGAGTAACAATGTGTTTCTATCCATCAAAACAATTTAGAAAGAGTCACTGGAGGTGGAGTAACAATGTGTTTCTATCCATCAAAACAATTTAGTAAGAGTCACTGGAGGTGGAGTAACAATGTGTTTCTATCCATCAAAGACAATTTAGTAAGAGATCACTGGAGATGGAGTAACAAAGTGTTTCCATCCATCAAAACAATTTAGTAAGAGATCACTGGAGATGGAGTAACAATGTGTTCCCATCCATCAAAAACAATTTAGTAAGAGGTCACTGGAGATGGAGAAACAATGTGTTCCTATCCTTCAAAGACAATTTAGTAAGAGATCACTGGAGATGGAGTAACAAAGTGTTTCCATCCATCAAAAACAATTTAGTAAGAGTCACTGGAGATGGAGAAACAATGTGTTCCTATCCATCAAAAACAATTTAGTAAGAGATCACTGGAGGTGGAGTAACAATGTGTTCCCATCCATCAAAAACAATTTAGTAAGAGTCACTGGAGATGGAGTAACAATGTGTTCATATCCATCAAAAACAATTTAGTAAGAGATCACTGGAGATTGAGTAACAATGTGTGTCTATCCATCAAAGACAATTTAGTAAGAGATCACTGGAGATGGAGTAACAATGTGTTCATATCCATCAAAAACGATTTGTAAGAGATCACTGGAGGTGGAGTAACAATGTGTTCCCATCCATCAAAAACAATTTAGTAAGAGATCATTGGAGATGGAGAAACAATGTGTTCCTATCCATCAAAAACGATTTGTAAGAGATCACTGGAGATGGAGTAACAATGTGTTCATATCCATCAAAAACGATTTGTAAGAGATCACTGGAGGTGGAGTAACAATGTGTTCCTATCAATCAAAAACAATTTAGTAAGAGATCATTGGAGATGGAGAAACAATGTGTTCCTATCCATCAAAAACGATTTGTAAGAGATCACTGGAGATGGAGTAACAAAGTGTTTCTATCCATCAAAAACAATTTGTAAGAGATCACTGGAGGTGGAGTAACAATGTGTTCCTATCCATCAAAAACAATTTAGTAAGAGATCACTGAAGATGGAGTAACAAAGTGTTTCTATCCATCAAAAACAATTTGTAAGAGTCACTGGAGGTGGAGTAACAATGTGTTCCTATCAATCAAAAACAATTTAGTAAGAGATCATTGGAGATGGAGAAACAATGTGTTCCTATCCATCAAAAACGATTTGTAAGAGATCACTGGAGGTGGAGTAACAATGTGTTCCTAACCATCAAAAACAATTTAGTAAGAGATCACTGGAGGTGAAGTAACAATGTGTTTCTATCCATCAAAACAATTTAGTAAGAGATCACTGGAGATGGAGTAACAATATGTTCCTATCCATCAAAAACAATTTAGTAAGAGATCACTGGAGATGGAGTAACAATAGCTAGCATTGTTAGCTTATAATTAAAAAGCTATTTTAAATCTTGAAATTTTATGTAGCTACCTAAAATATTTACGCTGTTGATAAACCGTATGTTTACGTATTTGTGCCAATTTTACAATGTTTTTAACATTACAACCTGGCTGGTTGACAAACATACTACTTCAGTCATCACAAAGTTTTCACGGAAAATTATAAAAATAACATTTTCTGAAAATTTTAAAGTTTGCTAGCCTCAGCCGGTTACGTCTATTTATTATTACAGCTAATATTTTTCGACAGAATCCTTATTCCAGCATATCTGCGTTTTTTTTCGTGTACTAGCTATATCTTTCACTTTTTACTCTCCACGCTCCATCACCTTGTTTTAAAATCAAACAAACTCTGTCTAACTTGCCGTTTCCATTCAAAACGCGCCTACACCAGAGCGCTAGGGATGAGGTTGCCTTGCAGTAAAACAACCAGTATAATCTAACGTGAAACCGACTGTTCTTTCTTTTAAGCCTTTTTTCATTCTGATTTGTTCTTCTATTTTTTGTTCTAAAAAGTATTATTACAACCTCAGAATGTGGTCTCATTTTGTATTTATTTTCATTTTTTCTAATTTTTTCACAATGGAGCCAATATGAATATTATTTCGCAGTATTGTAGGTGAGAAACGAAACGACCACAAGCTAAAAAAATAAATATATTGATCCTATGTCTAGATAATATTTATTTTCAAATTTACATCCATTTTACGAACCAAAATCAGCCAGTTACATAAGTACTTCTCTTTATTTACACCAGAAGCTACCATTTTGATTTTTTTTCCCACAACAAGGAAAATCTCTGCCTGACCGCGCCACATGGGTAAGGTTAGCTAATGGTATTTTCACTGAACATGCTGATGACGTCACACAAAAAATGCTGACTTTAGAGCACAAAAATAATTATGCTAATTTATTTATTTTCTTTCATACTGCAATTGCGCCAAGTTTTATATCAAAGTATAACTCTGTCAGAATTTATAGACACGCACAAACCTACAAGGGTCGTAGCTAAAACCCACACCTAACATCGTTGCCAGTTACTCAATAATTTTAGTTACATATTAAAAATAGTTATTTAATTTTTATCAAAATATAATTCGTGTTGCAGAAAGCGACTCATATCCTATTGGTTTGGCTTTCCTTCTGCCCAATTTTTTTAAATTTGATCTCATGCGTACCATAAGGGTAATCATCTTTTGCGGAAGAAATATTAGCGGAACTTATTTTTACGGCGACTAAAATTTTCCGAAAGTGGATGCCAAAGGTTTAGTAATTTTGGTAAAGGCAAATCAGTATTTTGCCTAAATTCCCCTTTAGAAATAAAAGTATTTTCAAACATATCATTCCCCCGCTCCCTACAAGGAGAGGTTTGCTCGATACTAACCTGGCATCATTCAATTTACAAATCTAAATGTGACATTGCTATTCTCAGCCGGAAAATTTTTGTTCTGTAAGTTTCGTTTCAAACCGCCGCGGTTTCTGTTGGCTTAAAGAAGGTTCAACCATTCTATTTTAGGACTAAAGTGTCGAAAAGACGAAAAATATGAAACAGCAAAATGTATAATCCAGAGAATTTAGTTAAAGTAATTACATTTGAACTTTCATCGCGATATTTAAACTTTTATCGCGATATTTAAACTGTCATCGCGATATTCAAACTTTCATCGCGATATTTAAACTTCTGTCGCGATAGCAAGTCACTAGAATATCTGCGCCATCTCATAATCATTATCACATAAAAATATTATACCTAATGAAAGAAACATAGCTAGTAAAAGGTCATAAAAACCCACAATTGTCCTTCTTTAAAGAATATTAAAATGAGATTGAAATTTCTCCAGCTTTCAGCTAACTACTGAGAATTTATAATATCAAAAGTTTAAGTTAAAAAAAACATTTTTGGAATTTCAATCCATAGTTTTTTTTCATAACGGCAAGTATGGCGAACAATAAGAAGCTAATAAATTTTATCGAATTTCAGGGACATGCCATCATGGAGGGTGGTGTACCCTCCGAAACATTGAAGATAAATAAATATAAACGTCTTTCTTTTCATAATGACATACGCAATTTGACTTAAAAAAAAATAGATGAAAAAATATTTTAAACTAACATTTTGGGATTTATTCAACAATAATGTGATGATAATAATAATTTCATTACATTTTTATTACTTTTCTTTATAGTTTATGCATAAATTCAAAAAATTCAAAAACTAGGTCATGCAAGAAAAGTAACTATTCTTTATCTTCTTTCATCCCAATTACACATTTTAATAAACAATCCGAAAAATAAGGAGGTAACCAGGCTAACATTCATCTGGTTAAAAAATAATTAGAAGAACATATCAACAAGTTAAGAGATACTAGTCAAGCACAATAACAACAACAACAATAACAACACTCTGTCAATATCCAATTTTCGATCAAAGTCAACAGTGTTTTTAGTGAATGTACCGTTATACTTTTACATGTTCATGTTAAAAAGGTGATCCAACTTTTAGAGCTATGTTTACTTTACACAAATTTTAGAAAGAAAAATAAATTGCCTTATAGCACTTTGAGACTGGATTCTCGGAATAAAACTGAGGCTCATAGTAAAAATTAAATTTTATTTATCAAAAGCATGTTGCTACGTTTTTTTTTTAAAGAAACACAAATTAAAGAAAGATTAGGCGAGGTTTTGAGTACTTTTTTAACCTATAACTTGCGAAACAACAGGAAACTTAAACAAGTGAATTGATAATGGACATAATCTCTGCGGGAAAAGCATTTTAAAGCTATACACGTATTGTTTTTATTAGCAACTTTACTTTTAACCCGGTACTTAGGCTGCGAAAACCTGCCTTATAATTATTAGTTACTTAACAGTTTCACATACAAAAGATGTACATTCGAAAATTATCAAAAACACAGCTCAGAATTAAGACAATTTACTTAAAATTGTTTTATTTGATGCCATAAGCCCTCTCCAAATAATTCTCCGCCCCTCCTTCTTTAATTAATCTCCCATTCAAAAATAATTTCTGACAAATAAGCGCCACCTTAAGCCCACATTGTAACTGTATTGATTACAATGATTGCTTTACAGAAACAAGCACAAAACACAATATCACGTATGTTTGTGCAAGTAACTGTGCTAGCTACAGACGAATAACAATTTATCAACTTTTAAACTTTTAAATGTTTCAAGAGAGAAGTTCCCCTTTCGCTTTGATCTTGTTTTGATTTTTCCCTCCAATATATTAAACAATTTGAATGCGTTATTGTTTTGTGGTTTTAAGAATATATTTGAAACATAGTCTTACAATTTGCCAATTTATTTAAGGCTTAATTCTAATAATCACCCCCTCTCCAAATTAGCCCCTACCCTCAAAATCATGCCTGACAAATATAACCCGGGCTTAATCAAGTATTTACGGTAATGGCCGCACAGCACATGACAATTCGTCGGGAAAAGGAAAGAAGTGTTTTATAAATGAGTGTTGACAATTATAGAAGAGAAAATAAACATTTGAATCTTTCTGCATTTGAGTTTGTGAAATGTATTTTTATTAACTCGGATAAAAACATAAATTATTGATCACTTATACTGAAGTTTCATAGCAATATTACTAATGTCGAGTAGCATGTCTTCTATCGTGCATCTTGTTGTCAGCATTGACTACATACCTTATCGGGGGAAAAAAAGTCGGGGGGGAATTTCGTCGGTTTAAAATTTAGTCGGGGAAAAATTAAGTCACTTTTAATAAATTTCACTTTTCCCCCGACTAATTTTTCAAATAAGTCACTTTTCCCCGACTAATTTTTGATATTCATGTAGATAACCTCACAAGGGAATTTGAATCAATTTTTTTTATTTTTCTATGTATGTTTTTCATACAAAAACAACTACGAGAATAAGTAAAATGTTGTTTCTTTTTGTTTCCATTATGTTTTTTATGTCTCCCCGATCCTTTTTTGTAATCTTCCTTGCAATTTATTAAGGTAGTAACAAAGAGAAAAAACGTTTAGGATAAAAGAAAAAGGTCGGGGTATATTCTTAGTCGGGTATGAAAAAGTCGGGTAAAATTACTACTCGGGAAAAAATAATCGGGGGAAATTTTGGTCGGGGAAAAATTAAGTCACTTGCAAAAAATTTAGTCACTTTTCCCCGACTTTTTTTTCCCCGATAAGGTACATGATTATGATATGGAGGACTATATTCATGTAATTTCTAATTTAAACATTAAATGCGAACACGGAATTAGGAAAGAAGCAATAGCTGGCTTTAATCATTCCTGCTTGGCATATCACAAGACAGACTCGTAATAAGAAAGTCAACAAAAATTTTGATTTGGGCCATCAAATTTTCCCTACAAGTGCTTTTCCAGTGCGCATATGTGTCTTTAGGAAAGAATGTAAAATTCAAAAGGTAAAACTCTAATGCAGAAATACATGCTTTTGCGAAAAAACGTACCTCTTAATCTATGAAAAAGGTGAAAATATTTTATATTTTTTGACTGCTTTATTGTCTTTCGTTGTGTAAATATATATATATTTGAAGTAAAACATCAAGGTAAAAGTTAACCTCAAAACTAAAATTTTAACTTTAAAAAATTGTTCCGCTTTTATTTGAGCGAATTATGTTATTGTTCTGCGCACATGCTTCTGATGTTTTTCCTTTATTTACTCTGTCACTTGTTCAAATTTATTGCGTTTTTATAAACTTTAAAATATACACCACAACTAAATTGGTAGGAAATAATATTTCAAAGAATGCGTCTTGTGAAATATTACATGGACTGGATAAAGCTGGATATTCAAAGCTAACGGATATGTCACATCTTCTTATTATTATTATTGAAATTATTTACCCAGGATAACCTCTTCAGTTCCTATTGGTACTGCTATCAACGAGGGTCCTGCCAAGGGGGTCCTAGCGCATTTAAAGCTCCCATTTGAGCTACGAAAGTCGTGCAAGCACAGCAATCGCTCAACTAGACAACCGCCTAAGATATCAATCCTATTCTCATGCTGAACGCTAAGCAGAAAGGATAGATTCACACTTTTATAGTCTCTGGCATGACTCGGCCGGGGTTTGAACCCAAGACCTCCCGCACTGGAAGCGAACGCTCTACCACAAGGCTATCAGTCGGTTACTTCATATTCTGCGTTACTTCATATTCAAACTGTACCCTTAGATCATGCTTTAATGGAAATATTGTCCGACTTTGGAATGTACTACATTGGAGAGAATTAAATAGCATTTTAAACTATCCTTAAATCAAAAAGTAGATAGATAGGTAGACAAGTAGATTTATAAGTAGATAAGTAGATAAATAGATAGGCAGCTACAGATATACTTCTAAAACAAATTTACTAACCAGCAGCCTGTAACTTCAATATCAAACGTTGTATTTTTGACCAATTAATGTTCTTAAGACAAATTTTTAAAACGAACCACCAAAAACTTCAACTAGATATTCAACAAAACACGCTGCAAGCTTAACTGTAATGTTTTGATGAAAAGGTTTGCGCAATATAATGGAGCTTAATAAAATAACGATGAAAACCACGGTGAATTTCTTAGATTTTTTTGGGAGATACGATTAACTCTTTAATAATATGGCCACGAGAGTTTTTTCGACACAATCATGATCTCCGCCTTGTTGTCTTGATTTGTCGTGTCCATTTTTTTGGCAAACACAATTTTAATAATGTAAAAACGTATGCACGGATTCAACAGGTGAAAAAAATTGTTTGAACATTTATCGGTGGCAGCCCTTTGCCTCAAGAAGTTTTTCAGTAGGAATAATGTTTAATATCGATAGATTCGTACTGTTGAAAACTTCCTTTTTTAAACTTTTTTTTTTTTTCGTTACTGATTTTTTCTTTGCATGAACTATTATTTAGAAGTTACAAAAGTTATTCTTCGAAGTCAGAGGGAGACTTTGTCAAAATTTCAGTACTAAATAACATCAAAATTTAATAATCAAACTGATTGTCAACTAAAGTGAAACACTGACCCTGCAGCATCCATCACAATTGATTGAATAAAAAGGATTTCGAGAGTTAAAAATGATTCACAATACAAGGCTGGTACCTCAGGGATTCAAAGAACGTTTTAATAGATAAGTTTTCATCCGTGAAACAGTATTTTTTTTTAAACCTGTCCGATCAAACTTCAAATTCAAAAGCTAAATTATTACGACTCGTATGAAGCAAGAATTACAAATTGTGATTATACGAACAGTGACATGAGAGTGTGATGAGAAACATATTAGAAGTCAGATAATAAATACTTATTACTAAATGTGGTTGAATTATTTGCAATCTAATTATTTCTCTTGTGAGCTCGACCATGTTTTATCTATATTATTATACCCGTATACGTTTGTCTGTCACGCAAAATGGTACCGCAAATAGCGAGAGGCACGCAATGCAGTATAAAAAAACAGTCGAATCTGTGGATTTTTTTACGGGCCACCAACTAGTTATCAATATTTCTGAAAATACATGTACGTGAATGTAAGAGACGCAACTAATTAAGCCAGGGTACCCCACTCACACCACCAGATATATTTTTGAAACATTAAGTTTAAAATTGCAGAAGTAACCTTTTGAATAAACGAGTCAACTTTTAAAACAAATATAAATTGATCACCTGTTTGGTTGACCTCGTAAGCCAAAAAAATAGTGATTAGTTTTTGATCGCATTTATAAACGATGCACGCAAGGTTTCCATTCTGTCACAAAATAAAGTTTAGCATTTTTACTACTGTCTTTAGCTTTTAGCCAATCACGAAGCACGATATACATCATATTCGGAGTGAAATTTCCAATATGCGGATGCAAAATATTGAAAAGCTTTTCATCATGGCAGGAACTGGCCGAGTTTTTTTTACCAAATAATCAACAATAAAGTGTTGTGTTTAGTTCATTTATTCATGCCGAAGATAAATGCAGCTCAGAATGGGGAATTTTTTTCGTGGTAATGATAAACTAGTTATCTAACCAGTTATTGAGGTCATCCAAAAATCCTTAAACCTTAATATCTCTGTTCATCGGAAGCACAAATTCCTATAAATTTTCATGATCAGCGTTTCATGTTGTAGATGTCGAATAGGTTCCATGTCACTTGACTTACCCGAGCTTGTATAGAGGACGTGTACGAACAACTCGGGCTACTTAAGGCCAGTCCTTTTTTATTTCGGGGCCATTTTCAATATCTCAAGTTATGAAGAAAAAAAACGCGGGTAAAGGGCTTTTGGCCTATGACGTCATCTAAATTTTTCAGAAAAATTGAATTCTGCGTTTTACTTTACATATAATGATATGGTGCCCAATAAATTATGCCAGATTCTTCATAACTTGAGATATTGAAAATGACCCCGAAATAAAAAAGGACTGGCCTTAAGTAGCCCGAGAAGCGTGTTCGTTCGAGGAGTAAAACAGATGTAAATAAATTTAAGAAATATAAATGAATCATCTGTGATTAGTTCACTGTTTATTTATTACGCGGCGTATTTTCCGCGGTATAGAAAACAGAGATAAAATTAACAAAGGTCTATATACATGTTTTGTACATTGGCGGGTGATTAATGGCTAGAAATAACATTTAAAAATAAAAATGTAATTATAAAGAGAAGAATGAAGCCTCAACAATGCAAAGAAGAGAATAAAGTACATTACTATCCGACGTGCGATTTTTTTAATTAAAAACGGTGCATAATTCAGTACCAAAACTATCTGTGGTCTGTACAAAATGTTGTAGAACTGTGCAAACCGTGTAACTTTTTTCAACAGAAATTCACTCTGGTCTGGTTTTTGTAATTTCACCGTAGCTACTTCTGTTTTTTTCATGTCAGCTCATCTGTATTTTTAATATGACTGCGGTCGTGAGGGAACGGTAATGGGAAATTGGATGAACTTAAATTTGACGCATGACGCAGATTTCTAGATCCCTGAAATTTATTTTGATGAATTCCGGTTACGGTAGGAAGTTCTATGGCGGATTAGCGAGCAAAGTTTTGCAACCCTAACCCTGTCCCATTTGTAAACGCTGCCTATACGAAACATAAAAACGAATAAAACTACTGTCTTATTCTGTATTTAGTTTGTTTTTGTTTTTTAAAACAAGTTTTACTTAGTTGAAACTTCTTATAAACGCAGTCATATAGGAAAAAAATCGTTTTCGGACAAAGGGGGGGGGGGAGAGAAGTCTTAGTGTTTTCGGGGTGACCATGGTTAGCCCTAAAGGTTAGAAAAGTTAGCAAAAAGCTGAGATGATGTAAAAACTGTGCGATTATGTTTTTTATGAGAACCTAGTTTCTCTAAAGAGCGTTGAGAACCTAATTTCTCTAAGAGCGTTGATGCTGCAAATATGCAAATATAAGAACATTTTAAGAATGTACTCAGCCTGAATTCCAACCTTCATATAGATTAGAAACAAAATAATGCAAGTCAACAATTACTTAAAACAAGTATTTCTGAATAGATGATTTGCGGCGTGACGTAATGTTTTGATTTTGCATCGAGAACAATGGACATGTGCACGCAAATGCACAGGCAAGAAATATAAACAATAGACCGCAACGAACAAAAATATTAAGTGAAAAAAACAATGACGCTAAAATCGGAAAAGATTCTGCTCTTAAACAGAGAAGATAATAGTTGAGGAAAACAATTCCAATACATTTTCAATCTATTAAAAATCTATAAATTAGCGTATAGTCAATTTGGCCTATATGATCCTTCTTTTCTTGCCTGTCAGACTTTCCGCGCGTATACGGAATTTTGTAAACATTTGCAACTCACCTATAGACATTTTTTACAACAACATAACTTCCACATCATCCAACTTTTTCAATCCAAAAATATGTTCATCACCATCTATGAATCTAACCACCGGAATTGGACCGGAGCGTATCTTTTCTTCTATGACGATCAATAACTGTTCAGTTAGTGAAGATTTAATAATGCGTTCGCTTCAAAACTTACGTAATACGCAGGTCCAGAACTTTGGTACATTGTTGAAATAGCAAATCGCAACTAACTATTTTGCAAATGATAGTTTAAACAAAGCTCGAGAAGCCCTAACCTGCAGATGTTGTTGATACGACAATTTTCTGTGGTACACTGTATTTCGTATTTGTTCTGTAAAAATTCATCTTCAGCAAAAATAATTTATTGCAGTTTTTCTTAAGAACTTAATATTACCAAAAAAAACACGAACAAGCACTATCTTTGAGTTTTATGCGAAACATGCAATAACAGCTAAGAATTTTGAATTCTGTAGCACATTGTAAAAACAGTATAAATTGGGAAAACTTATTGATTCCAACTTGAATGACAAAACTTCAGTAAATTAAACTGTAGTCATCTTTGTGTCACATGTTGTTAGGAGAAGCAACTGAATAGGTACGGTGGAACGCCATTGCCCATCGTGTACTGTTTCATTGTCAGGGTTGATGTCGGAGTGCATTTGCAGTACGGTAATGTTGAAAAAACAGATAAAACCACTATATCCAAAAATATAATAGATAATAAAAAACCCGAACTTTGAATGTATGCTGAGCCTGATTTAAAATTCCTGAAGCTGATTAAAAAAATTCCCTGATCCTGAATATAAAAACCTGAACGTAAATATACAAATTCTGAACCTGAATAAAAAATCGCTGAACCTGAATGGCAATAGTTAAACCTGAACCAATATTCTTGATCTCAATTTTGGTACAAAAGACAACCATACCCTTGAGGACCAATGAATTTGGTTGAGAGTGACACGAGGCATTTTCGTGGCTTTTTAGCCTAAATACCAACAACTTAGTAGCATCTGGGCTCTTTGGTGTCTCTGTATCATCAAGCGATTATACAGTTTTCGCCTAACGTGGTGGCGGAAATCAAACATCTGCAATGTTCGTTGAGCCCAGAATATTAATGCAAAATGAGTTATTTATAAAATAATAGGTTTTTGCACCTTGTGTTTTACAAGATGAGTTCTATCAACAGCTAAAAATTCAGTACCGCTACACTAGACTGATATCATTCGGTATACTTCGGAAAATTTGAGAATTTAAACTTTTTTGAATAATGGTCTTTAATACAGTTGAACTCATGTAATTCGACTCTTCAGGGGGTCTCACGATTTGGTCGAATTACATGAGTTGTCGAATTAAAGGAGTTTTGTTGAAGGGTTTCATTCTGAAGGGACCGAAGAATTTGGTCGATTTACATGATTTGTCGATTTATGGGAGGTCGATTTACATGAGTTCAACTGTAATACAATTGTAATTAAAGAAAAATGAACGTAATATTTTGTGAAATTTCCAAAAAAATTTTAAAAGAAATTTCGGCGAATCACTTTTACAGATTTTGCGCAAATTAGTGAAAATTACTAATGCCACAAGTATTACGCGCAAGGTACTTGGGTTTAAACAGAGATTCAAATTTCGTAAGAAAAAACATAGATCAAAGTTAACTTACGGATGTGCGACCACGTCGTCATTAATACACACGATGTTCAGCTACCATAGGATTTTGTAAAGCACAAGTTCTACACGAGCTATACAAGAAATAACAAGAGTTAGTTGATAGTATGGAATTCATCTGAAAATTTGTACATCAGCATGTTACATGAAAATTAATTAGAATGCTTTCTGCTTGCATCAACAATAGTTCCCGCCTTTTTCAGTGAAGTTACATGTGCATGCAGTTGTAATGAAACATGTTACACAAAGATTGACATAGGAACAAGACATATATATTAGGATTCAAAAGGATAAACACTTTCTTGCAAGAATACTGTTGTTTATAACTTAAAGATAATTAACCAAGTGCGTTTGCAACTTTTATTTAGTTTATCGGATAAGGAAGTTAGATCTTGACAGACGACTTCAAAACGATTTTTGTCGTTTACATGCATGCTGCATACATTTCCTAATTTTGGTTAGGGAGGTGCAAATCTCTCTTTCTTGTTTCCAATTCTGTTAAAATCGATCCGTTTTTTGCCAGCGTGTGTCACATACAATGTTTTTAAAAAATTGAAAAGTTTAAACAGCCATATATGAAAGGTAAGCAACTTCTCTATCGAAGTCATGTATGGCCTGACAGACTTCGTCAAAAAATTGGCATTTAGGTAGTTACCTTGTTTGTAATAAATTTTCGTGCGTAGCTCTATTCGCGGACTAGCGCGAAAGTTAATTAAGGAAAGAGTATGGCTAGATGGCGGAAGAAGACGGGTGACTCCACTCCCATTGTGTCATCAATAAATCTTTGCCAAAGTCTAAATATACCGCAGATTTGCTGTGGAGGCGAAAACGTTTGAAACTCAAGCCGGAGCTGCAAAGAAGAAGAAGAATGTACAAGACTTAGTATAGATATTGCGCGCGAATTTATACGCGTGCAATATCTATACTAAGTCTTCAACCTGTGGAACAATTCACGGAAGTTCGCTGTCGTAATTATTCCGCGTACTATTATTTCGCGACTGTTATGAAATTACTCTGCGGTAGTCATGGTCCCTGGAAAAATACACTTATAGGCACGGAAGCAATATTAACTACACGTTTTTTTTTTTTTTTATAGCATAGTTTATCGAAAGTAGTGTTATGCCGCTTTCCCGTAAAATTTATATATTTAACAATAATTTGCGCATTTTTACCGCCTGATTGGGGTTAAGAAAGAGACTTTTCTTGTAAATAGCTTTTGGAAAGCTAAATTTGACATTTTTTTACGCTTTTTGTTCAGTTAAAAACATAATAAATTACAGCCACAATTACAGCACAAAAATAATCATATAGCTTTAGACAAAATTTAGTGTTGTTATAAAAAATGTAAATATTAAAGAAACAAAATTTAAAAAATAAATTCCGAGTTCGTGTTTAGAACAAACAAAAAATCACTTACAAAATCTTCTTAAAATTTATTGTCCTTTTCTCATATCATAAAACTTGTTTTTGTTAATTTCCTTAAAAAGGCGCGAATGATTAAAACTTTTTAACGAAATAGACAACGCAATGTTAATTTCCGTAACTTTGACCGTGGACGTATTCATAACAAGAAAACTGCATCGAGGGAATAGTAGTGGTTTTTGTATAATAATTTTTAAATTAAAATAAAAAAGCTTTTTGTAAAAATAAATATTATATCGCATATTTCGTGTTTATGTGGCGCGACTTTTTTCTCGCGCACAAACAGACAGAATACGGCTATTATTAAAGAGACAGTCTACTAGGAAATTCATTTATATTTTTCTTTTATATTTTCACTTATATTTTTCTTCTAGTTACTTTTTGGACGATTTAAATTTTCGCGAAAATTAATACGCGCGAAAATTTGTTTATGGTGCTATTGTACAAACATTAATACGCGCGAAAATTTGTTTATGGTGCTATTGTACAAACATTAATACGCGCGGAAATTTGTTTATGGTGCTATTGTACAAACATTAATAGGCGCGAAAATTTGTTTATGGTGCTATTGTACAAACATTAATAGGCGCGAAAATTTGTTTATGGTGCTATTGTACAAACATTAATAGGCGCGAAAATTTGTTTATGGTGCTATTGTACAAGCATTAATAGGCGCGAAAATTTGTTTTGGTGCTATTGTACAAACATTAATATGCGCGAAAATTTGTTTATGGTGCTATTGTACAAACATTAATACGCGCGGAAATTTGTTTATGGTGCTATTGTACAAACATTATTATGCGCGAAAATTTGTTTATGATGCTATTGTACAAACATTAATACGCGCGGAAATAAGTACACATAAATATTAAATCTTCGTTTAAAAACTGGCACAAAAAAACTTTTGCTTTGCGCTCTTTTTTGCTGACAATGATAGACGCCCAAATCACAAATAAAATAGTTATAGGTAAAGGAATCTTTTTATTCTCCCGATGTTTCACTTGACCAGCAGTATCTCCAGGAATTACCATTTTTAAGCATTTGGAGTGAAGCTTCCGCATGGATAATTACGCAGTATATATATCCTTTCATTTAATTTTAAAGAATATAGAATGTGTTTAAAAAATGACACGTTCTTCAAAAATACGCAAAAAATTGTTACTCATTATGATGCAAAAAATTTAACAGCAATAATTATGTCTGGTGGTGTGGAAGGCTCCATGACATCAAGCGTCAATATAACATATGACATCAATGTAACATACCAACACTTCTCATGTTACCTTGGCAACAGCTATTACACGCCCCCGAGCATTTTCATACTGAAAGATGGCAACATATCATCAAAAGGGGAAACCACATATGGAGACACAATACTGTTTTTATGACATTGGATTACTTTTGTGCTACTCGATAATTTTCACCTGGAATAATTTTTGCGAATTTCTTGAATTTTGGTATTTTCCGCAAAACAATTTTCGCGCGAAAGCATTTAGACTGCTCTCGCCACAATCGAAATGTCTGACGGGCTTAATTTCTAGAGTACAAGAAACGTGTTTTAGTATACATCATTAGAAATGACAAATAATTAATGTGCGTATTTTTTAAAATTTTAAAAACGCATTAACTACAAGTCTTTGTTTAAAGATTTTGCAGTAGATATAAAGCTAACTTATTAACTTGTTCTGTTGTTTCAAACCTTAGGCTTTCTCTCTTGTCTTCTCGACCTACTCCAATTGTGGAGTAAGTTCCTTTCCTAATTGAATGCTGGCAAAATTATTTATTTATCTGCAAAAAGGGATTTTTACATTTTCCACTTTTATCGACCATCACCAACCTATATTTCAACTTTGGCAGATCGTTGTCGAGGATGGAGACTAAATCAATATCAGAATTGATACACAACATCTATTTTTAGTATCATTAACTTCTTCCTCTCCTTCTGTTTCATCATCTTTGTCCAACATTAAAAATTCGACGTCTTCCATGCTTCACCTTTTTTCAATAACGCAGACCGTTGTAAAGGAAATAAAAAACACAGATATTTTTTAAAAAACACTTGCAAATAAAAGGCCCTGTGGGGCTAAATTTTACATGAGCCAATTATATTCAACCAAGAGATCGGGCGTGGCACGCCGGGTAGAGTGCTTAAGAGCAAGGAGACTGTGTCGTAAATTTGAGTGCACATCTGTTGAATTATTATCCAAGACATCAACACACAGAGTACAGGCTTTCATATCTCAGTACTGGCAAAAACACGTTCCAAAGTTCCTAAATTGAACCGTAACTTCAGCTTAAATAAAATCGTAGACTTCAGCCTTTCGCTGCCATTTTAGCGGGAATACTCACTCAGCATTTGTATTTTGCGGAATGAGTTGTTTTGACAGCGCCACAAGTAAACGTAAACATTTCATGTTTCGGAAACTTTTGTTGCGTAGTACGCAGAATATGTCTCTTTGTATCAATAAACTTTATACATCCACCAGACTTTATAGTAGAATCAAAGGTGTAGCTACCTAACTAAGTTTCACATAATAGCTAAGAATATCAAAATTTTGTTGCAGACAATTTATGTGGCTACTTTCACTTTTTGAGCTAGATAGCCATTCCCAAGTTTTGTATTCAGAGCGTAATCTTCTCTAACTCAATATTTACAAAAGTGTGCTCTTATTGTTCATAGTGTGCATACCAAGTTGGCCACTTGGTATGCACCAGGTTGGCAATATGACATCTCCCCCTTTCTTCATTTATATGTCATGTACAGTTCTGTTAACTAAATCTACTGCTAGTATTTTCTCCATTGTTCTATTGGTCTCATGCGTCTCTTAGGGTATTGTTTTCGAGGGCGTGGGATGACGGCGGGTTCGTTTGTGTGGCTGCTTCCGCTTGGTTGTTCTTCTTCATTGTTTTCGTCTTCTTCCTCGATATCTGCTCCTCTTTGTTGGAAATGTGGTAGTGATGCCGTTTGGGGCAATGGTTTAAAGTGTGTGCTATTTCGTGTGATAGTATGAGAGTTGTCGGCAGCGGTTGCAGTGATCATGGAGTGGTTTTTTTGTGTGATGATGTATGGATACGGATCGAATTTTTTGATCGCATTAGGGCTTTAGTTTTGGTTAGACCCTGGTGCCCGGAGTGAGCGAGCATAACTGAGATTTTGTGTAAAGAAGCGGGCAGTACAATACGGGAGCCCTTTAGTATAACCTTTCGGTCAGCGGTGACTGTCAGTTCTTGTTTGAATTTGCTAAACAACTTCAGGTGGGTGGAGTTGACGTTTTTAAGATGTGGATGTTTATCAATTTCGTTTAAAATATGCCAGTTAGCTTCTAAAACTAAGGTCATCAGGCATTGCAAGAATTCGTCTTTCTCGGTTTCGGATTTTATTAGATCCAGAGTAATCGCGTTGGGTGTGGATATATCGGAGATAAAGTTTACGTATCTCTCATTCTTTTCGGACGGAAGACTTTTCGAGACAGGGTGACGGCTATAATAATCAGAGATGTTGTCTTCGCTCTTGACGTATTTTAAATCGAAATGGTAACCTTGGATGCTCAGAAGCATGTTTTCGATGCGTAGTGGTAGAGTGGACAGAGGTTTTTGTAGTAAGGTTACAATCGGTTTATGATCGTTGCAGATAACGAATTTTCTCCCCAGCAGGTAAAGGGCGATTGCGTTCACATGCATATTTGATACTGAGACATTCGCGCTCCACTTGCGAATATTTTTGTTCTGTTTCCGTGAGTGATCTTGATGAATAGCTGATAACTTTAGCATCTTTGTGCCCAGGTGTTTTTTGTAATAAAATTGCTGAAACTCCCACTTTGCTTGCATCGCAATAAATAATAGTTTCTTTTTCGTTATCGAAATAAGTTACACACGAGTCGGTTGTGATGGCGCTTTTGAGAGCCTGGAATGAGCTTTCGCAGTCTTCGGTCCAAATAAATTCGGCGTGTTGTTTGAGCAATTTTCTTAACGGGTGAGTTTTTGTGCTAAAGTTTGGAATAAAACGTTTCAGGTAATTGCATAATGCAAGAAAGCTGCGTACGGATTTTTGATTCTCGGGTCTTTTTAAGTTTTGAAGGGAATCTACCTTAGAGGGACTGGGCTTCATGCCATTCGCATTAAAAATAAAGCCGTAAAATTCAATGTTTTCTTTCGAAAAAATACATTTTTGTAAGTTTAAAGTTAAACCCTTAGCTGTTAATCTATCTAGAACGGCTTTTAAATTGCTGTCGTGTTCTTCGATGTTTGTTCCGAAAACGATGATGTCATCAGCAATGTTGGCGACTCCTTTCAGGTCAGATAGAATTGTACGCAGGGCATGTTGAAGCTCTTCTGATGCTGAATTGGCGCCGAACATGAGTCGTTTGTATCTTTTGATTTTGTCTTCTGTTTGAAATGAGGTGATGTATCTCGAGTCTTCATTTAAGGTCAGCTGATGAAACGCTGCATTCATGTCTAGCTTGGTAAAACATGTGGCTCCTTCAAGCTGTACGAGCAAATCATCGACCGTTGGTGTAGGGTATCTTGTGCGGGTTATCGCGGTATTAGCATTTCGCTTATCTAGACATAGCCTAACTTCGATGGTATTGGCTTTCGGTACTACTACTAACTGGCTCAACCATGGGGTGGGTTTTCCAGTTACGTCTTCTATGATGTCTAATTCTTCGAGTCGTTCAATTTCTTGTTGAACTTTCTTACGTAGGTCGAATGGAATTCTTCTTTCTCTCTGAGCGACTGGGACTACGTTTTTGTTAATGTGAAACTTCACTTCTTGATCTTTGAGTTGGCCTATTTTGCCGCTGAATAGCGTGTCCTGATACTGCTGTACTAGAGATTGCAGGCGCTTCGGTACATTCTCAGGTGGCTTTTGATCTTTTGAAATGTGCTGAATTTCTTTGATGTTTGCAACGGGTGGCAACTGGATTAACTGCAAACTGAGCGCACTTTCGCCTGATAATAAATTTCTGTGATGAGTGTCAACAACATAAAATTCTGTTGTTAGAAATTTCCGACCCGATTCCACTAACATCGTGACAACCCCTTTTAGCGATATTAATGGTTCTTCCGCCCCGTATGTGATAATTTTCGTATCTGTTTTTCTCAGTCTCAACTTTCCGTTGAACTGTAAGTAGTCATGTTTAAAACATTTATTGCAGACCCGGAATCGATCAGAACACTGACAGGAAATTTTTCGATTTTTACCCGGCAATGGAACTTGGCAATGCTGAAAACAGGAGAGTGGATTGAAAACAACCGCGCGACTTGCTCTTCGTCGGACGTATCGACATCGACGTTGTTTAGTGGCCTGGGGTTGCGTCTAGAATAGCTGCGGTATGAGCTTGCGCTTGTGGAACGACACACTCTCGCAAAATGTCCGATTTTGTGGCAATTATTACAGGTTTTACTAGTTGCTGGGCATTTATTTAGGTGTGGATATTCGCCACCGCAGTAAAAGCATATTTTTGAAGATTGTCTATGCAGATTAAAGTTTTTCTTACCCGGTGTGGTTTCTATTGATCGGTCGATGCGGTTGAGTTCTTCTTGTTTGATTTGTGTAATATCCTTTTGGTCGCTTTTTTCCACTAAAATAGCTTGGGTGTTTGTGTCTTCCAATGTTTTTGCGTAAACTAGGAACTGTGCTAGAGTTAAGGTAGGATTTCTGAATGAGTATCTTCTCAGTTTGTTACTTGTCGTTGAGAGTTCGAGTTGAAGTTTTAGCTCGGTATCGAGTGCTGCTCCAAATTCACATTTTTGGGCTTGTTGCTTCAGTCTGATAAAATATTGTTGGATGGTTTCTTCTTCACGCTGTGTCATTGATCTATATATATAAATTTCATAGCTTACGTTCGTTTTCGGGTTGAAATGTGTGTCAAATAATTCAAATGCGTTATCTAGTGTTTCATCGGTGCCAGGAACTAATAAACCGTCGTAAATATCGTATACTTCTTCCCCAACGTAATTCAATAACATAGCCAGTTTTTGCTTATCATCCTCAACATTGAGTGCCACACATAAATTCTTGAATCTTTTTTTATATTTTAGCCATCTTGTTGCGATTGTGGTAACGTCGTTGGTATCAAATTGTGGAAAATTAGGAATAGTTTGATTAGCAACTGCCATAATGTAAATTATACTTCTTGAATACTCGTCGCCAGTTTTGTATTCAGAGCGTAATCTTCTCTAACTCAATATTTACAAAAGTGTGCTCTTATTGTTCATAGTGTGCATACCAAGTTGGCCACTTGGTATGCACCAGGTTGGCAATATGACACCAAGATGCACTAGTGAAGATCAGATTGGTGAATATAATAATATAATACAAAAAAACAGTAACGTTGGTCACGATATAAAACTTTATACCCGAACCGTCAGATAGAATATATAAAAAACTTTAGCAAAAGAGCATAAACTGACTAGCTTGAAATTAAAATCTTAAAATTGGGTTGTTTGAGGTTTGTACATGGCTATAAAACGTGATGAAGTGTTCATCTTTATATACAAAAACATACTAAATATGATACTCAAAATATGAAATGTTCAGACAATACAATGGCTACCGTTATCAAACATCGGCCTACAAACATGCTGCGACCGGCTAAAACTTTGTGTTGTACCCATCAATGGAACAGAACACAAAGTGGCACGGTATTCGTAATCAAAAAAACTGTATTAAAATATTGCGGTTACTTAAAAAATTGGAGCTCGCGTTATTGCTAACTTCGCGGTAAAACCAAGAGAACTATTGCTGGTCACATATCGTTTTGCAAATAAACAGAGGACGGCTACTGTGATGAACATTATTAATAAGTGGTTTATAAGTTTTTATGCGCCATTTTTTAACCCTATTCAGTCCGGGGGTGGGGGCGGATTCCGCCCCCCTAACGGTTTTTTTTAATAACTCCTTAATGCTACGTTGCATGGCTACAATACTTACTGAGTTTCAATATTTATCTATTAGACACCTGCATGCCAAATTTTTAGGTCCCATACCGTTCAGAGGCTTCGATATTGGCTATTACTCGAAACTACCCCTAAAAATCTCTTGAAACCCTTATAATGGGGAAAATATTTCATTAAGAAGAATTATTTCGCATGTTTTGGACACGTGATTAATCCTATTTCCCGATATTTTCGGATTTTACCCGAAAATCGGGAAAAAACGGATTTCCGGGTAATGTTTGGCAGTTTTTCATGCGATCTGTGTAAAAACCGGAAAATATGTTAAATAACTTTTATTTAGCTTTCAGAAACTTCAAACAGAATGTAAAAATTCGCTCTAGAACTAAAGTAATTGAATTTTAAGCAGATAGTGGCATTTTGAACAAATTTCAAGCTTTTGATGACGTCACAGAAAATGTGCTGACGCAAGCAAAAATTTATTCCTGCCATTTTGTTCCTTTTATGACGTTTTATAAGTGTGCTAAGTTTGATTCCATTTGGACAAGCCTATGGAAAGTTATTGAGGGGGGGGGATTCCGCCCCCCCCCCCCCCCCCCCCCCGGTCATAATATGTTCGGGAAACCCCGGACTGAATAGGGTTAATCCATAAACGTTTAAAAAATGATTTTTATGACGTATTTGAACATGTTGGTCTTGGTATTCTACTTATTCGACAGACCTGCGCAAATAATACGCGTGCATTTTAGTATCGAAGTTAAAGGATATGATTCACACAGTAAAAAAAAACGAAAACGCTCGGCATATGAGCAATTGCGTCGGCTTCTTGTTTTTGTTTCAAATTCCTTTTTTTTAAATATATTTCTGCACATTACATCGCTATTCGTCAAAAAAGTTGAAAGTACATTAATATAAACCGATTAACAATAGTATAATTAAACACAACAAGCGACAAAAAACGCGAGGGATAGTTGATACTATCTTATCCTTCCAAAAAAAATAGTAATTGCAGACACACAGAAAAACGTAAGAGAGGAGTAGGAAATAAAATTGGCTAAAAGGAGAAAAGTAGGATAAAATCTACGACAAACGGGCTAGAGCATATCATATAGCCCGGCCGGCTCACCTCATATGAACAGCCTCTTACTACTTTCAACGTGATTTGAAAGTCTTTTCCTTTCGCTTTTAATCCAGGGATTCTCAACTTGTCGCAAATAACATAGAACGTGACTATTCTGAAAAAAAGGAAAAATTTGTTTGACAACATATCAGCTTTTTTCGCGTACGTAAATTGGTATGCTACTTAATGAAACATCACAAGAAGATAGTATATCATAGAAGAAATTGATTGCGTAGAACTAAACATTTGCTGACGTCAGCAGTTTCGCTATGACGTCATCATTCTTTCTGGGAATATGGGTTTTTGCCACTGACTTTTTATGAGACGATTGGATTGGTTTGCACGTAATTTTTGTTTTGCTAAATGGTTTCTATGTTACCACCCTGTATAAGATTACCTTCTGGGACAATATAGAAGTTGAGTAAAAACAATGTTCCAAAAATCAGGATTTTTCTGGGGAACCATATTTAGCAACACATTTGTCAAGTCAACTCCAAAAATAGAATAACTCCTAAAGTAGAATTTTAAAAATATTTTAATGAATTGTCAGCAAGGGGCCATCCAATACTTACGTAACATTCTAATTCGCCATTTTTTACCACCCCTAGCCCCTTGTAACTCATCGTAACAAATATAGTCAAACCGTTTCGAATATAATGGGCTATTTCTATCCTTAAGCCTCGAATAAACTAACAGAGAAAGGATATAGGGAGAGCACAATTTATTTGAAATGAATATGTTCGATCAAGGAGGTTTTAAATGTGACAGAAAATGTTTGAAATAAAGAGAGTGTATTGTGAAAGCAATTTTGTCAGCGTTTTGTCCACATGACACTTTTTTCCCACAACAATTATGCTTGTAGTAAAATGTTTGGATACGTGAGACATTGTAAATATGTATATATTGTGTGTTTGCGCATTTTCGCGTGGCTGTTTTTATTCTCTTTGAGTACAGTGGACAAGTCGTTTATTTCAGAGCTTTTTAATTAGTTTGTTTCATACGAAATATCGTGGAATTCGCATCAGTTTGCAGTGGTTTTTCCTCTGTGCATATGGGGATTATTTTTACGAAGAAAATACTTAATTGTAGTCGAAATTCTTCATGTGCTTTTCATTGGAAAAAACAACATCAGAGAAAACTACGGATTAAAAAAAACAGAGCAACAACGGAGAAGACCTTACGGTGACGTGGAACGAACTAGGATGTCAAAAATACCCAATTTTCTTACCCATATAAGCTGTCCCTCTTTGTGGTTGAAGTTTCTATTTCCATCTCTCTGTACTCGCATTTCCATACTATAGTACATTTGTGCAGCAGGCCACAATTATTCGTATGGTGTGTTTTGTACATTTAGCGCATGTGCACAACGCCATTGTGGTTCTAACGACGTCACAAAAGACGTCAATCAGGAATAAACAGCTTCTAATGTTTATGTCATTGTCCATACGAGAACAAAAACATTTTACCATAGCAAAAGAGCAGAAGATAGTAATTTGAGTTCTTGGGAGTAAGAATTAATTTGGACTTGCATTAGAAATAGGAGACATCATTCCTATTTTTTGTGGTGTGTTCATCGGTTGTTAAGAAAGACATGATATAAGCAAAGAAGGCCTGATTTGATCAGACGATCATGCCTTGTTTCTTAAACCGCTTTCAGTTCGGGTACTGGTACTTTTAATGACAACATCAAAAACCCACGACGAAGTTAGCACTGGTCTTACTAATCATGGTATGGTCAGGGAAAGTTTCAAAAGCATTTTTTCGGAAAGGTTTTTTCCAAAAACTTTCCAAAAAATCTTAGCCTTATATTTCTTAAATCGTGTTTCTAATAAAAAAGTGTATATTAACTTAAAAAGTTGCGCTTTAAAATTGCTTGCACTTCAACATGTCTGCCCTACAGAATAATCCACGTCGGGGCCCACAATTGCTCCGAAATTTGAAAAAAATTCATGCTGACGCCAAGGTGAAATACAACACAGGATACAGCCTATCGCAATCCCGTCCTAGCAATTTTGTACTTTGCAGATTAAGTTCTCGTGAAAACAAAAAAAATAACCTTTCGTACTTAGTTCGTAGGTGGGGGTTTTAAACCTGTTAATAAATATCGGGGTAAAAACGTTTATAAATCAAGGCAGGGCTTTTAAATCGGAACAGGGACAACATGCACAATAATAATTGTTAGTTTAAAGTTTAAACCAAGGAGGTTTAAACTTCTTCGGTTTAAATAACCAACACAACCCACAATCCGTCTTTACAAAATTAACTGTATGCAAGAAACGATGTAAACGTAGCCTCAGCTTATATTACAGAAAAAGATGTAGTTAGCTACCTAAATGCATGTACCATAAATGAAAAATACTATTTTAAAAATTTTGTTGCAGACAACTAGCTACTTCAACATTTTACTTTATATGTATGTATCTATTTTCGTCAGAATATTTTTTTTTTTACATGTTTGATCGTTTTTACAATCAAATAATGACTGGAGCAAGGAGAAGACATATTTTGTCTTATCATCAAGCCCCATATAGTTGAGATAGGTTAAAGAGAGGAGGTTAAAATTAACGTAAAGAAAAATTATTTACAATACCTCTAGAGTTGTACAAAATTACAAAAATGTGATACTAAAAATATCGCGAATAATCTAAATTATTAAATAACAAGAAATTTTTTGTAGCTATAAGCTATCTACAACTCAAGTTGCAGCCTAGAAACTCAGGATGATCAAGACAACACAAAAATGAAACAATGTTGTTGTTTAGGAAAGAAGAGCATTCATTCTGAACTGAATAAAAACCTTAACCAGGCTTGGCTGTAAAATCTTAAAATTGGCTTTTCAACATTTGTACATGATCATCTTCAACATATGGGAACATAAAAATTAAAGAAAAAGGATGAAAAAGAGACCACCAAACAAAGTCAAGGCTATTGAAACTGTTATTCATAAAAAGTGGGGCTTCGCGATTGGTTTACTGCGCATGAGCGTTCGAAGCATAGTTGGTCAAAATATATCGCATTTGTTTTTTGTAGCTTAAACGCATTTCATACGTGGTTTGGCCGTTGGAAAGACAGTTGTATAACCTCGTTCCTAGGGCATACTCCGTAATAACGGCTCAGGGGACACAAGACCCTGGGGACGAGGTTGACAGTTGTAGGCACATGCATCCTCTATGGAGGAATGTGACTTACGCAAATTTCTTCTAAGTGACTTTCTGATTTTTTGATAATCGGATGGTGTGAAACTGGTTCAATTAACAAAAAGAGAAATAAATACGCTGGTAACGAGGTTGTGTATTTAGTCTTTATTTTACTCAGAACAGAAATGTTTTTTCAAATAAGCAATTGCAGTGGAATGCACATTTAAATAACATTTGAGTGGTTATAAAGTTTGTTTATGCGGAAATCTTGTACAAAATACATTTGGAGTGAAAAGCAACGGGCGACGCCAGTTGTAATTTTTCTGAATCTGTGAAAACAAAAACCATCAAATGCATCAATTATCTCAAAACAACGGAAATGCATCTTGGCATAAGCCTAAATGCACAGGAAACCTAAGGCTCTTAGTCTTGTTCTGTTAAAAACGACGGACGCTGGCCACGATATTCTGGCTGGCATGACATATCAGAAATTGTTCTTGCAACAAACTTCGAACCAGCCATTATCCCAGTAGCAGAAATAAAAGTCTGCCTGTAAAAACAAAGAAAGATCGAACGCGAATAACAGCTAATGGTCAACCTCGTTCCCAAGGCATTTCCCCTTGTTGATAAAGTTGATAGCGGCAATAACGGCTCAAGGGCCACAAGACTCTGGGGACGAGGTTGAGCAAATGGCGTGTTCCGTCTTGGACCGCAATAACAACTTTGCTAAATTTGACATTTTTGCGCAAAATACGCGAAATAGAGCAAATATTATCGACCGTTAAAACTAGTTCATATGGAAAAAAACAGCTAGATACCTTTTGTCGATGTAAATACACAGCCATCGAGCGCTTTACAACTCGAAATTTTAAGTGTCTTGCTCACGAATTTTAACGTCATCATAAAGTTACTAGACATACAGGACATCATAACAACAAATACGATACGATAGATTGTGCATCTTTATTCATAAAATAACTATAAGTATAAAAACTATTCTCCACATGGAATGTAAGCCAATTACACCGCCGATAACGAGACCATACATCTGTTTGTTGTTCAACTCGTTCCAGGAATATTCTTCACGTAAAATCAATAAAAAAATATTTCCTTGTTGTTGTTGTCGACATATAAACAAAGAGGAACAAAAACAACTTTAAAATAACATTAAAACCTAAACGACATACAACTTGACGAATCCATAAAAATGGACAAATACAGGATTATATATTTTTCACATTTTTGTGGCGGACAATAAAGAGAGGATTTCAAATACTTGTGGGAGTGATATTTCATCAGGATTTCACAAACAACGAAATTAACGCGAAAATGCATAATTCACGTTCATTTTTTTCATTTTCTCCTATTTTCTGACAAACAACAGCAAATTTCCCTCTGCTATTTGAAACGACTATGATAGCTTTTAAGACTGTTGTAGTATATAAGAAGAGCTAAGTAATATTGTACGATAAACGGCCGACACAGTGTTGTATTGGACATTTTCAATTTTTTGTTAGTTTCTGTTTACAAAAAGAGATGTACACTAACAAACGATTCGCTCTCATTTTTCCCTGCGAAAATTCGCGTTAATTTCTTTTCCAATAGTAATTTTGGTAAAAAAAAAACGCCCGTAATATACGCCCTTCACTAGGTCAAATAAAAATAATGAAGCTGGGGCACGCGTCGTACGCCAAGGGAAGAAAAGTTTGGTTTTGAAATACTGAAATCGATTGTTGCATACAGATTGTTGTTCTACGCAGTGTAAAACCTACACAAACATTCAAAATTTTGCAAAACATCCCTCAACAAAAGTACCTTAATGGAACAAGTTTTGGCGGGAAAAACGTTTCGTGAAAATTTCTTCTTTGGCGGAACGAACGAAATTTGACTTGGCAGATAATAAAAAAACAAATCAATTTTGGCAGAGGACAAAAATAATTATTCCGGCGGAAATTGAATCTTCATTCAAAAACCATGCAAGCTTGTTCCCATAAACTTAGATAAAAAGTCTCTCGTGTTCAATGTTAAAATCAAAAAAATGTTCATTGACATCCTAACGTAGAAACACCAACCTCATCCCAAGAGCATCCTCTATCCTGATGTTAGAAAATATATAATATTCCCTGGGGTCAAGGTTGGTAGAAGCATATGATGATGACGTAAAAAATTAATTCTGACGGGAATTTAACTAAGGTAGCCTGAAGTATAAATTGTACTGACGAAAATAAAAGAAGCTTATTCTGTCATACTATAAACGCTTCGTTGCTGATGTTGCTTGGTAACACGAGGGTTACTAAGCAACATGAGGGTTACCAAGCAACATCTTACCAAGCAACACGAGACTCAAATCTTTCACAAAACGGAACTTGTACACAAACAACAGCTATACAGAATCATAAGCAACTTTGTACCTCAGCCAAAATTTTGTTTTGCTTATAAAAAAAAGAGTGCATAGACCTTTAACACACTTAAGTATGGGCAAAATTTGATTTTCTTTGGTGCGCCAACTTACATACAGGTGAAGATTTGTTGTAGGAATGGGCCCCAAAAATATTTGAAAAGAACAACTTAGGTGCACACAAAATAAACTATTTCGAATTATTCCCCTTCACTTCATCTTCATTTTCGACATCTTCTATTTCTTCTTCGCTTTCATCGCAATCCTCACAAATCCATCCCCAGAACTTCCCTTTCGGCGTTCTATTATACGGTGGATCCAAGCAAGTTTGAAAATGGTAGCACTTCTTACATTCATCACATTTCACTAGATTGGATTTATCGCCACTCTTATTGCACACGCAGCAGTTCTCAAAAGTTTCGGCTTGTGGTTTTTCTTTTTTCACGCATTTATGTGTGTCATTTCTTTTCTTTGTGTATTTTTCTTTCTTTCTTGCTTTTTGAGATTTTTTTTGGTTATTTTCTGGAAGCTTTCTCTTTTTTGGTTTCTCCTCAGATTTCGAAGTGTCTTTTCTCTTTAGTGATTTCTGTAGAAGCTCTTTCGTTTTCTTGTCTTCCGGCGTAAATTTTGTCGGCTCTCTCGTTGTTCTTTTTGTACGTCGCTTACCGTCACCGTCGTCGTTTTCGTCAATAAACTCCACTTCACTTTCAGATTCTTCAGAAGAGTCGCACTCTGTGCATTGCCACACGTATTTATCCGACTTCTTGGGCATGCGCAGTAGAGGAGGATCGACACATGCTAAATGATAATAATTCTTACAAGTCTCGCATTTTGTTAGCAAATGCTGATCTTCAGTGGATTTACACGTTGCACACTTGTTCACTATGGTGTTCAACAATTTCGACGATTCTTCGATCTTTGCTTTCGATTGTTTGGTGTCTTTTGGCTTCAACATATTAGGTAGTTTGAACGGCTTACCAGTTAGTTTGCTAATGCATTGGTGTAATGTTTTACAAGCCGCGATTAGTTTTTCTTTTTCTTCAAAAACTTTCTCAAGTTGTTTTTGGTATTCTTCGCTCATTTTCGTCAATGCAGTCTGCTCTTTCTGTAATTTTAACAATGATGGCTCAGCATTTCTTAGCGTCAGGTGAGTTTCTTTCACCTGCATTTCTCGTTTAAAGAAATAATTTACAAATTCAGCTGATAAATTCGCTTCGTGTTTTGAAATGCGCCCCGATGTTACAGCCGCTGCCACATTATAACCCGGATGACGTAACAAGCCAAGGATTTCCGCTTTTCTCGCTAGCATCATACAAGCCTCAGGACACGACGACAAAAGCCTAGGAAACTCCTGCGGCAATGGTTTCGAAGGACTAATGCATCTACGGAATTCGTGATATTCTGCTCTCGCCGATTTTAACGCCGCGTCGATACGTTCTTTTTCAACATCATCTACGCCACGACGAAAATTTGATGAATGAGAGAAGAACGCTAACCAGCCGTTCTTTCGTTTTCTTAATACGTTCTTTTCCGAATGCAACTTGCAATGAGCGTAAAGCATATCGGGAGTATCTTCTACAGCATCCCCTCTGTCGGGAATCTCTGAGAGAAAGCCATTTTTCTGAGCACACGTCACATGGAATGTAGTTTTACACATCCCCACATCACAATTTATGCAAACGCCAGTTCTCGAAAAGTTATCGTCAACACAAATCATGCATTCTTTACTTCCCCACATTGAACATTTGACGTCTTCGAGTACGACAGTCCTCAATTTTGACACGTCACGAAATCCAACGTACGGCGTATAGAGAGCACAAATTAAATGGACCCATTTCCCTGTATCTGTTTGTTTATATATACCCCCTATATTAGGACAAAGCTCACACATCGGTTTCTCGTCTCTACCAGCCTTGCACGGATCACAAAACCAAGGCTCTGTTGGCGCGTCGGAATCACTTTTGTCGCCATCGTCCGACAAGTCGATGTCACCATAACAACCTTCATGCACAGTAATTCCGCATTGATCACACTCCAGTATTTCGTCTTTCTCGCTGTCTTCAGACTCTAAACATATTCCGCAAATTAACAGCGGCTTTTTGAATGTTGTTACGTCGGCGCCATCTTGACTATTCTCATCAAATGAAAGGGGTGAATCCCGCTGTTGAGGTTGATTGCGAAAGGCCGATAAAATCATATCCAACTTTATCGGTTTTTCTCCATCTTGACTGCTTTCGCCATCACTTTGGGCATTATCTCCCTCTTCGGAACTATCGCCGTCATCGTCTTCGTCGTCGTCGTTAGCGTCTTGCTCATCTTCGCTCGCTATTTCTATAAAAAAAACACGTTTTAACATCTACATTAAAACAAACGCCCATACTCGATTCAACACCTACTCTTAGTAATTTATATGAAAGGGGGGACTTTGGGAAATTATTTTGGGAAACACATTTTAATTTTTTTACAACTCCATTTTAAAAGAAATAGAGTATGCCCGAATATTACGGTGGCCTGCAAGTGTCACGGCAAATTAAAAAACTCCACGGCAAATAAAGAAAGTCCACGGCAAATAAAGAAAGTTCACGGCAAATAAAGAAAGTTCACGGCAAAATTAAATATTTTCATCATTATGGCACATTATTGCTTTATTTTCATAATGGCGTATGTGTTACATGTTGTTGTTGTTGTTGTGACTTTAGAAAAGTTTTACAATGTTTTGCTTTTCTTGTGTCAGTGTTTTTAGCAATGATGCGAACTACTGCAGTCAATGTGGAGTTGGTAAGGATAGTTCTCTGAGAATTCTATAAAAAAATCCGACCTAGGCCATCACCAAAACATAAATATCCAAATTTTTTTTTAGATGTTCGAAAGCTGAGAGACGAAAAAAAAGATAGTGTTGTTACTACTAATGATAAATCAAAAGGTTTGTTGTTTTTTAATATATTCAGTATATATAGATAACAATGGTACACATGTTCAAGGGGTTTGGTTGAAAAAAGTATTGAAACATAATTATGTAATCATCTTCAAGGAAATATATATAATATGTGCTTGCTTTGTACACGAAGTACCCACCTTGCGTTAGTTTCTGTTTTGCGAGTGGTAAACACAAATTTGAAATTGATAACATTGTTTTTTTAAATCAAAAATGAAACCAAAAATAGTGATAATAAACGACATAGGAGTATTGACATTTCTTAAGTTATAAAAAATTGCGATATTTTGTTGTTCGTCTCTTAGATGGAGAGGTCATACCACCACCAAAAAAGATGATGACTTTTCAAGAGTATCGAAAAGAAAAGTCAAAGCAATGGCATGGTTACACCTCCAATAGTGGCTCTAAAAAACAGAAGGCAACCCAACCTAGTGTCCAAGATGTTGTGATATCTATCGGTTTGATGGAATGGAGGGAAAAGGAAGCTAAGTTAATGTGTAAACGAGGGAAAAGAATTAGCTTGCGAGTACCAAAAACTGCAAAAAAAACCAGGATTTTCAAGTCCTTATTTGTATTCAAATCTGACAATAGGGAATTACATTGTATCAATTCTTCGCCCACAATATGCGGAAGATCAGACCACTAAGAGGCAAGTTGAGGAAATGGTTATTGATTTGTTTCAAGATTTTCTGGCAGAAGTTGAGACAAATGATTTAGTTGTTTCTGATGTACCCACCGCTTGGAAGGATGATAGAATCAAAGATGACAGAGCCAAAGATGATAGAATTGATAAAGTTCAGTATGAAAACGTTTCCATTACGGCCAGAACAATACTTTCCTGGATCACGGGACAAGAGGATAAGCCTGTCGATGTCAGCAATTTTTTCATCAAAGTTATATTTGACCATGAATGTTTTGTTAGAAATCCGAAACATCAAGTTTGTGATCCGACTGTTCGCTCATGTAGCCGAGAAATAACATTTCCAATAGCTCATATAAAAAATCCTGAACAATTCAAGAAGATATTTATTGCAGGTTTTTCTTATGGTCAATCTTTTTCTAGAGAATAAAGATTTGTGTATTTATATTTGAGGTAATACCACTTATACCTGTTCAAATTTAGGTAGAAATTTTCGCAGGTACATCATTTATGTTAAAAACTGCAAGTTATATTCATACTTATATTTCGCCTAAATAAAATTTACAGCGCATACACGTTGAACCCTTTTGTTTGGTAACAGGAGAAAGCTTATACAGTGTCTAAAGACAGATTTTATATTTTTTTCATATTTTATGTTTGTTTAGTCTGGCTGGCCAGTCCTTTTAATGTTCATTACAGTGAGTAATAGGACTCTTTTTACTGTCATTTTTATATTTTTTTATTTTAAGCATCTTTTTCATATCTTTTGACACTTTTTTCGATTTATCTGATCATTTTCTGTTGTATTTTGTTGAAATTATGCATACCCATTTTGAGCTATACGCATTATTTTTCTGTAAAGCTCTAATGATGTTTGCCAACAGATTGACGTTTCAATACACAACTGGGAACTCAAATACTTGAAGTAATCTGTGTAGTTATTTTCATCCTCGTTCATTTTGACATCTCCTAGTACATTAGAGATTTTATTACTCGATACTGCTAATTTCATCTCAATGCCTCCAAATTGCTCTGGAAGATAATAGATTGAACCAGGACGGCCAGATAGTGTCATGTCGAGATTTTCTAATTCTATGAGTATTCCAGTGTGCAGTAATATCATCGAGTTCTTTTTGCAATAATGCAGAAAACGAATACCATAAACATTCTTTAGAAAGCCCGTCACTTAAATCCAGGTCTCCGTTGGCCTCCATGTCAGCAAAAAAATTCTTCCACCAAATTGATCGTGTTTTGCCGAAATGAGACCACCAAGATTCAATGCGTTGATTTCTTGGCGACGGGACGTACCTATGGGACTCGGGATTGTCACGGAAAAAAGCTTGAATTGCGGCTGCAATACAGTTCTCTGTCCCCAAATCGGTAATCAGTTCAACTGGGCATCCTTTATTTTCAATAACGCAATCAACGAACATCCATGTTATATTATATGGCGAATTGTTAGACCTTGTTACGTTTAACCATAATATTTTTCTGCTAACACCATCGATGGCACCATGAATGAAGAAACCATATGGCTTCAGTTTATCATATCCGTCAATGTGCCAGGCGAAGTTTGGGCCAGGATTCGAATATTCCCCTCCTCTTAAGACGACGGGATTTTCTGAATTCAGTACCTTCGGGGTCCAACTCACGTAGCAATTTAGATACAACACATCTTGGTATATCCCATCCTTCCATTTGTAGAGTATGCCAAACAGTACGATAACCACCATATGACCCTGGACCGTCAACAATCTCCCGTACTTTGTTCAATTCTTTGATGTGAGTTAACAACATTGCGATTACGTCTACACAGCCTATAACTTTTAAGGCGTCTTAGAAGCGTGCTTTTGCTTATGATGCAGTTGTGTTTCCTCTTGAGAAAACGATTTCTGCATACTCAAAACCACAGTGGTAATAATATTTGATTACATTTTCTTCATCGAAAATGGCGTCATCCGTGGACTCTTCTAAAAATATAAAACATTCGTTGCGATACAGCCTAGCAGGAATTTCTCAAAAACCTACATTTTTGAAAGTAAGTCATACCTGATGAGGATGACATATCTTGAATAAATAAACACGGTTTAATGCCTCGCAACACAAGACAAATAAGCTCTGTGAACATCTACCTCATCCAACCAACAACCTAACACGGTCAACAATAGACAACACGTGCAGCCTGAAAGAGGCGCCAAAGTCACCTTATTGTTTTGTTTAATCAATTTGATTTTTCAGAGTTTCTTCATTTGTCGTAAAGTTTTTTTATTTGCCGTGAAAATACTTTACTTGCCGTGAACTTTCTTTACTTGCCGTGAACTTTCTTCATTTGCCGTGAACTTTCTTTATTTGCCGTGAACTTTCTTTATTTGCCGTGAATTTTCTTTATTTGCCGTGAACTTTCTTGATTTGCCGTGAACTTTCTTTATTTGCCGTGGAGTTTTTTAATTTGCCGTGGCACTTGTGGGCCACCGTAGAATATACAGCCATGCTTGAAAATGAAATGTTAGGTTATGATAGTCTTTTAAAATGTTTCGAAAATCTTTTTTTTTTCCTTCTCAAATTATTTAAGATTCACATATTTGAAATTCAGGAACTTTCTTTTGATGTCATAAGAAAGTTTTAGAAAATGTCGAAATTGCATTTCTCCTGATAATTAAAGATAAACTTCCAAACGTCGCATAAATATCACCAACATCATAACTCTACACTGCTACAGAAATATATATAGGTTTGCAAGACTTTTCAAGTATTGATTTATCCTTACTACATTCTTATATCATCAATGATGATTTCATTAGTTTAACATAATCTTTAAAGCTAAATATCTTGAGTACGAAAAAAGATTTTTAAAAAAATTTGAAAACGACTGGAAGCTTTCAGGCAGCGCGTTTGCGTCCACTGAGGAAGGCCTTGGGTTCAAACCACGGCTGAGTCATGCCAGACTATAAAAGTGTGAATCTATCCTTTCTGCTTAGCGTTCAGCATGAGAATAGGATTCATATTTTAAGGGGATTGTCTAGTTGAGCGATTGCTGTGCTAGCACGAATTTCGACGCTTAAATTCGAGCTTTAAAAGCACTAGGACCCTCTTCGCCGCACCTTTGTTAATAGTAGTACCAATAGGAACTGAAGATTAAATAATGAAAAAAAGTCTTGATAAACAACTGTTTGTCCTCTAGAACATACAAAAAATATCGTTTTCAATGCAGGAATCCATTTAAATATCCTGTCTCAATCTGACTTTGGTTTAATAACAATAAAAACCTCTTAAGTTTCTCCACATCTGTGACAAACGTCCACACACGCACATCACGTTTAATTGGGTGTAGCATTTCTCCGCCATGCTCTACGGAAGGCATGCTTTACGGAAGGGAAAAGAAAAATCTTTGATTTGCATTTTTGGTAAATAAAATTTTAAGTTGTAACGGTTATATATTTTTGTCGAACCCTCCATCTTGTCGAACCCTCCATCTTGCGAAAAAAAAATTGTTAAAGGGTGAATTCATGTATCATTTTTTCTCATTTTTTGGATTTTCTGCCATTTTTCTATATATATTTATTTCGCTTACAGTGTATATATATAATATATTTTAGCGTTACTATTACAAGCAAAGGAGATATTTCAAATATACTGAGTAACTGTCTCAGGGGTTACTCTTTCCTTAACATATCGATTTGTTTTGCTGTTAACCACTGTTAGTAGATTGTTACATTCATGCATTCCTTCAACCATCCTTTTCTACCAAATGTTATATCAATATTGAGAATCAACTGGTTCATGCAATATATAGAACGTATTATGTAATAACACAAAAATCTTAATGATTTAATTATTGCTTGGGGTGGTTGATTAGTTTGGGCATACAAGAACTTCTTCCTTGTCAGGAATGTGCATAAGGAAAAATTTCAGATCTCAAGATTTTTTTTCGTTCTAAATCTTTTTCAAGATCAAATCAAACGTCGCAAAACATCAGTTTGTTTTTTGTGAACTGTAAGATTTACGAAAACCAGCATAAAAACGCTTTATCACAAAAAAATCACCTCAATTTTTTACGTATTTCTTTGGATTGAGAAAATGAATCAATTAATTTATTAATCAATTCTGTCGATTGTTCTTACCAATATTTGAATCATCACTGTTTATATCATCATTATCCACCATGAAATCTTCATCGTCCTCACTATCACTTTCACCAAAAGCAAACTGAATCAACTGATTTTCGATCAGTTTAACCTTTCTCTTATTCTTTCCTCGATTAGTTAGTGATCGGACCATACTGTCGTATGGATTTTCTTCTTCATCATTTTTATTGTTGGCATCTACATTTTTTGAATTCTCCATTATATATATATCTATAAAAAATATAAAAAGAAACATAAATATTGTATGTTAGGGGTCATTCAATAATTACGTAACACCCAAATTTGCCATTTTTTAACACCCACCCACCCCTTGCAACACATCGTAACAAATCTTGTACCACCCATCCAACAACCACCCTTGTTACGTAATATTTCGAATCTTAAGACATTATCTAATCATTTCCTATAGTACTAAAAACCTTCATGTGACAGATAATCAGGCAAACTAGTCCTCTAATACGAGAAAAAGATAAAACACAGCCATTCATTAAGCACACAAGATGACATTTTTGGTACTTTTGTGTAAGTCCAGAGGCAAGAAACAAATTCAAGATGTAGATCATACACTAAAATAACGAAAAATATCCGTAATACATAAAATTCTCTATTACAAAACAAAAGAGCTCTGTCCCCCACCTCCACTAGGCTATCATCAAACAATGAGGTATACTTAGTTTATTTACTGCGCTAAGTTTGGTTGATAACAGCTTTCATTATCAACTTAATTTTGATCAAAGAGTAGAAAAAATAAAAGAAAGTTTAATGTCACCGACATTGCATATTGTTGTTCAAACTGGTGCAGTTTTTATTCTTGCCAAATTATGTAGCAAAAATGATAATTAGTTTTGATGCATAACCATTGTGCTTATCATGCTTTGTAGCAAAAGTTTCCGTAAAAAATATATAATTCAATTTTCCAATTTTGGTAATAGTATACACAAGGTGGCGAAAATTTTCATGACACTATCACACCTTACAAACTTTTTTTAACTGGGCAAATTGTTTCAAACAAAAGACTTTCATCTTTTCTATTGGCATATGGCTGATCAGGAGAAAGGGGGTAAAAAAATTGTAAACTAGACAAAAATCTTTTCACCATTATTTCCAACCAGGTAAAAATAAAATAAATAATAATAAATCTATTTAATTTCATACTAGTCGATAAGCCCATGGAAAAATCCACTTAGGCAGAACAATAAAAAAGGTCCGTTATTTGAATTCTGCCAGCAATGACCTGTTGATACACAAAAACCCTTTTAGGAGAAATTTGTTTAATTGTTCCTCTATCATATAGAGCTTCAAACGCGGATCAAGAAAATGTATATGATCATTTACTTTTGACAAACGACTGAAGCGATATTGAGTTTTAAAGGTTTTTTGGTGACGTCATCAACCCAAGATGATGTTGGATATTTCACAATCAATTACACAAACCTTGTTCCCAGTTTCCAAGGTACTCTGGTCGACAGCCATACAAATAAGTAAAGAACTAATTTCAATTGTTTAAAACAACTATTATCAGCTAAAGAGAGGTGTAACATTAGCACAGAACTTGATGTTTTTTTCACTAATTGCTAAACAACAGAGGGGAGGGGGAGTTAAGTATCAATCAACCATGTATGCCAATAAAAAAAAATCAATTGTCAACAGCTCCTGGAAAGTTCCTGATTTCCAAATTTTTTATTTTTTGTGCAACCATGAAAATGGCCTTCCTTTCCTCACTTTTTAGTCTTTTCCATTATATGAATTATGTATATATACATTACAACTAATGATTATCTCTTTGTGTTACACATGCAGGAGATGATGTGAGTTATTTCCATCTGTTTCCAAGTTTGCAGAAAGAGTGAGGAAATGTGAGTATTTTTGAAAAAATGGTATGCATATTTTTGATTTTCATTTAAGCATGTGTGAACAAAAATGGATTGGTTGTTGACAAATTCATTATTTTCCTTCAAATTTCTTCATGACAGATTTTTATTTCATTGCTTTATTTTAGTGAAATATGATGAAACGATAGGTTGTTGCAAGCTTAAATGGTTCCACCTACAATGTGTAAATTTACGTTTCCATATGATGATTGGTACTACTGCAATGCCTCCATTCATAGTAGCAATTTTTGAAGAAGATAGAGGGTCACAATATTGTCTGTGGTAATGATATGGAAATTTCCATAAACTTTGCATTTTCACAAATGCTGTGTAAAATATTTGACACAAGTTGGGATGATTTACTTTGTATATTGTTGAAATTTCTCTTTTTAATTCTATTTATCAGGATAAATAATATAAATAAAAATGTTTTTTGATGGTATTAAGCGAATTTAGTTAAACATTTACTTCACTTTTTAAAGAATTCAGTTTGTCCTAATTAACCCCAGATATTGCTTTTTAGATATTTGTGTTTCTTTCCACCTTTACCGCCGATTCGACCTTTGTGGCATGTGACCCTATTATGTAAGATTTATGGCACCACTCAAAATAACGACTTTCATACACTAGAATTAATGTCTTTTATAGCCAAAACAATTAATATGCCTTTGCAATGAAATACCTTGGGATCCCTTTAAAAGACATCTGCAGTTCAATGAAAGAAAGCACCATCACAAATGTTAGTAGTAGTGAATTGCTTTCTTTTTCATATTTCACACACATGTAAAGGTCACCTGGCCTGGGTATGAGTTTCAACCCTATAATGAAAACATAAAAAGGCAGAACATGGCTCGAACCTCATGCGGATTTTTCGGGTGAGCCAACAATATTCACTCTCGTTTTAAAATGGACTTTCCTATAGCAACTTGACGAAAAATGACTTATATATATATCCCTTTGTTAAAAGAAAAAGGTTATCCCACAAAAAATTTACCTGCCCAGCAACCGGTTTTAACTGTTTCTCGTTTTTTTCATTTTTCAGACATTGACCCAGATGCATGCGAGTTTTTTGTGCTGATTTGATCAGTAAGCTAATCAGATGAGAGACAGACACAATAGACATATGTTTACTAGCTCAAGTGAGTTTGCCCTACGGCCAGTGTTTACATGTACATTCAAAACTTGTTAACGGCTGTGATAAGCAACTTTTGTCCGCTCTTGATAAGTACAGGTATGTTTGGGTGTGCCAATATGGCCATTGATTATATGTACGACACAAATAGACCCTGGGTAAACAGAGAAACAACAACTTAGCTAAAATTGCCCATTCTCAGACAATTCACCCTAAACCAGCCACCAATTATTATTTGCTTAATAGACTCTTTAAACTGGTCATCAATAGTATAATCTGCAATAGGGCCAATTGAACATTCTTATGCCAACTGGTAACATGCCCGAAATGCTTCGTATTCATTTTCAGTCCCTTAAACCCTGTTAATTCAGTTTGTGACCCACCCAGGGTCCATTTTTATCACAACTAAACATGTGGTTGTTTTGTCCCAATTAAATATAGGAAAATGAACACAATGTCAAAAAAAAACAATAATGACAGGTTGTTTATTACAATATTTATTATTAAATTGGAACTTTAGAATTTTTAAAGCATTAAAATCCACTTATAGTCCAGTCAAATCGTGCAAAAAAATGACATTTTTGTGCAAATTGAGTAACAAGCATAAAATTTGGCACAGTAGTAGTTATGATGAATAGAAACTATTCAAGTCTCAGACCCAATCAAAAACACTACTCTGGCGTATTTTACAGACCAGGTTGCCTTAGTGACAAAAATTTCTTCGCAAAAAATATCTATTGTTATATATCATTGAAGAGCATAAAAAATGCAATAAATGTAATGTGAGAACATATGTCTGAAAAAGAACTGTTAACGAGATACAAGCTTTTAAAGAATTTTTTAATCAGAGGGTTTAGTTACTTTATAAATTGATTTTTCATATTATTTATGATGATGAATATGAATGATTGTAAAGTCTCATTTGAAAACCATCTTACCTTTCGTTTTGGAATATTATAATTTATAACAAAAACATGTATTATTTACCCCCTGAAAAAAACAGTATTGTTTTCCAAAGTCTAGACATGGAAATCCACAGGTTGCGACTAGTTTGAAGTATAGAAAGAATGTAGAGAAGGCATTATCCCCAGTTCTATTACTTGTCCAAAGTGCTAAAGTTGAACTTATTGCAATTATTAGAAACTAATCCATTCCACCAATATAACCAGGGAAACTTTGTGGTATCGAAAACAAAAAGAAAATTCTCTACAATTGGTATTAATCATGCGCATGAACAGAATAACAAATGCATTAAGGGAGACGTAGGTATACCTATATTTCCATCCCCATACAACATTCCTAGCAAATTAATTGTAGTTTATTGCTATATCTTTTCTTTGCTAGCCATTGAATTATTTAGGTATTTAATTCTATCTTGAAATTTAATTGGAATTTCCTGCTACTTTTATTCTTTAGGAGCCATTGGTCTAACTGAAGATTCTGCTCAGTTGTTACGTTGGATGGTGTGTGGGCCGGAGGTTGCACGATGTGTATCAGAGTTCGATGCATCTCTTCCATATAATTTGGAGCAATTTCTGAATATCAATACGAGACTTTATGAACAATCCGATATTGCACAACAACGATGTATGAATCATGTACAAAATCTGGTATTAATGTTTGAGCAAGCGGGAAACCCTTTCCTCGAAGGGTCTCTGGATATGATTGCCTTGGATTAAAAAACATAGCACAACCAGATGTAATCAATGTCTTCAGGACAGTAATAGACACTGGACCGGAGCAATTTGAAGACTTCATGAACGACCGTCTCAAGTCAAAGAAAAATAAGTTATCAATTCTCAACCAGCCACTACAACAATAAGTCAAAAAGAAGATGATATAAAAACATTGAAAAAGTCTTCTCAACCTTTCTCACAGCTTTATATAGCTTGCCAAGTCAGGGAGGGTCACATCAATTAATTCTTTTCGCATGAGAATAGTGGTTACCCTCCAGCCCTCTCCAAGATTTCTAGATAGATAGAGATAGATGTGCATATTTTACATGGCTAGCCTCACAAATATTGAGGGATATACCCCGTCTATTATTTCCAGGAAGGGCCATGGCTTAGATGGGGAGTCCTAGAGTATTTAATGCGCATTTGGAGCTACGCAGAACCAATTAGGGTCAGCGCTCTACCAGACAACTCCCTGCAACATCCAATGGCACATACAGTGTGCCATCTCCCCAATTTCCCTCACATGTCTTGGTTTAACCCGGGGCTATGGTAACATTCACTCGCCCATATTGAATCGCCGCCAAGGGGATCGAACCCCAGTCTCCCGCACAAAGTGCGAGAGTTATAACCACTAAACTACCGTGCTTTGTTTTGTAGAATTCAGTACACAAGCTCCAATTGACAACGTAGCAGTTGATTTTATAATTGTAGAGGGAGTCGCAGTTGATATGATCAAACCGAACAAATCGCATAGTGGTTCAACCTTCAAAGAGTATGCTACGCATTGTTTCATACCGCATATCATTAACCTATTGCAAAGTTGTCACAGAATTGATATTGTGTGGGTTGTCTACATAAAAAAATAACTCTATGTCTATTACTTCCAACCCTTTGGTGTAGATAAGGAACTGTTAACGAGTTGGTTAAAGGACAGCACCAAGTATGCAATTCACACAGAATTGATTGAATTTTATCTATTTATATACAACTTTTTATGACAGTTCCAAGATTTTTTGGAAAAACACAGGTTCACACTTTCCTTGGTCAACACAGAATTTAGCAAAAAAAAGCCTTCCTGCTTACATAGAGCTGCAAAAATGTGGAATAATCTTTCAGACAATGTTGTTGATATTGCGATTTGTGTTAATTCTGTTGTTATCTTTCAGTAACCAATACAATAGTATTAGAGACTGGTGAAGCCTTCAAGTTACCTCATCAAGGCAAGAATCATTTAACAATGGTAGCAGAGTTAAAAGGTACAGATCAACTGGCCTGGTATTTATGATCATTGTGCGAGTGACATTTGAGTTGAAAGAAAGCAATTGAGGGCACACACCCGGATGTGTTCCTTGAGGTAAGAGAGATAACTTTCCCTTTTGTTGGCTATTTGTTGACACGTGTGTGTGCAAACCAATTGGTGAAGTGGTTTGTGAACAATGGCAACAACAACATTGAAGGCTCCACCAGCGTTTAAAGAGGATGATGACTATAGCAGTTGGAAGAACGATTTGGAGATCTGGCAGATGTTTACAGAACTACCAAAGAAAAAGCAAGGTCCAGCTGTATACCTGTCACTGACTGGTCGGGCACGGGAGGCAGTACGCGACCTGACACCTGCAGAAGTGGGATCAGATGATGGTTTGGACAAGATTATATCTAAGCTAGATTCAATATATTTGAAAGATGAAAGCACAAGAGCATTTATTGCTTTTAAAGAGTTTTATGACTATAAGAGGAATAGTGGAGACAAATTTCCTGATTTTATTGTGCAGTTTGAGAAGCTCTACAATAAGATATCCAAATATGATATGGCATTGCCTGAAGCTGTCAGGGCATATTTTCTTCTCACAGCTGCGAATATGTCTGAAGAAAATGAAAAACTGGCTCGTACAACTTGTGCAGAACTCAAGTATAAGAATATGAAGGACACAATCATGAAGATATTTGGAGAACTGAACACAGCAGAAGACGCTGCACATTTGGGACCTGTAATGGAAGTCTGCTTTCTTTAAGACTTCCATCTCTATATAATGTATATATATATATTTGACAAATTCTAATGGAGATCATTTTTGAGCGCATGTAATCAGGAGCAATTTGATTCATGGCTTTGAAAACACGGCATAGTGTTGACGAGTAAATTATTTAAAGCAAGAAATTGTTATGTAATTTCCCTTTAGACAGTCAGGCAAATCCTCTTAATTAAGCTGTACAGCTTAATTTAGATGTCAGCTTAATTAGGATGTACGATACAGTCTACTTAGGTGTTTTACTGCTTAGTTAAGATGTACAAAACTTTGGTCAGCGAAAACACACATTTAACTGAATTTTAGCATCTATCTAACTGAATAAATCCATATTTACGTGCATATAAACATCTCCAATACATTAGTTTTTTCGTAGCACCCCGGAGATCCGCTAAATTTGAAGTTTTAAAAATGGCCGCTAAAATAATCTGTATCACATGACGTGACATCCTAAAACTAGGATGCAGTACAGCTTAAATAGAATATCGCTACGATGAACCGTTGTTTCTATTCCATATCTTTTGATTCAGAGTGCTTCTTTTTTTATAATGTAGTGGTCAAACTGACGATGAAACAGCTCTGCAGCGGTGATTCTGCTAAAATTTACATTTTTCGAAAAATCGGGGGAAAACGTTTTCTACATCCTAATTTAGATGTATGTCACCTAATAAGTTGTATGATACAGCTTATTTAGGAGATCTCCAAATTAAGCTACAGCTAGTTACCAGCTTAAAGGTTACTTCCTGCCAAAAATAAAGTTAATTGCATATGAAAGAGCATGAAAGGTTGTCTAGGAATTTGAATTTTTTTTTTTAAAATCTTGATTGGTTCTTTAGAATTTGGACTAAGAAGATTCACTAATTATGCATGATGTCATGAGTATGCTCTGCGAGGGTGTTATATTTAACATCTTTGACAAGCCATATAGAGTTAAAAATGTTTTCTGGCCGTTCATTTTGACACGTTTTGAACATTTTACATAAATTTCAATATTTAGTTACCATAATTATGCTCAATGCTAACTCACATTTACACACACAGAAACAGCACATTGACACACAACACACACGCACACATGACCCTAGTGTAATGACAAAAGTTTTAAACAATTGGCTTGAAATAAGCAGTTTAAGAAATAAGGAACTATTGTTGGGTATAAGATTGTAAAAAAAATCAGTTAGTTTAATCCTTAAAGCATTAGATGATAAATCGAGGAAGGATAAGTTGAAATGTTGGATAAACTTGTTCCATGATCGAATAATGGATTGAAAGCGAATTGAATTTAAACCGTAGGATACCGTTTGAACAGAAGGAACACTTATCAGACCATTACTATATCCACGAGTACCGTAGTTAACAGAAAAATCAATACCAAAAGTTTTAATGACAGAGTAGAGGATGGAAGTGTGTTTGAAGTAATTTTTTTAAGAAATAGGACATTATGAAAGTGGACATAATCAGGAAATTTTAAGATTTTAAGTTGGGAGAAAAGTGGATTAGCATGAGAATGAGGATGTGAAAAAGTAATTGCGAAGCGAAATTGTGGAGCACGTTTGCTACACGCGAGGTATACCAAGAGAATTATCGAGATTCTCAAAATTTCGATAGAAAAAAAATCATATAAAATCAGCGTAAGGAAATATGACTGATATTTTTTCACAAAAGAGTAGGTTATTTTTTTCTCTACTAGAACAAATAAGTTTGGACCGAGCAGCTGTAATAAAAGTTAGCTAAAAATGCCAATAAATAGGCTTTGTACCCCCCCCCCCGTTATTTCCCGATTTTCCGTTTGCCGGAAGCGAAAGACTGGGAAGTACACTCAAGCAATCAGAAAACGGCTATCGGCTAATTTGAATTATCGTGTATTTTACAGTCCTAACACAAATACATAGTTTATACCAAGTCCTGATAATAATTGGCTTTGCTGGCCTGCTTTTTCTCTTAATATTTCGAGTTGGAAAGCTTGTACCTTTTCTTTGAAGACACACTATATTAATTTGAACATTTATAATGCGCAAAAACGTGTTATATTTATGGCTTCATTAAAAAGAAGATTTTAAAGTACCAAATTATCAGCTTGAATTGGCATGTTTGTGGTATCCTTTTCATACAGCAGAAGAAAAGTGAGTTGCGAAGGTATGGATGATTTGAAAGTTATTTTACGTTTTTTCCTTGGTTTGATGTAGCTAGCTAGCTAACTAAATTACTTTTTGGTGCCTGTGACCACCATGGAAAATATTTTTTGCTGTCATCCTTCAATTGCATCATTAGCTAGCTACCTCTAGCTACAGTCAGAAGAAGAAAATTCAATCCGTAAAGTATTAACAAAACTCTTTCTTTTTAAATTTTATTATACAATTTTTAAATATTTCCTAAAACTCAAGTTGCTTCTTTTTTTTGTTGCATCGTGGAAATAAATTTAAGTCACCAATCCAAAACTAACGGGAAAATATACCTCTTCATTCTTTAAGGTATATATTTGCTCATTTGTGGTTAAAAACTTTTGTACTAGCCTCTTTTTACTGATGTATGTTCTAAATATAAACTATTTTATAAAACGGTGCCTTTACCTGGAAGTTCTACTTTGTTTACCTACTTTCGCATGTTAAATTCTTCAACACTCGAATCTTGCAATAAATTTTTCAAGAAGTGAGCTATGTACGACGTGTGAAGTCACGAATGACCAAGTGGACTTTTGTTCGATAATTGTGGCGACCGTTAATGTAATTATTGTTTTTGGAAGATTAACCTTGTAGTTGGAAAGTGGCCTTGTGGAGTTTGCAGGAAAGGGGTTGGTAGTAACTCAATTTTTTGTCAGACTTGCAAGCATTGGGTACATAAGAAGTGCAGTAGTATTAGTGGAAGGTTAAGAGCTGACATTCAGTTTGTATGCAAGCGTTGCAAAGGTGAGATTATAGAGAATGAAGTATTTCCAGCTTTAATGATGTACAACAGTGGCTCGTTAGAGATAGTTGAGAACTTCTGTTACTTAGGTGATATGTTGGGCAGTGAAGGGGGTGTTGGAAGAAGTGTTACTTGCAGGATAGGTTCTGCTTGGAAAAAGTTCAGAGAGTTACTTCCTTTGTTGACTAGCAGAGTCCTGTCAATTGAGGTAAAAGGTAGGTTGTATGAGGCCTGTGTAAGAAGTGTTATGTTGTACGTTAGTGAGACATGGGCAGTGAAGCAGGAAGATCTTGACCGTTTAGAAAGGAATGATATGAGAATGGTTAGGTGGATGTGTAACGCCAGTCTGAGAGACAGAAAGAGTTCAGATGAGCTAAGAAGCAGGCTAAGTCTCCGTAGAATTAAAGATGTTATCCAGATAAGAAGATTAAATTGGCTGGGGCACTTGGAAAGAATGGAGGAGGATAATTGGGTAAGAAAGTGTAGAGACTTGATAGTTCCTGGGGCAAAGCCCAGAGGCAGACCGAGAAAGACTTGGCAGGAGGTTATAAGGAGAGACTTGATACAGAGGAAGTTGAGTTTAGATCTAACACAGTCTAGATCAGATTGGAAGAGGGTCATTAATATACCCCGTCCAACCCATGCTAGCATGGAAAACGGACGTTAAGCCGAGAATGATGATGATGATGATGATATATAAAGATATTTAGGGCTTCGTCATTTTCTTTACTACCCTATGTTTTTGCATTGTGTTTCATGAGCTTACAATAATGTGGTATATAGCTAAGTTATGATACGTAAAAACTACTCTTGAATGACCCTTTAAGAATGTGAAACCACATAATAGACCTTAATCAAAATTTGTGTTTTTCGTAACTTTTGTGTTCAGTATGGTAGATTAGTATGCGTGTCAACTGGCCAAAAAAGCCATAAGTATGAGGGCAAGCTTGGGCAAATATTTAAATACAATTTGTACTTCCCAAATGAAAAACAGTGCTTTCAATTTTGTTGTCTTGGCCACAAAAAGTAGTGATCTATATTTTATGTGGTTAGCCTCATTAATTCCAATAAATTTACCCTGCCATTTTTTTTCCAGAAGGGACAACATAGACGGTTCTAGAGTGTTAAAAAGCTTCCATTTGAGTTACAAAAACCTTTTAAATTTCTGTTCAATAAGCAACAACTGTTATGTGGGATTGAACCCATATGAATATGAAGTGAACGCTCTACCGACTGAACTACCAACCCCTTAAAGTAAACAGAGTTGCATGCCTTTATTAATTATATCAAGCATATTGTATCTAGTAAACACTTTTTGAGCACTCTGTCCCAAAAAATGATATATATTTGTAGTTTAGAAATTTAGCTCTGAATAGTTTACTATATATATAATACTACTATATATATAATATAATATACTATATAAAAATGTTTTCTGTTTCTTTTTAGATTGCGTACAATGAGAGCGAGAGATGTTATCTTTCAATACGTGAGATAAAAAGAAGAAAGCGAAACCTCACACCGCGTTGTTATTGTTTTTCTGTCAAAAATTTGAAGCTGTTTTATAAATCTTGATAAAGTTAATAAATTGTTTTCGTTTCTGTAGATTGTTTGTTTTTGTTTATTGTTTCCCGTGAGTTTTCGAAATTCATTGCAGCAGATTCCGTGGATTCCGTGGCTTCAAGAAATCGGTTTTCATAACTAGTGCCGTTATTTTTACGACCCCACAAGCTGCTTCGTTCGCCTTCTCATCTCCGAAATCGTTAACGCGAAAGTCTCTATTATTATCTGCGTTCCGGGTATTATTTTCCGGTTGAAAGAGTGTACCTTACGACGCGCATCCCCTTAATTCGTGACATTTTCGCACACTACGGATTGTACAACTCGATGTATTGCATTTCTTTCAGAATAAAGGTTTTAACTTTATAAAAGTATAACTTTGCATGGATTTTTGGCGCTAAAAACTTCAATGTTGGATTTACGTCGGCCAACACTGACAATATTGTGATTATTATCAATATTTAATTTTATAATTCTGTGGTAAGAGGTTTTACGAAATTTCTCAGTAATGGTTTTTGTTTAGTTTCGCGCGATCTAAATTTCTCGTACCTTCTGAAAAGAAATATTCCGCATCTATAGTCAGATAAGGTAATCGTTACGCACTTATCACAAAATTGGCTTTTTCGCGGCTTCTGCTTGCCATTTCCGTTTGTTTACTATCGCAAATGCGGCGCCATTATTAATTCCACGTTTTTCAATAATAAACAATCTTCTGAAATAAGTCTGGCGAGTTTTTTTTCAATATTTCGACTGCGTAATAATAATAGTGTAGAAATGTCAATCATTACGCATTTTTTTACATTTATTCCGCACCTGCGTAATAAAAAGAGTGCCTTGCGTAACAAAAATAAACTCTCTTTACGCACTTCAGCTTTAATTATTACGCGTCTACAGCAACATCCTCTTTCGTCCATTGTGAAGGAATACGGGCGTAAAAGGAGTTCTAAAACGACCACCGATGTTAGCCTACTAAAGTCCATACCGGTGGATCCGGAAGTTATCCGGTAAGTTCAAGACACGCATGTCTAAAACGTGGTCTTTGGCCATGACAAATTGTTGAACAAATCAATACTCGTGAAGACAAATGGGCTTGTGTTGTAATGAAGTTTGGGGGATATGTAGAATAGAATTATTAACTTTTAGTTTATTTTTCTAAATAAAACTTGTTACATAGGTAGGCCCTATGACATGCTTCTCGATCTTCTTTCTTTGCCTGTTCGAATATTTTCCGAATTTCGGCGTATTGTGGAAAGTTCCATTTTTTAGCGCCAAGAAAAGTAGCAGCTAATGGGCCACAGATTACATCCTGAATCGGAAACACCGAAACGTCGCTTCCAGGAATATCGTATTCCCGAAAGATGCAATCTGTGACCCCAAATTTCTGTTGCAAACACTCGATTTCAACAGCACACGGGTATCCATTGCTATCATTGGATAGAAATCTCTTTAACAACCTTCCAATGAAAAGATTTGGCCTGTTCTTTGATGTAAAGATACAAGCAAACCACTTCCCCAATAGATCATTTTCTGGCACTGGTGGTTTGAGTGCATCCCAACATCCCTCCGAAGATAAAGCCATATTTTCAAACATTACATCTTCTTCCGACTCTGAAGACTCATCTTCAACCTCTTCCTCGTCCTCATCCTCACTGCTTTCTTCCTCGCTGCTTGTTTCTTCTTTTTTTTTGATGGGTGGTTTGATAGGCTTCTTTGTCATGTTTGCATTTTTGTTGGCCCTTAGGTTGGCTCTTTCAATTTTTCGCTTCTCTCTCTCTTCTTTTTCCTTTTTCTTACTCTGGAGCTCTTCAAGTAGGTCTACTTGAGTAATGACCTTCCCGCGTAGATCAAGTTTCATCCTTTTTACCTTAGGCCTGTTAACAGGCCCCTTTATTTTGTCTAGATACAGCTCCTCGAAACTTTTGTTTTTTGGGCTGCCACCACTCTTCGTCCTCGAAGTTGAAACGTTTCCAATGGGTTCTAACTTCCACCCATTCGGTATCCAGTGAAAACCAGACGGAGCCTCGTACGGATAATCTCCGAGGTATTTTGTCAAAAAGCTTGAATCGGAATTTTCGGCACTCGACGACAGGGTACTTTTCTTCGTACTGTTAGCTACTGGTGCACTAGACACAGGAGTGGAAAACGACTGCGCAGGAGGGAAGTTAACCTGATTTAAGTTTGGTGTGGCGGAAGATATAACAATATCAGCTTCCACATCAGTTGTTGGTGTAGCGGGAGTCGGGACAGCGTCAAGAGCTTCGTTTGTTCCACCAATTGCTTGATCAACGTTCCTTTATGTAAATTTTTAAAATTAAAGTATATAATTATTGAAAATATGCTTAAAGAAAAAATTTATAACGTTGGTATTTATACTCACTCTTCCGCAAGCTTATCCCAATCAAGCTCGTTCCCAGTTTTCTTCCACTCCTCATACTTTGCCACAAGTCTTTGATCCAACCTGTTGATTCGAAGCCACTGATTACATTTTCTTTGTGCATTCCATCGTTCCATATTTTGCACAACTGATTAACAAAATCAGATTTGGTCATTTGATGTTTTGGACCGAACGTATTGACACGTTCTTGGAGAAGTTTCTCCCAAAGACGCTTAAGTGGTCCAAAGCAAGCAACATCCAATGGCTGCATAACATCCGTTACGTGTGGCGGGAACTTAAGTATAATAATATTTTCAGCCAGTCCGCGCGATATAACCTGGATGGAGATATGGGTAAGATGTCCATCTAACAGCAGTAGAAGTGGTCTGGCAGTCACTGTATCCGCAAAATGGTTGAACCACTCTGCAAATACTTCAGAGTCCATCCACCCTAATGTAAGGTAAGCAGAAATATGTAAATATGTTATGTAAATTTCTCTGTTTAGATAAAATATATGCGGTAAAGTTATATACCATTCTCGGACTTTCCGTAATATGTGTTAGGCAGCGCCATATCTCCAAACCAACTAGATTGCATATTCTTGCCTTTAAATATTATCAAGGGATCCAAAACAACCCCGGCAGCACTACAAACACCAAGGGCTGTGATGTTCTCACGTCCCGCCCCGAAACGAAGTTTCAGTGCGCGTTGACCCTGAAAAACGCGAAAGTGTTATGTAGTGTAAAAACTTATAATATATAACATCTTATGCTGACGAATGACGATATACCTTTACGGAGACAACTCTTCCTTTAGAGGGATCTGTGGGAAAGCCACTCTCATCACAATTCCAAATTTTAATCTGAAGTCATAGGTCATAGGTTTCTCTTTTGATAATTATTTCTAGTGTTGAGAGCGAGCGTGTGTAAAGAATGCGTAACGAATACAGTGCTGCTTGGTTGAGCTAAGTAGGAGTTTAATCTAAATTCATAAGTCATAAGTTTCTCTCTGATGAAATATTTCTAGTTTTGCATGCTGATCATACAGTACAAGAAATGCGTAACAAATAAAGCGCTAGTGATCATATTGCTCACAATTCATTACGCACACTTTTTTACGAATACTAGACGGAAAATATACCTAAAATAATGATTGGCAAGAGGTTTGTGGACCCAGGGTCAATTAGCGGCGACCGCATGAGATTTCTACCCATGCGCAAAGATGGTAGAACAAAGTTTCAAGATGTCGCGATAAAGTTGATATTGGCTGCGTTGACTACCACATTATATAACTTGTTTTTTTTTAAGTTTTTTGAAAATATGAACTATTTAAGTTATTAAAAGAGTTTAAGGTATGTCTTAAGTTTATAAATGCCTTCTTTTTGTTGCTGTTTCTATGTTCATTTCGGCGAAAAATACACTCAAATGAGATGCGTAATGATTACAGATGCGTAATGATTCGGCAATCTGACTATATATATTGTATTTTTGCCAAAAAATCACTACTTTTGCGCAACGAGTTGTTGTTGTTCCTCGGTGAGTTTATTTTACAACCTTGTCCCCAGGGTTTTCTACGTCTATGATATTCAGTTTTGGTGTATTCCCAGATATCAGCTGCAGTAAGATGTAAGCACCTCGCCCGTATTATATCAAAGAGAAACAAAAGCACTAGGGACAACTATTGGCTAGTTTCAATTTTGCTTGCAACTTGCGTAATGCTTCGCAACCTTTTTTTTAATTTCTAGTAATACGTAAGGCCTGTTTTTGAAAAGTTAGAATTGTATTAACTAAGGAAGAAGTGGCCTGACCCCAGGAGGATTAAGATAGATAGATAGATAGATATTAAGAGGATTTGCCTGACTGTTGTTAGACTAAGTGGATTTGGAAACTTCAAAACTGTCTTTGTAGTCCCTCTTGAAACTATTTACAGGGTCTATACCTCAAAATTAGTAAAGCTAGCTAAGTATAATCTGCATGAATAAAAAACTTACCCTAGTTAACAGCAAGCCACGAAGTCACTATGATTCTACAATATGGCTAAAAATGTTTTCCCAAATTTAAGCAAAGTAGATAATTTTAGCTAATTGTAGATCACTTTTTTCGTCTTTGTGCACGCGTGTTCTGCTAAATAATATGCCATGCATTTTACCCATAACTCAAAATAACAAAACAAATCTAAGTCGAAAATTGCGATTAACTTTACAGTCAAGTTTTGGTCTAGCTTATGCCTAAGTTTTATCCAACTTATAAACTAATTTTAAAAGAATGGTAAATTTTATAAAATCTCGATGTTTAGTGAAAATATCTCTGTTTTTGAGGTCAACAAAAATTCTTTCCAGTAGGTTGTTATCGTCCAAGACGTTTGCTTACGAACGAGTTGACAAAAATGTGTCGGAAAACTTACATTGGTGGCCACTCATTGGCGACAAATCTATGGAGAATTATATACCATTAACAAGGAAACAACTGATAGAAGCAATATCAGGTGATAAACAGGCTTTTGATCCAGTTGAAATCAAAGATTTTACAAAGTTCTGTTATAGCTTAGATAATATTCTAAGAATTCATAATAAAAAACGGTTAAAGGAGTTGAAAGTAGGTTGTTTTTTATTCTAATCCTAAACATTAAATATGCACTTTACTTACACGTTTAATATAATTCGCTGTAACAAGAAAGCTTTTTTTATTTCCTCAAAATTAAGAACTTGTTGTTAGTGTTTCAAGAAGAAATATAGCTATATACAATTCAATTCAATTTATTTATTTGCCACAGAAAAAGTTGAAATTACAGTAGGTATAATACAATATATAACCAGTTACATATAGTTATATTTCAATTGCTGGAGACCAACACCATAGCGAAGCTAATATATAGTAACGTGAAGGCCACCAAATGGCACGGGGAGTAAAAAGGGTTAAGTGTATATGGAAGGAAAACACTATTTCATTGATAGTAGCTTACATTGATAGTGCTTAAGCTAGTGTTTAGCAACAGCATTAACATGCAAGTCTTAGTGGAAAATTTCTATCTGATTTAAGATTGATTTAAGATATTATAATATGGGTATGTTGTTTGGTAGGCTAAGTATTACAATATTCTGGATTTTAATTTAGCATATAACTTTTAGATTAACATTGGTGTTTGACTTGCTTTTTTAGAGCTTATACAATCCCATAAGCCCTGAAAGGGATACAATACAACTTGAAAGGTTTAATGAGAAACAGTTAGAAGATAGGAAAACTGATGTCCTTGAGCAAATATCAAAATTAGCATCCGAAGCTGCATTCTTTGAACTATCAGAAGAATTCATAAAACGGACATTGCATAACATTACCAAGAGAGAAAAGTTTGATTTATATGTGAACACAGACGAGTTTGAGGTTTTAAAAATCTGGGTTATAGGCTTAGATGTTGCACCTTTAGACAGAAGAAGTTTATATAAAAAAGCCAGGAGTTATCGAGATAAAACTTCAAATTTTCTTGATCCGCAGGACCATATTTACCATGACCATTTTTTTATGAAAAAGAAAGCTTTTAAAAATGTTAAACCTAAGGTAAGTCGTGAAGAGGTTTAGTAAGTTACGAGTTGCTTTTTGTTTTTTAAATATGAGTTGCCAGTTGAAATTCACATCTTAAAAAACGATTTCATAGACAGTCTAGCAATAAATAATTAACAGTTCAGAATGTAAAAAACTTGAGCATCATTAAGCCTGAGCCAAAATTTTAATAAGAGAATTTTTTTTACCAATTGGTAGTTATAGCAAATGTTCCCATTTAATTTTTTCTGAAGCTGCACTTTGCAAAAGTTTATTTCGTAATTATTTTTTAAATTCTTGTTTGTTTGGCATACCTTATTGGCAAAGAATAAAGTCAGCAAAAAAGTCAGCAAAATATTTTGTCACTGAAATAATTCAGTCACTTTTTTCTGGGTAAATTTTTTAATTTACTCACTTTTTCCCCACTAATTTCCAGATCGAAAATGAACACGGAAATTTGAATTTTCGATGCTTTTTCTCTTTCAATAAAGACAACAACAAAAGGACAATGAAAACTGTATAAATCAGTCAATTTCAATGGTTATATTTTCCTTCTTTTTCATTTGAACATTTTCTCTGCTTTGGTCCTCAACTTCTGCTTCTCTTCTAGGTCTTTTTTCCTCTGCTACGCTCCTCTGCTTGCTTTTGCCCAATCCTGGTTTGTCCTTTCATCATCACTTTCCTCGTCGTGGCTTTCATTTTCCTTAATCCTTGTATATCCATAGTCTATTTATCAAATACCCTAAAATATCACCACCTTCCTTCATAAAAAAAAAGCAGTAAGGGTAATCCAGCTGTCAAAAAACAATTTTTAATTTTGATCGCACATGCATGAGGATCAATTGATAGATATCAAATAGAAAAGTGGTCGTCAGCAAAAAATATGGTCACTTTGCCGATAAGGTTAACATTTTTTTTATTTTGTTCTATTTTATGGTTTATTAACCTTTTTCCTTTATTATAAGTAGTAATCTGTATCACAATTAGGAAGAATTTATGCCTTCAGTTATGCCTTCAACTTAATGTTATGGCAAACGCGAACATATTTCCGGAAAACTCGCAAACATTATGTGCTTTACTTCGAAACTTTTTGCGCTTTCAGTTTTATTTTTTCCCTTATTAGCGTGCTAGATTTTTTAAAAAACTGTAAACTGTTTTTTTTAGATTTTCCCTAATTCACCACAATTTTCCCGAATCGAAAGATATAAACGCGTTTTGGTTGCATTTCGTTTAAAAAGTGACACCAAACTCCACTTAAAGGCGTTTAAAGATATACCTTGTGACAACCTTGAATTTCTGTTACCAGAAGGTGTTCTGAAAACAAGAAGTATTGACAAAGCACGAGTAACTATAACAGGGATACTGTTGGTACTCATTTACGGAGTTGGAGTTATAACTGATTATAAGGTACGTAACAACTCGTTTGTTTATTTGAAAATGAAACTTTGCTGAAAAATTTATACAATGAAATCGAAATAGTTTGGTATGGTTTAGAATAACTGAAAGTAGTTAAAATCGGCTTTCGTTCTCATGTACCACTTGTTACGTTTTAAAGAATTTTTACCCAAAACCCGCGGAAGTTTCTGGTTGTCACATGCTGTACAAATAAGACAATCGTACCGACACCATTTGTCATGTACAGTGAGATTAAAACTTTTACATACTTTCTTGCAGCTACAGACTACTTTGGCTATATCAACGACTGCTTTTATCATCGTTTTACGGACATGGAGTGCCTACCAAAGCCTAATAAACAAGTACATTATGAACTGGTCAAAGACGTTGTATTTTAAAACTATTGCTAACAATCACGCACTCTTAACTCTGCTTGCAGATCGATCCGAAGACGAACTTTATAAAACAGCAATTTTGATATGTTGCTTCTTGCGCAGTAGAGGTATATCTTTTGTTGTGTTTAAGATTTCCCAAACGGCAACAAATAACACTATTATTTGATTTTAAGTACCATTTCAAGCAGTGATGTATAAAAAATCAAATGAACTAATCAATTGGTGACTTGCATATTTTTTCTCTAAACTATTCGCGTCAAAATCCAAAAACCGTCGCCTGTAAGATTAATTCGGTTGAAGTATAGCCTGACAGTTGCTTGTATGTCTTTTTATATGAGATTATTTATCTGAAATTACGACCCTTAATTTTTAATTTTTGACAAACTTTCTTAAATATACTAGTAGGTGGCCACGGGTTCGCTCGTTTTGTACCGCATTGCGTGCGTCTCGCTACTTGCGGTACCATTTTGCGTGACAGACAGACATACAGACAGAAGTATACGGGTATTATAATATTCTTAAATATATTATAGGTAACAACGATGCGTGGATATCAGAAAAAGAATTAACTAACGAAATACAACAGTGGGTTTACCAAGCATTTAAAGTCAACATAAAGTTCCGCGTCAACATTGTTGCTGACATACTTGAAAGTCGAAATATAATCAGTTCTCATGACAAGGGCGGGGAAAAAAGGTATATGCTGTCAACTATACAGGACATGGCTTCTGCGATTCCAACCGTAAAAAGGAATCCACACGCTTTTACTAGCGATGCTTTGTTTACAGATATTGTGGAGCATGATGAAAAACTCTATGAAGAAGAGTTTAAATGGGATTAAGGAGTGTGTTTTACTCAACAAAGCTTCGAGCCTACATATTCGCGAGATTTACGAGAAAAAGATTTGCGCCTTGAAAAGTCGAACAGTCTGTTGTGAATGTTTTTAGTACAACATCTGTTTTGAAATTGGATTTGTTGGTAATTGAAGCAGAGGAAATTAGAAATGGATAAATATCTGGATGCACCAGTCTAATTTCCACCGAGCCTGCTTTTATGTTTCAATCCATTCTTTAAAAATTTGTACCTATTTCAAATATTCTATTCCGGGCGAAATACCACCAATTTTATTATTATTACCTATAATTTCCGGATATTTATACAGGAGAGCCACTTTAGTGTGTGAAACACTGTTATCAATGCGGGTCCTGCTTTAATGTATAGACTGGAGACGCATAGACATTATCTACACAATTTTGTTCCACAAGGTATGGGTTGACAAGTGTTTTTTGTCACAGCACTTGCTATATGGCCGTGCTACAGACCAACCACCAGTTAACAAAGTTAACTTCCTAAACGCTCGACTGCTCATTTAATCAAACCAAGCTGGGTCGCTACCCTGAAAACATGGATAGTCCTTTTTCTCCATCAAATCCGATAGTTATGTATTCAGCTTGTTGAATTCATTGGTTCGACCTAGCCTACCAACCGACTAAGATTGGATGTGGGTGGGGGAATTACACCACTATCGAAGAATGTCACGTGGTTGCTGTTATTCTCGCTGAAGTGTAAATGCATTCAACGACGGTTAACAATAGGGTAAAGTATGTTTAAAGTATTACAGTAGTTCTCTTGCCCTCGCAACAAATACGACAATTAGAAAGAGAAATCATTTTTACACAAGTACTACTACAGTAAACTTCTTTCTTAAAATGTAGTGTTCTAGAGCACAACTCATTTTTAAGCGACGCTAATTTAACTGAGATCCCTTTTTTGAACTAAGATTTCTTTTAAACTAACCTCGTTCCCAAGCATTCTTTTAAATCAATCTCCATGCCCAAACTTTACCTAAAGCGAGAGAGAGAGATGTGCATATGTTACATGGCTAGCCTCACAAATATAGTACTAAGCTACGGCGCAACGAAGAGCTAGTAACATTAAAAAACAAAAAATGTCCTCTGTATGATGTCGATTTGATTTGATTTAGTTTTAATCTTTATAATAATACACTCCGGCCATTTTCAAAATATAGTGGGGCGTTGAAAGTTAATAGAAGAAGATGCGTTTTGACCATTTCATACTGTAGTGCCAGCCGCAAATGAAGTCACACTACGCGCGGGAGATTTGCTAACGAAGTACGCGCTTTTATATGTATATGCATGGTTTCGTAAAACACATCTGTGTAGAAAGCTCATACTAAAAAATGATAAGACACACTTGTTCTATAAATGGCATGCGCACTGCAAACTTGTGAAATTTCCTTAGGTTACTTGATAAGATTCAAAATCTTAAACGATACTAATTTCTGCTGACATTAGCATGCCCCCTCTGTACGATCTTTTGCACCTTAGGTTCGTCTCGTGGGCTGTTTCGTAATCAATGCGGACATCGCGGTAACCGTCAACGCTATATTTCACGGCCTACACACACATCTGTAAAAGCAAAGACTTCGCAGGCTGCTGGCAACGGACTTTCGGCAAGGTGGTTCTGTTTGTCCACTTTTGGAAAGAACCGAAAGGCCTCGTGCAAAGATATTATGTCCAGGGTTGTATAAAATATTCTTGACAAGGGTTATGTCAAACACCAAAAATTACCATGACAAAAATGTTTCCGGAAATCTGCGAAATAATGACAATAAATCTATTCAGAAATAAAATTACGAAAAGTTTTGTGGGTCAGGTCTTAGGGTGCTAAGTATAGAGAGTGGTTTTGCCATTTGAGTTGCTTCAGCACTTAGTACTTACCGAAAAGTACTGGCATCATGGACCCACCGAACGGTTTACTTTATTGGCACCTTAAGCCACAATTTTCCCCAAAACACACTATAGTTTTGTTTCAAGTAGTGTTACTTTTGCGAAGACCTACAAAGGTGAGGTAACGCATTCAAAGATAAATGTGAGAGTCTATCTGTCTGTCCGTCCGTCCTATTAATATTCCTTTGATCTTTCAAAAAAATCTTAAAGCAGGTGTTATTAAATCGAAAATAATGATATTACTTGCCCATTCCGTTTACAATTGCGGCATGAAGTTTTAGCTGATCGGAAATGTTTGGGAGACATGTGTGTAACGGTAGCCATTCCCTAATAACTGGTTTGTATTGTGGAAATATTCAATTTTTTATATTTTTACATGTTAGAATTAACATTTGAACACGTTTTTTAACCGCGTATAAATCTTAAACAAACCAATTTTGGTTACAAGCGTAAATTTTGAGAGAGCATCGTTAAAAGCCATCCAGCTAGCTAGCCATCCAGCTAGCTGGCCTTATTTAGTTTGGTGTGACAGCTTTTTATCCTACACAACGGGGTAATCATTCTTTTTGTCCAATGAAAAATATTGAATATCCAGAGAAAACTAAAATTTTCAAAGCTTAATTAATAACATATATGTTAACCGCTTGACTTATATGTGAAATTATTTCATAAAAAATGAACTAACAAACCAAAATGGTAGAAAAACATTTATTCTGCAGTGCTACATCCGGGTCTCGGCTAGTTCTATTAATTGACGAAGAATAACGAATAATATGTTGTAGCAGGCCTACGCGCTCGTTTTATCCTCATATAAAAAAGGCTACAAAAGCTGGGATCAAGATTCATAATTTTGGGAGAGAACTTCAATGATGTCTAAAAAACGGGGGATTTTTTACACATGTTTCCTGGCAGAAATACAGAAACATAGTAGGCCTTGAGATGTCTTTTCAGGCCTGTGTGTGCTTGAAAAGGAGGTACAAAGAAGTAAGCAGGTAAATGGTGAGGGATTCCAAATAGCATACATATACAATTACAAAATTTTCAAAAATCGGAATTCGTCCTCTTTCCGCATAATTAGATACTACGTAAACAAATTATTCTGTGCATAATTAAATACTAGTAAATAAATTATTCTGTAGGATTTAGCAAAGGTTCGCTCTCAGTGTTATTACTGACACGACCACTATTTGAACGTGATAGTCTTTTCATAGAATCTAAATATACTTCTTTTATCTCGTGAACAAACTGTCTGGAGAGAAGTAAAGCTGCGAGGGTATCGGAAATTATTAACATGTAAAAGACATCAACCCAAGAGTTAGATGACGATGCTATAACACCGGCTAACAATGGTCCCAGTGCAGCACCCAATGAACCTGTCCCATCGATGATGGCTGTTACAACTGCCATTGCTTTAACGTTACCTTTTAAACATTTGTGTGTTCCTAAACTTGCTGACACAGCAGTTGTTATTAGCGCGTAGGGGCCATTTACAAAAAATCCAGAGATGATCATGCATGCGATAAAAAGCGTAACGTTGGTCGTCCCGTAAAAATAAAACATATACAAACTTGGACCAGCAGATAACAGCATAATCACATTCACAATGCTCGGTTTATGGGTAATATCGGTCATCAGACCAGCAATGATTCCACCGAAAGCTCCGCCAATGTCAAAAAGAATTGCCCAATGGGCGGCTTTCTTTGAATCATACTTGATACCGTCAATTGGTGTGTTTACGATGTAGTATGGCAACCAGAAGAGAAAGGTGTAACTCACGAGCTTGGCAAAAAATAAACAAAATGCATATTCCACTACTCCTGGTATTTTTAATGCACCCCATATACCGATTGCTTTCGGTTCAACTTCTTCTTCGACAGTTTTTTGGAAAGGATCATGATTTGAAAGTGTATCCACACATAAAGAGGAAGACGAGGAGGCGGAGGAGGAGGAGGGTTGCTTGTTATGTTCGTGAAAATCAACATGGCTTGGATGTGGTATCAAAAAAACAAAGATAACCACCCCTACGGATGCAATAATAATACCAGGAACAATAAACGATAGACCCCAGTTGGTGTTAACGAATGCACCGGCTACCAGAGAACCAAGAATATTCCCAAGAAAAATGTGGCAGTTCCACGTACACATAATAAAACCGCGATGGCGCTCTGGAAACCAAACGCCAACTGCTTCGACTACACAAGGCCAACCTAGAAAATAATACCCGAGAATGCTTTGTTTAGTTTTATTAATTTTGTTAATAAGCCTTGAAACAGAATATGACATCTTACATCACGTACCGGTGGAATGTGTTATACCAGTGATGATTTGAAAAAGCACGAAGAACGATAAGGAGTGTATGTTTAAATAGTAAGCCAGGCCAGTCAAGCAGGTAGAAACGCCAGTTAAAACCATACCAATACTAAGATAGATTCTCAAATTTGTTTGTTCGGCCAGATAGCCACTCACAAATATAGCAAGTGCGTATGAGACCAAGAATGTAGAATCTAACAATCCAAACAAGTACTTGTTCTTGTCGGTATCTTCAAACGGAACCCAACGTTCACAAGAATTATTTGTTGTTTTGTGGCATTCCAACTCAGGCTTCACAATACTGAAAGAGCGCTTCGCGAGGTGGTATGATGTGTAGGCGATAAATGTGAGAATGATGACGGCTGTTTGATAAGCGACAAGTTGCCATCTTTTTGGTAAGTTTCGCAATAGGTGTTTGTACAGAGAAACAGTTGGAGCTGTGCGCAATACCATAATATCTGAAAATAAACATATTTGTCACACTATACTTCAAAAAGTAGTTCGAGGGAACACCCAAGCGTCACGAATTATATTTTGCTCAGTAAAATCCTATATAAAATGCTTATGCAAATGAAAATTATGTAAAACGGAATATGTTTTAGCAGTAAGAGCACATGTTACGAAGGTGGCGTTAGGGGTGTTAGCGCTTTTAGATTCCCTTAAGGGGGCTCTCTACCCTTTAGTGACAAAAAGTATTTTTTTAAGGAAAGTGGATTATTCTAGTTAATATGTGTATATAGATATACAAAGTAGTAAAAATATGGTACAGTATACAATAAGCTACCAAAAAAATCCTCCTACCCACCACCTCTCAGAACAATAGAAAGCCGAACAAAGAAAAACATCTGAGAAAGGATTTCTCCATTTCTAGTTGTTTAATCACAATGAAACTTAGTATAGAGACTCCGTAGGTCTTAGATTGTTTTAAGCGGGGAAAAAAATTGAAAAAATATTCCAGGTAATGTCTAGCCCAAAAACAGGTGTTTTTATTGTTTTGCGGGTGGATTGACGGTTTCAAAAAAAATCCATCGCTTAAAACCCAGTTTATATTATTACAAGTCACATCCTAAATTTTTTTATTCAAATGACAAATACAACTGAAGTTCCTTTCTCAACCAAAAAATGTATAAAAATGAGAAAACGTCTTTTAAAGTTTTCAAAAGAAATTTTGCATATTTTCGTGTTACTTTCCTTCTATAAAAGTACCAGAAAGGCTTTTTAATGTTACAGGGAAACCACTGTCAAATTTGCAAAGTCTTTTATGTATTTATAGTGTAACTATATAAAAAAATGCCATATATAGAAGTTAAAAAAAGAAATTACAACTAAGCCAATTACAACTAAGCCAAAAACTAAAAATCAATTATTTGTCAGTTTTGACAAATAATTGATTTGGTTTTGTGTTTTGTGTCTCTTGTTTGGTTCCATTAGTAGAGATGTTGAAATCTGGTTCAATCGAATCAGAAAATTCACCAGGACGATAAGTTTGAAACGGCTTTCTTTTTCCGTTGTGACCTCAACATCTTATGTCGGTGCAAGTATTTCGCGCTAATTTTCCGCGAAGCATCACAAATACGTTTTTGACACTGGGGCAGGTAAGTTCATAGAAGTAGTAAATGTGTTCAACAAAGTATGACCACCACCACAAGTTATAGCTGCATACACTGATCGTGTATTACCGTCGGCTTTGCCACCGCCACAACCATCCACACGGTTACTTGTATCAAAACAATGTTTGTTGTCACAATTTCTACACTGTAATGTCAACACTTCAAAGAGTCCTTGTATCCTATTGTTGTCTTGTAACAGGTTAAATTTACCTTTTTTGTTACACTTGGCACATTTTGTACAAGCATTTATTGCAGCAAGAAGATGTTTTGAATCAACAATTTTGTTACCATGCGCTTCTTCTTCTATAGTTTCTTTATGCTTAGTAGAACTTCCTAATAACTTTCTCTTCTTTCTAGTTAAAATTGACTCATTACATTCTAATTCAAAGTTGGAATTGGATAGTTTTCGTTTTGACACATTAGGTATTTCAGGAGTGGAAGATGAAGTTGAGAATGATGGCTGCTCTATTTGTTGTTGTTCAGGTTGAAGTTGTGGTGGTAAAAATGTGCTTGCTTCTTTCATATAATTCGGAATACCACTAAATACTTTTCTTCTTCTTTTCTTGTAAGAACTTCTTGCCTTATTTCTAGGCATTATTTTAAATTATTAAGTGATTTTAAGTGGCTTTTGTATTACAAATATAAACAAGAACTTCTAAGAGTTGCATATATATATATATAATATATATAATATATATAATATATATAATATATATAATATATATAATATATATAATATATATATATATATATATATATATATATATATATATAATATATATATATATATATATATATATATATATATATATATATATATATATATATATATATATAAAAATTTTACTAGATATTCTTGCAAAAGAGATATGTATATATGGCTTAAAAGAGAAATAAAATACTTACTTACTTAACAGACAATTTTCAAAACAACTTCAAAAGCTATGCTGGGGGCCTACGACCACGGTTTTTTTAGGAAGAAACGCTTTACTAAGGGCCAGCTTACAATATAAAAAATTATTAAAGCTTGATTTTTATTTCCTTCACAAACGTGCTTTTTAATGTCCACTCGATACTAATCCGTCAAAAAGTCAATTTTGTTGAATTTTTTGAAAAAACTGTTTTTTAAAGGGTAGGAGCCCCCTTAAACAGCGATAAATCTCTCTTTAAATCGCACTATATCAATTTAACACCAACACCTTAACACCTTTAACGCTGTAACGTCATAACATTGTAACACCCATAATAAATTTTGTAAGCTGTAATTATGTTCTTAAATTTTTATCAACATAAAAAGCTATTTTCATCAGAAGTTCATAAAATATCAATTCTTAAATAAATGTCAATGTCTTCTTTTTTTTATAATTAAAAATAACATTCCTCATAATTCTAATTCAACACACGACTTGGTGTAAAATACTAACCTTGCTTAACTTTCAATCCCAAGTGAAACACTAAACATTCAACAAAACTTTCTGGTATTGTTTCGTGAGGCTTGAACAGATTGCTCGAACAGCAGTTGTGGACCTCGCTGTCGAAGTTTTTTTAAAGTATCTTCAGCCATCACGCATCAGGGTGTGTGCGTGTTTGCAGCGAGCTACCATTTTAAAGCATTTATACACTAGCGCCTACAAACCATCCAAGCAAATATACTTGAGTTAAATCTAAGTAACTCAACCATGTAAATTGCGTTTTGTTCCAAAAGTTGCTCACATTCCATAGTAACTTTTACTATTTTTCTACCCCCCTGATTTTTTTTAAAAAAATGAGTCTTTTTAATTACAGCTCTGTCATGCTAATAATATATTTTCAATCAATTATGGTGATAATAAAGGTTGTTAAGTGTGTTTATTGTCTATTGATTAAAAGACATAGCTGAGGTTTGTAAAGTTTCTGAAAGCACAAAGAAAAAAAGAAAAAAAAACCTGAGAGCTATGTTGGTTAAAGGCTTACCTCCCACTTTAAAAAAACGTCCACCTTATCCTGTTTATAATATGTTGAAAATTAGTAATTTAACATTTATTAAGTAAAATTCGAAATAATAAAGCAAATATAAAGCGACATTTTCTTGTGTTTACAGCATGCTTCCCCGTCGAAAGCCCCCATGATGTGGGAACAATTTTTTCGGATTAAACCCAGTTTGATGTCCCGGATGGCAAAAAGGCCCCTTGAAGATGTTTGCCGCAAAACTTATCAAACGAAACTTGGATAAAAAGAATAAAGTTAAAATTATTTTAATTTTGTGTTGTACTATACCTTTTTGCAAATAATAATAATAATAGAAGTAGCGCTAGAAAGCACTCTTTGTCCTTTCAAACAGGTAAAAAACACAACGTAGACTATTTAACAGAGTAGATACTCTTCCAAAGCTTTTTTTTAATACAGTCGGCGCTCGTTATCTCGATTACCCGTTATATCGATCTTTCCGTATCTCGACCAGTTTTCATCGGTCCCGTCGGAATTTTAACCTCCCGTAGGCTAAAACACGTCCAATATCTCGACTACCCGTTATATCTCGAACTTTCCTTATCTCGACCTATTTTTACGGTTCCTTGAGTACATTTTATCACGTTATCTCGATCTTTTCTGTAATTTTTCGAATTTCATCACACAAAAAAATTCGATCAGGAAAACATTCGAACGTTCGAATTTCTCAAACAAGATTTTGAATGTTTACAATTTTCTCTTCGTTTACACATCATGTCTGAGATAAAGCGTAAGCTCGAGATAAAAACTTTGGTTGAAAAATGCAAAGCTTTAAAGGAGTTGGAGAAGGAAGGTGTGACACATAAAGATGTGGCTGCTAAGTTCGGGGTACCAAGAAACACCATATCCACATGGGTAAAAAATAAGGACAAGTATTTTGCTGCTTTCGAAAAATCTTCTAATAAACGACGAAAAATAAGAGCAGGCGCCCACAAAGATCTTGATGCCGTAGTTTTTAAATGGTTTATTTCCAAAAGAAGCCAAAATGTTCCGATTGATGGGAATATGATAAAATAAAAAGCATTGAGCTATACAAAAGAACTCGGTGTTTCTGCTGACTTTTGTGCATCAGATGGATGGTTGCACAAATGGAAAAAGAGGTGTGATTGTTATTTATTCAAATACATAATTTATTTTTCAATACTTCTATACACTGTTCAGTACCAGTAAAAACTAACTTGCAGGGTACCTGCATGCCATCGCCATCTCCCAAATTAACAGGTCTTCCTGTTATAGTTACTAAGAAAATAAGAAATAGTCTTGGCAAATTTTCCGGGTCTCCCAAGTGGCAAATGTCCGACTATTATACTGTCTTTTTTAACACAGACTGCATATTTATCTTTGGGGTTTCCTTTTTCTCTTTCGCTCGTTAAATATTCCCCTATACGACAGCAGGAGTCCAAATATTTTGATATGCGTGATAACCTTTGACATAATATGCCATCTCAAAACTCGTTATTATTACCAAGGGAGTTTCTTGTTGGTACAACATCATCTGGGCTAAATCCATTTTCTGCATTCTCGTCTTCTCTAAGTTTGAAGCCAAATGCCACGTGTTGCTATTTGAAAAGTACTCGTGAGACTCCACGTTAATCAGAATTCGAATGGCGATTCGAATTTGGATTCGAATCTGGCCAGGAAAGTAAAAAAAACATTTGTTTCCGTTTTCAGGCATTCCGTAACCTTCAAAACGGTTGTTGGTGAAAGCAATTCCGTTCAGCCTGAAATGACAGCATCCTGGTTTGAAACAACATTGCCCACACTCTTGTCCAATTATAAACTTGAGGATACATATATAACAAAACATTTCATCTAAAGTCTGAAAAGTGCTCGGGTGGGAAACACATAGCAAAGTAAGGATAACAGGCTTGGCAGCAGCCAATACAGCTGGCGAGAAGCTTCCAATGTTTGTTATTGGTAAATCGAAAAACTCTCGATGTTTAAGAACGTAAGTACCCTGCCTTGCAGATATAGGTTCCAACAGAAAAGTTGGATGGATAGCTCCTTGTTCGAAGAATGGGTTCGAGATATCGATCGGAAATTCCAAAGAGAAAATCGAAAAATCGCCTTGATAATTGACAATTGCCCCGCCCATCCAACCATTGATAATCTCACAAACGTAAACCTCATTTTCTTACCACCCAATACAACGTCAGTTTCCCAATCTATGGACCAAGGAGTCATTAAGTGTCTGAAAGCTCTATATCGCCGTCGTTTGGTTAGACTCATGATTCAACGTCTGGATCAAGGAAAGGATTTGCCGAAAATTTCAATACTTCGTGGAATGCAGCTGCTTGTTTCTTCATGTATCAAAAGAAACGGTCATTAATTGCTTTAGGAAGGCAAAAATTTCTACCAAGGATCAGATTGATGCTATTGAAGATAATGATGACCCCTTTAAAGATTTGAAAGAAGACCTAGCCGAGTTACAAGAAAAGGATCCAAAGTTGTTACCTGGAGAATTAATAGCAGAGGAATTTGTTGACATTGACTTTCACGTTATCGCAACAGATAACCTGGTCACAGATGAAGAAATTATCCAATCTGTAATAGACGTAGACGACAAAGAGGGGGAGAATAATGATGATGACGAAATGAAATGAAATGAAAAAAGTGTATGATGAACCCATTGAAAAGCCATTGGAAATCGAGGTTGATGCTGCCATAGAAACATTAAGAACTTTATCCCTTTTTAGCGGCAACGGCAACGACATGCGCTCTTTATTACAGCGTTTTAATTTGTAAATAAGGACAGAATATCTGCTAAAAAGCAAAGTAGCATTTTTGAATTTTTAAAATTATTAAATACATATAGCATGAGAATAGTAATAATTGATTCTTCTGATTAATAGTCCATCCCTGACCAGGTTTAAAAATTTAAATAATTTTTCAATGTGTGCATGATATTGACAAACTTTCCTTATCTCGACCTTTTTCACGATCGATGCTCCTTATTTCGACTATCCACTATCTTGAACTTTCGTTATCTCGACCTTTTTCACTAGTGCCGTGGAAGGTCGAGATAACGAGCGTCGACTGTATAAGTTGAACACTTTTCATCAGATGATTTGAGTATATGCTAAGAATATAGCAGGATTAATTTTACCCAGAAGTTGAGAATATTCATGTTGAATAAAAAAACACTATTTTGATAAAAAGGCGCGTATTTTATTTTCCATACGTTTTTCTCTGAACGCCGAAATAGTTGTGTCATGATACACTGCTGTGCTAGGGAATACAACAACAAAATTAAAAACAAAATAAGAAACTTTTATACCAAAGTTATTAACTGATAAAGAACATTGCGAGATGGATAAATAAAAAAACACATCAAAATTACCCCAAATAGACCTTTTTATGTTCAAAGCAAAGGCCAATTATAAAAGTCAATCAAAAATTGGTTGTTTAAAAGTTCGATTCCGGCAAAACTTCAGCATAAAAAAATTTGTAAAGATGCCAGAATTTATTCCCAGCGAAATTCAGATCAGAGAAGAAGGTACGATGTTTTTTGTATCCCAAAACTTTAATTATTCTTACAAAACGTGTACCATGTCATCTGTATACCTTTATTTTTATAGTTTTTATATCATTTATAAAATTCATTTTATGGGTAGTATCGATATATTGATCGCGGAAACAGATTTTTTTCATTGTCGTCAACGGGTACTTTTGAAGCAAAAAAATGGTTTCTGTAACAAAATAAACGTTAAAGCTTACTTCCCACTTTAAAAGAACTTAATCTTAAAATACTCATACAATATTGATATCTATGAAAATAGATCTTTTTTTGGCTGATTAACCTTCGAGAAAATATTAAATAAACAAGGTTAAACAAGCTACTTCTAAGCAAATCTGACCGCCATCTTGAATAAGAAGCCCCATAAAAAAGCGGCAGACATCAAAGTAACTTTGACGTCGTCAAGTTGCTCGCGAACAAAATAACCAAAATTTTATAAAAGGGGACTCATGGGAGAGTGTTTTTTTATACCTTAACAAGGTCGTAAAATTTCAGTCGCCGGAAACACAAACGGGTGTGTAGCGTGGGTGGGTGTGAGTCCGTCAACTCGGCCCAACCTCGTTCCCAGGGAATTTGCCTTGTTGATGGATTCCGTAATAAAGGCTCAGGGGTCACAAGTTCCTGGGGACGCGGTTGTAATAAGGTACGTCCATTTTGAGGTTAACTTATTTGGGAGTTGGTAGGCTTTAAGATCATCATTCATATAGCGACATTTTGGAAGCCTTCATGTCATAGCATGAAGCTAGCCCCCAACCTGGTCCCCAGGGCTCCTTTTCTCTTTCTGACAATCTCGGACGGTGAATTCCTTCTCGTCGTCCGAGACTGTCAGAAAGATAAAAAGAGCCCTGGGGATGAGGTTGGCTAGCCCCATAAACGCACTTTACACGTAAAATTTATAAAAAGATGACCATCTAAAAGTAATGATGATCAGCAGTTGCAAGAAGAAACGTACGCACAATATCATCATCAAGTCGCAACGGCAGGGATGTCATATTGACCCGACCAAGAAACCAATTTCGTTAATTTGTGTAATTATGAGACACCGTTTTCTTTTTACATTTTCTTTTTTTAAACGTTTTAGTTATATGTTTAAAATCTTCCGAGTACTCTTAAGCATAGCCAGGAAAACCCTCCTCTAGCTCCCTCTTCAAGCAATTGGGAAGAAGCATAACGAGAGAGTGTTTCCTGGTTATCTTAAGCAGGGCTCTAAAATACCAGCCGGATAGACTCCATGACAACACTTCGGTCTATTTTCTGAAAAATTAAAGCTACATAAAGGTTGAAAGTGTAACTATAAACACATCAAAGGTTGGACGGGGGTGGGACAAAGAATAGGGGGGGGGGAGGGGTAGATCACATAATAAACGTAACCCTCTGTCAGACTTAACGGTAGTCTATTTTAATTCATTTAAATTTTAGCAAATCAATCACACAAAATTCAGTTTCCAATAATTTATTACACCTAGAATAAAAATGAATGCACAAAATATAAAAAGAATTAGAACATAGAAAGTAAAGTGTGATATTTGAATTATCAACTGTTGGCAACTTGGATGAAATTACTTTTCATGGAAAAAATAAGATGTATTTTTAGGACAGAAAAATATACACTTCCCGAATAAATTTCATGTGGTATAACGTCTTCATAATTTCTTTTGCTGAAAATGAAAATACTGCAACGGCTTAACAAAGTATGAAAATTTTTAAACATGTAATAAATTTACACAACCTCTCTTTCAAGCTGAGGCGGGACACAAAAAGACAAAATGAACTCGAAAAATTAAGAAGGCTTGACCGTGACAATAACGCCACCAAAACCACAACAGTATATACACTCTAAAAACACAAAATTTTAAATTTTAAACAGTTCACCATTCGGGAAGTGTTTATTTCGCTAATTTTGAATTTTTTCAACGACTTTTAGAATTGTTGAAGTCTTTTAGTTCACTTAATCACAGAATGACAAAACCCTCACAAATGATGTTATCTTACAGAAATTTTATTTTGCGGGCATCAAATTTTTTAAAACTTTCAAGTCATAGGTACGCAGTGGCAGGAGGGAAAGCCGTATTTAAAACCAGTTAAATTTTGTAATTATGAAATCGGTTTCCGTTAAAATGCACAGCAGACGTGATACCATAAAATAGATTCTAGTACTTTTACAACTAATAATTTTGTATAAGAAATATATCGTTATATACAACAAGTTATTAATCCATAATGCCAAAGCGAAATCGGTTGACGTAAAAAGAAATCGAGAACTGCTATTAATGGATATTCTGGAATACGAGTCGAAAGTAGCGACGTTACTACAAAGCGACAAAATCGTAACATTTCGTGACAAAGATTGAGGTTATAAAAATCTTCAGCTACTCTCTTCAACGTCTGACATAATGGTATCCTCCGCTGTGTGTAACGAATTCGTGAAATCGTCGCTCACATAACGTTGTTGGTTCATGGCTTCTTTAATCATGGTGTTGGTTCCTTGCGGATCCAAATTCATTGCCCAAGAAAAGTTCATTTGCGCCAGGTGAGGTTCGTCCATTTTTTGATACGTCTAAAAAATAAGCAAATAAAACACAGACCAGATTAAATTTGAATAATAATACAGAGAACCAAAGCAAGAAATAGAATTTCTTGATTTTCCTGACCACAGGAATTTCAGTTTGTGAAACAGTGAGGTGTGCCCCAACACGAAGCGTCTAGTACACCGTAGATGATCACCCAATACAAGCGAACGGCAGACATATAAATGAAGTACTGTACACACCACAGAATCTTTCTGAAATTACACATTTTTAGATATTTTCATGCTCTTTTTGCATGAAATGGTCCATTTGTAACTGCCCAATCCCTAATTTCTGGTTTTGCTGTTAGCCCTGCACAGTTTTAGATACAAAGCAAGTTGATGTGTTATGTTCCACGTGATGAATGACGTAGTTTTATAAATTCCGAAAAACCTTTCCAAAATACTGAAACTTTTTAGCATCATCACAATTTACAAATATTTTTCTAATCTGTAAATATACATATTACCATTCTCAAATATTTATATAACATTTTGACGAAAAACTACAATTTTTTACTAACGAAACACGCGGAAATTGGCACGCTGTTGACAGAAACCGTCTTTAAGACATTCCGAGTGCAGTTTAAAATAATAAAAAATAAATACCTTTCCAATCATAAAATATACTAATGAATCTTTCGGAACAATCTTTTTTAACTGGTTTAATTCTTCTAGCGCTTCCTGCAAGATAAATAAACAGAAGTAGGGGCGGCGCAAAACATGGGGAGGGGAGGGCGTTTTTTATGATATTAACGCGTGGTAGGCAAAAGCAACAATTAGCAAACGCTGCTTTTTTAAAAAAACTTTCGATATTTCAAGGCATTAGGAACAAATACCGAAATTTAGGCACATTTGGGGAAGAATTACTATTTACCTGAGCTTTATCGAGTGACACTAAAAATCTGGCTTTGTGATATCTACAGAGAGCATTCTTAGGAGCCAATTCGCTTGCTTTAGAAACAGTTTCTAAAGCCTCTGCTATTCTTCCCAAGTCGTGTTGCGTCTATGAATAGATCAACAATATAAGTACACTGCACAAGACATGTGGTGATAATCCAACAATCTTGATCTCAGATGGGAAATGAGTCAAGATAATTCTGCTACAATCAAATAGTTTGAATTAAGTCTATTAGCATGTATACACGTTTTTTTAATAAGAAAGTCACAGTAAAAAAAGTGAAGTTGAGCAAAATATGGGGGTTGTTGTAAAAAGGGTGGGGTTGCTCTATATTCCAGAGTAAGTTATTACTTCTTAGATCACCTACTTCAGGTATGAAAGACAGAAAAAGCAGACAAGTGGAATTAGCAAGAGCACAATTTAATTTGTTAGAACATTTTCTCACTATCAATTTGTATTCATCATCGCTTGGTGATAGGTTCAATATATTTTTTAACAACAACAACAAAAATAGCTTTCTGATGTCTTTGAATATGAGTTCAAATTAACAGGGAGTGTCCGTTACATATCCTTTACAGGATAAAGAAGAAGGGTGGGGCTCCTAATAATAAGAGGGAGGGTGTGTTTTAAAAACAGGGGGTTCTGACCCCTCTGCCAACAATGGACAGCCGTGACACTTACCACAGCAAGATGACAGAGTAAAACAGAATGATTGGGATTAATCTTCAACGCACGACGGTAATGATATTCTGCTAAAGTGTACTTCTCTTGCTTGTAATGAATCATCCCAATACCATACCTATACATCGAGCAGGTTATAAAGTTTGTATTATAGCAATCTGCAATCTCAAGTATTTGTACTGGCACCATTGCAAGACATTTCGCGGCAAGTGCCAGAAGTTATTAAGAAAATTAGTACAGTCAACTCTCTCTGCAGTTCTATGTACGTATTATCGTTCGAATTAGAGACAGATTTGAATTATGGGACGTCTCTTTAATTCGAATATCAAAGCGTGAAATCGAACCAGAGAGAAATTTGGATGTCAGAAAATTACTTCTAGGCTATGCTCTTTCCATCTCGTCTTGCTGTATAATGCTATAACTCATTTTAAGGTTCTCCTAAAGTGGTTTCTTTTAAAAATCAAAACTTTAAAATTAAAATTTTGTCGTAGGGACCTTAAAATGTGTTCGAATTAGAGAGGTTTTCGAATTAAAGAGATTCAATAACGGGAAGTAAATTATAAGAGTTTCTTAAGGAAATTTGACGGTGACTTTGACGTTGTTCGAATAAGAGAGATATTCGCATTACAGAGATTCGAATTAGAGAAAGAGAGAGCCAACTGTATTGATTAAAGGAGGCGATGTTGCGAAGACTAAATCCCTACCATGCATTGTAATGTCTTTCGTTATAACGTAAGGCTGCTCGAAAACAAGACAAAGCGCGATCTAGTTCTTCTGTGTACACATACTCATGTCCGAGCAGAGAGTAGGCGTACGTAAACTCAGGATCCAACTAAAAGAGAAGAAGACACCTGTCATACTCTCGACAGCCTTTCAAAGAGTGGTTACTTATTAAAACTTTAATTTTCAATGAACTACTCAACATGGAGTCTATGCTCAAAAAGCAATATACTTATAAAAGAGCATATTATGGGTATTAATAAACCCATACAAAAAGCTATCTAGACGGTTGAATCAAGCATGAGAAAAATATTATAGCAAAACAACGAAAAAAATGTTACACAGCATACACACACGTACTTGAATAGCTCTTTCAAGAAATTTGATAGCTAAATCATGCTCCTTCTGTAAACTGAAGCAATTCGCCATCGCGCACCATGCCTGTAAAAGTAAATTCCGTTAATTTTATATTGAATATTGAAGTGTCACGAACGAGTCAGAGAAACCTCAACTTACCACTGGTGACTCTTTGTTGTGATCAACAAGATCTTGCGCTAATGAAGATAACAGGCTCTCTTTGCGAGCGAGCCAGAGTAAAGAAGAGTAAATTGCAAGACCTATGATAAAAAAAAGTTGATAAGAAAGATGTTTATGCACGAAGGTGTGACAAAAACACACCAGATAATAGCAAATAACAAACTCACCTTCACTCATGTTATACGCGTCTAACTCTCTTACTTTCTCAAACGCTTTTTCTGCCTAGAATAAAATAAATTAATAAATACGCCAGGAGATAATTGGTAACTGAGCAGGTAAAACGTCGGACGCAGATCGTCTGGACTAACGTGCGACGTCGCTTTTTTGGTGTTAAAAGCAAAGATTTGGTATAATCTACATAGAAAAATAAATGAAATAGAAAAGGGCTTGTTTATAGATTGTGTGTATTTTACAGACCAGATTGAGAACGCCCAAACGCACCAATATCCTTTGAATTATGGCTTCTAATGGCTATTTACATGAACCTGTGTCCACAATAAAAGGATACTAAAATATATGGAGGTAAGATAAACTTTAACTCGATCATATGATTGACATGTATTTCACAGACAAGAACGTGAACTTTGATACTGGTCTGTAAAATATGTATTCATCAGAAAATTTAAATACAACTGACATATTTCAAACATCTATAAATTGATTCAATGTCAAGTAATTTGCACTAGTGGTTCGTGAATTACACTTTTAGTAATTTACCGAACAGAATTTTAAAATCCAGGAAATCGCTAGTATCTTGTGATGATAACATCAAACTTTCCAGAAGTAAAGTGTAGCTATGATTGATTCAAGGGAAAGAAATTTTAGACTTCACAGGTAATCAGGTAAAATCCAAAACTGTGATGTCATCGCGAACTAGTAATATACCTAAATGCGTTCGCTATTTTAAGATCCAGCCAATTTATCAAGAAACTGGTTTTAACGGAAATGTGCTTTCATTCTGAAAAATAAAGCAGACTCAAGATTTGATTGTTATAGCCCTGTAAAATGTGTCATTGTTATAGCCCTGTAAAAGGGCCCTAAAAACCCATAAACTGACAAAAATTGTAAAACTTGTTTTTTGCTTCGAAAATATAGACAAAGTTCTTACAAGAATAATTGTTTTATGAACCACTGTTGGGCGTGTCCACTATAGAGGTTAGGCGACTCCAACTTAATTAGTTGTTCTACGGGCCCGACCGACCCTAATTTTCACGAAAACAAAAAAATAATAATATCAAGCAAAAAAGTTTTAAAGAAAAAAATGAAAAAAAACCAACATTTTTTCATCCCATCTCGTGAAAATATAATGAGCATAGAAGATAATCAATGTTATATTTTGTTGGTTGAATGTCAATTTACAATTATACTAAACAAGGTGAATCAATAACGTTACTTTAGGACCACCATTGGTAAGGCCACTGGAAGTTGATTCTTTGTTCATGGTAATTTGTTGCAATAAAACTAAAATGCGCAATGCGCTAATTTTGTAATCACAAAAATAGTTACGTGGTTAAAACAGAAGTTTAAATTTTTATGTGATTTATAACAAAAATTAGCTACTTTCGCTAAAATAGTTATAATACAAGTGAAAAAGACGACAGATTATTGTTGTCGTAACACCCTCCTTCGTTATGATTATTATATATGTTTAAAATTACGCTAGCTAAACTGTAATACAGCAAGACTTTCAGTCGATACCATTTAGGAAAAATAATAAAAACAAGGTAGAATACGATTGTCGTAACACCCTCCTCCGTTATGAATATAAATAAATGATTTTAACGCTGCGAAAGACTTTAAATATTATCAACTAAACCATAGTCCGTATAAAGAATTTGCATTTAAATTTAGATTTTTCTATAAAACTGCACAAAAAACATTAAAAAAACACTAAAATTGTTTGTTTTATTAATTTAAGTGAAGAAGAATAACTTGCTGTATAAATTTTGAAACAGCGCTGTATAACTTTCAAAACAATATAAGTATATTCTGTACAACTTTCAATACAGCACAAGAATAAGTCTTGCTGTATAGCTTTCAACACACAAAAAAAATTCTTGCTGCATAACTTTTAAAAACTGCGCGCGTTATGCGAAAATACATAGAAAAAAAACGGTTGTCGTAACACCCTCCTCCGTTGTTATTTTGTTAATATTTTTTGTTGTTGTTGTTCCAACCATACATTCTCGATAAAATTATTTTTATTTTGCCGACCGACCGACCATAAGCTACTATCGACTTCGCCCGTAGAACAACTAATTAAGTTGGAGTCGCCTTATAGTTCTAGAGGAAAATACAAAATTGGGACCGTGTCCACTATAAAGTTTCTGCTACAATGAGGTTTTGTTTTAAGAATTTAACCGTCATTTCATCCAATCCTGAGAAGTGTCCACTATAAAGTTTCTGCTACAATGAGGTTTTGTTTTAAGAATTTAACCGTCATTTCATCTGATCCTGAGAAGTGTCCACTATAAAGTTTCTGCTACAATGAGGTTTTGTTTTAAGAATTTAACCGTCATTTCATCCAATCCTGAGAAGTTTCCGCTATAAAAGTTTCTGCTACAATGAGGTTTTGTTCTAAACATTTAACCGTCATTTCATCTGATCCTGAGAAGTGTCCACTATAAAGTTTCTGCTACAATGAGGTTTTGTTTTAAAAATTTAACCGTCATTTCATCTGATCCTGAGAAGTGTCCACTATAAAAGTTTCTGCTACAATGAGGTTTTGTTTTAAGAATTTAACCGTCATTTCATCCGATCCTGAGAAGTGTCCACTATAAAGTTTCTGCTACAATGAGGTTTTGTTTTAAGAATTTAACCGTCATTTCATCCGATCCTGAGAAGTGTCCGCTATAAAGTTTCTGCTACAATGAGGTTTTGTTTTAAAAATTTAACCGTCATTTCATCTGATCCTGAGAAGTGTCCGCTATGAAGTTTCTGCTACAATGAGGTTTTGTTTTAAAAGTTTAACCGTCATTTCATCCAATCCTGAGAAGTGTCCACTATAAAGTTTCTGCTACAATGAGGTTTTGTTTTAAGAATTTAACCGTCATTTCATTCAATCCTGAGAAGTTTCCGCTATAAAGTTTCTGCTACAATGAGGTTTTGTTTTAAGAATTTAACCGTCATTTCATCCGATCCTGAGAAGTGTCCGCTATAAAGTTTCTGCTACAATGAGGTTTTGTTTTAAGAATTTAACCGTCATTTCATCTGATCCTGAGAAGTGTCCGCTATGAAGTTTCTGCTACAATGAGGTTTTGTTTTAAGAATTTAACCGTCATTTCATCCAATCCTGAGAAGTGTCCACTATAAAGTTTCTGCTACAATGAGGTTTTGTTTTAAGAATTTAACCGTCATTTCATCCGATCCTGAGAAGTGTCCACTATAAAGTTTCTGCTACAATGAGGTTTTGTTTTAAAAATTTAACCGTCATTTCATCTGATCCTGAGAAGTGTCCGCTATAAAGTTTCTGCTACAATGAGGTTTTGTTTTAAAAATTTAACCGTCATTTCATCTGATCCTGAGAAGCGTCCGCTATAAAGTTTCTGCTACAATGAGGTTTTGTTTTAAGAATTTAACCGTCATTTCATCCAATCCTGAGAAGTGTCCACTATAAAAGTTTCTGCTACAATGAGGTTTTGTTCTAAACATTTAACCGTCATTTCATCCGATCCTGAGAAGTGTCCGCTATAAAGTTTCTGCTACAATGAGGTTTTGTTTTAAGAATTTAACCGTCATTTCATCCGATCCTGAGAAGTGTCCGCTATAAAGTTTCTGCTACAATGAGGTTTTGTTTTAAGAATTTAACCGTCATTTCATCCAATCCTGAGAAGTGTCCGCTATAAAGTTTCTGCTACAATGAGGTTTTGTTTTAAGAATTTAACCGTCATTTCATCCAATCCTGAGAAGTGTCCACTATAAAAGTTTCTGCTACAATGAGGTTTTGTTCTAAACATTTAACCGTCATTTCATCCGATCCTGAGAAGTGTCCACTATAAAAGTTTCTGCTACAATGAGGTTTTGTTCTAAACATTTAACCGTCATTTCATCTGATCCTGAGAAGTGTCCGCTATAAAGTTTCTGCTACAATGAGGTTTTGTTTTAAGAATTTAACCGTCATTTCATCCAATCCTGAGAAGTGTCCGCTATAAAGTTTCTGCTACAATGAGGTTTTGTTTTAAAAATTTAACCGTCATTTCATCTGATCCTGAGAAGTGTCCGCTATAAAGTTTCTGCTACAATGAGGTTTTGTTTTAAGAATTTAACCGTCATTTCATCCAATCCTGAGAAGTGTCCGCTATAAAGTTTCTGCTACAATGAGGTTTTGTTTTAAGAATTTAACCGTCATTTCATCCAATCCTGAGAAGTGTCCACTATAAAAGTTTCTGCTACAATGAGGTTTTGTTCTAAACATTTAACCGTCATTTCATCCGATCCTGAGAAGTGTCCACTATAAAAGTTTCTGCTACAATGAGGTTTTGTTCTAAACATTTAACCGTCATTTCATCTGATCCTGAGAAGTGTCCGCTATAAAGTTTCTGCTACAATGAGGTTTTGTTTTAAGAATTTAACCGTCATTTCATCCAATCCTGAGAAGTGTCCGCTATAAAGTTTCTGCTACAATGAGGTTTTGTTTTAAAAATTTAACCGTCATTTCATCTGATCCTGAGAAGTGTCCGCTATAAAGTTTCTGCTACAATGAGGTTTTGTTTTAAGAATTTAACCGTCATTTCATCCAATCCTGAGAAGTGTCCGCTATAAAGTTTCTACTACAATGAGGTTTTGTTTTAAAAATTTAACCGTCATTTCATCCGATCCTGAGAAGTGTCCGCTATAAAGTTTCTGCTACAATGAGGTTTTGTTTTAAAACTTTAACCGTCATTTCATCTGATCCTGAGAAGTGTCCACTATGAAGTTTCTGCTACAATGAGGTTTTGTTTTAAAAGTTTAACCGTCATTTCATCCGATCCTGAGAAGTGTCCGCTATGAAGTTTCTGCTACAATGAGGTTTTGTTTTAAGAATTTAACCGTCATTTCATCCGATCCTGAGAAGTGTCCGCTATAAGGTTTCTGCTACAATGAGGTTTTGTTCTAAACATTTAACCGTCATTTCATCTGATCCTGAGAAGTGTCCGCTATAAAGTTTCTGCTACAATGAGGTTTTGTTTTAAGAATTTAACCGTCATTTCATCTGATCCTGAGAAGTGTCCGCTATGAAGTTTCTGCTACAATGAGGTTTTGTTTTAAGAATTTAACCGTCATTTCATCCGATCCTGAGAAGTGTCCGCTATAAGGTTTCTGCTACAATGAGGTTTTGTTCTAAACATTTAACCGTCATTTCATCTGATCCTGAGAAGTGTCCACTATAAAGTTTCTGCTACAATGAAGTTTTGTTTCAAAAATTTAACCGTCATTTCATCCAATCCTGAGAAGTTTCCGCTATAAAGGAACTACAAGGAAATCATATCACAATTAATTGAAAAGACTTTTAGCATGTTTTTACTTACTAAAGCCATATCTCCAGTTTCAAAATACGCAATCGCCATTTTCTCCAACACCCAACACGTAGACATTTGATGCAGAGGGAGACTTTCAAACACTTCGATGGCTTTCTGACAATTATAAGTGGTCAACAGATGGTATGCTTTACCAATGTCTTTCAACAAAGTCATGAGACCGTCTAGAAAACAACACAGGTTGGACATAAAATCTCAACTGCCAGTCTTGCACGTATAATAAAAGAAACTCTTCTCCCCCTTGCCTGAATAAACACTTCTACCCCTCTTAACTCATAAAAATATGAAAAAAAGTTTCTTTTAATCCTATTATCCTGTTATAATAAGTGTGCGATGTTGTGCTGTTGTATGTGTGCAATGTTGTTCTGTTTGTGTGCGATATTGTACTTTATGTGTCAGTAAGAAAATTCGCATAAAAAAAGAAAGGCAAAACGTAGTGTTTAGAATAAATGACTGCATAGCGAAATAAATTAGCCATTAAAAACGACCTGGAAAATAAACGCCCAGATAAAAATTTATCGATTTTTATAAACACCCAAGCGTTGGCGCTTGGGCGCTTATAAAAGCATTAACGGTACATAGACAATTATGGTTTTTACACTGTTGTTTTCATTACATGCAAATAAAATGTGAGGGAGAGTCATTAGTCTGGTAAATATACAACTACCCAATATCCTAACCCTACCCAAACAGGGTATACCATGTTGGTGCAACTAACCCTACCCAAACAGGATATACCATGTTGGTGCAACTAACCCTACCCAAACAGGGTATACCATGTTGGTGTAACTAACCCTATCAATGTACACATAGTAACAATAGACTACTGGTGCATCTAATCATGAATACAAAATCAAAAACTAAGTACCCGCGCTTTGTTGTATTGGCGATAGCATTATCGAAGGTTTGACATCTTTTTCCAGTAGATCATCAGTATTTTCTTGTTTTTGTTGCGTTGTCGTTTGAATTATATTCTGTGTGGTAGGCGTTAAAGGATGTGTACTGATACTGCTTCTATTGATTCGAGACTGCAATAACATAATATGTAATAAAATATAACAAAATACAAATATATGGTGTAATATAATAAAAACTAGTCATAAGCCTGAGAAAAAACACAAAACTCCATCCATCAGAAAATCTATTGAAATTCGCATGCCGCTACACAAAGCTACCATCTCTGGTTCACAGATATAGGCTAGTCGTCACCCATGGTACATATCCCAGGCAATGTGATTTTACGCATCCTTAGCACAAATTAGCGATATGGCTACAATTTTGAATTTGGTCCTCAGATTATTGCTCATCAAGAATAAAGTAGCAATATGGCTACAATTTTGAACACAGTCAATGAGTATTATTAATATAGAGATATATCTTTTTAAGATTAACTTTAAAGGGAACCCAAGGTATAAAATGATGTTGGACTTATATTATAGAGCTTAAAAAGTTAGCTAACAAGTCTTTTTAAATTTTTTAAAAAGCTCTTTTCGTTCTCAAGATATTCACATTTAAATAATTTCAGATTTAATTATGCTGCATGAATTATGATGTCATATTTCAGTAATAGCAAATTTGGACATTTTCTTTCATTAGTAATTTTAGACCTGTTAAAGGGTGTGCATTCAAACTTTATCAATGCATAGATATTATAAAGGTTAATTGATTAACATAATTTTTTTTGCCAAAATGACACTCGTTTGCTCGTCCCAGGCCTCTTAATTTTTTGCTGACGACCTCATAACTTGGGATCTGCATGTCGGTTTACAATCAAATTTTGTGAGTAAACATATAGGGCTTATACAAACTTAGAATATTCAGAAAACTTAGAAAATTGCTTATATATACCTTCGTTTTTCTGCCTGTGCTGGTTGGAGATTTTCCATCAAGAGCAAAATGAACTTTTGGAGTTTTCTTTACATCCTGTGAAGACAAAAACAACAGCAGTAGCTTACAAATCATTATGTAGTGGAACCTACATGAGAATGAATAATTTGGAAGGTATAGAAAAGGTTCTCAGGATCCGAGCATGTAAGGATAGACATGTACTAAGTCTAAAAAGTTAAGATTGTTAAAAGAACTAGTGCACAAGACAAGAGAAATACAGGTGGTTACAGGAATAAAACTTGAAGGCTTACCATAATACGTAATTGTTAGCTCAAAACAATTAATTCAGGTCATGCCAGTTTAGAAAATAGCTACTAGTAAAATTCATTTTAACTTTTAATTTAAATAACCCTTATTAAGCAGTAGATGATATAAAAAAGATAAATATAGGTCAGCAATGGCGCTAACATAAATCTAACTGATCAAGTTAACACTAGACGCAATATTGTGTTTACCGTCAACATCAAAATATACTTCAACATTTCAAGACGTATTGGAAGAGCAAACTAATTGATGAATCACACAGTTAAGAAAGGTCAAATTACCCTTAATGTGGAAGTGTTAGTGCCAAAAAGTCGACTGCTTCTCCTTAAGCCAGTGAAACTTGTATCTTTCACATCATTAGCAGGTGATTGACGGTTTAATGCAGGAGAAGAACTGTGTATTCCAGAAAGACTGTAAGATGATTGCCTTGTAAGCGTATTATCTGGTTTTTTAATTCCAGTCTAAAATGAGCACAAATTTAACAGATTCTTTTATAAGAAACTAAATAGTGTCAAAACATAAAACTGGTAAAAAAAGCAGGATTTTGTTTGAAGAAACCATAAATATCTCTATATTAAAAATTTTTCTTAGATAGCCAAGACACCAGAATATTATTAAAGGTTTTTCTGGTCCTTTGATTGTTGTGGGCGTTAATTGCTCCATAATGCCAACATCGCAGAAACTGCAACTACCATTTTTTTGATGCTGTCTACGAGGCCTACACATGTGCCTTTTAGTAGAACTTTCGGAGTCTGTCATTTGAGGAGTATTCATCAGGCGATGTTGTTTGGCAATTTTGAGAAACTGTGGAGCTACAAAATGATGGTTTAACACACATTGAGAGCGCAGAATGAAAACGTTGGAATGCTCCATTACTATTTGGTTATAGTATCTGTATTTTTAATGCTTATCTTCATTGCTTCACTCACTATTGAGAAATTCTTTGTACTAAAAGTTCAAAAAATACAAAAAATAGTGTATACCTTCCTAGTTGGTATTTTCACAGGTGCTTTCATAGATATTGCTGCAAGATTGGAAACTGGTGGCGTGATGAACATTGGCGAGCTACCTAGATCTGCAACAGGAGAATCGACAGGAAGTAATCCAAAACTAAATTTAAAAAATGGGAAGAATAAAATTAGGCTGCCGATATCTCATTTAGGGTGACTAGTGAATTTTTTGATTGACACAATCAAGGGGTCAAAATATTTCAATATTTTTGACTCTTTACTATCTCGCCTGCGAGGATAGTATTGGTTTCCAACTCGTAACTAACTAACTATGTCCCAAATGGTCAATTGCAACGTCACAGGTTTAAACTTCGTACCTAAACTCTCTAAGTACTTGGAAGTCATCTAAATGACGTTTCAGGCCAAAATTGGTATTTGTTTTCGACAAAATTTGGCACAGTTAACAAAAAAAGTATGCTGAACATAATGGTGACATATAATTTTGAGTTTTTGTCACCTAAATGTCATTTTAGGCAAAAATTGGTCCAAAAATTAAAACTACTTTATTTTTGACAAAATTTGGCACAGTTAACAAAAAAAAGTATGCTGAACATGATGGTGACATCAAAATTTTGATTTTTTGTCACCTAAATGTCATTTTCGGCCAAAATTGGTCCAAAAATTAAAATTACTTTATTTTCGACAAAATTTGACACAGTTAACAAAAAAAGTATGCTGAGCATGATAGTGACATCAAAATGTTAATTTTTTGTCAACTAAATGCCGTTTATGTTTCAATCGCGCGACTTTCAACCATGAATGATAGGCTGTATTTTTTATTAGCAGAAATTGTAGAATTGGGTCGCATTGTCGATGTTTCGTAGTTGTGCATTTTTAATAGCGAGATAGTTTATGCAGCGCCTGCATCTTGTTTTTCTTGAATGATTTTTTTTTCAGAATGTGGTTACTTTTGTGTTATATTTTTTTTTTGGTTTGAGTGATTTGCCTTAAAATTGCATGCTTAATGAAACGTGTATGTGTATATCATAGAAAAATCAATCAAGATAACTAAAAAATGAATAAGTTGTCTCACTTGGGTGTTAGTGGACTATCCGATGCCTGTGTACCTAGAATTCTCTGTCTGGCCTTACCAACACCACGATTCATTCTGGTAACTGGTGGCGGAGGTGGCATATCGATGTCTATTGAATTTCGAGACCCATTAGTTGAAGATAGGTCTTGTTGTGGTTTGCTGATCACTGTAGACGTTAATAGTGGTGCATGCTTCGCAGGATCCATGTTCTCAGAAGATGATCGGTCGTAACTGCTGATGGATCCAAGGGAAGAGAGTTCTGGTCGAGGAGCAGAGAAAGAATAAGGATATGGTTGCTGTTGCTGTGGTATTTTTGATGAACTTGATGTCTTGAAGTAGTCAAGTGGATCAATTTTTTCTCCTAAAACATGAACTCATATCGATAAACTTGGAATCTAAAATAAGAAATACAAATAACAATGTTATGACGATCGCAAAATTTCCTACCAATTTGGCACAAATGTTCGAATGAACTCCACAAAAAAGGATTGCATTTTAAACTTTGTTTATAGCATTCCACAGCCTTTGAAGTTTGTCCAGATTTTCTATAGGAAAAAAGAAGAAGACATGACATATTAGAAAAGTTGCCCATACTATTTAGTAGCTGTAATTACAACAGTTAACCATATTACACATTACTACATATATATATATACATCTATAATATCTATTTACAACATCACTTGTATTGGTTATACTTACTGACTGGTAGCCTTGTGGTAGAGCGTTCGCTTCCAGTGCAGGAAGTCTTGGGTTCAAACCCCGGCAGAGTCATGCCCGAGACTATAAAACTGTGAATCTACCCTTTCTGCTTAGCGCTCAGAATAAGAATAGGATTTATATCTTAGGCAGTTTAGTTGAACGATTGTTGTGCTTGCACGACATTCGTAGCCCAAATGGGAGCTTTAAATGCACTAGGAACCCCTTTGCAGGACCCTCATTGATAGCAGTACCAATAGGAACTGAAGAGGCTATCCTGGGTAAATAATTTTAATAATAATAATATAATAATAATAATAAATGTTATAATGTGTTACCTGTAGACATTCCCAAGCAACTGTAATGTGACTCCTGCGATTGGTCCATAATCAGATTTTATAGTTGCAACAGAATGGACTATTGTGGTACTTTTATTTCCCACTAGAATAACTTCAGCCTCTGACAGTCTAAAAAGAATAAGATCTATTCAAGCTTTGTTTTTGTGCTATGCAATAAGGAAATATTAAAGTTGAAATAGGTATAACAGTTTCATGTTGACACCTATTTACACACAAGCGCATTAATATTTTTCAACATATACACAAACTTCCATCCTTTCAAAGGTTTCCATTTTAAGGTTTTTTCCTTTAGGTGCAATGTAAAATTATTCAGTCAGAATTTAAGTAAAAAAAATACAAGTAACTACAAATATATATTTTAAAAATAAACACTTTATAAATTGCAAAAGAAAGGCTCAGAAAAATTATTTGGTTGTTTTTTCTGTACGTGAAGAATTAAAGAGTTAATAGACCAATCATTCATCATCCTATATTATAATACGCTTGTGTGAGTGACTATCTGAGTTCACGGCACTAAAATCACGGGTCACTTTCTTATGGCTGATGCATTGTCTCCCCAAAGCGTGGCGTTACGCTAAAATTTACTAAACTTAAAATATTGCTTCACAGGGGTTTATTTGTTTTTTATTTTAGAAGCCATACGGGGTCGTCATGGTTAGAATAATTTAATTTTACCCCCGGTTTACCATGTCCGAGACGTATCTCACAGAAACAAGTTGTTTATCAACTGAAAAAAGAAAACCGAAGCAAAGAAGGTTGTCTCTTTTTCAAATTAATCCTGATGAGGTTAGCTTAAAGCTTATTTGTTCTTCTATTTTCCATTTTTGTGTTCTGGGACCGAGGTTGCTTACTTTTATAAAAAAACTATCGCATTCGAATAAGAATATAATTTGAATCTAAAATGTAAAAAAACAAAACTGTTGTTGTCGAGCGAGTAAAAAAAGTTAATGTTGTTGTCAGAAATATTTTTTAAAAAGAAGAAAAACGTACGATGATGTAACGTCACAAAGAGAACAGATTGGAAATGTATCAGACAATTGACACATTTTCAATTCCTCTCCTTGGGATGAGTTTAGTATTCAAAATAAAAGACTTGACTGCACTTTTATCCAGAGAACGTTAGCAAGCTACCTACTGAGAAAAAGAAAGAAAAGCAGGTGTGTTGTTTAGATTATCTGGTAGAGAAATGAATTTAGGTGTATAACCATTATTTAGCCGTTTTAACTTTCAGAGCTAAATTTTCCCTTAAATAGTAAGTTCCTTGTTGTGTCTTGAGCCGGAAAATATTTTCTTCAAGCACTTTTTTTGTAAGAATATAATCTAAACAATGGGTCACAAGTTCAGAATATCCTAAGAATATGTCTAAGCTTGATTGTTTGTTCTAAATATAAAAATTTGTATGATGCACAAAATTGATTGGAAGTTCACTTTTTACTATCTCGCCTGCGAGGATAGTATTGGTTTCCAACTCGTAACTGGCTAACTATGTCCCAAATGGTCAATTGCAACGTCACAGATTTAAACTTCGTACCTAAACTCTCTAAGTACTTAGAAGTCATCTAAATGACGTTTCAGACCAAAATTGGTATTTGTTTTCGACAAAATTTGGCACAGTTAACAAAAAAAGTATGCTGAACATAATGGTGACATCATAATTTTGATTTTTGTCACCTAAATGTCATTTTAGGCCAAAATTGGTCCAAAAATGAAAACCACTTCATTTTCGACCAAATCTGGCACAGTTAACAAATAAAGTATGCTGAACATAATGGTGACATCAAAATTTTGATTTTTTATCACCTAAATGTCATTTTAGGCCAAAATTGGTCCGGAAATTAAAACTACTTCATTTTCGACCAAATTTGGTACAGTTAACAAATAAAATATGCTGAACATAATGGTGACATCAAAATTTTGATTTTTTGTCACCTAAATGTCATTTTAGGCCAAAATTGGTCCGAAAATTAAAACTACTTCATTTTCGACAAAATTTGGCACAGTTAACACATAAAGTATGCTGAACATGATGGTGACATCAAAACTTGGATTTCTTGTCACCTAAATGTCATTTTAGGCCAAAATTAGTCCAAAAATTAAAACTACTTCATTTTTGACAAAATTTGGCACAGTTAACAAATAAAGTATGCTGAACATGATGGTGACATCAAAACTTGGATTTCTTGTCACCTAAATATCATTTTAGGCCAAAATTAGTCTAAAAATTAAAACTACTTTATTTTCGACAAAATTTGGCTCAGTTAACAAGAAAAGTACGCTGAAGATGATGGTGACATCAAAATTTGGATTTTTTGTCACCTAAATGTCATTTTAGGCCAAAATTTGCCCAAAAATTAAAACTACTTTATTTTCGACAAAATTTGGCTCAGTTAACAAGAAAAGTATACTGAACATGATAGTGACATCAAAGTGTTAATTTTTTTGTCACCTAAATGCCGTTTAAGACCATAAACGTTTCAATTGTGCGACTTTAACCATGAATGATAGGCTGTATTTTTTGTTAGCAGAAATTGTAGAATTGGGTCGCATTGTCGATGTTTCATAGTTGTGCATTTTTAATAGTTTATGCAGCGCCTGCATCTTGTTTTTATTGAAACTGCACTTTTTTCTGTCCAAAGCATGTAGCAGAATTTGCCATTAGCTATAGCAGGGCTTGAAATCCGACCCTATTTCGGGCGAGTCTTTTTAGACTTGCGTCAGTTATGCTACGCGAGCCTGCCGAGTCTAAAAAAACTCGCGTAAAAATAAGTTACGCGAGCTTAATTTTATATCCCTGTGGTCTAAGAGCTAGACCGTTGCATCAGGGAAATTCCATGAGACGAGTGCGATCACACACATACTCACCCACAGAAGCAACTGCTAACAAGGCGTGTGATACATCGCACACGCTAAAATGTGCTTAAATAGCCGAAAATTTAACGAATAAATTTTAAAAAGTTGATTATCTAGAGCGTAGTTAAGTTGCCATCTACGGCAATGCAAGAGGCATTTAACTATTAAAAGCTCTATATTTGAAAAATCAATCGTCGAACAACTTCAGCTTCAACTGTATCATTAAATACAGTTTATAACCACTTGTGGGTATATTAAACTATTTTTAAAAACGCTAAAATGTATTTAATTAAATGCGTGTTTTGCCGTGGTTAAATTAAATGTTTGTTGAACGTTTTAATAATTATTTACGCATTTGAACTAATGTTTTTTTATTGCATATTATTTTATATATTTCTTATAAGTATAATAATTTTATTATAATTATATATAATTTTATTTAGTAAAGGAATCATTGACAGTTAACAACACTATTAAACCAACTTTAAAAAAGCTAGTTCACTTTCCTGTTTTTGTTTAAAATTAGGGGGTAACTAGAACATAAAAAACGAAGATATCTGCAAACATTATTTTTACGGGGTTTATCCGATCTGCGATCGCACGTGTCTACGGACATTGGCTCATGCATGGTTTAAATGAAAGCTCCTTATTGCTTAAAATATACAACGAAAAGTAAGTAAAAAATGTACAATAGAATATCCTTGAAAAATCTAAATATTTAAGCTCAATTCTCTAAACTTTTAGCGCGAGTCCAAATGGACTCGCATAGCCATGACTAACGCGAGTCTTGGCGCGAGTCGGACTCGCGGACTCGCGTCGGATTTCAAGCCCTGTATAGCAACTTATAGCAAGCTTTATTTTATTAAGGCATATGTTCAGGCCATTGTCATGCTAAGAACATATTGAGAATAATGAGGATAGTATTTGTCAAAAAAGTTAAGAACATGAGGCTGAAACGAAAACACACTTCTTATAAAAAAAAAATGTATATCCTAGAGAAGAATTCATAGAAACTGTAAAAAGTAATTTTTCTGTTGCTACTGTTTTTAACGCTACGAAGTGGGTGATTCAGTGTTGATGTCGTTATAATAAACCTAAATGTAAACAAACTTAAATCAATGTTTACATCTGTTACGTTACGATCGTTCGAAATATATTTGATGCTGAAATTCGAAAATGCTGCATTGTTATCATGCACGGCATTTGTACTTGTACTGTTTTCCTAACGCATCAAATAAAAATATTTTGGATTGAAATATTGCAGTAGATATACAATATACCGAAATGATTCAAGTTTTTATATTACTCTTTTATGTGTTCTCAACTATTGATTTCTTATATTTTGAGTATAAGTTTGGAGAAGGGTTGCTGTATGTAATAGACTGAATAGCTGATTTTGTATGACTTAATAAAAAATGTTGAATTTTTTTTTTAATGTCTGGTACACTTTTTTCCCTGGTGTACTTCTGGAATGGCAAAGCAAGTGATAGTCTTAGCAGATTTCACTTTTTACGTAACGGTTGTTGGACATTCAGCATTTATATTTTTTTTTTATTTCTTTTTTCTTGCACCTGCTTATATTCTTAGACGTTTTGTTTCAGCGAGTATAAATCTCTATAATAATACAGAGACTGTGTGTGTGTGTCTGTAACAGGCAAAGTGGTGTGTTCATTTTCCTTAGATGTTGCCGAAAAAGGTATGTCTGAAGTGTTAATTTTGACGTACCTTAATGCCATTAATTTTCGCGCTCCTTTTATTTTCACGCAGGAAAGGTGCGCGAAAATAAAAGGCGCGCGGAAAAGGCCTATTTTCGCGCACTCGGCTGCGCGAAAATTAAAGGGTGCGCGAATTAGTGAAAATCACTTTTTAGCTATTTCTAAGCCTTTGATAACTTAGAGGAAGTCGGTCTTTCATTTTACAAAGAAATCAATGAAATTGTTCATGCCCATAAAATTCCACCTGAATTGATCATCAACATCGACCAGACCCCTCTACCTTTTGTGCTCATCAGTAAATACACGCTCGAGAAGAAAGGCACCTCTCGTGTTCCCGTTTTAGGCACCTCCGATTACCATCAAATTACTGGCACGTTTGGGATAACCATGTCAGGTCATTTCTTACCGATCCAGTTAATTTATGAAGGGAAGACCGATCGAAGTCAACCCAATTTCAAATTCCCTACAGAATTCCACGTCACCCAAAATCCAAATCATTGGGCTAATGAGAATACAAGTATCGAAATGATGAAGAAGATTTTGATCCCCTACATTAAAGAAAAACGGAAAGAATTGAAGGCTCCGAAGAAACCGTGGCTATTGATTTGCGATGTTTTCAAAGGGCAGTGGACAGACGCAGTCAAGAAAGTTGTGAAAGCATCAAATGGAAAGATGGTTGCTGTTTCAAATTCCCTACAGAATTCCACGTCACCCAAAATCCAAATCATTGGGCTAATGAGAATACAAGTATCGAAATGATGAAGAAGATTTTGATCCCCTACATTAAAGAAAAACGGAAAGAATTGAAGGCTCCGAAGAAACCGTGGCTATTGATTTGCGATGTTTTCAAAGGGCAGTGGACAGACGCAGTCAAGAAAGTTGTGAAAGCATCAAATGGAAAGATGGTTGCTGTTCCAAAAAGAAGTTTTTAATATTCTCCTTATATGCTTCGCATTGCACGAGACCCATGGTTTGCCCAGCAGATAAATTTGCCTTGTCAGTATCCAAAATAGTGAAATAGTATTTAAAGTAATCAGAAACTTACTTATTCAGAATGTAGCAAGATGTTGCAAACAAAAACTTATTGTTGATGTTTATATGAGAATGCTTCTTCAACAGATTGTAAGTTCGACTCGTATGTCCTGCTCTGTGATAGCATGTTGCCAGCAAATGAAGCACTTCCTCATTACGAACTATTGAAATAAGGATAAAGTTTAACAGTAAAAAATGTCTTGGGGACTACTGTTCTGAATAAAACATGCATGTTAAAAATCGAAAATAATGTATAGTTCAAGGTACAATTTATAAAAACGTTTGGACACTAAGATTACTGAGGAAATATTGCTATTATTGTTAAAATAAATACCGCTTAGCAAAAAGCTGGGTACAACACAAGTGAACTCCACTGCAGCACATGTGCTGACAACGCATACAGTCATTTCTATTGTTACAAAAGTTTATTTCTCTGGCAGCAAGTATCAGGTTTTTACAGATTCATGTCAAACTTCAAGTTTCATATATAGAGGAAGTTTTACAGATGTTTTTTCAGGCAATATTATGGCACCTTATTATCACCCTACTATGCTCCAAAAGCCTTATTATTCAAGAGGATGCAGCATTTTTTATTTCGCTTTATGTAAAATATTACACAAAAGAGAAGTAGTCAAAACTAACCTTCAGCATACAAGCGCTCAGCAAGAAATATCGCATCAGTAAAGCAGTAGGCATTCAATGCATGCCATATCGCTGCCTATAAGATAGAAAGTGATTACAAAGTCCCACTTATAAGGCGGTCTATACATGAAAGTTACATTGGATGCATTAAATTACAAAAACATGGCTGCTAAATGGCTTATAAATCTTTGATAGGTTCATGTGGTATGGCCACTTCTTTTCATACCAGAAAACAAAAACATAACAAAAATTGTACCTTAACCGGCTCTTGTGCAACCATTTTGCATATGCTCTATTTTTTACAACACTACATACACAATTATGCCTTAATTTACAATGGTCTAAAATAAATTAAGGACGTGTTAATACAGGTCTTCACTTCTCAAATATATCAGAGGCATTCAGCTATTGCTGATATTTTATGCAGTTTATTGATTAAAATTTAAGCAGCTATAAATTTGTGAGAGATATTATTTTGTGATAAATTTAGTGATAACCTTAACTAGACATAATTTCCAATAGGTGTATATTTAGATTTATCAACATTTCTCTTATTGTAAGCCATATAGCGATATAACATATCAATAAGTGAAAAATATCGCCAGGCCATTTCATAAGATTTTAGGTAGGCGAGCAACGAATCGCATGCCTCAATAATTCCGCGCGTGTGGTGCGCGTGCGATCATAAAAAAATAAACTTTCAAGAAGGAAAAGTAAGAACAAAATTTCTTTATCCCTGTACACCGCACAGGGGTTTTTTACTTATTTGGTTTTAGTTATTTTAGTTATTTACCAGAAGATGATTATAAATATATAAAGCTTGAATTATAAATTACAAAAACGCTACTGAACAGAACATATAGATATTCGCCGTATTCCTTTAACAAATGACATAAATATCACACATTTAAAATTTAATCTGAACAAAGTTTTTAAAAAAAACCTAATACTAATGACCTCGCTTCATTTACGTGCTTTATTTTTTTTTCACTCTCTCTAAAACATGATTCTGGAAATCAATTTTTCTTTTGTGTTGAATGTTATTCTAATCTATTTATATCTTTGCAATCGCATTGAGCATATTGAAATGATTTGTAATAGAGCAGTATAGCAGGTATCATTTTTTGGTGTTATTGACTGACATGTATTTCACAACCTAGTTCCCAGGACTAAATTGATAAATGCTGTTAAAAATAGTAAAAAATGTTAAAATTAAGTTTGAATGATATTTTTCTTTCTTTTCTTTTTTTATATTCGTTACTTTCAAACAACAGGTGGCCACAAAAAATGTGAAAAAATTAAAAAAATACAATTAATAAGGCACATGAAACTTTGTCCTCCCCATTACTGTCACTCATTTTATTATACACACTATGATTGGTAAGATGAAAATGGATAATAAAATTATAAAAACATGAGAAAAGAATCTTCAGTACATCGTTGTTACAGACGATCTGTAATAATCATTATTTTGTTTATCTTTTTATGTCAAGAAAACTTTACGTATGAAAGATCTAAAAATTAAATTATTATAAGTGGCATCTCTTGCTTTCTTGTTATTAATTAATTAATTTTTTTATTTTTACTTCGTTAGATCTCTTTAAATTAAAAGAATTAGCAGATTTATAAAAATATGTATTTTTAACTACGCAGTTTTCTTCGTACATGAAAAAGATTTAAGTTAAGGGTTGCAAAGCCTTCTTAAATTATTCTCTGACTTCATATTTCGCTTTTTTTGTAATTACGATAATTTTAGAAAGCAATCACAGACGTAAGAACAAAGATTTGCCTGTGCGATTAATTGCACGCCTAAACAAATATGCGTGTGTGTGGGGGCATGCGCGTGTGTGGGGGCATGCGCGTGTGATCGCACGTCTCTCACGAAATGGTAGATAGATAGATAGATCGCTATACATTAGTTTCTTATCAAATTCCCTGAAATTGTTACATATGTATGGCCTGTATACCTCAAGAAAAGATATTCTTTACTAATCCACTCTTGTTGAATATTAATCATTGCTGCCTTTTTTCGCTTTATCATACAACTCACTACGTATAGTTAGCTGAAAGTTAGGAGATTTGCTTGTTTTTCAGCGCTTTTTGCTTGTTTTGGGTGATGTAGATTAGTGGTTATAGCTTTCGTACTCTGTGCGGGAGACCGGGGTTCTATTCCTCTTGACAGCGATTCAACATTGGCGAGTGAATGTTACCGTAGCCCCGGGTTAACCCAAGCCATGTGAGGGAAATTGGGGAGATGGCACACTGTGCGGGCCGTTGGATGTTGCCGGGAGTTGTCTAGTAGAGCGTGGGCCCTACTAATTGGGTCTGCGTAGCTCAAAATGAGCATTAAATACTCTAGGACTCTCCATCTAAGCCATGGCCCCTCCTGGAAATAATAGACAGGGTATATCCCTCGATATTTGTGAGGCTAGCCATGTAAAATATGCACATCTATCTATCTATCTTGTGGTTTTATCATTATAGTTAGTTAGCCTTTTTTAGGTTTGCAAATAAATGTGTGAATGTCATCTTGAACTAAAAAACATTATTCAATTTGTTATATCTCAATTTGTTATATTGTGCCAATAAACACAAAAAAGCAATTTGAAAAATCTTTGCATAATCCACAAACCTAATGTCTATATAATTGTGTAGTTTAAGGTGAGTTTTCACTGTTTGTATTATAGATATCATTTTTTATGATGGTAGACAATTCGCTCGCTAGCTAGCCAGGTGAACTGAACTGAAAGTGCTGTTTTGCATTTCAGAAATAATTTTGGCAAGTTTGGAAAATAGGGGAAGTTTGGACACGTTAGAAAATTAAACTTTAAACAATACAAAGAAAGAGCACCAGAATTAGACCAGAGAATAGCAGCACACTCAGAAACATACACACAACCGGCGTTTTTGGCCTCTCCATTTTTGTGATAAGCGGCACGAACTTTATTTAAGACCAGGTAGATAGGAAAAGGGGTTGAAATAAGACACACACAGGTTCTACACGCATACTTGTTCAAAAAAATGAACCTAATTATGATCCATATTTACTTTTAGAAAAGCCTTTGAGTCTTCCAGTTTACTCCAAAAGGTAAAGAAGTAGCAGAAAAATACCAAATCCTGAACTATAGTGTGGCATATGACATTAACATAGAGTCAGAACCACCTCAGAGGGTTTAATTGCTGACACAGCAAAACAATGCTGAACCGCGTTTTTTGAGCTATAATCATCCTCTCTCCCAGAGCTCTTTCCAGTGTGTGGAACACAGTTCTTTTATAAATCATTTCGGATTTTCTGTTGCCTGCGCAAAGATGAAATAAATGGCTGCATGATATTTTACAACACATTATATTAACTTTTTTTACATATTTCTTTTAGTAGTCGTTTTTTTTCTTCAATTCAATTGATATGCTTTTAAAGGTATTTTTAAACGCCCTCTTACCTCCACCACAAAGAGTTATTTTTAAATTCTCCAACAATTTTTTCATAAGTAGAAATAAATTCTACTTTAAATGGCAGAAATTTCCGCCAACCAATCAAAATCCTCAGATTCATTCATGCAGATGTTGTTTTCCTTATGAGTAAGTCGAGAGAATAATGAACAATGAGCTTTTAAAATAATCTTAGGAGTTTTGAAAGAAGATGGTGGGAAAATGAAGGAAAGTGAAAAGTAAAATCCAAAAGTGGTTTGAAAGAACATGCAAAAAAGAATTATCTAACAGTGTTATATAGGAATTAAGCTATAGCAGAGTGATGGTTTCTCAGCTATCTTCTTTTAGAGCTTACATGTTTCCCGTTTATAAGCATAAAGTTTATGTCGGTGTTTTACAATCGAATCAGCGGATAGGGGAAATTAATAAGCATATAATCATATGGCCTTGGAGAATCTTTTTGATGTGTGTTTGTTCTTATAGGTATTTTAATTAGGCAGTCTTTCAAAACTTAATTAATACCACTACACTATACTGTCTAAACTTAGCCTTGTGCAATTATGCCTTTTGTTTTGTGACCGGTTAAAGTTAGAAACAGGACCATTCTTACTCATTAGAGCTCGCGTGGGAACCTTTAAGTTTTTAATTTGTTTCTCCAATAAGCATAACGTAAGCATACTCTAAGCCTGATTGTGTGTTTTTGTATTAGCATGTCCCAGCCTGAATTGGAATTTTTACTTGCTTATAAAAAAACATGTCTTTTCATCCCCAGGGTTTGATGCTTATGTCAAAGCCTCTAGCGCTTACTTGACGGCTAAACAAGTTTTTTTGCCGCCCGGCCTCGATGTCAAAAAGGCAAAAGCCCCTGGGGACGAGGTTGATTTTGAAGAAGATGAAGAAAGACGTTACCTCTATTGACAATTGTATTTATAAAAGTAATTTTTCAAACGTTATTGGACGTATTTTTCTTAGCGTCATAGGAAGCTATTCTTTATTGTACTTTGGCAAATTGGCATTCAACCAACCTCGTTCCCAGGGCTCTTTTTTACTTTTTTTACCGTCAGCCATAAAAAAAGTGAAAAAAGAGCCCTGGGAACGAGGTTGGCATTCAACATTATATTGTAACAAGCCATCACGTGTGCCGCAATATGTTGAACATGTTCATTCCTGTGGATGTGTAGCATGCTGCCTAATGATTTGTGGTAGTAGCATGAAGCGAACACAATAGATCACATGTATCTAGTATGTAGCACACTGTCGCATTTATTTGTTCGGACATTTAAAAAAATTAAGAACATTATATATAAACAACGTGTTCAGTTCAACGTGTGGATTTGATTCTTTTTTTCTTGCATGTCAACTTATTTTCTTCGCGTCTCCTAGCATCAGAGATGGATAAATGTATGTTCTAGCACAGACGCACGCGCACGCCCACAGACGTCCACGGTCAAACACAACAAATCCGGTACCCTGCGGTACCATGCTATGCTTATCCCTAAAATTCCCCCACATATTGATGATGTCATCAAAATATACAGAATAGGAGTCAAAAAAATTTCTAGCGCAATTCCCCTAAAATTCCACCCGCACATTGATGACGTCATCATATTCCCATAAATATCAACACACCCCCTCCCCTCCCACTCCACTAAATATCATCAAATAATTAACGCATGCGCAATAAAGATGTGTTAGTATTGAGTAATATTACAAGTCTCTGTCCTTTAGCAGATTGTACAAAGATGAACAAAGAAATAGGACGAATGAAATTAAAAGAGATGAAGCAGGCCGCGAATAAGAGGGGCCTTAAAAATTATAAATATTTAAATAGGAATGAATTAATAAATATGATAAGTCTGGATATGGAATACCATCATCAGTTCAATAATTCAGTTCTTAAAAATCCCCGCCTGCTTGTACGTACACCGGACCGTTTTTTAAACCAATACATGTGCAATGAAGCCGTTGAAAGAAACCCTTGCACGCTCAGATATGTACTGGATGAATTTAAGACACATGCCATGTGCAATAGGGCCACTTGGAAGAAACCACATCTGTTCAAGTATGTACCGGACGAGTTCAAGACGCAGGGGATGTGCTACAGGGCTGTCACTATGGATCCCTGCATGCTCGGGCGGTTGCCAGATCAATTAATGATAGGGGACATATGTAATATGGCTGTTAGGGAGGATCCCCGCATGCTCGAATATGTCCCGGATCAATTCATGACGGAGTACATATGCAATATGGCTGTTGAAAAGGATCCCTGGGTGCTCAAGTATGTGCCGGATTATATCAAGACGCAAGAAATGTGCGACAAAGCTGTTGAAAGGTACCCCCCGGCATTCGAGGATGTGCCGATCTGGTTTGTTACCCAGGACATGTGCAGTAGTAGTCACGTCGATACCGAGCTCTGCATATCACCGGAGGAAATCCGAAAGGGCTAGAATTAGGTCGGAGCTGGCTCCATTAGCCTGGCATCCAGATAGGGTTATCGATTGGTGTTTTTCGGAGGATGAGAAGGCAGACCTTGAAAAATTATGGGCTTAAGATCAAGGTTATCTTACAGCAAAAGCTGTAAGATAATAAATGTGCGTTAAATGTAATGACTGTGAACGTATGATGGATGAATATGATAGGTGTAGATGCGGGCGCAGGTTTGAAATAAATGGTAAACTTTTATGCTGGCAATGCTACCAGGAATATATCACCTATAACGGGGGCGGGTGTGTATGTACGATGACATGTAATTCTCTGAAGTCGTTCAAATTACAAATAAAACAATATGTGAAATTTGAAAATGAAATTGTGAAACCCCGAGAATTCTATAACTTTGCGACTACCTTTACGGACATCAATGATATCAACGTGGACTGGCTGACAGTGTCGGGCCCCATTCCTTCCAACAAAGGCGCTGATCAACGGTACATTATAGGATATCATACACGAGACCTTGTAGTGGCACTCAGGGTAAAGACACCTGGGGTCTGGTCCAATGGGGTGAGTCAATACAATACCAATGCCGTGCCGGCGATGAGTATTGATTTTGAGGAATACCTTGATTGGATTGAAAAATATCGACAAATTTGGAACAAGATTGAGGAGCTTATATCTCAAAAATTTACGACTGAGCCGGTCAAAAAGGGTCGCTATATCAACGCCAAACTCAAATACTATGGGAACACGCCCACAACCAACTTCCATGGCCAATCAGTACCCTATAATGAGCACTGCAAACTTAGTGGTGTGTTGGCGATATCATCAATATACGCTCAAGGTAGCAACTACTACCCACAAGTCCATATTGTTGAATGTAAATATACAAAATTGAATAAATGGCTGCTAGGTGAGGATTAGAAAAAAACATATATTTTATAGGCATCATATGGCCTATAAAATATAAAAAATTAAGGCTTATACTCAGGTGGGGAATCTAGATACCGCTGGCCTACTGTACAGACTGAAGTTTTTTTAAAACGTCGCTCCTACCCTCTTCTCTGCCTTTCGCAACTAGCTGGGCACGTTCCCGTTCATTGAGGGCGTTAACAATACGGTTAAAACGCTGCCTCATCTGTTCCTTAAGTACCATATACTTTTGCTTCTCCTGCATAATCAGACTAAACTCATACTTATCAATCTCCCCATTTTCTACAGCCCTTGAGATTAGATCAACGATTGAGTTCAATTTAGCCTCGGCGATCAGTCTTATATTCTCATGCTTTTTCGACTTGACACCCATTTTTTTCCCAGCAGTTCTCAGACCCGCCTGCCCTACCCCTACAGCCACGGTCAGGCCACCCATTGCCACGGCTAGCGGTACGCCCATTCCGGATAACAGGGTACCAATACCGATCCCGGACGTGATCACGCTTATACCCAACAGACCATGGTCACAGTAGCGTACCCAGGTCCCATGCATTTTAAATTTCTTTGCGAGTTTGTCCCGCTCCTTAATCTCATTTCGCAGATACCTCTCAATTTCACCAATCTCATCAAGTCTATACTTTTGGCTTTCCTCGGGTATATCGGCATTTTGTGCAGGTGCACTCGGCAAACTAGGGTATAGTTTGCTGATATCGCTCATCTTTATTCTATGAGAAGGCACATTGTTATCCCGGTGAACGAAACATTCTTCTCATGATGATGTTCATCTGTAAGCATGAATTCTAGGCGATCTGTGGACCCTTTTAGGGGTAGGTAGATAGGAGTATCAAAACTCCAGGTCAGCATATCACCCCAAGCGTTTAATTCCTTGGTGGGAAGCAGGGCCAGAATTTTCGACTTCTTGCCATCTAGTAGGGCATCACATTCATCCAACTGAGGACAAACAAGTCGTAGCCGAATGTATAGGTCGGTTTTATAGAAGGCATCATAATCACCCTTCTGATAGTACTTTTTACTAGGGTCGTAGGATAGGCCCAGGAGCTCTTGCAGCTGTCGATGAATAACCACCGTGTACCCGTCACTGACACGGAGCCTTCAGAGTCCATTTTTTAGGCCAAAAAGTTTTATCCTGTCCTGTGCCTGACTATTGACGATAGCCGCTAATCCTCGATCCTATACAGACCGTTCATGATCTCAATTCTAATTTCCCTCTAATCGGGCCCTATTTTACGGATGACAAATTCATTATCGCTGTAAAGGTTCAACCATACGGGTCGAATACTGATGGACTTTAAGGCTATCCTACTATCCTGTCCCAGGTAGTCTTCAAATATCGTGGGCTTATATATATCGGTGATGTAGAGTTGCTTCATCTTTATTTTAAAATAAATATGAACATATATTCATACAACCCGAAGACAAAGTACCAATCCAACAGGGGAGAATGGCCACTTGGTGTAACTAACTTGGAGCATCAAGACTTGTATGTGTCTACAGACTCGCATATCTCTGTGGCATTCCCCAAATTTACCAAGTATCCCATCAAAATTACAACAACCTACCTGAATGACCCTGTCATCCAGGGATGGACAAAAGGACAAGCCCTGGACTACTGGAACATCCAGGTTAACTTCGCCACCCATTGCGCAAGCACTGCATTGGGCATATCGGCAAAACATCTAACAGGCTCTGTACCTCTTGTAAACTCCATCTTCGAGTTCCATGTTTATTACCATATGCGTCGTATTCTGGCAAGGATGAAGGTACCCATGTCTTTTTATGATGGCTTTAGTCGGTACTCAAATCCCTACTCCACCTCTGGTTATGCACAGATATGTAGAGAATATGGCGCGGATCCTAATGGCCTGTACAAGACCAAGTCAGTAAGTGCATCATTGACTAACGGAAGATGGTGGCCCCAAGTTGAGGGTGATTGGGCCAAATTCATCATACCCACAAGTCAAGGTCTGACATCGGAAGGTCTGACAAAGCTAAGTGAGAGCATAAGAGTTTACGTGGTCCTATTACTAGGATCACAAGCAGGTGCCAAGGCATCCCTACTCGGGTCTGGTGCGGATAACTACACGGCAAGGCAAATCCTGATGCAAAAGTTTGAAGCTATTGTCCAGCGTCAGGAAAATGTAGGGCATGACATCACAGAATTCCGAAAGGTCTTGCAATATGCCCGAACACCAGTGAATTTCGCCGTTATGCCAAGCGTCTACATGTTGCCCTCTGATATGAACCTCCGCATAGGCAAAATTATAGGGTATAACAACAATATTTTCATCGCACCCGCCAATGTCAATGTCGGTGCCCAGGTTGATGTGAACAACAAACCTATTGTAAGGCATGCGGCTGCCACACCCCTCAAGCATACCATACCCCCTATACATACCACACCTCCCAAGCATACTACACCCCCTAGGCATATTACCAAAACACCTATACATGCCACACCCCTTAGGCATGCCGAGCATACCATAAGACCTATAGCGGATATTAAACTACATCCCAAGCATGCTACGCCTCCTATGCATACCACTGAACAACCCCCACAAAACCAGCATGAGGATACCAAGGCCGCATTAATCACGACAGGGGTAGGAATCATTATTGCCTTCTTTTTTATTGGCTTAAAAAATATTAGATCCCCCTAACATGACACGACAAACCCAACGGCAGCAGCGATTGCCATGTACATATGCCTGGCTGCGTATTCGACAACAGTTGCCGCTACCCTAAAAAAGAATGAGACTATGGTACCCATAATCCCTGGCAATGCGGCACCTGCTTTACCTGCTAGGTACTTCAGAAACTTTCCGAGCCTTTCAAGCTGCTTCTCCACAAACCCCTTCCCTGCGGTACTTCCTCCTGCGGCACCCGCTGCGGCACTCCCTCCCGTGGCCGCAAGTACGATGGTGCTTATTAATAGACCAATGGCGGAGACGATGCTGGCTATAGTGATCCCTTGCTCTTTGAAGAGTATTTTTAGCTTCTCAAGCAGGGATGTGTTATCCCCCGAGATTCTTAACAATGTATCCTTGATAGTCCTCAGCTGGCTGTAAATTTCCTTTGAAAGTAACCCATGTGCATTTAGCGTGGCCTCTTTTTTATCATTCAGATCCCTAATCTCTTTATTCACCTTTTCTATATCCCTCTCAAGGTTAGCTTGTTGTCCTTCATCTGCCCCGGCCTTCTTCTCCTCAAGTTTTTCAAATTACCCTCTGCCCTGATAATCTCGCTCTCGTATGTGATCATCTTAGCCTTCAATAGTTTAATGCTTCCCCTTATAGTCTGTAGTTCAAGGTTAAGCCCATTTAGTTCACGTTTTTCTTCATCAGTAAATGAAGTCGTCTCTTCTATAAGATCCTCCGTGGCATCTACATATTCCTCTATCGATTCTATCGACTCCATGGAAATGGCATCACCCCTGTCATTCCCCATAACGTCATCAATCTTTTGCCCAAGTGCCTGGGGCGCTGCCCTACCTCTGTTGGGTGTGATGACAAAGTCCGGGAAGCCCATAGCCCGCACAAGGTCTACCTTCAATTTTGAAACTATGGCTCCAGAAGATCTAAATCCAGCACCTTTTTCCTTGTAAATAAGCTCCGTAATATCTATACCCTTGAAATAAAGACGTTCCCCCTCCACCATAAAATCATCGTAGGGTATCATAATAAGCTTGCCCATCAGCCTCGTATCCTTACTTAAATGAGCGTAGAGGCTATTCACATTTGATTTTACTATTTCTTTCCTCTGCTCCTCAAGTATAGACCCCGGAGCACCTTGTTGTTCTCCTTGGGTTGAAGGCCCTGGCGTTGATGGAAGTTTTGGCGTTGATGGAAGTTTTGACTTGATCGTGATCGTGATCAAATACTGGATTAATTGGCATTTTATTAGAAGATTTTCCCTATATAATAAACATGAGTGCATTTGGAACTACATTGGACCCCTACGCAGAAACCCAACATCTTTTTGCCATTAAGGGAAAGCGGCAGCGCGTCAAGGTAAGTCATATACCTTCCACAATCAACCAGAATGAGGACTTGTACGTGGATATTCCCAACCTAGGACAGAATGATGTCATATTTCCGGGGAGCATCAGGCTACTATTTGACCTGGTACTTACAGGGACCAACAAGAAGCGTACTCTAGTCAGCAACATAGGGAAGAGTATAGTGCGAAGTCTACGCATCACCCTGAATGGCAACGAGGTACAGAATATCAGTGACTACAACAAGCTCGCGGCCTACAGAGACTTGTGGCTGCCCAAATTCGATAGGGAAAACAACTTAATTCTAGAGGGTATTAACCCTAATGACGGTACCATCAGGGCCCTACAGGTAAAGGCTGCTGAGTATGTTGGGACAGATGAAGAGAAAGCCATCGCCGCGGCGTATGGTAATACATTTTGCGTCCCCCTTGGTAAGATGTTTGAATTGACGAGAGACCTGCCGTTTTACCAGGCAGGGCTCCATGACAGATTGCAGTTTGTCCTACATTTCGCATCATACAGCGACGTCATAAAAGATGCAGGGACAGCAGCCGTGGGATCTACGGCAGCCAAGGCAGCGGATGCTACCTATAAAATAAGCAATATTGCCCTAGAGTTTGACAAGGTCAATCATGAGGGTCTCGCGAGTGCTATGATGTCAAGGTATAGTAGTCTCGCGTTACCCTATGAACGGATACTTCGAAGCAAGGTGGTGACCCTTAAAAAATCTGATACTAGTTACAACCTCCAAATTGATACACCCGCAAAGAGTCTCAAGGGTGTCTTGCTACTTTTTATAAACCCTGGGAAAGTGAAGGCTTACGCTGGTGTCAATGAGGTCTTTTACAACCCAAAAATTGAGAAGATATTGATCACGGTGGAAGGTGAGCCTAGCTAACTGTATTCACATGCAATGCTTGGTAAGGATCATTTTGAGGGGGTTGCGAACCTCCTCGGGAGCCACGACTCGGAGGTAACGATTGGGCAATTCTTCAACGAACGGTATGCGCTCTTCGTCGATTTCAGAGCATCTCCCGATCATACCCTGCATGGTTCCGGAAGACCTCTACAACGTTTGAGTGATGGGATAACGATGCATATGACCAAGAAAGCCGACGGAACCGGGGATATAAGGTGTTACGTCTACTTACTGATGGATGCACAATTAAACATCCTAGGCGGCCGTTATCATTCTGTGGAGTACTGTTGGACCACAATTTGTCTTTGCCCTTAGGAGGCAAAGACAAATCAATATGGAAGGGAAATGTAAGTGTTCAAGCTGTAAACACTTTTTATCCTTGGACAATTTTAGAATCAAAGTAAACGGTTAACTAACAAAAATTGGCATCAAATGCCTCAATGTTAGCAAAGCGTCACGTGAACGTACAAAGTGCCCCCATGAAATGGTGAAGGCCTTTTGCAAAGAATGCAAGGGCAGTCAGATTTGCCTCCATGAGAAATTAAAGTATCAATGCAGGGACTGTAAGGGGGGCGGGATTTGCCATCATGAAAGGAAAAGATCTCGTTGTAAGGAGTGTTAGGGTGGTCATATTTGCCGTCATGAAAAGCGAAGATTAATATGTAAAGAATGCGGTGGTGGAAGCATCTGTAAGCATGAAAAAGAAAGGCATCAATGCCCTATATGCGATCCTGCTGGGCATCTGGCTGGTGGTGTAAGAAGCCGAACCTACCAGGCCCTGAAGGGAAACAAGGAGCTCAGCTCCCAGGAGTATCTCGGGTGCGACATGGCTACACTGCGGACCCATATTGAAGCTCAGTTCTCCGAGGGCATGAGCTGGGACAATTATGGCAAGGGGAGGCATATTGATCACAAAAAACCACTCAAGTATCGAGAAAATGGGGATGCTCCATCGCTTGATGAGGTGGCGAAAAGACTACACTACGCCAACACCCAACCTATGTGGGCGAGTGAAAACATGTCAAAGGGCAATCGATACATTACAGAATAAATGGCAACAATAGCTGTTATAGTAGCCGGGGCGAAAATCAACGCCCTAGCATTCAGTGGATCAAATTATCTATTTAGCAAGCTCTCGGGACATGGTGGGGCGGAGCGCAAGAGGCATGATGAAGCCGTTGAAAAATTAAATTCTGCTCAGGCCCAATGGATAAGAGACCGACCGGCTAAATTGGATTGGTTTGCGAAGGAAAGGGAGATGCAAATAAAGGCTGGTAGGAGCCTAAAAGAGTTGGACGATGATATGTACAAGTATTACATTGCTTCAGAAAAGAAGGCCCCACAATTGAAAGATTTTTACACGCCTTCAAAGGAGCAACAGGAAGGCGAGCTCACGTTCGTCCATGGCTCCCTATCTCTGCTAGGGTTTGTGGCATATAAATATTTGTAACAACGTGCGTTTTTAACATGTATAAATAAAGACATGTCAAAAGCATCACATAATATTACCGAGGATGAGGCCAAAAAACTAAGTCAAATATACTATACCCCGGAACACCTGTGGACCGGACGGAAAGCTATCAAATTACTCGCTGCGGAGGCTGGTCTATCCAAAAAACTATTCATCCACTGGCTGTTTCGTCAACTCTTATTTCTCCGGCATATGAAAGGCCCTAAAAAGATCGATTACCCTCATTTCACCATTACCAGACCCAACGAAATGCATCAGTTCGATCTGCTGTATATGCCCCATGATCGGTTGTATGGAAGCACCTACAAGTATATCCTGACAGGTATTGACGTGGCCTCGAGATACAAGGTGGCCAGACCCCTGCGTACCAAAAAAGCCAGTGAGGTCGCGGATATGATCAAGGACATCTACAAGGCAGGACCCCTACACTACCCCAAATCCTTTCAATGTGACAATGGTTCCGAATTCAAATCAGATGTAACGAAGCTGCTAGAGGGTAAAGGGGTTGAAATCAAGAGAGCTACCACCAAATACCACCATACATTTACGGCCTTTGTAGAGAGCTATAACAAGGTACTTGCCGAAAGGCTCTTTAAGCCCCAGGATGCACAGGAGCTGGTTTCCGGGGAGCCTAGTAGCATATGGGTCAAGCACCTGTACACTATCGTCAAAAGTCTCAATAATACCAAGACTGCCATGATTGGCCTAAAACCCAACAAGGCTATTAAACTCGATGATGTCCCGCTTGAAAAGTCAAGAATACCCTGAAGAAAAGCCCTTACCTGAGGATGGTTTGTACTTGTACCTGCTACAACCAGGGGAGGAGCACGGTGATCAAAAGAGACGCGCCACTGACGCCTTTTACAGCAAACATACTTACAGGCTGGATCGTATAGTAGCGGGTAGTCGCGTGCTATACTATTTAAAAGACGGTCCAGATCGCAGCTTCGTCTCGGAGGAATTGATGCTTATTCCAGAGGATGTTCAGGTACCCCCGGAGCATATCAAGGCTTGGTAAAGAGTATCTTCAAGAGTACCTCCAAGGGTTCATCCTCTAGTGACTTACTCGGATCCCTTATATACAGCAAAGGAAGAAGGGTATAGAATGGGTACCCATAAACTATACCTTTAATGACATCAGGCTCAATATCCAAATCAATATCAACCAAGCGTCTATCTGGTATAGGAAAATTGAGGATATTGCTTATTGTTTCTATGTCGGCCAAATCTGATAGCTTCAGCCCCTCATCTTTGATAACCTCGTAGCATAGTGCTCCATACCTATTCTCCTTAACTGAAACGATATGAAGTCCTAGGGCTTGAATATCATCCTCAAGTTCCTCATCGATCTCGCTTCTTCCAAATGTACCCCACGCTTTCCTTCCTGACGCTAGCCTGTGCAAAAGGTCGTCATCGGTAGTGTATTCAAAACCTTCATAATATTCCCCATTTCGATACCTAAACTTTTCAAGGCAAGTATGGCAATAACCTGTCACTGATCCTGCCTTTATGCAGCATCGTAGTACGGGTATGCTGATATCGTAATCCTTTTGCATTTTTTGTACATAGGCTTCCATTTTTTTGATATTTCACTACCTTTTAACATACAGCTGAAAGGGTCAAAAAATGATAATTTTAATACCGCAAAGGTATTAAAATTGTGTTTGGTTGGGTGTACTCACCGGTTCCCCCGCTGCGGGGGAACCGGTTATGGCGACACTCATTCAGCGAGCTCCAGGAGACGTTCATGTGTGTAATGCTCACCAAGCCTAAAATGCCTGACCCTCTCAGGGTTGACTTCAATACATCCACGTTCTCGAAGCCAATTGTAATGAACAATAGAATTCGGTGTCTCTGCTAGTACCACAATCTCACCCTTGGGGTAATCAACAAGCTTATTTCTAATTTTTTGCGCTACATACCCCTGCTGGCCACAGATGGCTATATATGGCCAGGGATCGTCATTGTTCTTCTGGATAATGACCATGCTGTTATCCTTTCCACGATCCTCGAGATGGGGCACGGCACGTTGTTGTAGCACCTCAATTTCATCCCCCAATGCCATGAGCTGATTGTCCCTATCCTCTAGATCATCCTCGAGTATGGCCAGGGCAATATCCTTATCCCGGGATAAGGATATTGCTATAGGATATTATATTATAAGGGCCCGGCGATGCTCCTTAAGTTCATCTTGTAATTTTTCCACCCCCTTCCCGGCCAACCATTTTGTCAAGGACACGGATTTGGGCTTTCTTGACCTGATGGTAATTTCGAGGGCCCCGTCTAGCTTTACGAAAATATCATGTCTATTTACCCCTCCTCCCAGCATACCCGACCGGGTGTAGTCACCGACTACAGTTGTTATACCCTCTATTTCTCCCCTTGATATTGTCATATGGCGATCAAGACCATACTGCCTAGCATCTGGAATACACAGGAATCTCTCAAGGTCTGCCCTTTTGAAGAGGGGCTGATTTTATTTGTCAAATAAGGTCTCGATGGATCCTGCGGGTATTGCGTTGAATAAGGCGAGTTGTGAAGACATTTTCTATGTACACCAATGCTCAGCCGGAGGTTTTCACCATGGTCATTTCACTACTCTTGCGGGTAGTGAAATTAACGTCGATAGGTGGTGGGTTCAGAGCCCCTCCCCCACAATGGTAGCGCGTGGTCTAATATATCGATAAATCTTGTTAATAATGTTAAAAATTGAGAAGTTTAGGGCATCAGGGTGATTTCGTATAAAGGTGCATCTCAAGGCTTGCTCGATATGTTTTTGTCTCCTTACCTCATAACCTATATCCCTATCAGCATGTCCAAATTCATCACATTCGATAGCTAACCTATACCTTGGGAAGTATAGGTCAATCCTATATCCATCAACAATGAATTGATGTCTCATATCTTCACACTTAAACGCTTGGAAAATGCAGCCTAGCGTATCCTGTTCCTTGGAGGGAGATATGCTGCCCTCAACAGTTATCCCAAGCTGTTTTGCTATTTCCACAGCTTCCGGCTTACCACATCTCAACAGAAAACATCGAAAACCTTGTTCCGTCAGCAAAACCGTGTTTGAATGGAGGTGGACCGTGCCGTCCACCTCCTGAATATCGGCGTCGCCTATCCTCATTTTATACCTGGCAGGAACATATCGCTGAATGGCCTGTACCCCGGCCTTTCGTGTATATCCCACAGCTCTCCAAACATCAGAGGCTACGATACATTGACCTTTATCCCCGACATAAAATGATCGGACTTGTTTTCCTTGGAAATAATCAATCGTTGCAAGAGACATCTTTTCCCCAATGGGATAGAATCAGATTTTTTGTATGGTCATTTAATAATCTTCCAACTCCTGGGGTGTTCCAGCCTCACGTACAGGCAGGAGTGTTTCGATCTTTTCAGCTCAGCTTTGATGTCGGTCCAATCGGGGATCATGTTCGTCTCCTCGTCAATCATCCTCCTGTCACTCCTTTCCGAGGGGTACCAGAGGAAGAGTTGCTTCTTTTGACGTCGAAGGTTCTTGGGCAAAGCCGTATACGCTTGGGTTAATAGCCACAAGCTGTGCTTGCGATGCCTTCCCGAAATAGCAAGTTCAAGTAGGGATTGTCAACGTTTATCGAAATCCTCGTTCGCCATACAATCGTCGACTATGAAGAGACTCTCCTCGCCTGCCAGGAGCGCTGATACCCTTCCTATCCATTCGAAGAGTTGATCTTTGGGATCAATCAAAAAGACATATGGGTCCTTCCAGAGTGAGGCTCTTTCAAGGTAGGTGGTATTCCATCGTATAGTAGGACACAGTATGACTATGTTGTGATAGTGTTTCCTATATTCTTTTTCAAGTAGGTCTAGAACACATTGTGTTTTTCCGCAGCTTGTCGGACCTGTAAAGATGGCCGTATGCGGATCTCTCACGACATCCATTTACTCATAATATAACCACTTTTGATTATGGATTTTTGAAAATACACCGGCACAGCCCAAACATATCAGCACACCGCTGTGATTGTTCACCAAAGACCCCCGGCAGACAGGGCAGAGCTTGGTATTTCGAGCCTGGTATTCCATAGGTAGTGAAGTATATCTTAATTTTCCCTGTAGGCATCGTAGTACCTTGCGATATTGCCCGATGAGCAGCTCTTTTTCAGCCTCCTCATCGGTTAGTGCCTCGACGAGTTCGGTGTACCGGGATATGATACCGTATACCAACAAGGTATACAAAAGTAGATAATTTTCATCCTGCTGAATATCTCGAATCTCCATATCAATGGCAAGAGGGTCTAATTTGTATTCGATCACAGGGTCTTTACATTTGATACGCCGCCTCTCCCTCGCTTTAGCTAGGCAACTTATACAACTCTTGGTTCGAGTATGTCCCCTAATCTTGAACATGTCCAGGGCTAAGACTTTTTTACATTTGATGCATGTCCTATTCATTTTTACTTGAAGGCACTCGCCCTGTGTAATGCTTTGGAAACATCGGCAAGCATTGGGGACTTTCCGGTCTCAACATACTTAAACGGGACCTTGTTATCTATATGCAAATATTTGTAGAGCTCCCAGGTATAGCCCTCGGAAAACTGGGCCTCCATATGGGCCCTAAAGATATTCATTAACTCATATAGAGGCTGAGTCCCTATATGTTCACATTTTGTGCGATGTTTGTTGCGTGATGTTTTGCTAATATTGAGACAATTTATGCACTGCCGATTTAGCCGACCACAAGGCTTGATCCTGAAATTATCAAGGGTTAAGACTTTTTTGCATTTTGAGCATTTTTTGGTCTCCTCCATATTGACTTCTATATCTCTCGTAGAGAGATAGAAATTTTACCAGGCGCTCTATTTTGGTTTTGGGACTATGCTTGCTGGCAACCAGCCTTTCTTGACGGCCATTTCGCGACTCGCCCTGCCTGCTGCGAAGTACGCTACCATCTTAAGAACATCGTTGGTAGCCATCTTGGTAGACGGCCTCGTAATACCGAGGAACTTTTTACCTGCCATGGCATAGGCAAAGGTGAAACTAAGATCTACGACTGTTTCGTACAACATATCCAAAATCTCCTTCTCTTTAGGGGTTACGTTGCTTGTGCTCATTTATATTATAACATTTTGAACATAGAGATATGAGGCTGGGCTTTACCCTGTTTCCCCTGCTGAGGCTCTGGATTGGTCGCTGGCTTGTGGGTTTCTCCACCATTTTTAGGGGCAAATCTGTACCAAACTCCAACCCCTATCGCGAGCACGGCAAGCGTACCTACACCATAAAGATATACATTACCCATGGACTGCACGGAGCTGGTTCCAGAAGAGGCTTTGACTGCAGGCTCTACAGCACCCTCTTGTTGTTTCATTTCCTCCTTCCTCTTCTTCATCAGTGCAGCCACCTTGTGTCCCTGGGCCACACGCCCTGGATGCTTTACTGGTTTTGTAATGACCCTCTCTTCTTGTTTTTGTTCTTCTTCACTCATTTTATTATACAGTCCGAGGCTCTTCATTAGTCTCCTCCTCCTCCTGTTTCTTTTTTTCTTACCCATATGCCTCGCAGTATGTCCTGCTACCAAGAGGGGTGCTAAACACCTCCCAATGGTACAGTATACAAGGATACCTAGATCGGTCATGGTGTCCCGGATTATGGGGTCTTCTTCGATATCCCGACGTAGCTCGTCAATGCTGTCGATATCCACGAAGTTCCCAATCATGCTTGCATACAGGCTTATAACATGAGTAGACAATGCCCTGGCCGTCTTCTCACCCTTCTCCTGAAGTTCCCGCTGTACATACTCTGTATGTACCTTATCGATGGCCTCCTCCGGGGCCTTGTCAACAAACCCCTCGGTACATTTTTTGGGCAAAAGGTGCCCCTTGCCCTTACGTAGGGCCTCCTTTAAAATTTGGCGTTTATCAATGGGTTTCTCTATCTGCTCATAGGTTTCTGTAGAGGCTGTGTCGAATACTTGTGCGATATCAGACATCCTTTTTATTATATGACGATATCTAAAAAGTATATAAGCTATCATGGCATAGGGTAGGAGTATAGCAATATACAAACACACCTCCATTTTATTCCCTTTCGGGTGACAGGCGGTAATGGCCTCTAGCAAGTGTTGATTTTTGATCGGGTTGTATGATCCGTTTGTCATCTGCCCTGTTGAGTGCCAGCTTGTTCACCTCCTGGGTATAGACCTTATGGTTCTGATTTTGGATTAAGACTTGGGTTTTATATATATCAACGCCCTCTTCCAGACACTGCCGGTAATCATCAATAGTGATGGATTTTTTAGTGACGCATCTCCTAACACCTTTGGCCTTACGATCCCCGCCCTCCGGTGTAAGGCTCTTATAGGCGTATGCCTTGGCCCTCAGGGTGATGAACTCGGTCATGACCTTCCCACTTAGTTCGTCTTTCATGAGGCCCACGACCTTCTTGTTTTTCCCTATAGGAAGAGGTCTGTTATCATCAGGATTATAGGCACTTGTGTCGAAACGGGTCTCGACGTCATCCTTGATATCCTTGTAAAAATCATGTGTCTTGATATGGTAAACGAAGCTGTCCGTATCCATGTAGCATAACCGCAACTTACTACCATATTTAGGCTGCATATAATCATAATGGAACTCGTACATCACCATTTTTGACATGTCTAATATGGCCTGGCCTATGTATACCGGTTTATTCATCTTAATTTCGGTTTTGCCCATTTGAACACCGAGAAGGTGCTTGCTAAACCGATTTACACCCTTGAAATTCGGCTTCATCACGAGTTTCGTGTACTTCTCCTCATTGGTGACCAGTTGGATGTTGCGGTGGTTACGGATGTTTTCCATGGTCTTGCCAAACACGCTCAAATTCATCAATTTGTAAAAGTCCTTCTCGAACCCGTTTTTGGCGGCCGTTCTAAGCCTTGTGTTGTGATCGATGTACCCTCTAAGCCACGCCTTCTGATTGAACCGGATGACCCTATGGACCTTCTTCAATTCAAGCCCATGTTTTATAGCCTCGTGAAGGGCTCTGATATGTACTACATACCTCCGTTTGTTTTCCAAATTTGGTACCAATTTCTCGACCCTGTGGATCATCCTGCGTTCCGGTAGGAATGGCAACTCGTTATGCCTGTCGTGTAGTCTCTCCGGGTAGTCGATATCAACCTCTAAAATGTACCCATGCTTGTTGTCCTCAACGAGCTTACCAATCCTCCTTTCAGTAAATGCCTCTACGTTCGATACCCATTTGAAGCCATCCGTTGGCAAATCTTGACGCATCGCCCAGCCGTACAGGTTGTTTGCGTCGAGGTACTGGAGGTAGGATAATTCAGCCTCCTGATCGTACTGGTTTTCCATGTACCTATTATTTGCCTTGGCATGACGGTGTACCGCTTGGACTATACCTCCACGGACACCTTTTTCGAACATCAATAGCATGTCGGGGTCTGTCAGACGCTCCAGCTTGATTTCGATATATTTTAGTGCTGCCTTCCATGCCAAGCCAGGTGCGCTGTAGAAGTGTGCGGGATCAAGCTTGTAGTTGTCCAGGCAGACGCCTCGAAACGTCTCGAATACGTCGGCTAATAGCAGGACGTCTATCTTAAGGTAGATGTCATGATAGTCCCCCATGGTGACGTTATCACCCTTTGGGGTAATGACATTCCATACCTTTTTCGCGTATTGATATTCCTCATCGCTGATCCCCTTCATGTTAAGCCTGCTGTAGAACGCCTCCTTTGGGGGTAGCCCCAACTCTTCGAATCGCTGCCATCCATCCATATACTCATAGGGGTACACGCCTTTTCTGCGCATGAGTTGAAACGTGTCATCCTCATTGAAAAACCAACGGAGATTTTTACACTGTTCATCGTTGAGGTTGTCCGCCAATTTATCCAGGCTTGATGGCATGAACCGACAGCTGTCGATGAACCTAATTTCAATCTTTTTGTACGCCTCCCCATCACCAGATCCCATACCTCCAAGGGGTACCTTAATTTTAACGTTGAAGTTTATATATTTCTCCTTGTTCTCGGCGATGCACCCAATGTCCTGCATGTTGTACTTCTCGCCCATTTCTCGGATAAACAGGTGGGCGTCGTACCCGGAGAGATTGTGGAATATGATGGGAATATGGCTGGGTATCTTATACTTCAAATTACAGCTGTTATGCGCGGCACCCCTGTACAGCCCCGTATAGTGACAATGGTCCCGAACTTTGCGGTTATTCTCACAGTCATCGAAGGGCTTTAGGCAAATGTGACAGTGCGTGGCCTCGTCATGTTCCCTTTTTAGGACCTCTGTCAGTTCCAGCATGGGTTGTTGCGGGTAGGTATTATATAACCTCTTTACCTCGTCCTCAAGATGGTTCACGAAGCGGGTGACGCAATCCTTGCCGCGGTACACCGTTAGGGGATCTGGTACAGGTCCATAGGCAAAGGTACTATAGGTACACCATCCAGATGGTACGTGCTTGCTCAGCTTTTTAGTCTTGGTCTCTCTGGCATCCTCTTCCATTGGTATTAATAAGCTTTCAAAATCGGCATATATTGCAAAGGGTACTTTAAATTGCATCTGCCCATCTCTGTAGAATAACCATTTTTCGGCCTCTGTTGGCATCGTAATTTTAACAGCACCATGGTCTATGCAATACCTATAATGTTTGTCCCTCGATTCGGCTGTGGGAAAGCCTTGTAGGCAGTTCAGGCAGAAGTGCATTGCATTCGTATTTTTCGAGATCTCCTTGCCAAGTAGACGTGATAGGCTTTTGACGGCCGTATAATGACTCTTTTTATCATCGGCGATAAGCAATAGGGTCACCACCTTGGTACGTCCGTTGTGCACCGATCGACGTAGGATGTTGATCCTCTTTCCCGTTACATATAGGACATTTACCGCAATATCGGGGTTATTCGCCTCAAATTTGTATATACTCTTGGTGCTGGTCGGAAACTCTATACCCTCCCAATTATAGAGGTCTATATAGGGTCTCAGCTTACTGATTCTCTGTGGGTCTTTTTCAATCTCCCCATGATGTAAGGATGCTATTATACTCCATTTCAAGCACTCCTCATCCTCATTTTTTGGATTAATAATTGCCTTCTTTGAGGCTATCCATTTAGGTGCTTGTATATACGATGAGCCCCTTGTTAATTTTAATTTATGAAAATCTATATCGAGATGTAGGATTCTACCTATCGTAAAGCCACTTTTTGGGAATGCCGGATTTTCCACATGTGTTTTAACCTGGGCAAACATCGTATCCAGCATGTCATCTACATTGTTACCCCGGTATACTGAGGTCATATTACTATGGAAGGCTTTATTCGCCTCCTCATACTTGTCTTTGATTCCCTCTATCGGCTTCTTCCAATGGATCCATAGTGACAGCTGTACCTTCGCTGACCCCATATCTTCCACCTGCCCCTCAACCAAGGTTTTCACGTTTGGTCGCACCATCCCTATATACCCGTCGACGTCCGCTCCTCCTATACCGGGAATGCGAAAACTTCGGAATGTCCTATAGTGATCATGCTTATGTTCCTGGGGTGTGAAGTCGTGTCCCGGCTGATTGTAGAGATTTTGGATATCTTCAAGATAGTCTTCCTCGGCCTCTTTTTCCACCTCGTCATGAAGCGTAGGTCTTATGTTGGCTGCCCCCGTTAAAGAGCCCCATCACTCTACGCTTAAAGGTTGCATAGGTCCTTTTAACCCCCTCCCTTATAGGTTTGGGGACAGCATCAACCAGCCAGTTGTACCATCCCCGCATCTTAGTTTTCACGATCGGGCGATTTTTCGACAGCTCTTGTTTCTCGAATATATCCATGGCCTCCGGTGTTGGTGGTATAGTCATGGGTCTGACCGGTTTTTGTTGTACGGCCCCTCTAGGTGGTCTCTCTGGTACAATCTCCATTAAGGAAATCAATGCGGCCTTGCGTAGTTTGTAATACCCACTAAGTCCACGGCTTTTTGCGATATCACGTAATTCTTTTACAGTGTGTGTGTTCATTATATTTATTATAAGATTTTTTGTTTTGTCAGACAATTTCATTCTGCTCGACCTAGCGTGTCTTTATTGCGCATGCGTTAATGATTTGATGATATTTAGTGGGGAGGGGGTGTGTTGATATTTATGGGAATATGATGACGTCATCAATGTGCGGGTGGAATTTTAGGGGAATTGCGCTAGAAATTTTGTAACATATATATATTAAAAAAAATATTAATCCTTCAATTGGTTCATTTGAATTTATATTTGTGATTATTATTATTATTATTATTTTTTGTTTGTTTGTTTGTTTGTGCTAATTTGCGTGACTACCTATGATGAACTCTTCTGCTTCATCTGATTTGCGTGACTACCTATGATGAACTCTTCTGCTTCATCTGATTTGCGTGACTACCTATGATGAACTCTTCTGCTTCATCTGATTTGCGTGACTACCTATGATGAACTCTTCTGCTTCATCTGATTTGCGTGACTACCTATGATGAACTCTTCTGCTTCATCTGATTTGCGTGACTACCTATGATGAACTCTTCTGCTTCATCTGATTTGCGTGACTACCTATGATGAACTCTTCTGCTTCATCTGATTTGCGTGACTACCTATGATGAACTCTTCTGCTTCATTTGATTTGCGTGACTACCTATGATGAACTCTTCTGCTTCATTTGATTTGCCTCACTTTTATCCTACCCTATCAATCGGTAAATCAGACTTTTATCAGAGTTTTATTTAAAAAAATTTTTACTTCTTTTTTAATATTTACTATACTGACATTATTGTAATTATTTAGAGCTGACCCTACAGGTTGTATCACCTACTGTCAGAATACAGCTATAACCTATTTTTGTTTTTAAAACAAGAAGCTTCAACATCATCTATGTATTTCTTCCAATTCTAAAAGCAAAAATATTCATCGTCATCAATAAAAAGCAAAATTAAAATAACAAAATACAACTATAGCGCCAGAAACGTTCTTTCTTATTCTCTTACACCTTCACTGAATCTGAACAAATGACAGGAGTAGAGAGCATACGAGTGAAAATGATACCGCAATAGAATTACCAAGACGAAAATATAACGCAATTTATTTTCTATCACCTTTTTGTATATCTTCTTAAACTTAAATCTCCGTTTTATCACGATCTTTGCCTCTCCAAACAAATCGATATTTCCCACCCAGCCGACGCCCGGTAATACCCTTGTCCTAATCCGGATTTCTAACCGGCCGACGTTTTTATTTCCGCATCCTTTGTACCGGACTGTACTTTTACTAACCAATCACAAACCTTTAAAAATACTTTTCACGTGCTTAGCCATTCCCGCGTTTAATTTTAACCGAGAATACACATACACAGCCTCAAAACCACGAGAACGGATTGATTCGCAGTTAATCAGTTTTATCTTTATGTATATAAAGTTCAGTTGCATCTTTATCACCTTTTTCACCTATATACAAATTTTAGATGTATTTATTTTGATGCTTTTAGCTATCTAGCTATAGGGACCAAGAGGAACTTTTGATTTGCGATCTTAAATTACCCTGCTAGCATACTATATCTATCACGCTAGCTAGCCACAGAATTCTCGGACGCCGGTTCACAGCTAATAAGAGTAACTCTTTTAAATAATTTCATGAAAGACCTAACCGTGGCTCAAATCTTACTTAATATTACAATAAATAATTGTAGATAAAAAGCAGTTTTCACAAAATAATTGGTAAAGAAATAAGAGACACAAACAAATAAAAAATGCAACCAATACACTGATTTTTTACTCACAGATTATCAATATTATAAAATTATAATTTACTGATATTTTTACACAACATTGAAAACATGGATAAGGGTTAGTGCGGTATTTTTGGAAGAGTCTATATCGTAGTAGCCAGACACGTGAAATAAGAAACACTTCGTTGCAATATAAAGCCATATGAATAACATTTATTTGATGCATAGTACCCCCAATTTTGCGTCTTATACATCGATCCCCAGAATTAAAAAAAAATCATTTTTAATTCCTATACAAAACAACTTCACGTAGTATCAGATCCTTCGGTAGTTTCCGGTCCTGATTTTATTTCAGTTGGTTCGCGACTAGTCTCTGCGTCTGTTGTCGTCTCGTCACTTGTGGTGGTTTCATCAGCAGTTGTCTCGGCTGCCGTATTTTCCGTCGCACTTGTCTCTGTTACTGACACCTCGGTACCAGTTTTATCTTCTTCCGAGACTTGTGTTGATTCCCGACTACTCTCGTCGGCTGTAGTGGCATCTTTGTCTTCACTAGTAGATTCAGTTCTCGATTCCACCCCAGGAGTCTCACTGTTTTCAATTTGACTTTCTACTTCTGGTGCAGTTGAGTCTACCTGACTGTTGTCTCCAGTCTTTTCTTTCTTGGATTCTACAACAGAACGTTCAGAGAGGACATGAAGCAACGGAAGAGTTTAGCTCGTCCTTAGTACGTAAAGGTCTCCTTCGTCCTGTCACTGGTAGAGGATGGGTAGCTACTTAATAACGTTAAAATTATGTCGGCTCTCCGCTATTTAATGGTTTCCAGTTGGTTGCCCAAATTTTGTACAAAGGATCAGCAAAAAAAGTTACTGAAAATACTTAAAAATCGAAATTCGCAAAGTTAAATTTGCTTAATTCGTTAAATATACACTTCCTTGCAATGCAGTCGTATTACATAAATACGTTATGTTATATTAAAGGGTACGAAATGTAATTTTTCTGGCGTACATGAAATTCGATTGAGAAGGCGAAAGTGTGCTACAGGTGGTTGATATGGATGTGCGCACACGAAAACTTCAAAACGATGTACACACTTTTTCGATACATACACGTATATCTTGGTGTATAAGCAGCTACTTATAAAATTCCGAAATAACTTTCGTAAAAAAAGTATTGAACACAGGCAATAAATTATTTTTAGGATGTTGTTTTTAAAAGGAATTATTGGACTTATACAATGACTTTGACAACGTGTAATTGATTTCCGCCGGCGAAGGCGGAATCTTTAAAATCGCCTGGGGAGATAGAGAGATAGAGACAGCCAAGAGCCTGGACGCCTAAAACTTATCCAGTCTAAAGGCCGGTTCACACTTCATTCGCTGTAGTCGCACGAATAACCGACCATGCATCTGCACATGCGCAAAATCTATTTTAGTATACTACGTAATTTTCGCTCATTCGCCAGCATTCGTCGCAATAGTTGAATCTTGTTCAACTACCACGGCGAATGAGTATTATCGACCAATCAGATGCCGCATTTTTTGCTGAATTGCAAAAATCAAAATCAAAATTGCAGCTAAAAATAAAAACACACGGGGACAAAATTGGAGCAGCAGCAAACAATTAATTACAAAGAACTAATGACTTTGTTACAGCAACAGCCTTTAGCTTTTACGGATACACTACATCAGGAAACTGTGGTTGGAATTACTAATGGCTCCCATGAAGATAAGAATGAATCCAAGTAACTCCTCCAATTTGGAGGGTGTCATCCTAAAGTGGCGAAAAAATAGCTCTCTATCAAATAATTTAAGATCCTGAACCAGGAGATGATATTCTCCTTTTATTTTTCTCTCCTTGTAGATTTGACGAACCCAGAATCTTCTTTTAGCTACGCGAGTATTTTTACGTTTCATCCGCCTTCGCAACAAAAGCAATAAAATAATTTGCCTTGCTGTAAGCGCCATATTTGTTTTGGTTGTAAACGATTTTAAATTTTACGCGCCAAGTGTGAACAGCATTCTTCCGTTCGCAGCGAATAGACTTTTTAAAAATCTCCCTATTCGAGCGACCACAGCGAATGACTGTGAACCAGCCTTAAAGTCTGAATCCTCGTTTTGACAGATATTTTTCTGAGAACGAGGCTAAAATGAGTTTTAAGCCAATAAGAATTCTAACAGTGCAACAAATTGTTTTATTATCCAATGAACAATACATTATTTTAAAGTTTTTATGCTATCGAAAGTTAAAGCTCGTGCAGTGTAGCATAATGAAGATCGTCTTATAATGCGCCATCATTGATGTTATTAACGTTTCTCTTTAATAATTACGTCATTACTTTCGCAAGCACGTAGACTAAAGGGGGATTTTCACGAAGCGAATTGAACGGCGAATTGTATCTGAGCATGCGCAGTTTTGTGCAAAATCAAAACAAACAAAACTGCGCATGCTCAGATACAATTCGCCGTCGAATTTGCCGTTCAATTCGCTTCGTGAAAATCCCCCTTAAAGCTATATTCGGCAGAACTAATTAATTATTCATGCATTTTAATTTAAAGAGGAATATTTTTGGTGAAAGATAATGTCTTAGTATATGTAATCGCACGTTTACGAGTACAATTAGGAAATAATCGAACGAGTATTTTTTTTTTGCTTTTAATTTTCCGAGTCCGTTAGGACGAGGATAAATTTAAAAAGCAAAAAAATTACGAGTTCGATTATTTCCAATTGCACGAGTAAACGTTCGATTACGAGCTAATCACACAATGAACTATTTTTGTAAGAGTAGCACAGGATGTCAATTTCAATGTTTTGATTTTTTTATTACCCGATTTATAATTAGTTCGATTCATTGTAAAGATATATTTTTTTGACTTATCATAAAACGCGAGAAAATAAATATTTATGGGTATGAATCCAAAAGCAACAGTAATGTGGTAAAAGAAAAAATATGAATATGTAGACTGAAAATAACCTTTCGTAACTGATTATGTAAAAAAAAAATTGCTGCCACCTTTAAAGATATTTTCCAAGTTGTTTTTCAGACAAAAAGAAAATATCGATAAATTTTCAGCCTTGCCGTTGTTCTTATTTTGTTTTTATTGTTCATCAATTTTTAGGTTTATTATTTTTCTTTTAAAATTGTTCTTATAGAGAAAAGAAGTTTATGTAAGTTAAGTTAGCTATGATTTACAGTTACAATAATAATCAAAAATTGAATTTTAAAATTTTAGAATATTCAATGATTTTGTTCCCCCATATTACTCAGTCCTCTTTAAAGTTCAGTACTTTTTCAGATTATTGCTAATGGCGGAAATCTTTAAGCCGCAGGGCTTCTTGTTTATTTTGTGTTCCCTAAAATAACCGTTGATACTCATTTACGGCACAAGCCATTTTTTAAAATTTGAATTACATAAATATTTAGTCTTGGTGATAGCAGCTAACAATATAGTTATTTTTAAAATATAAAAATAAAATTATGTACTGTTTTAAAATTTTATTTAAAAGTTTAAGTTTTTAATCCGTAAAATGAAATGAGACATTCTTTTTCGTTTTCAAACTACCTTGTTTATCATTGCTTGTGTCATCTGTGGATGCTTCAGCCTGTATATCTTCGGGTGTTGCACTTGTTTTATCAGGTGGAGGGGTACCTGCGGGTAGCGAAGTTCCAACTTCGTCAGCAGAAGCTACTGCTGTCGCTGATGAATCACCAGCTTCAGTGCGAGGAGTAGCGTCAGTATCGGTTTTTTCTGCATTCTTTGTAACTTCACCTTCTGGAGCAGACTGCTCAGCATCACTAGTACCAACAGCTTCTTGATCTTCACTGCTAGCAGTGACACCGTTTCCGATTGGAGATACATCCTCTGTTTTTGCAGGTGCAGCGCTATCTTCAGCTTCTTTAGCCGCTTCAGACGTGGCTTCAACTCCGGAATCTGGTACAGATTCGGGTGCTTCTCCACCCCCTGTAAATTATGCAACACGTATCATAAAAGTTTGTAGAAGTAGCCTGTTTGACAGATTGCAGTATGTGTGACCATGAATTAAACATTTTTAGTTTCATCTTTTCGTAATTTCAGACGGTCGATGTTGAAAATTTTTGGAATTTACTTTCGAAGATTTTAGAATATAATGCAAAATTTGCAAATTTTAGTTCCCACAAAAACTTTTTTCCTTATAGTTATAAGATTTGACATAGTTCAGGAACATTAAACGCTAAATCAGTCAAGTTTGACCACAGAACCAAAAAATCAAGTTGATCCAAAGTGGTCGGGATTTATAGTCCGTAAGACCATGGCCATAGATAAGGGAAAAAAATTGCTAAAAGGATGATCAAACGTATCGTTGTTAAATTCACCCCTCCTCGAAAATTAATTAATAAAACGAGGGAGGGATAAAAATGAAAATAAAAATGTCGTACGTACCTTCAGCTGTTTCCAATATGGCTCCATCTTCCGCTAAATAAGTGAGTTTATATAAATAATTTAACACTCAAGACTTGTAAACAACATTACTAACAACATGAATCTGAATCAGCATGACATACGAAAAAGCAGTGTAAAACATAGAAGGAAGTTTTATCTGTATTACGTCCAAAAAATCAAATAATGTTGAAAATATATCCGGGGAACGGAACAAAAGAACTTTCGCCATATTGTTGTTTAAATGTTGTCATGTCTCAAAAACATGAAAATACACGAAACACGTGTTCATTAGTCACGTGACTTGTTCTGAAATAAAGTCAATATAAAAATTGAAAAGTCCAGCCAGAAATCATATTTAAAGCATTATTTATTTATAAAACACATGGAAATAAACTAAAAATAAACACGTAAACAAAGCTAGAGTTGATTATGAATTAAAAAAAAACCTACCAGATGGGTTTTCCGATTTGGATTCTAAAAAGAAAAAGTAATTGTCAAGGTGTTTCTCAACTATTTTTATTTTATTGTATTATAAAATATATGTAATTGATTTTCACATCACATATCCCCCTTATACATATGAACATTTAACAGCTAAAATTTTGATAAACTGTAATATATGGATCTTTATTTAAGACACTTAAGACATATAAGGCTTGTCAAGTCAAGTACGGAGAACATGAAAACATTCCAACCATCGCATTGTTTTGCCAATTATTTTTGATTTATACAATATTTTCCACTTTTAAGTTAACACAAGCACTTTCTTTTTGTGTTTTCAGGTTTGAGGATGGAAAGTGGCGCGTGGCCTTGTGGTTATGGAGTTCGCTTCGTAATCACAAGGTCTGTGGTTCGGTCCACAGCGCGGGCATGTTTAGTAAATGCCCTTACCACAGCTACGGTCCAACCCATGCCATGTGGGGGAGATTGGTTAGGCAATGACGGTGTATACCTAATGTATACATTATGAACACAGGACACACATTGATAACAGTGTTTCCGTGGCTATCAAATATTCAGAATAATAATAAAAAAGATTAAGATATTTTCACAGCCCAGTGTCTCATCTCATAAAAGCATATAATTTGCACGAAACTCCAGACAAGGAAAATTGTTTTTCATGAAAGCATAATTTAAAGTTATTGGCCTGAACCAAAAAGATTCACAAATCATTTTTCATTCAATTGTACTAACCATGGAGAGATATATCTTTTACATCTCAATGTAGAATCCTGTCACAAAAAACTGTATGGGAAAAATTATTCGTTCCCTGACCTTACAATGAAAAAATCTTTTCCCGACTTTTCAGATGGTATAAACCTTCTACAGAGCTTTTAAGATAATTCAATATAAAAGGCTATGATGATCTGAAAATGATATTTTGCTGAAAGTTTTTTATTGTGTACTCTGGTTGGTTGCTTGTCGACACGGTTTGGTGAAAATCAGAAAATAAAGTGAAACATAGGAGAAAGTGTTTTTGGAAGTAATACACATATTCTACTGTAAACATCGAAAACATAACTAATTTAATATAATTAAAAACTTAAAATGTAGCCATCTGTCTATTGCACTCTTTGCTTGTTCTTTGAGAAACTCAGGATTTTCAATTTCACAGGAAAGAGTAAAAACAACAAAAGTTTTTATTAAATAAAATATGAAATTAAAATAGGACTTATTTTTATTTAATAATAATTTTTTAACATAATCATAAATGCATTATTCTCTTTTTAGGTGATTTGCCGAAGCAAAAATTTAAAACTGAAAGAAATTATTCCTGGTTGGGTTTTATTAAATGATCTCTAATTTCTTCACTCCAATGTAAATTGATGGAAAAAAGAAAAATAAGTAGGAAAACTGTGCCAGCAAGTTTGACAAATACAATTTTCTGTCAACAATTAGCTAGCTAACAACTTCGTTATAAGACCTCTGTAAAAAGGTGTATATAGCGGCTTGAGAACCATATTAACCTTTTCTCTCGAACACATACATACCAATGCACACAGTTGGTAATATTAAAGCCGCTTTCCACTACAGCGTTTATCGCCGCATGTCGCAGCGTTTAAACGTCACCGCTGAGGGCTGCTGCGAAGAAGGCCTTCATGACAAGCGGCCTTAAAAACGGAAATCCTCGCTCCATAGCAACAAAAAATTACGATCGCCATAAAGTTAGCTAGTGGCTAGTAAAGGAAGAAGAGAAAAATAGACACTTACCCTTGGATGATAAACACTGCCCCATTTGATTTTGTGAAATAAAGATGTTCGTTGAAACTTTTGAAACGAACAAACTCCTGCCAGTCGATCCTTGAGAGACAATCTGTATCGTTCGAAACTGTTGGAATCTGTTATTTTCCACAGTGTGAAAATCTAGTTTCACTTCTCAGTTCAGCGTTCCTTATGTTATTAGACAAATGGTGACGAAAAAGAAGAAAAAAACGAAAGAGATGAGTCTGTTGTTATCCGCGCTAAAACCAGTGAATAATTTACGAGAAGAAAAAATTCGTTGAGAGGGAAATACAACAAAGTCATTGTGGTTAAGCAAAATGTATTGTTAAAAAAAAGGTAAAATAATATTACCACAAAAAATGACTCGTGTTCTTTGTTTTAAGAAACCTGGTACAAAGTAAAACTTAAGTGGCTTTAATATTTTAAAAAAGAGAAGGAATTTCAAAACCAAACGCAAATTCAATTTGTTGATGTTTACAGTGGAGTTCCCAGGCAAAAATTGTTAAAAGACAATGGGCCGAAGCGTCAAACAGGCAACACTTCTCCGCACATGGCAAGTAGCTAAATCGCTACTTTTGCATACGTCTAAAACATATGAACAGCGTTCAAAATTTTGACGGTCGTACTTTATAGAGGCTCGCATTACGGACGCCATGTCCAGACGAGGGCCCAGAAATTCTGAAAAAATACCGATGCCAACATCAGCAGTAAATGAGCACATTCCAGGCGTTGGTATCTAACTAAATAACATCAGATTCTAAATCCTAACTCCGCTTTGAACATGGATAAATAAACTATGATAAGTTAAAAATGCGCGCATCTAAAGCCTACTACTGTTACCATTATTCCGAATATTTATATAGGATAAAGCCACTTCAGTGTTGGAAACACTGTTATCAATGTGGGTCCTGTGTTCTGAATGTATAAATTAGGTATACACCGGCATTGCCTACCCTATTTCCCTGACATGGCATGGGTTGACCCGTAGCTGTGGTAAAGGCACTTGCTAAACATGCCCGCGCTTATGACCGAACCACGGACCTTGTGATTACAAAGAGAACTATATAACCACAAGGCCACACGCCACCAGTTGCCACTACATAAAAGCTCGTGGAGGCGAACGTCGAAATTTGCAATCTAGTCTCAACATATTTTGACTAGGATTGTTAATTATAGTGCGACCGCAGCTGCATTTTCTGCATTTCCAGGGTTTCACGTACCAGGAGTTATAAGTCGAGTTTTTGCAACCTAACAGCTAAATAGTGATAACCATCTCCGTGTTATCTGATGCAGTCACGAAAATCGAAAAAAAAAATCTTAGGAAAATAAGTATATGCTAATAAATTTACCTATAACTAATCCGTTTTCATCCAATTGCACATCGGGGAAATATTCAGATATGATTTCAACAGCTTTAGTTTTACTCGAAGTTCCATGTATAGCATTCATCAATTCATCTTTCGCAAACTGTGCGCGTAAACTAAAAAACACGAGTTCGAGAAGACATGACTAACAAGAGAGTTATTGTCTGAGTACGTCGATGAGGTTAAATGGGAAGTCGCTGATAAATTCTAACATCATTACAAGACTATTAAATAGAGATAGTTATTAACCCGTGGAAAAATCCACCGGGTTGCGCGTCTTTGATAAATTGCATTTCGCCTCAATCGAATTTTTAAGCGAAAGAAAATTTATAAATAAAAATTAAACTGAATAATAAGGCTAGCTAGCTGGTTTTTTTAGGATGCTCCCTCGAAATCTACGTTCGTAGCCAAAATCTTAAAATTGGTGAGTTCAAGATTTGTATGTGGCTAAAAAACGTGACAATATTATTTATCTTAACATGTTAAAACATATAAAAAACTAACAAACAAAAAGATTTTACGAGACAAAAAAAGTAAAGAAAAATGGACTTCCCACCGTCAACGCAACAGCTTTTAAAATTGTAGCAGTCACGCTAGCTCAGATTGTTTCATATTTATTCCTCCGTAAAAAATCGAGTTCTGCGGGGATTTTCTGAAATAAAGCTGCGGGCAACCCTTTTGAACAGAATACAGTATTATTAAAGAGAAGTTAGACTTTAAGAAAAGACTTTAAGAAAAACATGTCTGCATATTCAAGTCATACCCTGTCAGGGTCATCCAAAAATGACGATCACACCTTAGAGATGGTTGTGCATGATCATTTCTGATACGGAAGTGTAGAGAGGTGGGAGGCTCATATTTTGTTCACATGACAGAACAATGTTTTTATCTTTTATACTTGAAATTAAATGTACTGAAATAATGACCAAAACATAAAAGTGAATTTTATAAAACATTTGGCGCTGTTTTTAACCCCGTTTCGCTAGCAACTGTTCGCAAGCTGATATTTTTAAAAACGATTTAACGTTGAAACAAAATAGAGAGTGTGTATGTACGAGAATACAAATTATCAACATACGAATTAGGGTCGACTTCTTTGGCATCTTCAGGTTTGGCTGGTCCCATTAATGTTCTGAACCCATGCACTGCATCTTCTCGTGATAAGATTAAAAATTGAGTAGGTCCACTAAAGAAATATTAATAACTTTTTAACTATGAACCATACAAGAAAAATTGTGAAGAGACAGCGAGAAAAAAAACGAAAGCTCTGCAAAATTGATTTTTTTCGAAATGTACTTTTTCGAAATAAATTTTTTCAATGTTTTACATCTAACTGCTAAAGGTTGCATCCAATATATATGATAATACCCGTATACGTCTGTCACTCAAAATGGTACCGCAAATAGCTAGACGCACGCAATGCGGTATGAAAAGGACGGGTGAACCCGTAGAAAATTTTTTCCACGGGCCACCGACAAATCTTCTGCAAATGACATTGGTACTTTCATCGCTCCAGTACAAAATTAAAATCCGCTCTCCTCTCCGCATCACCACGCATGTTAAAGCTTACCTCTCACTTTGAAACAAGTTCATTTCTGAAAATTTATCTAGGAATTTGTACATCTTTTTGAAAAATCTTGATCGGTTCCTTAGATTTTGGACTACAAAGTTCCACTAATTACGCATGACATCATCAAGAAGCCATGAGTGAGGTGTTGTATTGAACAGTTTTAGTAAAGAATATAGGATTATAGATGCTTTTATAATTATAATTTTATATTTACTAATACTTATTACTTTATATTTATATTTACTTTATAATCATAATTTTATATTTAGTAATTATAATTATAATTATGATTGACAACATTATCTGTTTCAGAGCTGCATGATGATTTCATAATCTTTGCATATTTAGCGAAACTTCAAAATCATATATCTCAAAAACCAAGGAAGATTTTTGAAATTAAATAAAAAAATTTATAGACAACTTTTTAAGCTCTTTCATATGAAATCAACTTATTGTTAAGTGGAACAAACCTGCTCATGTAGTCAGTAAGTTTGTTAAAAAACTCTTTTCCGTCATGCTCTTTATAAAACACTGAAGCTAATTCTTTAGTTAAATTCACTTCCTTTTGAGCGGAAATCGTAAAGCCAGACTCCTTGATCTTTCTTATAATCGCCTCTAAAATTTTTAGAAATAAAGTATTAATACCACGTGATTAAAATATCAAAGAATCAATACATCCGTAAGTACATTTTACCAACCGTTGTAATTCACAGACCAGACTCAAAATATGCTCAAAGCAGCCAGTCTATAGCAAAATACATACAGTAAAGTACCACGTGATGTCAAAAAAGTAAAAAAACAGATCGCATAAATTGTAATTCACAGACCAGAATCAAAATATGCTCAAAGCAGCCAGTCTATAGCAAAATACATACAGTAAAGTACCACGTGATGTCAAAAAAGTAAATACACAGATCGCATAAATTGTAATTCACAGACCAGACTCAAAATATGCTCCAAGCAGCCAGTCTATAGGAAAATACATAGACTAAAGTACCACGTGATGTCAAAAAAGTAAATAAACAGATCGCATAAATTGTAATTCACAGACCAGACTCAAAATATGCTCAAAGCAGCCAGTCTATAGCAAAATACATACAGTAAAGTACCACGTGATGTCAAAAAAGTAAATAAACAGATCGCATAAATTGTAATTCACAGACCAGAATCAAAATATGGTCAAAGCAGCCAGTCTATAGCAAAATACATACAGTAAAGTACCACGTGATGCCATAAAAAGTAAATAAACAGTTCGCATAAATTGTAATTCACCTATCAGATTTGTCAAAATAATATTTCAACAAACTTTTGCATTCTCTCAATTCAACCTGTTTCTCGCCAGCTATGTTTATATTAAGGTTCGGTTGGGTGTTTTTTTGAATCACAAAAACATGTTACAAAGATTGCCACATCTATCTGTTCTGTAATGGGAAGCAAGCGTGCAAGCATAAAGAATACTGAACACACCCTACTGCGTAGTAACTTACCCCTTTCGTCTTCTTTCTCATATACATCAGGTTTAATAACAGCCACTGTAGTTTCCATGGGAAACAATATTTTCATTTCTCTATCGACTTGATCTTCTGACTCCGCTCCATGAAGTGGATTTATGTCATCGTCAGGGTCGGTAAATTTAACACGTAAACTAAAATGATCATCATCATTACAATTGTTCAAATATGACGACAGTCACCGATGCAATTCTGCTTCATGTACGCTCAAATACCTTTGGTTCAATCTTTGACTGAAAAACCTTTTTTTTTAAACAAAAACAGCTAGGAGAAACGAATTTGAATTTTTCAACATTTCATTGTCACTAGCGTCCATGCTCTTGTTTTCTCAGCTAGAAGTATATTTAATGATAGAAAGTGAAAACACACAGCAGCACAACAGAATTGATACACTGCTCTCAAAATAACCACCAACTTTCCAAGCTTAGATCCACTTGTTTTGGGGGAGGTGAGCGTTAAGTATTGCTTTCAAAGAATACCTTTGATCAGATTGAGAATGAGATGACATAAACACACCTTATTTTGGAGGGTTTTCGCGCAGGAGTTTTAGTTCGGTCACCTTCTTCAGTTTGGTCACCTTCTTCAGTTTGATCACCTTCTTCCGTTGATTCAACTTCCTTATCTTCTTCTTCTTTTCTTTCTTCTTCTTCACTTAAATAACACAAGAATAAAAAAATTAATTAGTAAGTAAGTAACGGGAATTTTCAACCTGAACCTTACAAGCCGAATGCGCTACCACTACACCATCTCCGCCTTATTAAAATGGTAGCACGTATATAACCACCACTCCTTTCTGTCCGTATTTTCTCCATAAAGGGTGTTTACTGTAAAAAAATTAGGGTTCTAACACAACACATTTAAAAAGAACTGTTCGTCAATTCCTCATGTTAAGAACAAACAGTTTCTTCCAACTCAAATCTCACCACTGTTACACGTGTGTATGGGCGAAGGTAAGGTAATCACGTGCTACAGCATAAAAATAAAACGAAATAATAAATACCTCGTTTTGGAGGAATGTTGAAGATCTGTTTCATTCCCTTCTTCTTCTTTCTTAGTTTCCTCTTCTTCACTGAAATATAGTAAAGTTTTAAAATATTGGCATCTCAATTTAACTTTACTTAATAGGAACACAATCTACCTTTTTTCCTCTTCTATTCTTTCCACAGGTGGTGTGTTGGGAATAACTTTAGGCCCTAACATATCTCTCCAGGTTTTAACAGCATCTTCACGAGCCAAACAGAGGGCTAGAGATGGACCGCTATAAGTAGTAACATTTAAAAAGATGACAAACAAAACATGATTGCAAATGTATAAAAAAATATTTATTTTTGTACACTGTGTCAATGTATTATATTTAAAAGGCTAGCAACTCAAGCTTTCTGCTCAAATGTTTTTCTAATTAAATTAGTGGTTATTTGCCTTGATGTTTCCACTCATTTGTCTTGACTTTATGAAACGGAAGTTAATGAGACAGAGTCAAAAGCCAAACAGGTTGCTGCCGTAGAATTTAAAAACTCAAAAACGTTTTCCCTTCCTGATAAATGATTACCTGGTCATGCTGGAGACCAAATTTTCAAAGTAGTCCTTCTCTTTGTGTTCTGTATAAAACTCTTCCACCTGTTCTCTCGTTAGTTGAACTTCTTTTTGCATTGCGATCAAAAAGCCAGCTTCTTCAATACTTTGAATGATCGACTCTCTCCTGTTACGTAAAGCATTTGGTCGAATCAAAGCCAATGTTCGTTGCAGTCTTTTTTTCTTTCGTTTTTCGGTAACAACTGGACGGTTAAAATCCGGGTAGAAAAAAGCTAACTCCCTGGCAGCGCTTTCACCAGAATCACAGCTATGAAGAGCGTTTTGTAGTGAATCTGTACCGAACTTTGCTCTTAGACTAAAATAAACCGACGAACCGACTTTTATCTCTGCACCAGATAACTTATTTCCTCGAAAATAATACTTAACTCGTTTCTCACTGGGTAGTAGAACTTAAGGGAATTCATTTTCGTGGGAAGTCAATTTTGCCAAAATTAATTATCGAAAATTACTGGGAAAAATAATTCCCTCAAGGTATCAGAAATATTGTTAGGAATAGCGATCAATGTAACTTCAGAACGTAGGAATTACGCTGGAAACAGACTAACAAGACTGATAACAAAATTGACATTGATTTTTCACAAGTAATTTTTATTATTATTATTTTATTTTTATTATTTTATTTAGACAATTTTATTTACATAAAAAATATGTAATCTAAAATGCATCTTTTCACTATTATTTTCTTACTATAATTTCATCTAAGATATGTCAGTTAGAAGGACCAACGAAAAGTAATATTTCACTGTTAGTTGGTTTGGTATTCATTTACCTTTCAGGAGCTTCTTCTTTAGCCATATTTACATCCGCAGGTCCAATTAAACTTCTGAATTCAGGTATGAGATCTTTACCGATATCTTCGCCAGGTTTTGTGACAGCAATAGTCATGCATGGACCACTAGAACAGATTACAAAACCGAATTTAATCCACAGGAATATATCCACTCTAAAGAGTGTGTTCATTAAATTTAAATACATGTCTCTTTACAAATAGGTATAATTGGTACATACCTTGACATGAAATCGATGAGCTGCTCAAAATGATCAGTCCCTTCATGTTGTTTGTAAAACTCTGCTGCTTCTTCTCTTGTCAACACGCGCTCTTCTGTACGAAGAACTTCCAGCCCAGCATTTTTAATCTGTTAATATGTCCAAAGAAAACATTTGCATGTTAACATGAAATTACAATTACAATCTGGTGCGGGTTTTACGGAAAATAATAATTTGTATAATTAATTTTGGCAAATTAATTATACAAAATATGCCTATCTAGAAACATAAAAGTTATTTAGCCTGATGTCAAGCAAGTTTTAAAATCACCTTGCCACAACTGTTTCGAAAAAGTTCTTCCCTATGCACGCAAATTCTTCGCTAATCCCATTCTTACAGCATGTAATTTTTCAGATTCGGCATGACAAATAAATGGTAATTTCTATTTACCGCTAGTTAGTATTTATTTTTTTGAAAATATAAAAAAAAAGCCGGAAAAAATTTAGTGTGGGTTAAAATATCCTTAATGTCCGCTGAGGGTAATAAGTAATAAAAAGTTCAGCAAATTCGAGCAGGTTAGTAAAAGAAAAACATTCGTATTAGAACGACAGGAAAAATTCAGATAATAAATGCTGTCTACCTCTTCAATAATTTGATCAACAAGTCCAGCTTTAACTGCATCAGGTTTTATAATCGCAACTGCCACTTCTTTCGGAACATCAACTATAAAAATATGTATATTTAAACATTTTGAATGTTATATTTATATATTATTATTATATTTTATATGTTATTTACAGTCAAGTTGTTTAGATAAAATTAGTACATTAATATGATTGTGAAGTTTAAATTATTATTAGTAGTAAAAATTAATATGTTTTGAGTGTTGGAAAAAAATTTGTGTTTTTGTTTCCTATGCATGCATGTATTTATTTAAAATCATAAATGCCATGGACATGTTTTTTCGTAGAAGTTTGGAATAAATGCTAGGAAAAAAAAGGTTTTTTGAATTTTGGAACTAGAAAGCTGACATTAGTGTTATTTGACCTTACTCCTGATATATTGTACTTTGCACACTTCAAATAAGCTAGGAAAGTCATAACGTTGAAGCTTCAAAGATGATAAGAATATTTACAATTTTTAAAAAAAAATTATTTGGCAAATATTAGGAGTTTGAAATAGAACACAATGTCGCCCACCCACATCCCACCCACACAAAATCACAGGATTTAAAGTTGTAATTGGAATGTAGTCAAGCAATAAAGCCTTCGTTTCCATTTTAATAACTCCCCAAGTGGTTTACCATCAAAGGTAGCAAGGATAACAAATTCGTTGAAAATTGAATTATAAAATTATACATGAAAGAGGTAGAAGGTATTATAAAAATATGATTTATTTTATTAGTGAAAACACCTGATCATAAATACTGTTAGTTCACATTACCTTCAAACAATATTATTTATTTATTAATGTATTAGAAGGTTAGGTTCTTGTTATTTGTGTATTTTATATTTAAATCTACCTTCAGTTGATGTTCTGGAATGTTTACTTGAAGCTGAAAAAGGATTGAAAAGTTGAGCTATATCATTTCAAAGCCTAAAAAATCCTAGACAGAAACTCACTATCCTGGAAATATATTACTGGCTATACACTTGCTATGTTTAACATAATTTATATCATGCTGCAGATTCAAAAGTTTATGCTTTGCGAAATACTTCTTTTTTTTAGCATCGTTGATTTAATGAGGTTAACTTTTGAATGCACAAAAGTTCCACTATAATAAACTGTTTTCTTCTGTTCTGAAACTGTGTAAGAACTACGAAACTGTTTCGTGAAAATTGAAATTAATTGAAATAACCTTTTAATAAGATCTACAATTACACACTATTGTGTGGCAACTAGAATGGACTACGGCAATGAAAGTTGAGAGACGCTATTTAGTACTGAACAACAAGGTAAATTGAAGGTGTAGCTGCAACGATAACTTGAACATGTCACTAGCAAGATCTGAAGACAAAGAGCAAAAGTGAGAAGGTATGACAAAAAGAGCAGTAAAGAAGTAACGAGAAAAAAAATTGAGGCATCCCTGTTTTGACATCGCATCGTCTTTTGAAACTAAAGTAAATCATTGTGCTTATGATAAAGAAGAAAGGTGGTCTGATTCTAATCCACAATTACCTGTCATTTTATAGAGTTGATTTGAACTCACATTTTTTAGACAGAAAAATGAAAACAATGTGAACCTGGTACAACTAAATGTTTAGTTAAGCTTTGAATTTATATAATTTTATCCACAACATGGCTGAAAAATATTTCTAATGAAGAATAAAAAAACTGCCAAATTTATACTGCATGGATGCAATACACTTATAACATCCATCGCACTTCTAAAGAGTGAACACCTTATTTCTAATAAGTACTATTGACATTATTGCTTCTTAAAATAATAAAAACGTTTTCTCAACTAAATAATTATAAAAACACTTTCTCAACTAAATAATAATAAACACACTTTCTCAGCTAAACCAACCTGGTAATTTTGCAGACGATAACCTGCTCATTCGTCTTGACATTAACCTTGCTAAAAATAAATAGCTTTTACAATGTACCCTAAAGGTAATAACAATTTTAATATCTAGTAGTAAGCCTGTGGTAATTCCATGGGGATTCACCAGTCACTGCTTGCAGCTACAATATTTGATTCACAGCAGACAATATAGTTAATGTAATAACAGCAATAGAGCATGATTTCGTACTTGCTGTCTCTACTTCTCTAATCATTTAAAGATGTCTTCCTAACAAACTAGTTTTGCATCTTATTGAAGTAACATAATGTTACAAAATGTTTCCTTATAACACTCAACTAAATACTACTAAAAATAAATCAAAACAAAAAAAACCGTGACTAAATGACCACTATTTTTTTCCTCTTTAACATAAAAAAACAGAAGTTAAATAAATCACCTAGTTCTTCCTCTTCTTCATCCAACTCATTCTTTTGAGGATCTTCCTTTTCATTTTCATTTGGCTTACTTACAACTTCTTCATCGATAAACTAAAAAGACGGTATAGGTTAGGATATTATACCTGTACCAAGTTTCAAGGTAAAACTTTTTTATCATTTCTCTTGTTTGAGTTTGTACAGCTATCTATCTCATAATGAATGTGCCTTATAAAGATTGAAACTTCTACAATATCTTGATACTCAATTTTTCAAAGTAAGTACTTAACATTGATGTTGAAAGTGCATGTTTGGCCACAGAGGTAAGAATGTAACATAAATACAATGGCAAAAATCTTGCTAATGTTTTTAAAAATGTCCATGGACTTAACAATACACTTTTTGCTCCGGAAAAAAATTTAAATTATATTACACAGAAAAAAAATCATTTTTTAGTATGACAACAATATAAATATAATCCAACCAACTTTTCGCACTTTTATAAAAATTAGGGTGTATTGTTGGAAATAACCTCTGTGCGTCCAAAAGAAAAAGTCAACTTTCTAATTACTTATGTTGGTCAGAATAACAAAAATAATGGAATCCACCATACCAACATGACAACATAATTTTTTTCTGTTGACATTTTCATCATGCTATTTTTAATACATATTATAATTAAGTGTGTCAACATAAAAAAACAACTAGATAACATACTATTTCTCTATCAGCATTTCCTTCTAATATTTCGTGTTCGGTCTTCAATAGTCTACCAATGGATTTAATTAACAATGGTCCATTACAATCACGCACAGCATAGACAAGTTGGCCATCCTAAAAAAAGGCTAGATGCTAATTAAAGAAAACTTACTAAAAAACAGTGAAGGGTTTCTTCTCAGTCACAAGGCTTTTTTGTAAGCATTAATTAAAAATGTTTAAGAATTACTTACACCATAGAATAAGAAAGTGGGTTGGGACTTTCCCCGGTAATCTACTAGTGATTCAATATTATCTGTATTAGCCTGAATAAAAGAAAAATTATATTATTGTGAGTAACAAATATATACAAAAATTTAAAATATATATATATTTGTTTTATTGTCAAAATATGATACTCACAATAGCGAAACTTAATAAGTCATCACCAGTTTCATTTTTTATTTTACGAAATGTGTTTACAATAGCTTTACATGGGCCACACCAACCAGCAAAGACATCAACAACTAAAATGCAAGTCTAAGGATGTCTGAAACAATGCAACTGGACAAGATTGACTTATACTTATACTGAATTTCACAATTTGAGAGATATATAAAGAAGAGTGAAATACAAGGAAAGTATGTAATAAGGAATCAAGAAAAAGTTAATGTGTAAGAGAGAAATAGATCGCACTTGATGTTAAAAGATATTTAAAGGGATAGATACATACAGAGGCAAGATATATATAATCGTAACAATTATTTTCTAAAAATTCTTCAAAAATTTATAAGGCAAAGCAAACTCTCACTAAATGTTTTACCACAAAATTAAACTTTACTTTTTCTTTTTGGTGTATAATTACACTCAGGATTGAAAACTGTTCTAGTCTGTGTAAAAAATTTTTTTTTCATTCTCAAATTAAACACATTAAAAAACTTGTAATAATCAATTAATCTGCCAGGTATTCAAGATTATGCATGTAAGAAGCACAATAAAAAGTATATAATATGCTTTTACCCAATAACCCTTTGTGCTCCAACACACTTTCCCATTCTTCTTGAGTTTTTACTTCTTTCTAAAATATCATTAAACAACATTTAACCCTATTCGGTCCGGGGGGGGGCGGATTCCGCCCCCCCTGACGGTTTTTTTTTAATAACTCCTTATTGCTATGTTATATGGCTTTGAAACATACTGAGTTTTAATATTTATCTATTAGACACCTGCATGCCAAATATTTAGGTCCCATACCCTTCAGAGGCTTTAATATTGGCCATTACTCGAAACTACCCCTAAAAATCTCTATGAAATCCTTATAATGGGGAAAATTAATAACTTCTGTTAGGATTAACCTTAGAACTTGAAACTTGCAACACAACTTTATTTTATTAAGAAGAACCATTTTGCATAATTTGGACACGTGATTAATCCGATTTCCCGATTTTTTCGGATTTTACCCGAAAATCGGAAAAAACCGGATTTTCGGGCAATTTTTGGCATTTTTTTATGCGATCCACGTAAAAACCGGAAAATATGTTAAATAACTTTTATTTAGCTTTCAGAAACTTCAAACAGAATGCAAAAATTCGCTCTGGAACAAAAGTAATTAAATTTTAAGCAGATAGTGGCATTTTTAACAAATTTCAAGCTTCTGATGACGTCACAGAAAATGTGCTGACGCAAGCAAAAATTGATTGCTGCCATTTTGTTCCTTTTATGACGTACTATAAGCGTGCCAAGTTTGATTCAATTTGAACAACCCTATCAGGAGTTATTGAGGGGGGGCGGATTCCGCCCCCCCCCGGTCATAGTATGTTCGAAAAACCCCGGACCGAATAGGGTTAAGATGGCACAAAATGTAAATGGAGATCGCTTATTTTTAAACAACAATTTATATCAACTAAAGGTTGGGGAGATTAAGGTTTGGAATTTCTTTCTTCCTAGAACCTGGAAGTTTGAAATTAAGGCTTAATTCGTTGGTAAGATTCGCCATGAAAATTGATGGGTAAAAAAAGTAAAAACAAACAAGTTAAAATAAAGCAAAAGTGCATATAAAATGTTACTATGTTACAATTATTCAGTCAGTATATATAAAATAAAAACATAATGGCTTAATTGTTTTATACATTATAAAAGTACGATACAATGCATTACTAGGCAAGCTCATCTGTACTTCTGACCTCAGCGGCCAGCATCCATTTATTAAAGTTTTAAAGGGGAATTAAGCCACAGGACATGATTGGAAAATGCTAAAAACAAATCATCATTGCAGAGTTTTCGAGATGAGTGATTTTACAGACTGGAGATATTGCAATTTCAGCATAAGGGTCGCAAAGTGAAAAGTTGTAAGTATTACTCCATGTAGAGACCAAGTCAAATATGAGACCAATCTGGCTTCTTTTTCGTTTTCTGCAGACCAGCCGCACATGTCAAAAAAACAGAAAGAAGCTCTGGGGGAGTGATAATTTCAAACTCATTTTCAAAGAAGTTTACAAAAAAATGACAAAGAAAGTGCCAAGGTTTTTCCCAAACGACTCTTTTTTTCCTGATTTTCCATAATTAGACAAAACATTTTTTGTTCCTAGCCTTTGACTGTTTATTTATTAAAAAATAGGTGGAAGAGGGAATGAGAATGGAAAAAAATCTGGTTGAGTTATGTTACATTGATTTTGAACCATGTGAATAGTGAACTCTGGAATATTTTTATACAAAACAAAAATAAAGGTCAAGTTAGATTTCGCTGCAATTTTTTTGCATACAATTTATAAACTTAAGCAATGTAAGTTAAAGTTCTTAATTTTGTTTTCCATCTGGTCCAAGAAATTTCTGTCTTGGTTAGTATAAGTTTGTAAAAATTGTGGTAGAATACCTTGCAAAAAGCGTAAACAATGTGTTGCAATCAGCCACGGTAGCGGCTCTGTCATCAGACCCTTTTTATAAAATTCAAATATATCTGACATGTTTACTACAAAAAAATTGATGGTGTAAAGCATCAATATTGTACGTTAATTAATCATGCATGTTTAAAAAAAGAAAAATTGCGTTGTTATTGGTTTTTATTCAATATATTAGCCATTCTTAATGTGTTTTGAATATCATCACATTTTTAAATAAAATGTTGATTTTCCAAGAATAACAACAAAGAATAACAAAGTAAAATTCTGGTGTAATCTGCCAAAACAGAAAAGTGTTAAAATCTCTACTAATTTCTCTCATATTTCCTTGTTTGTAAAACATCAGCAATAAGGACCAGGCAAAAACTTTCAGCATAAGTGTCCCCTAAAACATACCATACTAAAAAATACACTATGCAATGGTGGGTTGTTTTTAGACTTTTCCAGCATGATTAACATGTGCGTTGTACATACTACTTGGAAGTTTTTTATTTTGTTTCAATGAATGTCCTCTTTGATTTAACAATATATACCAAATTGGATTTATTTACTGTCAAATTGGTCAGGACTGGAGTCCACTTTGGTTGGCATACACTTGAACCAACACCTTTTTAGCTAGCTACAAATATTCATAATGCACTGGAAACGTTGCCTTACATCATTATTATTGTATATAACCAATATGCATTCTGAGTAAGAAATGTCAGAGTGGTCTATTATAGTCTAATTACTGCCTCTTTCCTGACTGCTAGTGGAACCATGACTGCAGCTAATCTGTCGACTGTGACCATTGTCTCATTCAGATAATTTACTGCGCTGAAGTGAGGGCTCTAGCCAGCTAGCCCTGTGCTCTGCCAAAAATAAAAATAAAAATTGTAAAATCACCTGCAATTCTTTAAAAGCTTCTGGCGCTTTTTTTAAATAAGCCATGTAATCTTATTTTAATTTCAAATAAATATACGTAACATGTATAGGTTATCTCATGGGCAGCACACGTTTAGAGCGAGCAATCACAGCATCGTTCTCCGCTGGTTCTCTACCATTTTTAAATACACATGATACGATAGCAACAATGTTTTTATTGCAGCTTTTGTCTGGCGTCTAGTTTGACCATGAACGTTAACAAATTCAAGGACAGGCTCAACAAATTGACATTAGATGTGAAGAAACTCTGACAACGGAAGAAATATTTTCAGACAATTTTTATCGCAGGTTTAGAAGAATTTATAGGACAAAAAATAATGTTGTTTTACTCCAACTTTGTCTTCAGAATTTTCTTATCAATCAAAATCTTTATCGACCAAATTTTTTGTTGGTCCCTTTTACCTTAAGTCACATAAAAAGTTTGGGTTGCCGAATAATTTTGACTATTTTTAAATTTTTGGTATTAAAAACATTGAACACGTTTTCTTTATAAGAACAGCGTGAGAGATCCGAAACTTTAGACATGTTAAGAATGTTTAAGGTCCTGTCTATACTGAGAAGTACTGAAAACAGTTTGTAGGGATTTTTGCCTTTTCGATATAAGAGAACGCAGCGAAAAATATTTTTCGCCGTCTTATCCAGAAAGTCAATAATCCCTGGGAACGAGGGTTACAAAAATGCTTTTTTTTTTACAATTCAAAATTTAAAAACAGTTGTAGGCTTCCTCATATGCTGAGTGTTCTTATTTTATTTTTTTTAAAAAACAGAGCGTGTTTCTTTGTAGGAATAGTGTGTGTTTTTTCATTTCAGCCTTTAGTAATATTCTTAATCTTAATTAATAAGACCAACATCGGCTTCAGAATGACTAGCTAGCCACAGCTTCTTCACAACATGCACTTATTCGGAACCAGTCTGAAATTGTGCTCATTTTGTTTGTTTTGTTTTAAGTTTTAACATATGGTTTTTGTCTATCAACTATGGTTTTAAGCATTATTAATTCTTTTTACAGTACATTAGGTTTTTTTGCGATCTCAAGAACACAAGTTTCGCAAAATCGTAACTTATTCTGTAAAATAAGTCTGATAGATATTTTTTTTATACTTCTTGCCTTGGGTTAAAAATTAAGCCTCGCTATTGTTCTTATTTTGTTCTTATTTTTCAGGAATAATCAACTTCAGTTTATTGTTCTGATAAAAATTGTTCAACTTACAAAAAAAACACATTAAAAAAAATATGACTGTAAATTTAAACCAATGAACTTATCGTTTTTGACAATTTCTTTCAGACGCAAGACACAACGAGTCTCAACGAAACATAGCGTTATTCAAAAAATCTTTCTTACCTGAAGAATAATTTGCTGTTTTCCTCGCCCGGCCATATTTGATTTTAAAACTGCATCACAGTCAGCCACTCAAACATTTCACGGTGGCATTTCGATTTTCAATTTTACCGCATTCGAATGAAATTTCGAATTCGAAAACTAGGCAGTAACTCGAAAACGTAGAACCTGCGCTCTAGTTGGAAGTTTTTCATAAAGGCGCCGAGTTGATCGGGCGAGTCTGTATATCTTGCTACAAAACATTTTACAATATAATAACAACACATCTCCTGCTTCATCCATTTATTAAGTGGCTTGTTTAGTTGGAACTTCCTCCAAAAGCTTGGAACTCGGGCTATACACTTTTCGCTCTACAAAGTGAAAAAGGGAGCTACGCAATTTTTGCCAAAACTTTTGTTTTAACCCTATTTCTGCTAGGCTTTTTTGGACGTCTCAGAACTAAGGGTTTTTGTAATCTCCACAAGAGATGTACAAGCCTCAACGATATTTACCCGGGTAATAAATATCTATATTTATCGTCATTGCCAGGGTCTCGCCGCTGCCGCCGCCAAATATCACAAAAGCAATATGCCTTTTCCCAGAGAATGTTTTTTAGGACAGGTATAAACGAGAATTCTCCATACCTTGATGAATTACCACAATTCGAAGTTATCGAGAGTGGTTTAAAAAAATTATACACATGAAAATATATCCACTAATTTTTTAGGACCGTTCCTGGGACTCAATTTTCTCCCCTTTTTCAAAATTGAAAACAAATATTACTTCTTTTTAATGAACACTTGCTTTGAGATTCTATTATAAAGTAAATACTTAATTCTGCAACATCTTCTGCACCTGAGGGTGTGGAGTTCTTCGGTGAATTGCTACCTCCGCCTCTCCCGATATTTATGTCAATCAAGAAAATGCGACTTTTGTAAGCAACTCCATCAAACATGACACACACAGCACTTTCTGGTGAAAATATTGACTGGATAACCGTTTGAAGCCAATTTGTAGACATTCAACAGAATAAACACAAAATCAGCTATAAACTAGTTTACGTACGCACAAAGGTAGACACAATTTGATTCCCAGTAACTTGTCTCGTATCTTATGTTTGGGAATAGTCAATTTCATGACTATTGTTCAGCAAAATTTTCTCTGATTACTTCTAAATCATTTTAGCCGACGTTACTCAGAAATGTTCTTTGCTCATTTAGAACTGATGCTTCCAGTTTCGTGTTGAGGGTAAGGTTCGAACCCATCTTAGGCACAAAAGTCTGCTTTTCTCTGTATAATATAGTTTTTCTTTCAACTTACAAAAATTAATGCTTAGGACAGGTAAAAAATAATTAAAATTAAACAGAGATGGATAAAAATTTGAGGGGACAACATTGCACGTTTATATCTAGCAGATTTTAAAGTTAAGTTCCCTTCGAAAAAGGACATGCAGGAGTACCAGAAAATTACAACCTTCCGAAATACAAGAAAATGAATTGAGAGAAAAACACTTGAAGAAGATAAACGCAGATAAAACCACATACAAAATATGTGACGAAGAAATTGTAAATAATTTTCTACTGTTGTACATACATATATCTTTTAATTAAATTTCACAAATATATATACAAATTAATCAGAGATAGTTTTGAAAGCTTTTAAAAAATCCATAACTTAAAAACATCATCTTACTTCACCTATTTTTCGCGCCAAAAAGCAAATTAAGAATGTTCACTCGCGCTTGAAAGCAAATTCGACAAATTAGAATGACTAAACAGAGTGTATTTGCAATACTATGTAAATAACAAGTTTAAAAAAAAACAAGAAAAAAATCATGGCTTTCACAGCTACATGTAAAAATTAATTTTTGTCACAATATTTGTATTGGACTAACTAAACGGATTTTGCATTTCAATATATTGTCTAAAAATAACCCAGCTCCAACAAACGCTCGTTGTGTAAACAAAAATTTATTTCGCGTGGACATCGTTCGTAACTGAGATAGCTTCAAAGCATCGAGTGGTCATAAGTCGAATACACAACAGCTCTGGTGTTTATCGATAGATAAGATGTCGAGGTTTCAACTTCTGTCGTCAACATTATCGCGCGTCGTTCTGTTTTTGCTTCACTTTCTGTTTTTCCTGTGGCGAGGAATCGAGGAAGAGGGAGGTGAATTTTCGCAACTGAGAAGCCGCCTGTTTTGATTGTTCAAGTAATCGTTCTTTTTCTTCCATTGAACGAGTTAACTCTTGCGATAATCGCTCTTTCTCTTCTCTTTCCTACAAAGCAAAATGCCAAGGAAATTTTTAAAAAAAGCTTCGATTAATAATTACAACCCGGGCTCAACGAGCACTGGACTCAGTTAAACTCATGTGATTTGAAAGCTTTTATAGGTCCCTTCAGTATGTAAACCGCATTTCCTCTTTTTAGCGCCCTCTTGTACGATACGAGCATAGAAGTACAATATTCATTAAATTTAACCGCACGGAGGTGGTTATTTTAAAATTAAAAAATTTCTTCGTTATCAAATAAATAAATAAATAAATAAATAAGTTACACATTTTACAATTTTTAGTGATTTTGGAAATAATTTTATAAACATCCCCTTTTACAAACCTTATCCCTAAATTTCGAAGATCAGCGGTTAATAGAGGAAATGCGGTTGTGAACCTTTACAAGAAAACTCATTAAAATCGAACAAATGTTGGGGTCATTTGGACAAAATTCATCTTGTAATTCGAAATTATGCTTGACAGATTTTTCTCGATGTCAGCAAAAATGAGTTATTTTTCACAAATGAATTGCAGAAAATTTTACAAAAAAATTATTTTGTGAATTAACCAGAGACATTTTGACAACTAAATTTCACGATCAGTACCACATAACCCTATTTATACCACGTAGAGGTATGTGAAAGTACTGGGGCACGTCTGACAACCCTGAAACCAGAAGCATAAACTTAATAATTCATTTTTACCAAACAAACAACAACAACAACGACAACAACAACGACAACAACAACGACAACGACAACGACAACGACATCAACATCAACAAACATACCTGTTCTAACTCGTTTTCCATGACAGTAAGCATCACGTGAAGATCTTCTTTGCTCCAGGGAGAAGTTGTTGAACCTTTGTTAGCCGCTAGATCCAGACCTCTGACAACAAGTGGGATACATGTGGCTGAAAATAACAAAAAAGAAAGCGATAAATACAAGTCAACAACTCCAACGCTAACTCCAACGCCTATCGCATCAACGTTAATAACGGCAAAGGCGATAAAAACAACGCCAATGACGGGATAGAAGTTTAAACACTCTCTGTTTATACCTGGAGTTCTACGCTGTTTCATATTGCCACAGGACACATGAACGTTCTTTTTCACAGAGAAATATTAATTCTTTTCTGATTAATAACACACAAAACGCAAAAGCTATTCAAACAAATGAAGAAACGAACGGGATAACAAAATGAGCATGAAGGTAAAATGATTTAAACAACTGAATTTACAAGTGAAATAACTTTTTACAAACATATACAAAAAACAAATCAATTAATAATATCACTAATAATATACACTGAATAACTTTTGCATATCATTAAAATATAATGGGTGATTTTGTGTGCATGGAATTTCGATTTTCTTTAAGCCTGTAAAAAGCAAAGCCTTCGCTATATTCAACTTTACTACTAGTACCAGTCTCGTGTTTTTAAAGGATTTTTCAACAAACACAACACTGTAGTTTCTAAAAACATGTTGAATTTCCAACCGAAACAGACAAGGTGTTGAGTGAATACACCAAACGGAGGAGAGTGTCCATCCTGGTAAAAACATTTCTCATTTTCTCGTTCTTCCGTATGGAAAAACATTTAAATCCGATTTTGTTGTTGTGATCTATACACCTAACTTTCTAAACATCAAGCAAGTTCACCTGACCTTTTACTGATGAGACTATGCCGCCAATCAAAAGCTTATATTTTTTGCAGAATTTCGATTCATACTTGATTACGCAGAATTATGTACGCATTGTCATATTTCTGTCACCACGTGACATTGTCATATTTCTGTCACCACGTGACGACTTCTTACTTCACTTTTATTTTTTAAAATTCAAGATATTACAAGTACAGTTGAACTCATGTAATTCGAACTCCTATAATTCGAAAACTCACTTAATTCGAACAGATTCTGTGGTCCCCTCAGAATTTACCTTGAAAACCTTACAAGAAAACTCCTATAATTCGAACCCATGTAATTCGAAAAATCATGTAAATCGAACAGATTTTCCGGTCCCATCAAGAAATTTTAATCATGTAATTCGAATTTTCGAATTTTTTGAGTTTTTGAAGCTTACCAACTCGATAATTTGCAATCGAATGTTTTTTTTGTCTGTCAAAGAAATCGTGGATATGTATAAAAATCCGGAAGTAGAAGTCACCGATGACGGCTCTTCAGACGACGAAAGTGCAGAGTGTCCTGATGATGAACCAATTCCACCCCCATCGCAAAATGAGATTGACGACGCAATCGAGACTCTCAAAAAGATGACCCTTTTCGAATCATCGAACGTCATCCCATTGATTCAGAAGATCTCCGAAGAGATTTCCAAGAAACGAGAGCAGAAAATGAAACAATCAACAATCAAAGACTTTTTCGAAAAATTATGAATTTAGTATTTCATTATTCTAACTCGAAAATACAAAAAATAGTTCGAAAGTAAACCTGGGAAAGACTTTTTTCATCGAATTAGGTCAAAAATATGAAAACTCATCTAGTTCGAAACTCATGTAATTCGAACAAAATTCTCGGTCCCTTGAGAATTCGAATTACATGAGTTCAACTGTATACCTGCTCGGGGTCTGTGTGTACACCTTTTTGAGATGTAATTAAAAAGAATCACTTTAACCACATTTCACACAAAACAAGCAAGCAAGCAAGCAAACAAACAAACAAACAAGCAAACACTTACTGCTACATGATTGGTTAGCTTGTTCACTCAGAGTGGCCCGTCTTCTTTTATTACTGCGTCCTGGTAACGAATGAATTCCTCCTCTTGTTGGACTGATTGGTACACAAGGTAAGGGAGAGAGCTGGTCTTCTACAACTTCGGTTACAACCTCCTGAATTTCAACTTCAACTTCATGTTCACCATGACTTAATTTTCGATTTTCATCGAGACAAAGATCATCAGGTTTTGACCGTTCGCTTTTGCTTGCATGGTTTCTTTCGAATGATTTTTTGGAAGGCGCATGTGTTTCTGTGTTTTCACTTTGTTGCGAGTCTGACTTTTTTAAAGGCCTCTCTGGATGGCCTACCTTTACCGTTTCTTTGATGTTAGAACTTGTTTTAACTGTACTCGGAGGGGGTGACCACGGTCGAATTGCAGTAAGGCTAACTTTCGCTTCTGATCTCATTCTGGCTCGTTGCGCAGAATTTGATGGGTCGTATGAAGACTCGCTTGTTATTCTCGATTGCTTCGGGCTTGCGGTATGATGATTTTCTACACTTTTCTGTTGTTTTATCCTCTGATGGTCTATCAATATTTGCGGACGACATGTGCGGACAGGTACTTTAGGTGGATTACTTTCAGTTCGAGCCGTCTGGTGCGCATGTGAACTTATTTTTCTAAAAGGTAAACTTGATTCCTCGCTTCCCTGAGGGTTGTTCAGAGTAGGTTTAGGTTTAAAACCACTTTCGGCGACAGCTGCACCCCTTACACCGTTCTTTTCAGGCATTGTGGATAATTCCATCTGAAACTCAGATATGGCAGCTTCCAAGCTCTCTTCCGCTTCACTTTTGGGTAAGCGAGGTGAAATATCTTCGCTCTTAGGTAAGCGAGGTGAAATATCCTCACCAACAAGCTTTCTGGAATTTCTACTGCCCCTTCGTTTGACTTCATTATTATCTGAGGAAGAATCAGAACTAGGTGGTTCAAAATTTCTTGAACGTCTTCTATTGCTACGCCGCTTCCTTCGTCTTTCTTCACGTGGTGGAGTAGTCGTACCTGGTTTAAAACCGAAAGCAGCATCAAGCTTCGCAAAGGTCTCGGTCAGTGAGTCATCCAGTTTATCATCTGGAGATCTTCCTAACACAGTGCTGTGGTTTCCTCTTCTATCTTCAAGTTTACGTATTGGTACAGGTACTGCATTTGAATGTCCTTCTGCGGTCTGTATTTTAGACTTAGCAGCAGCATCTACTGCTTTAATCAAAGCATTGCCACGTTTGTTTCCTTTTGGAGAAAATTGCGGACTGGCACTTCTACGTCCATTTTCTAAATTAGATGCATGATGAGGTTTTCTAGACGAATGCGTAGGCGACGAAGTTACATTCTCTATCGAGTTGGATTGCTTCATTACTTCACGCCTGAGTGATGCTGGTGAGTTATTTTGTTTTACTCGTTCGTGCATTATATCATGAGCATTTAGAACCTTCGTTCGGACTAAACTACCTTTTCTGTTGGGATCATTCTCCTTCCCGCTGTTTAGAGCCTCCTGGCTTTTACTTCGCAGACTGCAATCAGAGAAACTTTCCTGCAATTCCATAGAGTCAGTTCGCCGATGACTTTCGTTGGAATCACATTGTTGAACTTTCATCTTCTGCAATCTCGGATCGTTTTCGGATGAAACATGTTCATTTCGTGTCAAAAAGCGTCTAGGAGGTTTAACAGGAGCCGGAGTTTTAACTTTTTCTTGCACAGTGTCAACAATAGCATAACCAGGGGCATCGTTTTCCGCTGGCAACTCCCTCGGGTTTTCAAAAGCAGCTTCTAGACTGTTGCGATTATTTTTCTTTGCGCGTGCATTGACATTTAAGTCAATATTCTGCTGACGTTTTTGCACATCATAAGACGTGCCTTTCCCTTCATCCGGTTGAGAATTTTCCTTTCCTAATACCATATGTACCTTCTCGTTGACGATGGGATAATGCATGTCACTCGCTCGACGCGTGAACACGCTCGCCACATTACTTTTTTTCGCTTTAGCTTTTTGCGAAAACACTTCATCATCTTCTTGACGAGATTCAGCATGAGTTTCCATAGTTTTCTTCTCCGACGATTTACCGTCGCGGAAGAAAGGATTGGGACTATTAGCCAACGAACGATAAAATTTGGCGTCAATGCTTTTCCGAGTGTCGGTCAGCTGACGTTCAATTTCTCCCAGTTCTTGATCGACACTTGTAGACGGACTAGTAAGCATCATTTTATGCTGTGTTATTTGCGGAGAGTTTTCATTCGATTTGCTTGTATTGACTGATGGCAAGTCAGACGCAGAGCGCGAAGTTATCAAACGTTCTTGATGTGAACGATCAATGGAAGTGTTATGCATGCTTCTTGGTGAATGAAAATACGAATCTCGAAACTGAGCAGGCATATCATAAGACGATGTATCTGAGGCACCAGATGTTGTGGAGTTCCGACTTTCTTTTCTCCCAATAGCACTAAAAATAGCATATACATTTAAACATATTAAGACCATCGACTTCATTATATGGTACCCTAATGGAACTGGCCTAATTTTAACTCTGCAACCAAACAAAATCTCCGTTGACAAAACTTTCAAAATTAAAACGAAATCAAGACCACTTTTCCAAAGCATGATAAAATCACAATTTTTGAGAATGATGGAGAAACAGTTATAAACATGTGATTTTACACGAATGCGAGAAACAACAACTGAACTCTTTCTAAACCTTAAACATGCTTACCCTTCAACAGAAATGGAACGGACTTTTCCAGTAATAACAATCTCGTTATTGTATGATTCTGTACTGCCAGTCAGATACTCTTTAGATGAACTCAAATTGGAGCTACTGTCGCCGATTCCTGCAAGAGTAGTCGCCGACATACTGTAAACCGACGTCATACTGGAATAACGACGCAAGTTACGTACTGCTTTGTAACTAAAAAAAACAAGAAACAGTTTGAATATGAACGTAAAACAAGAAAAATATATTATTATAAAATAATAAAAAAATCAATAGTGTTCACATATTTTTCGCGTGTTCAGTTGTTTCGATGGTTTATTATCAAGTTCAATTCGCTTCGTGAAAATCCCCCTTAAGGTATTCAAAGATGTGTTTGTTGAAAACGACGTATAATTTGTTACGCAAGAAGAATCCCTTTCCAAATTTCGGGACATCACAAGCATGTTTAAGAGTATTGGAAATAGTTTTCACATTTCGATAAACTAAAATAAAGTTTCATTTAGCAGAAAATGTGAAATGAAAAAGAAGTGTACTAGCAAATGAACTGAATACACGTCTCTCAAATTAAATTCTCAGTGACAGTAACAACCAGAAAAGTATAACACATTTATTTAGTCGAAATGCAAAAAAATGGCAATGAATGTTTTTTGCTATATCACATATCATGCAAACATCACATCACATCACACATGCAAACATCACATCAACATGTAGCATGCACGCATCACATCACACACAAACCATCACATCACACTCACACCATGAAGACATCACATCACACAGCACACATGCAAACATCACATGCAGACATCACATCAAACATCACATCACAAATGCACCATACAAACATCACATCACACATCACACATACAAACATCACATCACACATGCAAGCATCACATCAGACATCACACATGCAAGCATCACATCACACATACAAACATCACATCACACATCACACATGCAAGCATCACATCACACATCACACATCACACATGCAAACATCACATCACATCACACATGCACCATACAAACATCACATCACACATGCACCATACAAACATCACATCACACATCACACATGCAAACATCACATCACACATGCACCATACAAACATCACATCACACATCACACATGCAAACATCACATCGCACATCACACATACAAACATCACATCACACATGCACACATGCAAACATCACATCACACATGCAAACATCACATCACACATGCACCATACAAACATCACATCACACATGCAAACATCACATCACACATCACACATACAAACATCACATCACACATGCACCATACAAACATCACATCACACATCACACATACAAACATCACATCACACAGCACACATGCAAACATCACATCACACATACAAACATCACATCACACATGCACCATACAAACATCACATCACAAATGCACCATACAAACATCACATCACACATCACACATGCAAACATCACATCACACATCACACATACAAACATCACATCACACATGCACCATACAAACATCACATCACACATGCACCATACAAACATCACATCACACAGCACACATGCAAACATCACATCACACATGCAAACATCACATCACAAATGCAAACATCACATCACACATCACACATGCAAGCATCGCATCACACATGCACCATACAAAATCACATCACACATGCACCACACAAACATCACATCACACATCACACATGCAAACATTACACATACAACATTGACTCACTTTCTTGGTTGTCCATCAGGTGCTGGTGGCAGAACAACAATGCGAACCGCGCCAGGACGTTTCAACATCAAAATCATGCGCTCGTGAGACATTGTCCCAATCACGTGTCCACTTATCTAAAGAAAAATGTGTCGAAAATTTCTAGAAGTTTCAAGAGGTTTCCTAATTTCATCTCTTTTTTGGTTCAGTGCGATGAAATAAAAATCGGTATAGCCTCAAACAGTTCTTAGTCGACAAGAAGTAGATTTTCTTAAAAATTTTACCACTTATCTGTTCAGTCATTGAATAATATAGATATTATCATGTCATGAACAAGCGAGTTTATTCTAGGCTACGTTTCGACAGCTACAGCTGTCATCGACGGGCAATGATCGTAATCATCTTTGTCTATTTATTAGTTGAAGAGATAATTAGAGGATCGAAATTAACCAATCAGATCAAAGTAATTAACTTTTTCACGGACCCAGATGGAAGTAATAGATTGATTAAAATCTTTCCTTTTTCTAAAAGTTCGCTTTCTGTTACGTTTAGATTAGATTTTCCTACAAAACAATTTTTAGAGGCCAAAAAAAGTGATATATCCTTTTCCATTCTAAAATTTGAACGCTTGTATTAAGTTATAACGTGGCTATAAAATTTGTGAAAGTTTGTGATAGTGAAAGTTTCTGATACAAAAGTAAGAGAATTCTTGCAACATAGTAGTAAATTTCTATTAGTTCTTTATTAACAAAGCATTTTCATGCATGCACGACTTTAATAAAACAACAAAACAGAAATACAAGTTTCTTCAATCGAATGATGAAAACTGTTCTATAGTATTGCATTACATTATTATATCGTGTAAACATTGACAAATTGACAAGCACCCTACCTCAAGAAGTCTGCTTCCTTTTCTCAAGCCAGATTGCCAAGCAAGACCATACGGTTCCACTTCTGCAACAAGACCTTCATAAAACACGTGAAAGCCTAACTGCCCATCATTATTTCGACGAAGGGTTAAGTCTTGTGTCTAAAAAAAAGTTTGTATTAGCAGTTGTATTTCTATAGACGTAACCAAATAATGTACCTATTAGTAGGCGCATTCTTTCGAGGTGAGCCAATCTCGTAAAGTTGCGAGTTGCGAGTTAAAACGATGGCTTAAGGAAGTGACGTATGGAAGTAAAAAGGTTTAAACAAAATCAAATATATAAACAATTATACACAAAAAGCCCCCAAAATGTGGCCATTTATCAACATTACCTCACAGCCGGGTGTTACGGCTTTCAAACGGTTCACAATAAATGGTAGTTCATTCAGGTCGTCTTCCACAAGTGTAAAAAACGCCATTTTTCCAACACCGTAAAACAGCTTCAGCCTATAACATGAAAGGCAAAACAATTATTAAATGTTTCACACATCACCAACCCGCTAGGTGAGTTTGGGACGGTTTTATGAAGTATTTATGCTTTGTTGATGAACCAAGTTGTACTAACGTTTGCGATGTAGGTCTCCAGCCAAGAATATGTTTACATGGTATTGATAATATAATTTCCTGAGAAAAAAAGTATAAAATTATTGTTTAAAATTTAATAAAAAAACCCGTATTCCCATTGCAAAGAGATTTGTTAGAAAATAACTATATGAAAATTCTGTTTCACGTTGAAGTAACTATAGTCACAGTAATTGAAAATCAGTACAGCCAATATCTAACAATTGGTAGCAGTAGCAATGAAGGGGGAAATGGTTTACTAACCTGTGTGCTTTGTTCAATAAAAACGATTGCTTTCGTAGAAATGGAAAGAAACGCGGATGATCCTGATCCTTCACGCTCGAAATCAAACTAAAGGAGAAGAGAACTGATGTTTAAAAAGAATTAGCGGACTAGTCACAAAAACTGACATAAAAGAAAGGCCTTGGTTTAACATAGAAATCACTTTTGGCACAGCTACAAGGACGGCTGAAAACTATGTATGTTGAAATGATGTTACGAAGTACGTAAAGCTTACACCAACCTTTACAGACCATACCATACCAGCTTGAAGCCAGATTTCTGGATGAACTGGTGGGTGAATTTTTTCTTTTTTCTTTGTACTGAATGAGAAAGCTAAGGCAAAAGAAATTCACTATCAATACTTTTATTATAATTGAAAAACAATATACTATACAATGCCTGTTCCAGTTTTGGATTGCATTACACTTTCTATGATTAACTAATTAAAAACTGGGTGTAGTAAAATACTGAATTAATCATAGGCCTACCAAACTTCTGTGGTGGGTCAATATTTTGAGTGGAAATCTGGGTGGTGGCAAGATCTTTCATGTATTCATATCGCGTTCTGCGTGCCATGTGAGTGAACTTGTCAGATTTATGCGCGGCGTGTTCTGCATTGCACACTAAAGATAATAAAAATACGAAAATCATTTTGATAGACTGGCTGGTAAACAAGCATGTCTAAAAGGTAAAGGTAAAATCATTGTAGACATGCCTTTATAGTGTGATTGCAAAGTAAAGCGTCAAGCTGAGTAAATGTATTACTTGTAGACAAAAGCAAGAAAAATAAATCAAAATAATATTTCAACGAACTTACATTTGCTCAACAAGAATTCCCTAAATGCTGCATTTTTACTGAATTTGTCTGGCGGAATGGGTGGGCCAAAATAGGGAACATCCCTCGAACGACTTACTGCAACTCTGCAAGAAAACATTACCAGTGTACAACAAAGAAAAATGAAGTGTGAATAAAACAAAAGCATCCCATCATTTCCACAGAAAAATTCCTTATAAACTTCTTGGCCTCCCGTGACATCTCACATGCCAAAATTGTAACAGTGTGGGATTTTTTCTGATACAGTACATTCAAGTGTTTAATAATGTATATTGAAGTAATTTACGTATAGGATGGTGTGATAAAACAGAAAGCACAGACATTTTCACCCCTTATACCATTGCATTGACTCCTCCCAGCTGATAAAAAAGCACTTTTCCTTCACATTCCCTCAACCACAAAATTTTTTCTGAATTCCCTAAACTTCTTTGTGGAAATAATCCCTTTAGATTTCGGAAAGATTGTTAAAAGAAACATACTGGTATTTCGTGTATTCCGTGTGTGGATTTTCCACTCGCACAATAATAAACACATGCTGGAAATGTGATCGCATCATCTGTGGAGTAAATGGTACAGAACCAGGCTCTTGAAAGATTACTGTTACAATGTCATTACCAATATGCCTTTTTCGAAGAAGCTGTGTGGAAAAAAGTACAGTGTTCAATTACAGAGAGTACACAGGACTATTCAGGTTTGTTTATATTATAAAATGGGATCGAGCCTCTTTAAAATTTTAAATAGTGTTGTTTAACTTCGTAAAAATAAATATTGACTGCAAAATGTTATTTGGACACTGTTCTTCACTCGGAGAACTTCCCTGGTAACTTAAGGCAAAACTTGCCATTCCGAAACTTCGATTCTCAGAAGATCCTAATTCCACTTAATTATGGACAAGGTTTGCAAGACTCAATAAAAAATCAGCATAATATATTTTCTTGCTGACAACAATATTTTCTGAAAAATAATCATAACAATCTAAATCGTGTTAGGAAACAATTTGGGCAATATTGTTGCATTCTATTTTCTTCTAGTCATATTAATGGTTAACTTTCGGTTTTTGCACACGAAGATAGATAAGTAGCAGCTATAGGAAACACGAGCTAATTTATGACTAAGCCTAAAAAGTGTTCTTGAAATTTCAATTCACATAAACCCTCTGCCAAAAAAGGTTTACCTGTTGTCTATCATGACTTGTAAAGGGTAATTCTGTTGAGACATGGAACATAATTTCTCTCCCATGGAACGTCGTGTACAAGGAATGTTGACCAGTGGAATCATCTAAAAAAAATAGAAGAAAAAAAATTCCATTCAAATTGTAAAAATCTCAACTAGACACCATACATTGTGACAGTAATTGAAGATTTAAATTTAAAAAGCATATAAATCCAGTGTTGGTTAATGAGGCTAAATGTCCTACATGTTAAAACTTGTTCATCCAATTCCCTCTTACTGCTTTTTTGTACAACTGATGTTTATCCCAAAACATCAACTCCTGTTGCAGAAATAGGCATGATGCTTTGGGGAACTTATCCTTGGTACCTAGCATGTTCTATGCATAACAAAACTAAATTTTTCTCTGTGTGGGCATTTGTGCTCCTCTTCTGAAAAAGCCTGATTACATCAAAGTGCTACATGTTTTACAACATTAAAGAACTTTGTAAAATCAAGTATTAAATAAATGTTAACAATTATTCATATGTGTGACACTACATAAAAAAATACATACTTTTGTTATCTAACTGTGCTCGATAACCTTGAAATCCTTTCAATGCCACTTTATCTGCAATAACACTGCAAAATTCTAAGAACTCGGAGCCACCTTTTTCTAAAAAAGTATCAGACAAAGACATATAAACAATTATCTATCATAACTCAAATAAACACCACTGTAATGGTCGCAACTATAATTAAGCAAAAAAAATTATCATTAACCACCAAACCAGTTCACGCAAAAAAGAAAAACTTTGTACGAGTACTACAACTCCTTACCATTATTATACATTTCTTCTTCAGTTTTTTGTCCTGATTTGCAATATATCAAACCAATTTTGTACTTTAAAGTCAACTAAAACGTAATATACAAAAAGTGGGTTTGTATGTTAAAGTCAATTAAGATGTATATAATATATAAAACGTTGCATCAAAAAAACTCAACATAACTATGATATATCTCATGCTTTTATTATACAATAAAAATGCTAACCTGTTGTTCATCCAACTTCAGTAATTGTTCGCTCACCTAAGTAAAAAAAACAAATTGAAAAGGGATAGTGAAGAAAGACAACTCTTGCAACTCTTGTCAGTGTTTGGTACTGCCAACCTAAAAGCCAACCTGCCAAGACATTTGATTGCTGACCTGTAACGCCAATATTGTTGTCAAAAAGTCCTAGAATAACGCTTTAAAACATCAACGTTGATTTCAAAGAAGAATTTGTCCAAAACATAGCAATACTTTTAGGCTGTTGTTTAATCTTTTTTGATAGTTTAAAACAATGCTGTTGTTAATTGGAATGTGGACAACACTCTGCTGCTGGCCCGATGGTTGGTTTAGATAGGAAGTGACATGACTATCTCAACCAAGCTGAATTTCAAGTGAGTTGCAAACAATAATGATAAAGCATGAATGATGGTGATGATATCTCAAATGACATTTTCACAAAGTATAACACTGCTTCAATTACAATTTTGCTGCCGTAAAACGTAAATCATATCCAGATTTTAAAATGGCATTATGCATCAGATCTAATTATTACCTTTGGTCCTGTAAGGCCATGTCTTAGACAAGAAAGATTAATGTCCGGAAAGCAATATTCTAGAACATCTTTCAGCGGTAACATACGATTGGAACCATGCCTTGATGTGGATGGAATAGAATTCTCCAAAACAGATATTCTTAATGCATAAAGCTAAAATAAAGTAACAGAAATTAAGAGACATGTGTTTATATTATGATGTGGTAGTAATGTTTACAAATATATGACGTGCTTATACCTCACAAGTACGGAATATAATCCTATACTGATACTTTTTATTAGCATTTTTATCGTTCTGATCATGTGTGGAATGCCCTAGAACAGCCATCTTAGGTAAAACTTCTCTGATCACTGATATTGCCACTGGTCCTAACTTTTCATCAATCCCAAATAAATTATTATGTTCTAGAAAACAAGCCAAGGAGAAACATTTTTAATAGTGTTGGTTCTGTATAAAAAAAATGCAAAGTTCTCTCAACAGGAATAAAAAATTATTTGTACCTTTTTCGTGAAAATATTCCCTATAATATAATGCTCCTCTATCAATGTGTTCGAAGTCAAAAATCCTTTTCCCACTAACATTTGGCTCATCCCACACAAAGAAGGAAGAGTCTTCACTAACGTCTTCAAGTAAAATATCTTGCTCAGTAGACTCAAACTCTTTTCGGGAACGGGAATGTTTTTTCGATCCATCATATGTGTTATTACGTAAGTTTTCAAATGAGCGATTTCTGTTAAACATGGAAATTAATTTTGCTATATCTTTTTTATGTTTACTAGAAGCTTCACTTAACTCACTACTTTGTTCTTCTATGTCAGCTATTTCATTTCGAAAATATGGACAGTTTTGAACTAAGTCATTTTCTTTATTATCTCCTTCATCAATCATTGATTCTGCTCGAGAACGAAATCGACCACTTTGGGGATCAAATTCACCTGACTTAGCTCTTTTTCTTGTTGAATTGCTTCGCACAGAAGCAGCTGAAGCACCAGTAAGTTTTTTAGTATAGCTACTACCTTCCTCCCAGAGAAGTTTTAATGTAGCTGCATTAACAACATCAAAAAACAAGCTCTGTGTGTCAAAAAATGCAAAGGATTTCTCAACACCTCTGTTTATATTCGAAGCAAATGGTGACATGCCTAAAGACTGTAATATACTATATCGTGCATCATCAGCAGTCATTTTATTAGCTTTTTTATGTCGTATTGATAACTTCCTTCTTGTACTTGTACGTTTAGTTCTCTCTAAAGCTGGAGATTCCGCTACGTAACCTGGTGTTTTATAATCTGAACCTGCGTCACTATTGCCATTTGTAGTTTTTTGTGACCTAGTACTACCATTACCTATTCGTGATTGGAAGCCTTTAATCAAACTATGTACTGATGGTACAGAATCGACGTGCTCCTCAGAAGTTACTTTGTTTTCAGCATTAAAATCCATTTTCTTTCCCTTTATTGAGCCTGTGCTGTGCCTTAGCTCATTCTCCCGGTTAAAGTGTCCATCTGTTTGACCACGCTGACTTTTGTTGATTCCTATATTAAAAGAATCACTTATACAAACAAATATTGAAAAAAACAAAGCAACAATATATAACGAAAACAGCAAAAAGCATGCAACACAAGGTCAATGTCTGTCAGTGTAGAAATGCAAGAAACTTGAAGCAATAAAATGGCTACTGAGTGTGTAATGCTGAATAATAGTTTAAAAAGACAATTATTTTAAATTGCACAGTGCAATTCCCCAAGATTCTTTATTAGAAGTTCCTTTAATGATAAGAATGACATTTCTGTTTACACATGTGAAATGTATTAAAAAATGTATTAAGCAATTTAAAGATTTGTTTACAAAAAATCGAGACATGTGACAAAATCCAGATGGTAATAAAAAAGCAACCTTTGAAAGATGAGGAGTATGCAAGTTTCCCTTTTCTTGAGCTTCGTGATGAATATGACGTTTCGATGTGAGACATGTTTTCGACATATGTGCATGTAGTATGTAATGTTTTTGTCTGCGCACAGTAAGTTTATCTGTCAGTAATTTTCAATCTAAGGATAAATATAATGTTAGAAGCCAGCATTATGAAATGAGATAAAAAACACAACACCATTTTCCTTTTGAAAATATGAAATATTATTAAATGATTAGCTCCATACAGTAATTATTGCTAAAAAGCTTGAGCAAAAAATGTGTCACCTTCATAATACAGCTATAAACTTTGACCACAATAGAAATGTGGTAATTAAAAAGTTCATCAACAATGTGGTTAAATTAAAGTACAATTTAAAAAGAAAATGAAGATAATAAAATTTAGCATTTAAATTATAAATGAATCGTTTTAGTTATCAAAAACAGATTGTCAAAAGTATGATAAATGAGGTGGATAATTTTTGTTAAACAAAATATTGCAACTTTTAAGAAAATGTGAATAATGAATTAAAAATAGAAAAAACTATCACTTCGCTTTTCATGCAGTCATTTGTCTATTTATAATTCTGTTACAGTAATTTCAAGGGCTGGCTATGATTAAAAGTAATGTCATGTGGCAGTGGTTAAATTTCCTGGTGGAACAAGAGTGGTATCTTGAAAAAACTAAGAAAATTATCACTCATAATTTTCAAGAAGGAAACAAAGTCATTTGTCATTTGTTCAAAATCTTGTCAAAATGTGTTGCAACTGAAGACAGAGTTCTAGCATACATTTTAAAACAATGCGTAGGGGCACTCATACACATTGTTTTAAAATGTATGTTAGAACTCTATACATACAAATACAAATGTTAAACATGGCCATGCCTGAATCCATAGTGTATAAATTCAAAAGCTAGTTTAAAGTTTTAGTCTCTTCCACACAGTATTAGTTTCTAAAGTTTCTAAAGAAGTTTGTTTACAAAATTAATTATTTAGTAAGAAGAATAGGGTGTACTAGTATAAATAGCATGTTTCTGACGCGAGGATAAAAACTGTCTTAAATTACAGCTTTTGACATGTTTTGCAAAAACATTATTAAAAGAAACATTCATACATTTTTTCTTTTCTTTCCCTGTTCCTTCTGTAGTATTTTATTGGCCATCTAGTACAAATTCGTTTAGACCGTTTTTTTACAAAAATGTGTATCCTTTATCAGTCATCCTCACACATGCAAATACACTTGCATGCTTCATCACAACCCTGAAACAAAATCAGGTGTGCTATTTTAGTGAATTAAAAATCACATGTCTGGACATGTGGGATGTACCATACACTTACATACATGTACCAAGACTGCTTTTTTAATAAAAAACCCCAGAGTCAAATTTCCATCACATGTTTAAACACATTAACAAAATCATAAAAACATAACAAAAGATTCCAACATAAAAAAAGGAAAAACATTAACTGTGCAAATAAATTAGCGGTTAAATATACAATATACATGATAATAATAAGAAAAATTAAACAGCCAGACATGAATGAAATAATACATGTTATGCACCAACATAAAAAGCTATTTACAAGACAGCTACGTATTAATGTATTATCATCTATCACATTATTTGCATTATCTTGTGCATGTTTCAAATATCTTACTTGCTCAAGGGAGATATATTTCAAAGATGTTTAGTATTTACATTACGAAAATGATGCAAAAAAAAACATTTATATAATTGATTACTACACATTAATTCAGAGGAGCAGTTTTCTTTTAAATCTTAATTTATTACTGACTGAATTTTATATCCTTTTGTTCTTCACCACTCTTTAGCAATTACGCATACTTTGATGCATGTAAAAATCTTCATCTCTCGAATAATAACCTTCTAGTGGTCATAACAAACAAATTTAATCCCCAGCAAGGAATTAGCTTTTAACTCCTTATCTATTAACGAGCATTCAAACTTTTAAAACAACTACAAAACGTTATTTCAGATTCGCAAACCCTTCACAAAAATATTTAATGTTTACAAAAGTTATGTATGCACTGGGGATATATTTTTATATCAAACAGATAACAATCTTGGTAGTTAATCTTATTCAAAACATGCTATACTTGTGTTCATGTTGAAAATAAACAATGAACAAAGCAGTTGTACAATGGAAAGATTCACAACTTTCCCAAATCAGAAAATAATCTCTACACAAGTCACAAAAATAAAATAATAAAAAAGTCACAACAATTATCATTATTAGGTCAATAACATAAAAAAACATCCTTGCATACACTGATTAGCCTCCTGTGATATCCTGTGTTTCTAATTACTAATAAATTAAATACAACAATTGACTGTGACTTGGAGTAAATTGAGTAGTCACAAAACAAACTAGCTATGAAATTATCAAAATTTACTTACACATTTTTAAATTATTGGACCAACTTATATCAAATCTTTTATACAGTTTTTAAATGAAACAATAAAGCAATAAATATAATGTTGGCTTTTGTCAGTGGAGATTTTTACCTTCTTAAATTGTGATAAGATTTTCTGCAGCCACGTAATTGAAAGGCTCTTGTTTTTGTATATGACTTCACTTTTTGAAAAAAATTCTTCACTAATGTGGTTGTGTTCATAAACAAAAATCCCAAGTTTCTTTGCTAATTTTGATAATAATTGATAATCGCTCCTTAAACCAATACTTAAAGATTAGAAACTTGCAAGCATAATATTTCACGAATGGGCCAAAAAAAATTTCTTCACAAACTTTGCTTATGAAGTTTTCGATTGTACGGTAGAGGGAAGATGAATTTTATATAAAAGATCAGTACAGTGATCTACATTTTACAACAAAAGGTTTCAGATTTCAAAAAACCTGTGACACACAGCTTAAAAGAATGACATTACATGTCATTAATTATCAACCTTTTTTTAAGAACTCATTAATATGGTAATGGTTACACAAACAAAAGAATTTAATCTATGGCTATTAAAGAATTACAATTTGGAATAAGTGAGTCATTTTATAGCCAGATTGTTAGTGTATATTATTATGCCAGTGGCTTGTGTAAAAATCCACTAAATTTAATAGGCAAACATTTACAGAAATAAAAATTGATGACATCAGCAAAAATCTGTCAATGTAGAAAAAAAAATATTTTTTAGAGAAAATGCTAGCACATTTGCCACTATTGTGTGGAAACTTGAAACGCTGATCAAAATATAGTACAGGATGGTATATTTTTGACGAACAGTTTAGGATATATATTAAGGCTTAAAAGTTTATTTCGAAACAGATTGAGTGACTCAGCTTTGGGAACTTATCCACTTTGGTCCCAGGTGGTGGTGACATGTGGGGACAAAACAACTGATGTCACCAGGCTCTCCAATTTATCCAACCTCAAAGTTATATCACAATGCAATGAATTCAATAGTCTTATACAAAATATTGGCAAATGTCTACCATCATTAATGATGCAATGCCCTAAGTCAATTTAACACCTTCACAGTAATGCTTGTAACGTTACATGTATATTTCGCGAGTTGGGCGCAATGATATGTCTACATAAAGAACATTCATCCATATTTTGTTTACGCATGAAGTTAATTGCTTTCTTTTGTTATCATCATATATAACAGCCATAACAATAAGGATGAAGCCTTTTGTTGTCACAACTTGCAAGCTATTGTTAAAAAGTGCTAACGGTCATGAAAGCTATTGATTATATATCATTTAAATGAGTGGACATCCATCTGTAAAAAAAAGCAAATGCTTATGAAAAAAAAAATTCATACCAACTGATACTTTTTTGATACTTTCCTACTGTGATTACATTTTATATATTATTCTCTAGTTGATCCCTTAATGCTTTAATAATTAAATACGACAATAGGTTATGTGAAGTTCATGTGAGTGAAATAAAATTGGTGTAAAAGACATGAATTCTATTATTTTGACATGCAAAAATAGCTCATGTATTTAACAATAGGTTAACAATAACAACAAAAGTTCTATCTGTACTGAAAGTGTGAATGTGATAACTAATGTGTACATGTAGTTATATCCAAGCCGTTGTATTGTACATGTAAACAACATGCACATCAAATAAAGAGTAGAAAGGACAATGAATTCCATTTTCTGGTGGCTCAATATTTCCTGCCAAAAAGGTTGCACACTTTTTAACCTAGTTGAGATTTGAAATGTTAAGTCTGTTGCTTTTTTCACCTGCCAACCATGAACTTGGGTAAAAACAAAACAAAGGACAAAAATTTTGTAGCATGAGGTAATGAATATCACTAATATCTGAAGGTGGCGTGAGTAAAGCTGTGTACAAAGAACTCATATAGATGTTAAAATAAATTCCTGCGTATTCACAACATACATATTTTATCTTTGAAACTAGTTTTCATTTTTATAATCATTGCAAGTGTCATTTTTACATGACCTACAATCAAATGTCATGTTTATCAACCAAGTCTCTATAATAATACCCATACTTTTTTCTGTTAAAAACCAGGTCATGAAAAAAATCTTAAAACTAAAGAAATAACAAATGGGAAATATTTTATCAACTTTGCTAGGATGACCAAATTCCTGTGAATTTTCCATGGTATAACGACTAGCCTAATATAGGCCATTGATGCCATCACTAAAATCACTTGCAAAAATCAGCATTTCGCATGTGATATTAATATCATAGGAAATTGATTTAGGGGTGCTACCTAGATCAATTTCATAAATATAAATTTGTATAAATCAATTTACATGTGAGTGTCAGTATGTTTGTGAACTATTGCATTCTTCTTCTGAAAAAAAGGGGAATGGAAATAATTTATGAAAACACCACTCTCGTTTGGATAAACAATAAGTGACGAATTTGATATCAAACTATGTATAACAGTGATAAATTCCACTTTATTGATGTCATATCGCTATATCACTTACAATAAGAGATAATATTGATAAATGTAAATAGCAATTGGAAATTATCGCTAATTATAGCTAAGGATATTTATCGCAAAATTTATCACTATCTCTTACAAATTTATCGCTGCATGAATTATAATCATATATATAATGGTGGCAAAGCTAAGAAAAACACCTCTTTAACTAGCTATGTTGCTGTGATTTGTTTTTATTTTTGAATGGACCTATGTAGTGAAACAGGGGATATTTAATTTCTTACGTACTTCTCTTTAGATCATTATTTTCTAGATAAAAAAAGCAGACAAAAGATTCAAACAACCAAGGAAGTTTAGCTATTTAGTTATACCTAAATTTTTAGATTTAGTCTACAAGATCCTGTATTTAGAGAATGAAGCAAGAGTCACATATCGCTACATAATATACATGCAATACAATTTCAGCAGACAAATTCACCCGTCTTCAAAACAAAACCAACCAGGTTTAAAGTAGATTTCCACGGAAATATATATTAACAACAATAAAGTGGGTAGTTATTTCTTCATATGTAAGGTTTCATTATTAAATCCTAATCCTGCAGTGAAGTAGAAATTGTGAGGATTACATGGTGATAAGAATAAATAGCACTTTCAGAAAATTTAAAATAATTCAAAAACAAAACCTTTACATAAAAACAAGAAATAAGCACTTCTCGCTTTTGCAGAGCATTCTAGTGTCCTTTAATTGTTGGCAATAATTCTATAGAAAAAAGCTCTTTTAAATATTAGGGCTATGCTGTTGAAAATAATCCCAACAAGATTGGTATAATTGAAGAAGAAATCACTCCTTTGGTAGTTGGGGTGACCATTTGCTCTGATCAAGAGGAGTACCTAAAGAGTCCTAGAGTTTCTATTTCTCAAATGCTGCTGAAGTAGTTATAATCTTGGTGCATTTCTTGCCTTTGTTTACCTTTACAGATTTCAGTCAGAATAGAAACGTAAAACAGTATATAATAGTTATAAAGTTAATAATAATAATAATAAATGTACATTTAAAAAACATATATGTTAGTTAATATATATAGTTAGTGGATTATTTCCACTCGGAAAAGAAATGGAACAAAAAATGATAAACCTTAGATATATATACAATATTTTGATCAACATATAAAGATCTACCGAAAGAAACCTTAGACTGCCTCAGCTCAATCGAACTCTTTTATACAGTATATACTGTGAAAAGGTTTGTTAACATCTTGGTTCAGGTTTATTCCATGTTATGCACGAACCACGTTAGCCCAAGTAGATGGTTATTTTTTTTAACAAACGTGGACTTCACGATCATGTTTCGTGGACTAGATGAACAAAAATTAAACATTATATGCACCGTGGTGTCCACGATAGATCACTTCCATTGTAAAACAACAAAGACTGTATTAGTTTATCAATTAAATTAAAAGGCGACGGCCAAAAAAATAAATTAACATTTGTTGTTTTAATTCGTTGTCATAAAGCTAGCTATATAATGAATTTTAATCCTTCATAAATCAAGGAGCATCAAAAGGGTATTAAATAAAACTGTAAAATTTTGATAATTCTTCTACAAATTTATCCCCATTTTTTTGTTAAAAATTTAAATAATAAAATAATAATAATAAAAATAGGAAGTTGCTGTCGTTTTATTTTAAGTTTTAATTCGTGATCTCATGAATCTCTTCAATCTTCAAAGATTGTTGTTGTATAATGATAGTTTGTACGTTTAAAATTATTTATGCGTTCAATGAGGACCAAGAAGACTCTGTTATTAAGGTTGTTTCATTTTAATGTTACTCATCGCCAAGTCTTGCTTCCTACACAAGTCATATTCATTCAAATTTATTATATATATGCATGGTATATGCAATCGAGCGACTTTATTTCATGAATTTAAATTTAAGGTCAAATGATAGCTTTTTATACAACTCTTATAACAATATGGAAGTTTTTGAGTACGTGTAAAAAACAATAGATTTGTGAGCACTTCGTTGCGGGTAATTCTTTATGCAGAATTACAACGGTCAAGATGCTAAAAAAGTGATCATCTCCATTAGAATTTACCATTTATATGAGATGGCAGTTTTTTGCTAAGTTCTGAGTTGACAAAGGGACATGCGTGAGCCTGTTTATAGAAGCTCCTCTTGTTTGGTCACTATGTCAATTTTGTGCACATTAATCAGGAAAAATGCTTATAATTCATGGCTTTGAAAACTAACACATTATCATTTTTAAGAGTAAATTATCTAAAAAATATTACCTTTCTTACCTAAGAAAGGTATGTACACATTTTAATCCTTTTCCAGTTTCTCCAAACTAACCTTGGGTAGGACAAGCTCATGCTTAGGAGCAGTAGTTAAAACATGGCATGACAAGTGCATTGATGATTGATAGATCTTTTTTACAACAGTCAGCAGCATTTGGCTCTGACTTGAACGAGCCAATCGCAGCTGACACCAAAACACTACATTTTTTAGCAAAATTTTATGATCAACAGTATATATCAAAAGCTTTTTTAACGTCAATGAGCACAGCACAAAGTTTGTTAAACTCATTAAAAATACATAAGTCGCAAACACCTGCAAATATAAGGGCGAGTTCGGACGACTTTTTGAATTAATTTGGCTGTTGTCCTCTGAAACCGCCCGAAATGTTAATAATAATAAGATACAACTTATGTGTACTTTTGATTAAAAACAAAACGCGGCAAGAACGTGTTTTCTCCTTAATAAACTCTTATAAAAGTGTGATGTTTACCTGCTCCGATCGCAAAATGGCGGCGCCGTAGATTAGTGGTTATAACTCTCGTACTCTGTGCGGGAGACCGGGGTTCGATTCCTCTTGACGGCGATTCAACATGGGCGAGTGAATGTTACCATAGCCCCGGGTTAACCCAAGCCATGTGAGGGAAATTGGGAAGATGGCACACTGTGTGGGCCGTTGGATGTTTGCCGGGAGTTGTCTAGTAGAACGCGGCCCTAATTGGGTCTGCGTAGCTCAAAATGAGCATTAAATACTCTAGGACTCTCCATCTAAGCCATGGCCCCTCCTGGAAATAATAGACAGGGTATATCCATCGATATTTGTGAGGCTAGCCATGTAAAATGTGCACATCTATCTATCTATCTAAAATAAGTTGCGATGAAGTGTTAGTTTTCCCGAATTATTGTAAAGGTGTATTGCTTTGTAGCTCAAATGGGAAAAAACTTTGTTGTCCCTCAAAATTAGTGAGGCTAACCACATAAATATAACCCATCAGTACTACTACAACTTAGCTAAAAAAGTTACTCCAATCAAAAAGGTGCTTTGAGTTGTTATTGCTTTTTACTAGCTCGCGTAGTTCGCACTCACAAAGAAATTAAAAGATTCTTAGTCATAAATCAACTTACATAACTTAGAAGTATGAATTACTGACTGTTTTAACTAGTAGCTTGTCGTAATTTTGAAAAAAAATACGAAAACTTTATTGACTCCACATGAACAATCTTGTTTTCCACACCTCCATCTTGAATACATTCCACTACCCGCGGGTTGTTGTTTTTCTGAAAATACTTCCCGCGGATGATGACGTAAACACAACAGACCGCCAGAGCCAGAAGGAATGCGGCGGACGGAAGAAAGAGAACTCTGTGGAAATTTCAAATTCACGAATGCTACATTATCAATGATTTAAAAAGTAAAGTGGCAGGAAATTCGAATGCTCTTTTTGTGCTGAATATGTTTATCATAAGAATGATAAACTTTGATCTTTGGTTAAATTCTTACATAACAAAAACTTGCACATGTATATATAACAGAGAAAATGTTACTTAAGATAAGACACGCAAAATTTGTTAAGTTGCGATTTGCCATCCTTGTCCCCCGTTTTGGGACAGAAAAATGTTCATGGTCCGTCATATTTAAGAAATCTAAGATGCCCTGGGTACGAAGTTAACAAATCTTGACTTTTAAGCTTGTAACCTCGTCCCCAGGACTTGTTAGGTTTTTGTATTTGGACGGCCTGACGTCACGCATCCGTTCACAATGAATTTAGTTTATTCACTCCTACTTCATGCTTATTTATTTTCAACATTGTGAAAAAATCATTGTGAAAATTTGTAAAATTTAATAAACAGTTTTGAAGATATGGCTAGCCTAAGTCCGTTTGCGAACAATATGAAAGTAAAAATTGAGAAGTTCTCGAAGTGCGTATGCTTTTTATGGACACACAGTCTTAATAACTGCTTGCGGTGGGAGAAACTTTGAAACCAAGCCGCCACTCGCAATATATTGCGCCAGAAATTGTAACATGTAAAAGTATGGGCACGTAGTTTTGCATACAACAACAACAGTTAACGATTTTAACAAGTTGTTCTCCTTCTTCGACTCTTTTCCAACAAAAGCTGTATTTTACGTAAACCTCCGTCAAGAAAACATAAAGTGCGATAAACAAGTCTGACAAACTCGATATTTAAAAAATGTTAATTCTAATTTATGCTACCAAGCAACAAAATTTTAAGTGCCTGACCAAGATCGCTATATTTAAATCAACTAAAATTTAACAATGAAAAACAGCAGTAAGAATCAAGGCGCCTTCTTTCCCAGTATTTTTTCTCTTCTCTCATATCTAACAGATAAAAATCATTGGAAACGAGCATGGTTGCACGCCAATAAGTAAATGAATGATCTTAGTTAAAATTACCTCCTCATGGAAAGGTGAACCATCGTTTCCAGGACCATTTCAATCTCTGTCATATCAAAAAGTCAAGAAACACCGGGGACGAGGGTTGAAAAGGTCCACACTGAAGATGTAATTGGCCAGAAAATGGGTCGCGGCGCCGGGGCGTGGGGCTAAATCCCCACATTTTTGCTAGATAATAATTTTTTTTAATAAAGTATATTTCATAATGAAACAGAAGCTGTTTTAGGGGTGTGGAGGCGTTTTTAAAGTTAAAATTTTCTTATGCCTATATGCCTACCGCGTTGCGATCCCTGCAGAAAAAACAAGCGTAGGAAACTTCAGATGTTGACATTTTGTTGACATTCTTCCCCTATATTTTCCCTTTTTTTATTTTTGTATTTGGCGTAGTAGAGAGATTAGAAAACTCAGGAATCAAGGATATGTTTATTCTGTCGACCAGAGTGTCTCTACTTTGAAAATTTTCTTCAATATTCCAACAAAGTTGGTTCATCCGGCCAATTTGAGAGAGTATCCTTAAATTTAAAATACATTTACTATTAGCATTGCGCCCTGCGAATCTCTTGTATAGCGAACGCTACTTCTTGTTCCTTCTTTTAAAGGGCAAAAAAATAATCCAGGGATAGATTAGGTTAGAGGAAAATTTGGAAGTTAGGGTAGTTAAAATGACCTCCCCCCTCCGCGATTTTATAGTTATGTTACAGCCACACAAAATACGATATATAAAGTACGGGGTGGGGGGTAGTGGTAATAAAAGCACTGCATTTAATATCGTGAACAATAGAGCTTACTTTCTCTTTTGGATCAGAAGCATTTCACATTTGTTTACTTATAAGATTTTAATAAGAAAGTATTTCTTATAAAAAACACGTGTTTGTTGCAATAAATTATAGCATATCTGGAAAAAGTTCCGTGAAGAATGTTTTCGTCACCTGGCGAAAATTAGAAAAAAGTGACGACACTTTCCTCCCACGACTTTTACCCAAATAAGATTATACGCTAAAGATCGAACTTCTTTTAATTTTTAATTCGTTTTAAAGACTCTTAATATTTAGTAAGTTTAGCAGCTTTGGTTCTCTCGTTTCACTTTTATTTAAGCTCAAGAGAAAACTGATGGTATATTCACGTTACATAAATCATTCTTTCTGATTGCTTTTTGCTTTGCTAGACATCGCCATTCCTGATCTTTTGATCTTCATATGTTTGCGAGCATAACGCTATCACACAAGCAAGAACGCAGATGATCAGGAATGCAAGTGTCCCTGCTATCATTCCCACCCCAGTATGTCTTCTGTTACTGTTTTCATCTTGAAGACGGAATCTTCCAACTATTTTTTCCGTTCCATACAGAGTGCCACTAGAACATAGACAGTCATAGTATTGTTCTAAATTGGGGAAGTTAGTTTTATAACATTTTTTATGATGGAGACTGGAGCTATTTCCGATGAATGTTCTCAGAGATTTTAAGTCAATGATCTTGTAGTTTTCGTTGCAGAAGCATACATGCTTGAAACGATAAATGTCTTTTAAACGATACATGTCTTTTAAACGATGACATACGAGGTGTTGCGATAAATTTCGTGTAACTCGTGCAATAACGATTTCTGAATGTCCTTCCTGCCCATTAAGACAGCTGTTTGTAGTGCTTGCGTTATCCTTAGATGGCTGTTTGAGATCTGTACTATTCGCAGGAATGTTCGATACCTCTGTTCTGTTTTCAGCAAAAGAATCATTATTGTTGTCAACAGTGCCAACCAAACATAGCTTATTTCCGAAAAAGCATGTACAGTTATCTGCCTGTGTGTAATGAATGAAAAATATTACAATGGCCAAACGAAATATCTTCGAGCAGCCAAAGAATAACGCCATTTTTCTAAGACCAACCTACTGTGACATGTTCTTACTGCCTCATCTTGTAAATAAAGTATTTCTCCATTTTTCAACAAGGTTTAGTTATTTCATAAATAAAAAAATTTGTTTTGTGAAGGTTGTTTTCAACATGTCGCTTTGGATGACGGTAAGTCATAAATATAATATTTTTTTATGTAAAAAAAACATTAATTATTTAAATGGATTTTATAAAATTAAAAGAGAAAAGAAAAATAACATAAGTTATTTCTAGTATATACACATACTTTCTGTTGTTTCATAGGAGAGAATAAATATTATCAACCTCGTCCCCAGGGTCTTGTGGCCCCTGAGCCGTTATAACGGCAACTTCATCAACAAAGTAAAATGCACTGGGAATGAGGTTCAAATATTATATGAATCTCGAAGATAAATTATAATCCCCAGATCCCCAATTGTATACACATGAATTTTATATACGTGTATATTCTAGTTGATGTCAGTTCAGTGATGACGTATTTTCTCACAACTCAAATTGAATTTTATTTTACACATAATTTACTGTTCCAGCTTATGGGACAGAAAAATATCAGTTTAAGAGAGCGACTTTAACCAGTCTGTTGCAAAACTATTGCGTAAGTAGCGTACAGCAAAATTATTGTCACCTGGAAAAAATTCGTTACTTTTGACCATTTCTGAAATTTATGGATTATAAAAAACATTTGAAAAACTTAACAGAATCATTAATCAACGAAAATTTTCGCCACTTTTGTGCGACAATTTTTTTCCGTTCGTATAAACTAAGCCGAATATTACGAGCGGAATGGTTTTGTAGCATTTTGATTGACTGACGAAAATTTCAGTCCATCAATACAAGAATGTTTTTCTATTTTTTGAAGCCGCAAAGTATGTTCAGTCAGTAAATCAGAATCTTTTAAACATTCGCTTCGCACAAAATATTCCGTCAGGTGGAGACAACCCTGTCATATACACCAACATGACGGCACCATTTTCATCTGGAGAGCTTGGCCGAGTTTAGGGTAAACAAACCGCTCTGACAGTCACCCTTTGTTGTGAGTAAAGTGACAGTTGTTTGACGTTGTAGTCTTTTTAAAGATGGGTCCTGCTAACTGTGTTGTTGTTGGGTGTAGGAATAACACAAGGAAATTGGAAAAGTGGAGGAGAAGTATTTGTACAGAGCATAATTGTCAACCTCAAGCTAAAGGAACTTGTGCCTCCTGTCAACCACCACCATATCGCCTGTTTTGTTTTCCCAGTGCCAATTGTTATTTAGCTAATCTTTTTGAATGGGTACGGAGAGATAAGAGAGAAAAAGACGATAAATCTTCGTGGAATTCACGTCCAAGTGACAGGGTTTGTAGTGAGAATTTTGTGGATGGAGAAACAACCTGTAGTAATCCGTATCCATCATTAAAGCATGGATATGATTTTAAAAAGCCTGTTTCTCGAAGAGAACTCTTTCGACATCAGTACCAACCACGTCCTAAAAAGGCCAAAAAGCGTACCTTGTCACCTGGCACATCTGATAAGTTAAGTCAGGGAGACTACCAGTATTGCAGACAAGAGAATACAGAGCCATCCTTCTTGTATTGACAAACAGGAAGTAATTGATTCCTTGAGTAAAGAACTTTCAGCTATGTCTCTTAAACTAACAATGGTACAGCCGTTGCAAGAGTGCTGTCTGGAACTACCTATTCAAGTACAGCAGCTACATTGAAAAGCTTCAAAGGTTTAAATGACAAATCCAAGGGATTATAGTCCTTCTTCGGTGTACTTGAAAGAACCTTCGATTTTTTACCTCGTTTTCCAAAATCATCACGTAAAAGTAACATCTTTGATCTTGACCGGTTTTACTTCTGTACGGTTAGGAAGCCACTCACACGGTTTACTGGTACATGACATAATGGTCAGTCCAAGCCTAACTGCTACTTCGAGTCGAAATAACAATGGTTGTAGATATCATACCAGCCATGCAGTCACAATGCGCAGACTTAATTTGGCTATCACGTTTTGTCACACAAATCCAAAGGTTATGTGGAGGGCCATTTATACGCTGTGATGGTCGACAATAACTGAATTTAAATCTGAACTACCAAGCTTTGGGTCAGGAGGTACAATACCAGATTCATTGACTGTAAGCTGAGCCTGGTAAGCTTTATGTAAAGCTACCTATACCTCCTCTGCTGTTTTGATGACTGGGACATTATTTTCGCTAGCTGCAAACACCCTAGCTACTAATTCGTATTTTCTCCCGCTAACCTTCAGACCTCTCAACCTCAAATACCTCTTTAACTCGTCTACCTTCATCTTCTCTATCATTTCAAACTCCATAGTTATCTAACAACACCAACTACTTTCTTAAAAAAACTTCAATTACAACTTTCTGTTCTTCTTCCTTCTTGTACAACTAACTTCGGTTGGTTTTGTTTACCCTAAACTCGTCCCAGCCTCTTTTATTAGCGCGGTCTCGTGTTGTATCGAATTCCCTCTTGCAAACATTTTCACAAATTCAATTTCTGGTTAGTGTAAACTCTTGAAAACTAATTTTTTTTTGATACAGTAAAAAAAACCCTCATCCTGTTACAAAATGACTTCAAGGGGAATCTGCTGAAGCTTTAGTAAAGGCACCGACGTATGTACAAATGGTGTGGTAAATCAATGTATAATTACATCTTGGTTAAACGAGACACATTTTTGCACCAACATTGAAGCGACTCCCTAAATGTTAGGTTCAGTAGCGAAAGAAACAACGATTCTGTTGTAAATTATTTTTGTTTGTTTTTGCATTTTACATACTTCTGTGGCCCTGTGTCGTGGCCTTGCGTTACTACCCTGTGTTGCTACCTTTTTACTGTTAAAAATTTCTTATGTGTAAGAAAGTGTACAAGGGAGTGAATTTGGTTTACTTATTTATATAACCATTGTTTCCTTCTTCTAGCATAATACATTTCAGTATCAGCTGCATATCGTTTTACTGTTGATTCTTCCCCGTTGCTGTTTTTTTAATACAGTTTATAAGGATTTATTTAAATATCCTTTTTAAGGCTTTTTTTTGTTATCAGCGATGGAGTCCATGTGTCTTAACGGAGATTGACAAGTTTTTATTCCAAACACATTTTTTAACACAAAAATAACATATTTAAAAAAAGTAAAATGCATCTATCATTTTAAAACATCAAGGAAGGAGAGACTTTTTTCAAGCGCAGATGTTTTTTTGAGATATTTTTTACTCTTCTTGCTTCAGCTTGCTTGAGCTTCAGGACATTTCAATTTTAAAAAGAAGAATTATTTTGACCTTTGTCTGAAAGATGTGAAATCATGAACAGATTACACTCGAGAGTTAGTTCCTTGCAACCAAGAGGTACACACATACAGAACACTCAAAAAAGGATCCATTTAAACGTGGGAGGAGAGAAGCATTCCCCTTATGTCAGCACATTGAAGAATGTTCCAGATTCACCACTAGCCTGGATAATAAGTGAAGATTGTAAAGGAAATTTAGACTATGATCCAACAACAGATGTTTATTTCTTTGACAGACATCCAGGAGTTTTTTCTCAAGTTTTGAACTATTTTCAAACTGGAAAACTGCATTGTCCGCGAGATGTTTGTGGACCAATGTTTCAAGCCGAATTGCATTTTTGGGGAATCGATGAAACGCAGATGGAAGGTAAACATTCTACTCTACAAAAATCACACTGTGAACCAACCTCGTTCCAAGCGCCTGTTGTCTCTATTCTATAACCGGGACGGCAAGTTCGTATCGCCGTCCCGATGTCAGAAAAGATACAAGATGCCCTGGGGACGAGGTTGACTGTGAACGTTTTTTTTATTATGAGAACGATTCACTTAAGCAGAACAATTGGTCAACTGTCTAGATTGATTAATTTACCTTGGCTAAGTTTTACACGTGGAACATAAAATGGTATTAATATCTCTGAAGTGAACAAAAAGTGATAAACACTTTTTATTGCACTGTCCTTGAAAGTCTCTGCCAAATATCAAGTCTGAAAATATCACGTCTGAAAATATCACGTCTGAAAATATCACGTCTGAAAAGGATTAATGTCAAAGCGTAGGTAAAAGAAAAGAAAAAATGTTGATCGCAATAAAACTTTTCAACTCGTAGACATATTCTTCGTATCAAAAGATGAAATATTTACACGTTTCTAAGCTTTCTGTATAACCTTTTAAAACTTTTCAAAGGCTCGTCAAAATATTTTTAGCATGCTGTTGGCCAAATTACACAAAACATCGGGAAATCCAAGAAAATTTAAAACTTTTTCGGATCACACGATCAAACAGTATTACCCGTCCAGAAGAACCAGCAGAAAAGAAAAAGAACAGCGATATAGTATCGGTAATAAACAAATGGAATCGATATCAGAGAATTATCTGGGAAGCATTAGATGAACCCTATTCTTCTAAAGGTGGAAAGGTAGGGAATTTTTCACTTCCCTATTATTTGACAAATTCGAGAAAGTTTTCTATTTGTATTAGAATCTGAATTTTCTAGCTCGTTTACTACTCTGGCTGCCAATCATCCATACTGACTTAAAGTCATCTGTCTCAGCATAGTCAAAATGGTAGCCTCCAGTGACATCCTAAAAAGTAAAAAAGCCTAACTGGTGCATCATTTTCTCAGTCTGAGTTAAATTTCTACGTCTTCTCAATTAATTTAGACTATATTGAACGTGTCAACTAATTGTATATATTCATCCGTGTTAAAAGCTAAATCGCGTTAACTATCTATAATATACTATTTTTTCCGTGTTAATTCGTGTTAATTTGTCGTGTGAAGGATATTTACTAAATAGCACCCTTAACACAACATAGCGAGTTGACTGCTATTTGTGGTTAAACCTCTATCTCAGGGGCGGCGGCGTTTTTAATATGTAGATGTGTTTTATCCCCATGGTATAGTGGTTGGGCGGAGGAACTGTAAAAGGTTCGTTATTTGTCCGATCTAACGTAACAGGCTACTAATGTTTTACGTGAAGAATGAGACACAGGTTGTTAAAAGCCATTGTCCAGTTGAGTAGTTTCTGATTTAAAATTATATCTACGTAAAAGTAGTAACCTCGTTTCCAGGACTAAGAATGCAAAAGAAACTATTCTCCTTTCCAAAGCTCTTTAAGATATGTTTTGAAGGTTTTTCTTAAAGAACACTGGGCACGATAATGCTGAGAAACAATTTTTTTGTAGATATTTGCGTATATATCAATTGGCTTCATCGTTTTGTCAATTGTCACTTATTCACTGATGACTGTCGACGCTATATTTCCTTCATGTACAACACAAGATCTATACAACGGGACAGCTACGAACAACAGCACACAAAATGGTAGGATGATTTATAACGTGTAGTGAGCACTCTCTGTATTTTTCTCATAAAAATTTGTTGTGAAATTTCGTGTGGGTGGAAACGGAATTTCTTTCTAACTCTTGTCTGGAATATTTCCTTAAACATTTGAGCCAGCAAAACATATTTCTTAATTGCTTGAAAATATATATTGCCTAGATATAATCTAAAAGTAAATCCATCCCATGGAAGTGAGACAGGAAGTAACCTTCAACAAAAATATTGCTAAAGAAATTCTTAATATAATAGTGTCGTTCCATTATAGCAACTTCCTCAAAATGCATCACAGTTTATAACCATCCATTAACAGTCGTGGGATTTTTTGAGATTGTGTTGACAATTTGGTTCACCATGGAAATTGTCATCAGATTCATGTTTTGTCCTTACAAACAAACTTTCATGAAACAACCTTCCAACTGGGTAGATCTGATGGCTGTTATACCAGTTTATTTGCTGATATTCTCGAGTCGAACCGAGTTGATTATGATCTTAAACATGGTTCGATACGTTCGCATTTTTCGATTTTTTATGTTGCTTTATGATCTACACATACTTGGAAAGACCTTACAAGCAAGCATGAACCAGCTATTTATTTTGTTCCTAATCCTCTGCGTTCCAGCTGTTATATTTTCAAGCATTGTGTATTATACGGAGTATTATTTTGGTGGAGAAAAAAGCAAAATAGATTTTAAGGATATACCCACGTCCATTTGGTGGAGTGTGATAACCATGACCACTGTTGGATATGGCAGAGTCACACCGGAATCAACACCCGGTCGAATTTTTGGAGCACTCGCAGCTTTGATCGGCATACTCATTTTGTCAATGACAACATCAGTGATTGGATCTAGCTTCCAACAATATTACAACGTTGCAAGAACACAAATGAAAATTCCCGCCAAAAATCGATCCATGGTGCTTCTAAACAACAAACACACACTTTTGGGTTTAATACGCCAAAATGACAAACCTGCTAGCATCCAATCAGATGATTCAAAAGATAGTGGGTACGGTCGCTCACCAATACCTCCGTCCTTAGATACAGAGCATTGGAACACCCCTCCAGCTCCTCGCGAACGTAATGTTATAATCAAAATAAACCAGGAAGACAATGATTCCCAGCATCCAAGTGTGCTCATATGATACGGTTGGAAAATATCTTCTTGAATCTGAAGAAAGTTATCGATACGAGGCTGAACAGATGTTACAGGTGAGAATAGCTCCCATAAATGCTGGGAACAATCTGCTAATGCTGTTTATCTTAGTAACCTGAGAACTCGAAAATTGCGAAAATAAGAATTCGTGGATCGGTTGCATTTCAAAAATCAACAAATTCAGAATTTTTCACGCAATTGGACACCAAATTCGCGAAAGTTTCTGATTTATAATTATATCTAAATAAAAGTAGTAAGCTCGTTTCCAGGACTGAGAATGCACAGAACTTCGGGTGTTGGGTTGAAGAATCAGTTGAAATCTGTACTCAGTCGTAGTGAAATATTTTCATTAATGTTCGACACATTATTTTCCATAAAAAAATTTTAAAGAATGGATACAGTTGTAATTTCACTTGATAAAAAAATAAAATACTGCTAACTTTATCCTCCAGATTAAGTGGGGAAAAATCCTGTTATTGAATCGCATCTACACACAACAGAGCCAGCTAGTTCAGCATGACTTAACGTTCACACGTTACACGTTATCGTTTCGCAGCCAGTGACAAATTGTAGGACACTTCCTCATACTTTAAAACCGTTTTGGCGCGAAATTTTTTGACCGAAAAATATTTTTGCGGTTCGGTAGTGACAGCTTGTGCTTTGACAAAACCATTTTTGTGAATTGATCGATACCCCTTAAAATTTATTTATATATTTTTTTAAAAATAAATGCTTTTGTAAATAATTAATTAGACGCCCGGCTTGAACGGTACACCCTTACTCGGCGGGTGTACATTTAAGCACCAAAACAAACAAAAGCAAGCAAGTTCGTTGTTCCTATCCTCCTCGGTTGTTCATAATCATGTTCTTTCTTTCTAAGCAACGCATTCTTGATTATTTTCAGCCAGGATCCTCTATTGTAAAAATCATACCCGCGTGTACTGTTGAAAGATATATATAACAGAACGTGGAATAGCAAAGTCTACATACAAACTGAGATAGAACAAATGAATATTTGAAATTAATATCAATCTTTTTACCGTAGTTTATCCGTCGATATACATCAATAAAATAATTTTATCTTATACTAAAATATCTACTTTTTACACAGTATATACACTCAAGACAATATATACAAAAAAAATTATCAAGTCTAAAATTTTGTAAAACCAGCATGCATCGAAATAAATTATCCGCCACAATACGATGCCAGTTGGCTATTCAATCAAAAAACTTTCAGTATATGAAATGAATTTGTTGGACAATCGGTGAATCTGGTAGACTTGTTCTACGTTGGTCTTACAAAACTAGACATCAAACTTGGAGATAAAATAATAGGTAAAATTTTGCAAGAAATATCAGCAACGTGACGCGCTTGCAATTAAAATGAAATTTTGTTTAATAAATAAAAATACATTAAAATGAACGAAAAAATCTTATAGAATCTTTTTTTGTTATTGGTAAAAAAAAATATTCTTAAAATTTAAAGACATGTTTATGAACCAATTTTAAATCGTTTACTTCAGAAACTCAATTTATGTGCGACTAAAACTTTTTTGTGTGCATATAAACCATCATACCATAATAAAACAAATCATGAAAACGATATTTCATCTCCATAATACACAAAACGAAACAAAAAAACGATATTTTATCTCCATAGTACACAAAACGAAGCATGAAAACGATATTTTGTCTCCATAGTACACAAAACAAATAATGAAAACGATATTTTATCTCCGTAGTACACAAAACAAATCATGAAAACGATATTTTATCTCCATAGTACACAAAACAAATAATGAAAACGATATTTTATCTCCGTAGTACACAAAACAAATCATGAAAACGATATTTTATCTCTATAGTACATAAAACGAAACATAAAAACAATATTTTATCACCATAACACATAAAACGAAATATGAAAACGATATTTTATCTCCATAGTACACAAAACGAAGCATAAAAATAATATTTTATCTCCATAACACATAAAACGAAATATCAAAACGATATTTTATCTCCATAGCACATAAAACGAAATCTAAAAAAGATATTTCATCTCCATAGCAAAAAAACGAAATATAAAAACGATATTATATCTCCATAGCACATAAAACGAAATATGAAAACGATATTTTATCTCCATAGTACACAAACCGAAGCATAAAAACAATATTTTATCTCCATAACACATAAAACGAAATATCAAAACGATATTTTATCTCCGTAGTACACAAAGCGAAACATAAAAATAATTTTATCTCCACAGCAAACTAAAATGGATTTACTCGTTCAGCCTCGTCGTTTTTTTCTTAAAATTTAAATCGTACATTGGCGACAAAAAAGACAAAACATATTTGCAAAAATTTACAGTTAAAATTTTAAAACAATTACACACCACTTTCTACACTGCAATCACTTGAAGGCTTTGCCAACAGGAAGCACTTCGTATTTTATGCTTTTAGTTAATATTTTTGTTAAAATATTCAGAATATTGCGTAAGTGAAAAGTCAACTTCAAATCAGTTCATACCCAATCAATTGAGCTAATTTCAAAATTTCAATTTCTTACGATAGAGCACGTTCCTTAACAACCGCTAGTAATTTCATTCGGTTTCGTTCTGGGTTTTTGTTGGTAAAAACCATTCGCCACTTGTAACGTGACAACTTAAATATTAATACGACAAATCCCGAACCACTGATATTATAGTGGTCCAAGGCGTATAAGAATTTAGCTCGTTATCTAACAGAAAAGTGTGACGTAAATCTTGCAAGCTTCAGCTACAATCAGCTTACAGTGCAAAACAATTCTCAGTTCTTACAGGAAATAAACTGTCACAGTTTTTTAAGCCGACAAGGTATATAGCCAGACCATCTTTCAGCGTTAAAAAACGCCTGTAAACATCCCTGCTACAATGAATGGTTTCTTAAAATACACCACCCAATTTTCATCACCATAACAACGCAATAGACAAGTTTCTAGTTTCCATTCCGCTCTTGGTTTGTCATTGAGCTCCAACAAAACAATCTGTTTAAGGTTGTTTTTAGCGACCACTGGCTTCGTGTTACCAGTAACACCAATAGTAATATGAGCAGTACAACCGACACCAAAATTAGGCCGACGAAAGCGCCCGTCCATGTTTTGGATAAACCTGGAGATTTTCCCCGCAACATCGCCGACGCCCAACCTTTGAAAAGCACCAATCAAATCGACGTCATCCTTTGGTTCGACACAGAAAGCATTTTTATCTCCATCCATTGAATCATCTCGGCCCCAATACCTTTTCTGTTCTTCCGTCAGCAACACCCTAGCCAACAAACATTTTGATGTAACGCACAAACCAATGATATTAAGCTGATGAACACACCCTAGCGACTTCATCACTGTGTGTGAAAACGCATATACCTGTGCGTTAGGTACTGTTCCTTCGTTCGTGTAACACGTGGTCACATGACACGTGTTTTCATTCGAAGAAAACGTTCTTGAATGATATGTAGAGTAAATCTGGTTAATTTGAACATATCTCCCATTTCCAAGAAACTGTTTAAACATAGGTACGTTAAGGCAACTTCTCAAAATCCGTTTGACCATCCCCTTGATGTCACTGGTTTCTTTTCGACCGATTTTCCAGGCGTAATAATAAGCGATGATATTTTCAAATTCATTGATCATTTTCGCAATCTGATATCTGGGGACGTTGTGTTGATTTCGATTAGCCAGGACATGGAGTCGTCGTTCAGTGGTTGCAACAACAGTTACTATGTAGGCGTAGCTGTGAGCTATTTGGAAATATTTCATCATGTCGCGTTTCTTTATGTTGGTATTGTCTAGAAAGACAATAAAATGTAAAAAAAAAACCAGCTCGTAAACAAGCTAACAAAAAAAGTTTAAGAAAAGAAAAAACAATCTCCAAAATTTACAGAATTAACGTCCTTTTCCATGCTCTCCCTATCTGAAATATTAATTTGAAAGCATTTCGTTATTTCGTTCGTGCAAACTTACAATGAAATAGTTACACGATATGAAGAATATAAAGTAGAAGTTTTGGAGACCATATCGTACTGTGCAACAAAATTGTCTGTACTTCCAATGACAGCTTTGAAAACATCATTTGAAAATTTGTTCCTCTTAACAACACGTATCTGAAGGTACTAGTATGTATTTTACAGGGCAACTAAAAACAAGTCGATAAATAAATAATGGAAACAAAGCGATAAATAAATAATCAAAACAACAGAGTACGCCTCAACTGCGCACTACGAGTGGCTACCATATTTGTTTATATATCGGCACCGCACTACTTTGAAGAATTGTCTTCTAGAAGCTTCTGATGATACCTGTGGGTGGACGAAAGGACCAGCTAGACATAGACAGACCTGGTGGTGGAATAATGAGGTTGACCAGTGTATAAAGGAAAAGAGGAAACTTTGGAAAGAGTGGAAGTCAGGTGGTAGTAAAAATATTTACTTAGAAGCTAAGCGTCGTGCTCGTACAGCAGTGTATAAGGCAAAATCAGAAGCAGAGAGAAACAGATTTGCAGATGTGTTAAGAAGGGAAGACCAGCTCAATGAGGTATTCAAGATAGCAAAGCAAATGAAGAAGACTAATCAAGATGTTGTAGGTGAGAAGTGTATACGTAATGACGAAGGTGTTTTGGCTAGCACAGAGGAGGAGAAAAGGGTAGCTTGGAAGAATTATTATCAGAGGTTGCTTAACACTGAGTTTGATTGGGATGAGGATAATTTGTCTGATGATGATGTTGTGGAAGGGCCAGCTATGCAGATCAAGACAGAATGGGTAGTGGAGGCTATTAGGAAATTGAAGATTGGCAAGGCTGCAGGAGTATCAGGTATTGTTGCAGAGATGGTAAAAGCATCTGGATATATTGGAGTTGAGCTTATTACAAGTCTTGCTAACCAGATTATAAAGGATGGTGCTATTCCGAGTGAGTGGCAGTCGAGTGTAATAGTGAATTGTTTCAAGGGCAAGGGTGATGCATTAGAAAGGGGTAACTATAGAGGTTTGAAGTTGGTTGATCAAGTAATGAAAGTTATTGAAAGAGTGATTGATAAGTTACTTAGAGAAAGGATTGATATAGATAAGATGCAATTTGGTTTTGTTCCAGGGCGTGGCACTACAGATGCAATATTTTTACTCAGACAGCTTCAGGAAAAGTATTTAGGAAAGAGAAAGAATCTCTATTTTGCCTTTGTAGATTTAGAGAAAGCTTTTGATAGAGTGCCACGTAAAGTTATTTGGTGGGCTATGAGAAAATTAGGTGTGGATGAGTGGCTAGTTACGATGGTACAGTCTATGTACAGCAATGCTAGAAGTCGTGTCAGGATTAACGATTCACTTAGTGATGAATTTAGTGTAAATGTTGGTGTACATCAGGGTTCTGTACTTAGTCCTTTGTTGTTTGTTCTAGTCTTAGAAGCGCTGTCGATGGAGTTCAGAACAGGTTGTCCATGGGAGTTATTGTATGCAGATGATTTGGTTCTCATAGCAGAGTCGATGGAAGAATTAGTTGAAAAGTTTGAGAAGTGGAAGAAAGGACTAGAAGAGAAAGGGCTAAAGGTAAACACAGCAAAGTCTAAAGTCATGATTAGTAGCATTGCAGCCAAGTGTGACCTTGTAGTTGGAAAGTGGCCTTGTGGAGTTTGCAGGAAAGGGGTTGGTAGTAACTCAATTTTTTGTCAGACTTGCAAGCATTGGGTACATAAGAAGTGCAGTAGTATTAGTGGAAGGTTAAGAGCTGACATTCAGTTTGTATGCAAGCGTTGCAAAGGTGAGATTATAGAGAATGAAGTATTTCCAGCTTTAATGATGTACAACAGTGGCTCGTTAGAGATAGTTGAGAACTTCTGTTACTTAGGTGATATGTTGGGCAGTGAAGGGGGTGTTGGAAGAAGTGTTACTTGCAGGATAGGTTCTGCTTGGAAAAAGTTCAGAGAGTTACTTCCTTTGTTGACTAGCAGAGTCCTGTCAATTGAGGTAAAAGGTAGGTTGTATGAGGCCTGTGTAAGAAGTGTTATGTTGTACGGTAGTGAGACATGGGCAGTGAAGCAGGAAGATCTTGACCGTTTAGAAAGGAATGATATGAGAATGGTTAGGTGGATGTGTAACGCCAGTCTGAGAGACAGAAAGAGTTCAGATGAGCTAAGAAGCAGGCTAAGTCTCCGTAGAATTAAAGATGTTATCCAGATAAGAAGATTGAATTGGCTGGGGCACTTGGAAAGAATGGAGGAGGATAATTGGGTAAGAAAGTGTAGAGACTTGATAGTTCCCGGGGCAAAGCCCAGAGGCAGACCGAGAAAGACTTGGCAGGAGGTTATAAGGACAGACTTGATACAGAGGAAGTTGAGTTTAGATCTAACACAGTCTAGATCAGATTGGAAGAGGGTCATTAATATACCCCGTCCAACCCATGCTAGCATGGAAAACGGACGTTAAGCCGAGAATGATGATGAATGATGTATGTATTTTTGCTGGCGTGTTTTAAGTAAAGAAATATGGCTCCGATGTTCGCTGTGACTGTTGTGGAGCGCTCAGCTTTAAGAGCATCGATCCATCTTAAAAATAACAGATGTAAAACAAACCGTTCGAGATATATTGAAATAAGGATAGCTCATGTCAAACCTAACGAAAACAGTAAGGCGAGGGTCGAAAGAAGATCAGAGAAAACAGTGAAATAATATTTTTTTTGAAATGATGAAGAGAAGTACGATCTACAACAAAACTACGAGTCGGAAAATGCTAAACTAATAATTACTTAAGAATGGCCCAGTATATAGTATATAAAAAAGGGTACTTTACCCTCTTCTACAGAAACTTTATTAACATCATTAACAAAAAACAAAATCAATAATGAAACCAGCAATATAATAACAAGAAAAAATTACATCACAGTGACAAACACAGTCATAAAAATAACAAATAAAAAAGCGACTTATTTTGGAGTATGCAGTAGGAAATATAGTCTTATCTTAACCCTTTCCTTACTTGCCACCCGCTGGGTGGGTGGTGTTGGTTTCTAAAAATCTAGTGACTTTTGGACACTCTAGATCAGTTTTTCTGAGAGCAGACTCGCACGGTGGTCGACGTAGAGAAACTTGTGAATTACTTTTTCAAAATTGCACGACTCTCCCGTACAGAAAAGGTTAACATCAAATATTATGCATATGTTAGAAGAGCAACTCGTTCCGACGAGGGACACAACGCTTTTTAAGGAAACTCGGTAAATACAAAAAAGTAGATATGACTTACATACCTATAATGATAACGTTAGTTCCGTTTCGACAATTTACATCAGCTTTATTTTCACATAAACTGTGAGATTCACGAAGTGTGTCTCGACTCCATACATACTGTCCAGACTCATTATATCTACAAACAACAACAAAATTTTAACTAAAAATACTGGTCACACATATCATCATTACCCAACATGCCTTGAGTGCCTTGAGTGCAGTGAGTTCTTAATTCTAGACGACCTAGGACCATATAATCATCACATCCGCCTAGGGATAATTTAAAAATAAAAAAATTTGGTAAAATTGATTTCAGATTTAATTATGCTGCATAAATTATGATGTCATATTTAAGTAATAGCAAATTTTGACATTTTCTATCATCAGTAATTTTAGACCTGTTAAGTGAAACTTTATAAATGCATAGATATAGTTACATTGATTAAAATAATTTTTTTTGCCAAAATGACACTCGTCCCAGGCCTCTAAAATTTCCCAATAACTCGGGATATACAATTTGGTTTGCAACAAGATGTTTACTTACAAAATTGATTGCAAACCGACATGCATATCCAAGTTATGGAGTCGTCAGCAAAAAATTAAGACGCCTGGGACGAGTAAAGAAGTGTCATTTTGGCAAAAAATTTATGTTAATCAATTCAACTTTATAATATCTATGCATTGAAAAACTTCGAATTAAGTGAGTAAAAGGGGCCTTAGGTTTGTATTTTTTTTGAAAAGGATGGACAAACCTGGCACTCTAAAATAGAATTAATGATTCGTCATCAAAAAATTAATGCTGATATCATCGTGTTTTTAATTTTTTAGGACTTCTTTATGCTTCTAATATGTCTAGAAAAAGTATAAGTTGATCAGAGGAGATGTTTCTTAAAAAAAATCTATGTTAAGAGTGTTTATAAGTGTTAGAATATTTTCAAAACTTTTCCCACCAGCTCCTATCAAATTATAAACAAATCCCGCTTTTGTTTTATTAACGGGAATAAAACTTTTCACACCTGCTCTTAACAGGAAAAAAAATAAAAAGTAAAAAAAAATCTAACTTCTATATACCTTGTCTAGAACAAAAGTTATTGAAAATAAAAGTATAAAAAAGAAGGGAACATATCATACATATACCTGAAGTCATCAGCACAACAGATAACTGCCTTTCCAGCAGGATATTGTTGTTTTATGCTTTGAGCTATCGTGGACTTTCCGGATCCAGGTACGCCTCTCATTATATACATGACATGATTACTCTTGCAAAAGTTAATCACGTTAACATCCCTCCACACGGGTTCAGAAAAAGAAAACTGTGATGTCTGGTTACTTGTTCGTCCATAACGAACTGATCGATTCTGTCTCGACATAACTCTTTGGAAACGGTAGTGCTGGAACCACTCATCTACATAGTAATCATGTTACATTTGGATTTTTAGAAACCACCAAGTGAAAAATCATATAGAAGCGTATTCATGTTGTAACATATTACAATTTTGTTTATCCATCCTTCATACACTATAAGCAGTCATTATAACCATCTTTAATATGCACTAAATAAAAGAACCTATTGTGTTGACATAAAAAAAACATCAGATACCGTCAGTAAAACCACAACTGATCAGTTTTTATATTGCAATGTGAGTACAAAAGCCCATTTTAAAGGCATAGACCTTTGTCATAAAAAAACATCAGACGCAGTCAGTAAAACCATAACTGATCAGTTTAATTATATTGCAATGTAAATTACAAAAGCCCTCATTCAAATAACATACACATTTGTCATAAAAAACATCAGATGCAGTCAGTAAAACCATAACTGATCAGTGTAATTATATTGTAATGTAAATTACAAAAGCCCTCATTCAAATAACATACACCTTTGTCATAAAAAAACATCAGATGCGGTCAGTAAAACCATAACTGATCAGTTTAATTATATTGTAATGTAAAGTACAAAAGCCCTCATTCAAATAACATACACCTTTGTCATAAAAAAACATCAGATGCAGTCAGTAAAACCATAGACGATCAGTTTAATTATATTGTAATGTAAATTACAAAAGCCCTCATTCAAATAACATACACCTTTGTCATAAAAAACATCAGATGCAGTCAGTAAAACCATAACTGATCACTTTTTATATTGTAATGTACAGTACAAAAGCCCTCATTCAAATAACATACACCTTTGTCATAAAAAACATCAGATGCAGTCAGTAAAACCATAACTGATCAGTTTAATTATATTGTAATGTAAAGTACAAAAGCCCTCATTCAAATAACATACACCTTTTAATCTAGGTTCATAACTTTGAACTCAGTGTATTGTATTTGAAAGTCAAACATCAAATGAGTAAAATTATATGATTTTTATAATCAAGCTTCTACGTTCATACTATGAGAAATGCACAACTCTAAAAACAAGTAAAAGTCATGCAGAATACTTTTCCTGATGATAACTTGACAGTCGTCAAACTTTTTGCTGTTTTTTTAATTAATTTTTCATAGTTAAAAGTTTTTTAATTTTGAGAATTGTCATAACATGGAAACACTTTAACTAACTGTAAGGATGTTTCGAAAAGTATTAATAGTATTCTGTTTAAACTAACTTACATTAACTTTAATTAGTATAATGGAATTAAAGGATCTGCACAAAAATCATGTACCAGTTAAAGCCACCTCTAGTTGAAATGTTATTTATCATCGTTTTCAAAGCCTTAAACTTTGATGCGGTGCATAATCTTTAATTTAAACTTCTTTAATTTAGTTTCACGACAAGTTAAACAAAGTTTTTCCAAAATACTGTTTTATAACAAAACACGGTGATGGTTAAGAAACACAGAAAATCATCTTTAACAGTTTTACAATAAAACACAGATATGCTCAGGCTTTGCTCAAACATTTAGTGATGATTTCATAATCAAACATAAATACAATGATGTTTAGGCTTCATATAAATTACTTATGTCACACTTATTGAGATGCGAGTGGATAGGCACACTTTTTAAGAGGTGGCCTAACATTTGGTGCAAACCTTATTGAAAAAGAAAAGTAGTTACTTTCAGTTAAGGCAACATGAAGGCAACATGAAGTCCCCAAATTTGGTTTGGAACAGTCCATATTGACCATTCTCACGTGACTAAGTGTGTATTAACTGAAAATATAAATCAGTGTCTCCCCTCAATATTTGCTATATGCTTGAGATATGTTTTCTTTTTCTTTGTATTTAAAATACAGTCAACTAAAAGTGGTAACCCAGCCTAATCAAGTAGGATTATTACATCATCTTTCAATCCTCTAGTTATCGATATGCACCATGGTAAACAACTTCATATAAAAGTAAATCAATCTATGACAACAATATACATCTACTTTGCAAAACTATATATACAGTTCACATTATCTGTACTTGCTGCACTTCTTGTTACCTTTCGAAAATGACAACCATATCTTTCCTGCTGTTATGGTAACGAACCATCCAAATTCATTCATGATTACACACATAACTGGTATTATGAAAATGTAACCTTCATAGCTATGAACCCACTAACCAGAAAAAAAACAGCAGCATAAGCCAACCTAAAATTATAAAATACAAATTTGTTAAATTTTTATATACTGGCATATTTGCACTGACTTATCATAACACTAAAAACAGGCTTACAGTTTGTTCACATGAAAAATATGCAAAGGGGTGAAAGTTGTTAAAAATGTTTGAATGTGTTTTTCTTTGACTTTATAAGTATACTAGACACCTTTCTAATTTAATTTTTGTCACATCAGCAACTATAACTGCCAACATGAACCTCTTTGAACCTAAGTTGAAGCTTTATCACGTTTGTATTAACCTTGGCAATTGCTCACTGGTGATGAGAATTAGCAAGTCTGTAGTAAGTTGTGTAAATGATGTAGTAAGTTTAAGGTATTGCTTAGAACGCATTTTCTCAATATATGTTTTTTTGTTCTATACTAACATGTTATGAACATTTTGAGGTTTATTTACTTGGGAGTGGGAGGTATCTTTAAGAGAGCGAGTGGAGTAGCCATTTGAAAAATAGTGGTGTAGTTTAGAAAATTACATAATATGGATGGTATAAAGCATAGGTGAACCTTCCAACTCTTCCCAGGAGCCTCCTAAAATATGAAAATTTTCCCAATATTAAAAATATAAAGCAAAAAAAATTCCCAGAAAATAATAGCTAAACGATTGTTAAAATAGAGTGTGTTATCCATTGTTAGATGCATTTAACACATATTTCCAGAGATCGATGATGTAATCTTAGTCTCGTTTTAAAACCGAGGCACGTACTGACAAAACCTAAACAAACATGGAAGCTGTGGGCAAGAAAGAGCTGGTGTTTGTCGAAAAAAATGTAAACCTCAAATATTAATTGGAAGATGAAACTTTTAATGCAAAAATGCAAAGTTTACTTACTGTGCGAGTCAGCACTGAAAAAAGCACTGTAGTGGATGGTTTGGAGTGGGGAAAATCCTTGGATTATTTTCCTGTTTTTACCAGGAGAGAAATAGACAATCATTAAAAAAAATGTGGAAAACAGAAGGGAAAGTCAATAGTAAAGACCTTTGTTAGAGGCACAAAGTTTAAAGATGAACGTTATATAACATCCAATAATATTTATACCGCAAGAACTCTGACACATTGTGGCAAAATGTAGTTGCAGAGCTAGTATGAAAAAAATTAAACACCAATATTGGGTATGTTAATGCAATTCCAACAAGTTTTTCTATTGACTCAGAGATAACTAAATCTAGTGTCCAGTATACAGGATCATACCGGTTTTTACCAATTTGAAAGGGATTTTGCTGTTTTATCAAATCTAACCCAAATCGATTCAGGGCTTATGGGCACTACAGATTTTGGTCAACTACCACAAGAATTTGTGAACTTGAATTTGTCGAATTTGAGTATGACATATCTTAAAATTGATTATTCTGGAAAGATTTAGCTACTAGCTAGCTGTCCTATGACTTTTCAGTTTGGGTTTCCTTCCCATGTTAATATGAATATTGTGCAATTGATCTCAGGAAAAGTTATAACGATTATCTTCGATTACAGCACAGTGTCCGTCTGAGATTATAATGCAGAAGATTTTTTATTGCCTAGTTAGGAAAACATCTATATACTATTTAGGTGATTTACTTCATTTTTATCTATACAAATATCTAATTGCACCATCGTTTTTGGAGATCATTACTTGCTAAGTTACCTTGGTTCCAGCAAAATTTCACGTACTTTGCTTTGTTGAACTTAAAATTGTTATGTCAAGTCTTTGCATTAGCTAAGCAGCTAGTAGTAATAGACTGTTAAGCTAACTTAAAATATCAGATGTAACCGTGGTTGTAAGGAGCCATTACATAGTGCATGCATTCTAAAACTAAACGCAAAATCTTTTGACAGGACAAATAATAAAAATATACTTGGATCATCTTAAGCAGATTCAGTAAAAAAATTTTTGGCACAAAGTATCAAGGGGAGGAAGTCCTAGTGGGGAGTACTAAGGGGAGGAAGTCCTACTAAGGGGAGGAAGTCCTAAGGGGAGGAAGGGGGTCAAGTAATAAGGAACAAAACACCTAAAGGGAAGGGGCTTTTTGCTTTGATTGATTTGTGATGGCCACGTGATTAATTTCAGGAAGTAGCTGGTTATAATGATTGTTGTACCGTATTTTCCGGTACATCACCTGCGGGTTATATGTTGATTTTTACGACTTCCACTGTTGGTGCGGGTTATAATGTGGTGCAGGTTATATGATTTATATATTTTTTGTTATATATTTTGTTATATTATTTTTCAGTCATTTATTGTGAAATTTAAAGTTTATACATTTACTGGTGCAAGCAAGTCCAGGTTTCTTTTTTTAACAGAATCTTTTGTGCATTGTTTTTTGTTTATTTGTAGTACTAACAACCTTATAAACTTGCGCAGAATGAAACAAATCAGACATTGCACAACTCGGATATGTGGTGGTCTGGGAAGAAAGTAGGGTACACAAAAGATTAATACAACTGCATGCGCGATTCTATACATAGTAACCTTACCTCACCTATGTGATTTAATTTTTTTCACATAGTGAAATTGCTTTATATTTTTATTGCTTGCCAGTGCCCCTATTGCCCCGAGCTCTCTCTAAAACACAATTCTGGAGATCATTTTTTCTTTTGTGTTGAATGTAATTCTTATCTATTTATATCTTTGCAATCACATTGAGCACATTTAAATAACACCTAAAATGATACCTGTAGTATAGCAGGTATCATTTTTAGGTGTTATTGATATATATTTCACAACCTAGTTCCCAGGACTTCATTATTAATTTATGTTAAAAATATTAAAAAATGTAAAATTAAATGTACATTTTATCTTCGCTACCTTCAAGCAACAGGTGACCATTGAAAAATAAATTAAAAATACAATAAGACACATGCAACTATCTCCTCCCCATTGCTGCAATTTATTTTATCATGCACACTGTGGTTGCTGAGATATAAATGGATAACAAAATTATATAAACATTAGAAAAGAATGTTCCGTACATCGCTGTTACAGACAATCCGTGATAATTATTGTTTTTATTATTATTTCGGCAATCGGAGACAAGGAAGTTAAGACTGAGAGAGTCACTAGTTCAGACACTCGGTTCTCGTGTTTGGGGTTCACAAGTTTACACGTCCCCCACTTGTCTCCAGCATGAAAAAAATAATAATGACACAACTAAACTAAACTAAAAAACAAATGGAAAAAGCAAAACCACATGCACATGATTATAAAATGATTCGAGTAAGTAAAAATACGCTAAATTTTTTTCTTAACACGATGCAGGTTATACGAAGGTGCGGGTAAGTAAAACTCTCTGATTGAAATTTTAATTTTCAAAAGTTATTTCTGTTGAGAAAGTGCTCAATACCAACAAAGATGAAGTAGAGCGATGTTAAAATTCAATGTATTTGAAAAAAGTTAAAAGTACATAACTGTCAGTTTCACGATGAACGATTATCAAATGTACAGTGATTGAAATTTTATGCAGGTTATACGAAGGTGTGGGCTATCTGATAGCATCGGGTTTGTAACTCCCTAAAAAAGCTGAGCTACGGGTTATAGGATGTGCAGGTTATATACTGGAAAATACGGTAGATAAAAATAACGGACACAGGAGGTCTTCAGCGGGATGCAAAAAAAAAAGCTTAATGTACTTATTATATAGTAACTTGCCATAGAATGAATGTGGTAAAAAAGTAAAACAAAAAAAGTTTTAAAATAGCATAAGCTTTTTGGTTAAAACCATCCTCAGTGCATACATAGATGTAATAAATTTTAATGTGAAAGTATTTTTACATTAAAATTTCTCTTTGTTAATTCGCTTCAACAAGTTTTCCTAATGCTGCGCTTACTTTTTGAGCAACAGAAAAAGATATACATGTCAATGTTTAAAGCAGCCACTACATCTGGGACAAGTCAGCAAGTATTGCAACCATTATAATAAAAAAATAGGCCTTAGAAACAATTCGAGTGGATCTCACATTGAAATAAAATCATAACGGAATTGAGATGTAAATCACTCAAATAGAACGTTTCAACTTATTCCTTTTTTGATTGACCATATACAAAGTCTTGCCCTGTTTACTGGTATTTTTGCAAAGTTAGGGATGGCTTATAGTTTATAGCTTAAACTTATGTAGTGAGCAGAGTTGCCAGATCGTCGCAAGAGTCATTTGTTTAGATAATCATGTAATACACCTCTTCACAGTTTAATTGTTCGCTAATTTTCTGTATTGAAAAAAGGAAGTGAACAGACTGAATTTAATAAGGCTTTGACCATGGGCATTATGAATATTTCTCATTTTCTGAAGAAATAATTAGTCTCACGGCATAAAAATTTAGTTGTTATTGCCAGTAACCCTACTTAAAACATATGTGAAGGAATTGTAACTTTTCTTTTCAAATATTTCACAAAAAAATTATTTCACTTTTCTTCATGGTCAGAGTCTTCTTAATTCATAACAGTTTACTTCCTTTTTTCAGATCTCAATAGGAGCATTGTTAACAAAAGAAAGATTTATTTCAACAGTCTTCTTCTTCTATGCCCGTTCGATTTGTAAAAACAGTGTTTTATTTATCTTAGGCAAGGCAAATGACTTTAAAGTCATTTGCTGCTTAGCTAAAACTGTGAACTCGTGTATACGGACGGTATACACTATAGGTATTACAAATCTGGGTCAGAAAGTCAACAAAAAAATAAAATGTTCCAAAAAACTTAATCCACAGTATACATCGAAACGAAGCTCCCAAACTAAATGTTGGCACCTCCAGTGTCAACTATAATATTGTGATTTCAACAATAGATTTGACAAAAATTTTGAAAAAATTCCTGAATAAGAATGGCTGTTCTGCCCGGATTAGGAACGCTGCCCGGATTATGTACGGCAGCTTGCCCCGTTTATAATCAGGGCAACATATTCAGGACAGGCCGGCTTATGTACAACAGTTAAAAAATATTATTTGGCACCTATATATAAAACGAACATAATCGGGGCATGCCGGCTTATGTATGACACTTTTTATATTATTTGGCACTTATGTACGACAGTTAAAAATATTATTTGGCACTTATAGAACGAACATAATCAGGGGAGGCTGGCTCATGTACAACATTTTTATATTATTTCTCACTTATAGAATGAACATAATCGGGGCAGACCGCTTATGTTTTTATATTATTTCTCACTTATAGAACGAACATAATATCGGGGCAAGCTGACTTATGTGCGACACTTTTACGATATTCCTCACTTATAGAACGAACATAATCAGGGCCGACCGGCTTTTATATCATTTGTGACAAGTAAATAGCCCCGTTGGCAAAGTTGTTGTTGTTCCCAAATTTCGTGGAAACTAAATTTTGGGATTCGCAATTTATATACGTTGAGACTTTTTTTTTTCGCTATGCCTAGTTTTCAATGGTGTTTTATCTTGCAGAGAAAAATTACGTCGATACTTTTTTTCTTTCTTCAAGCCTAGTTTCCAATGGTGTTCTATCTTGCAGAGAAATCCATCATTCTGTGACAATAATTTGTCAATGTTTCATTCACAAAAGTTCGAAGCAAAGCCACGCAGCCTACCTGGCCAGCCATTATATCAGCGTTCATAATCCGGTCACCACGACATAATCAGGGCAAAAAAAACATAATCAGGTCATGTGTAGCTACATAACCCGGCCGTCCTGTATATAAACATGTCGTTTTCGCAATCCAGGCAGAACATGGCCACCGTTCTATAGCTATACAAATATATAATATAGCTAGCTAGCTATATACCTTCTATCACTTGTAGTTAGTGTATCAAATATTTTTTTAGGTGAAAGCGGCCTTTTTCCAGCTGCTTTTGTACTTTTCAAATTCATTGCTTCTCGTTCTTTCAATATTTCAGGATTTTCTTGAAAATAACGATCCCAGTACAGGTGATCAACAGTGTATTCCTTTCCATCTCGCACTTTCATTTTTCTTTTTTTATTCTTCTTAAATAGCAATTTATTTTTAAGGCCCCTCGCCAGAAAAACAGTACACAGCGCTGGTTCGTTTACTGACACATGCGGAAGTATCGTTTGTCCATGGTTGTGCAGTAGTTTCTGCAGCACTCGAGAAGCCATATTGAAATTGAACTAAAGGATGCCAGGGACGGCGACTCACGGTTGGCACTCTGTAGTCCCCCCGGAACACAGGCGCCACGGGGGCAACCGGGTCGGAACCCCAACCTGACAAGATGGTCTCCCCTGAGGAGAGGGGCTGACTACCATGATTGATTCTATGAGGGTAGAAAATTTCCCAATATGGACTGTTCAGATTGTAATGTGTATTATAATCTCATTGTTGGTTGCGTAAATTAAAGAAAAATATTAGTGTAAAACTGAAAAAAACTCTACTAAGGGGCTGTTCCAGAGGAAATATTTCCCATATGAACAGCCCCTAAAAATGGTAGTGCTGAACATTATTTTATGGTAAGTTCCCACTAGGCGTCTAACTGCCATTAATCCTGCTGAGTATGACTTACGCGCCTTTGGACCAGGTGTGAATATAAAAAGTGCTTGTAGCGCGCTTATTTACGCGCCACTTAAACGTCACGCCAATTCGAAATGAAATTTTTTGACAATTTTTTCGGCGGCTAATCGGCGTTTACAATGAGGTCAAAGAAAGCCGACATACTTCTGCATATTTCATACTTCTGCATTATATATTGCACAATATAGGGACAAAAAAAGAAGTTTTGACGCTAAAATGCTTCTAGAGTGAACATGGGGCATGTATTTTTTTAGACCAGCGGTCTATGTTTACCCTACAGATAGCGATTAGACGCTCATTAGACGCCTAGTGGGAACTGAGTTTTACACCTATGGGAAGTAAATTATTGTGTTAAAGTGTAAACTACACAACATCTTACTGAACTATGTAGTTTTATAATCAGAAATAAATGTTTTTGGAACTATTTATATTTCATATTTTTCAATATTTCCTCTTCTCTGTCTTCAAGGTTTTTACTTTTTTTGTCTCCGGGAGGATCAACCTTGCCCAAGGAGGAGGGAGATTTTGAAAATAAGCAATTCTACAACCATCCACATAATCTTTGAGACAAACTAGAAATTCTATCAAAAACCAGAAATGGCCGTTGACGCAAATGTCCATTTTTCCAACTGGGACGGTTTAAACATGTAAAAAGCTATAATTAGCCTATAGCAGCACTGTAAGGCTTCGTTCTAGTGAACTTTTCGGTTTCACTAGTTGAATTCAGAATTTCCTAAGACCCTAAGTCTTAAGTCGAGCTAAAGCTGAAGTTCCGTGAGCCTGGAGGCAGTACGTCGAGTTTGAGAAGACTTGTGGTGCGAGTTTGTGAAATTTTTTTTGTCAAAAATCGAAAAGTCTCAATATTTTATGTGGATGATTGTAGATTGCTGGAAATCGCATTAAAATACAATAAAATTGTTTTCGAGTTATATTTTTAATAACTTGTACATCATTACATTAAATCAAGTAAAAGTTTACTCTACTCCCCGAGATACTCACAGAAAGAAATTTGCTGGTCTTTTTTCGCCCTTTTTTCAGGTAAAAAGCAACTTGAGATGGCGAAAAAAAATCCATGTAAAAATTTCTCTTACTGAGGTATCTATAAGAACTTTATCAATATTGAAGTGTTTTTATCTATTATAACAAAATACTTAGTATTTTTGTGTTTTATTTTTCCCTGACTAACTATATATTCTTCCAGGACTTCCAGCTATAATGCTACTGTATGTGTCTTTAAGTAACATGTTTTAATTCATTGTCAGAATAACACAGGACACCAAGTTCCAGTTGCATTATGTCATTAGTTTCGCCACCATATTTTTTGACTTTTACGTACGGTATTCAGGATTTTTTATACGGCCTGATTTAACTTGAGTCCGAATGCAACATTTTCGAAAAATTCTTTTTAAGCGTTCATTTTCAGCACATTTTTCAACTTTTTTAGACAACTCTGTAAGGTGGTTCTTGTGTCTCGATTTGACAAACTTTTGCTTTAAATAATGATGCAGATTTGTTCTCACTTTGGAAAAATCCTTTCTTGCTATACAAGTAAGACCATGATGACCAGCCGTAATACCATGAAGACAACATGGTTCCTTGTTTACAGAGCGACCTCCTGTCTTCTTCTTTGTCGTCGTCACGATTTCAATTGATTCGAATACTAAAAAGAGAATTACAACAATGAAACAAAACAGGAAAAGCTATGTGAGTTAACTCAAGTGGAATAATGGATATATGCGTTTACCGCTGTCTCAGTATGCATCATCGTCCCCAAGTTCTCTTTAACCCTGAGCCGTATCACGCTGGAAGGCCCAGGGAACAAGTAAAACTTCCCTACGTATAACTTTTGTTGTAAGCGGTGATATTCCCTACCTTTCACCAAATCGTCCTATTTAAAAATTCTTCAGATCATAGATTCCAACTTTGGAAAATAATTTCCACCTGTCATATTCCATGTATTTAGAGTATTTAAAAATAATAATTTCTCAACTTGTATGGGTAGGACCATTTTGTTTGTACCAGTCTTTAAACTTAGAATTCAACCTCGTCCCCAGGATCTTGAGGTCTCTGCGCCGTTATTACGGAGCGGCAAACTAAAATTTCTATCAATTGCTTGCGTACATATAATACTAATAGTTAGCTGTATAATAAATATCACAATTTGTGATCTTTCTTAATGTTGATTCAATTTTTTTAACATGGGGACCAATAGTCTAGTCCAGCTGCCATGTTTGTCAATACTGTCGCGAAAGGCAACTAATGCGCGTAAATATTTTTGATTTATAATTTTCATCAATTATAAACCATCAGGTGATCAGCCCGCGCAAGAGCTTTTTCGCCGTTAGTAAATTCATTAAAAATGCAAAATGCCCAGCGTAAGAGGTTGCTTAGAATCCACTATTAAGCATAACATCTTTAGCTAACTCTTTGTGAGGTATTGTATTGAACAATCTTAATAAATTATATAGGCTTATAGCCATATATTTTTAACCATTCAGTTTTTCTCCCTCGTAGATGGCCCTGTTCCTTGTTTTGCAAGGTCGCTAATAACCCCAGCATTGGCGAGAGACAAGAAGCTCTAGGGACGCGGTTGATTAGGTCGACAAAGGTTTATTTTGCAGACTAAATATCTTTTTTAGTATTCCGGTCTGTGCAATACACACATTTTAATTAAGCTTCCCCCCAATTGAAAAAAAGTTGATTTCATATGAAAGAGCTTGGAAAGTTGTCTAGGAATCATTTGATATTCCTGGAAAATATTTATTGGTTCTCAAGATTTTTGACTTAAAAAATCCATTAATTATGCATGACATCATTTTCCAGATCTAAGTGAGGTGTTGTTTTTACTGGTTTTACAAAGACATGATATATGTTTTCAGCTATTTAGGTTGATATTTGGAGCATATTGAAATGAATGTTAATTATTAATCATTACAATTATCATTGATAAAAGCAATTGCTTTTCAGCATCAGGGAGATGATAAATAAAAATAAAAATAAAATAAAAAGATTCCTAGACAACACTATCCAAGCTTTTTCATATGAAATCAACTTGTTTTTAAGTGGGAGGTAAGCTTTAAAATAACAAATTTGCGTTAATAAAAACATCAGGTAATTTATGATGAAACTCGCATTTACTTCGTTCTAGTCTAGTCTAATTAAATTTACGTTACCAGAACTAACATCTGTCTTCAGCTCAGTTTCATTTGTTGATAAACTTGCATTCCTCAGGAAAACTTTGGTTGACACATTGTGTGCAATTGGTGTTGCGGTAACATACAAACACGCTTCATTTAAGAAGATGGAATAAAAAACAACCTTTGTAAACACCTCCATAAAGTTGGTACTAACCGGCAGGATGTAAATGTTTCTAAATTTTATTTTTATCTTCCAGTAGCCACTTTTTCTTTCACGTTTGTTGTGTTTACATTTTGAAGAAAAATCAACTTGAACATACTCTATACTGAACTGGTGTTTTATGGTGGCAAACAGGCAGAACATATTCTAGAAATTATGGTAAACATTTGCCTCAACAAAAGGTTGCACATATATAAGACAGAAGGAAGAAACATCTTTTTTATTTATAAGAAACCAAGCAAAGTAAACTAAAAAAAAAATTTTTTAAGACATTTTCTTAAATTCACGAAGTCTATACGTGATTTTGACACAACAAAGAGACCTTCATCAACGAGGTACAAGAAAAGATGAATTTATTCGTCATCCAAAATGATGTCTGTTCCGCTTAAGTCAATTTTTAAGCAGTTTTTTGTCAGGATAACCTGCTCGATTTCTTAAATTGATGACAGACATTTTACTTAAAAAAATTACGTTCTTACAACTAGAAAACGTTTCTTAATATTTTAGAAGGCAACAAGATATTTTCTTATAAAGTGGTTTCTTATTAGAAATGTAAGACTAGTAAAACATAAACGGCGATGAACAACTTTCAAGTCAACTCTATCTAATTGAGGAATGGTTAGTTCATAAGTGTCAGGGAACGTGGGAAAGCTTGCGCACCAACAGATTTGCTGCAGAAAAGAACGTACGTAAAAGCAGGTGTGTGAAGCACGCAAATGTTCAAACAAATTGATGCTGAAGATGCTACCTTTGCGTCAAATCGATCCGAGTGAGAATTTGCGGCAAACGTTTTGGGGACATTGGTCGTGGCACAGGGAGAGCCGGGGGGCTTGCTGCCTGCGTTTTTGCTAGATAATGATTTTTTTTTAATAAATTATATTTTAGCGTTTTTAAAGTAACAGTTTTCTTTACCATGGGTAAAGGGTTAAGAATGAAAAATATCCTAAAAATATTCCCAGGCGTGACTTTTTGTTCTAGTCTTAGAAATTCTTATGATGCTCAAAATTAAACGAGAACTTAAATTTCTTTTGCATATCAAGTAGACTAAATTTTATTTTATAATTGTTACTAGTTGAGATTACTGAGCCTAAAATATTATATTTTTTGTAAAAGCGAAAGCGTGTGCATGCATATACGAGGAAAAACTACAATCCCGGCATCAACCTCATCCCCTGGGCTCTTTTTGTCTTTCTGACAATCTCGGACGGCGAGACTGTCCGAGATTGTCAGAAAGAGAAAAAGAGCCCTGGGGACAGGGTTATCCCGGTATAATTTTTTTGCAAAATATTTTTTATGGCTATTTCCCGAAATGTCAAAACAGCATCACTTGGCTAGTACTCAGCAGTAAGTTGCAAAAGTTCTACTCTAGCAGGTGTGTAGGCCAACCAACCAACGTCGAAAATACCCCGGCTGCACTTTCTCGACCCTAGAGCTCTTTTTTCGAGGTTTTAATCTCAAAGAGCTCTGGGGACGAGAATGCTAGCTGCACTTTTTGCAATTTCCGCATGATGGAAGAAGCCGCTCCACGACCCGCAAAGGTCCGAAAAATGGTCGGAATTGGAAATGCTGACTTCGCACAAATTAGCACACTGTAAGATTTTGGATCTAAGTCCGCTTTCTTATTTTCTTCCACAAAATGAAATTACGGTTATATGATGAACATTTCATAGGGTGTAAAAGACATAAATTACGTATTAATTATTTTATTGTATAAACAAACACTTAGCTATTTAAAAAAAACGAGAAATTGTTTTTTAGGAATTCCAGATGCAAATTAATTTGTTCTTATAATCTATAAAAGAATTCAGGCTGATTCCTTTCTTAAGATAGTCTCAATAGTGGGTAAAACCTGAGCCTCAACATTCTTATAAAAAAATCTATAATGGGAATTGCAAACGAAAAGAGTTTTGTATGAAAATTGACAGTGTGGTGTCAAGCTCAACCCCAGCACCTTCAGAACTATCAGAAAGCGCCGCGCTGTTGAGAAGCAAATAGTCCTGGGGACGAGGTTGAGTGTGGTTTTCAAAAACGACAAACAAACATATAAAGGTATATTTAAAATTGCTTAATGTACTAAGGAATAAATTTTAAATTAATCGTAGGAACAACTGAACTGAGATATACAAGATCATGCTGGGTGAGAACATCATTATTACTATCGGAGAAAAAGAAGAAAAAAATCAAAAAACGAAAACACAAGGTCTGGATTAGAAAAATCTATCAGCAACGAAAGAAATTTGCTGTTTTTAACACATTATACCAAGAGGTGAAACAAGATAGAGAATACTATTATGGGTATTTGACAATGAGCACTGAACGGTTGAATCATCCCTTAAGTTTGGTAAAAGACAGAATCACCAAGAAAGATACGAGTTTTAGGAAGTGCATTTCAGCAGAGAAGCGTCTCGTTAACACTGAGGTTTTTGGCGACTGGAGAGAGCCAACAATCAGCTAGCTTTTGCATCGGTAGACAAAGTGTTAGTAGAGTAACAGAGACGTGTGACGCTATTTACCAATCATTGAAGGATGGTTATTTATCTTCACCAAATAGACTTGAAGAATGGGAAAAATATTTCTGATCAATTTCAGGAAGTATGGAATTTTCCTCATGTGATAGGTACTATCGACGGCAAGCATGTAATAAAGAATGGGATAGTTTCTTATTTGTTCGTTTAGTTTTTCTTCTTGAAACAAACAAAGAAACTTTTTTTCCATTTTAGCTTTCCGAAAAATCACCACACTACTCTGCATAAAACAGAAATTTCTGTATAAATCTAGTTTTTCAAAAAGAAACAAGGTGCGTATAAGTGCGTTTAAGTACATGTCTCCACTAGGCGTCTAAGTGCGTTTAAAACATGCTCAATAGGATATACGCACTTATACGCAGTTAAACGCCTCGTGGAGACGACACTTGCGGACAGACAGACAAAATAAAACTACTTATAGCTAAGTCGTGTCTCTGTAACACATGTGAGAATTTCGTGTTAATAGTTAAAGGCCTTTATAGTTGCAAAATGACGCACCTCGAGTGACTTACGGAACGTCTATGACGAAGCCAATTTAGTCCGGGCAGAAGGACTTGGAATTGTGAATATTGTTAACAATTACTATGTTCTACATCAGAAAAGGTTGTGAAAAAGTAATGTACCAACTTTGTAACTTAAATTTATGACGTCATGTAACTGCGTCAAAAAATGACGAAAAATGTGTATCCATGCACATTTTCCGGCTCGATCTTTTTTCTCATCCGGTACAGCAATATTCCATATTCTGGATAGGGGACGTATGTGGGGGAACAAAAAAAATCCGATTAAGTGCCCCGGAGAAGTAAAATCGACAATCCGATCCAAGTACTTGGATCGGATTCCAGAAACAACCTATGACAGCTTCGAGCAACCTCGATCCCAGGGCTCTTTTTTCTCTTTTTGATATAAGGACGGCGGGACAGAAATATTCTGTCTCGCCGTCCTTATATCAAAAAGAGAAAAAAGAGCCCTGGGATCGAGGTTGAGCTTCGAGAAAATGAGAAAAGTGAGGCCCGATGTCCTCGGCGATACCCGGGACCCGATACTCTGATTACACAGATTACTGGCCCAGATATCGACACTATTTTTTCACCGAAGAGAAAAAACAAATTTTTTATTTGTTTCCGTGTTATACGTCTGTTTAATCAAATGTACTGAACAAAGTCATCTCAAAGCACTGGGGGACAAGAGAAATCATGTACCTTAAGTGGATAAAATTTCGCGAGGACTAATTTTCGTGAGGTCAAAAAAAGTACATTTCGTGAGGATTAATTTTCGCGAATCGGTCGTTTCCAAATATTTCGCGTGGACAAATTTTCGCGAATCGACCATTCTCTAATTTTTCGCGAGGATTTATTTTCGCGAATCACAAATTTTTAGGAAATAATTTTTTTCGAGTGTGGGGTAAACGTCAGAAATAATAAATGGCTTTTGTAAAGAAACTTTTTAACTATGTATATGTTTATCGTGATATCTGGAACCCATAGGAAGATGAAGAGCTGTTGTGTTCGTTTGAACCAAACAATTTTTTTGACATTTTTGCAATACGGATATACCGTACGAGCTGTGAAAGGACAATCGGTCATTTACCAAGAGAGATTACTCGCCCAACAAAATTCCTTATAGACAGAGGAGCAAAGGTAATGGCAAAACTAACGTGTTATCATTATAGAAAACCACCGCTATTTCAAGGAGGTCTGGAGATTGCGTGTGAAGTGACGGTCACCATTCCAGCTAGTAATAAAGGCAATTTACTGTTGCAACGCTATGAAGAAATGGTACAAGAACTCTATTGTGAACCAAAAGATGAAGTTATAATGGGTAGTTACATTGAGAATAATGCTAATGCCAACGTTCAGTTTGATGTACAGCCGAAAGCAAAAAGGAAAACGGATCCTGTTCAAAAATCCTCGCGGAAATTAATCCACTTAAGGTAGTTTGATTTGATACCTGAGCCTTTTCGAATCAGAATTATTGTGTTCTTTATAACTAGCTAGTTATGACAGCTAGCTGGCCACATTTCTGGTAGCTCTTTGTACTAGCCACAGAGCTTTTTGCTAACTGAAAATTGCTATGTTTTATGTTTAGGTAGCTTGCTAGCTAGTTAGCTAGTTAGCTAGCAAGCTAATGGTTTGCTAACTGAACCCAATTTTTGAATTGTAGCTAGGAGCGCGTTTTCTAACATTTCTATATTGGTTATCATAACAACACAGACTAACAGTTAAACTCGCAACAAGAGATCCCGTGATCTAGGCATCGGATCTCCATTTCGTGATCCAGACATCAGATCCCCTGACCCGGAGATGAGATCTGGCGAACCAGGTATATTGTGGTTTTTGCTCCTACCAGCACATGTACTTAATAATCGGAGAGTTTGTTGTTTATTTCGGATCAGCGGAATTATCTTCTTAGCAAATCGATGTTTTACGATCAGATTGGCTGAAACTTGATTACACTTTTGTCAACATAGTTATACCTGAATTGAACAACCAAAACATTAGGTTTGGCAAACATAACAAGCACGATACGCTGATGCGTGAGTTATACGTCGAATTTCCTTGTTGTAACCAATGCTGACAATTTCAAATACGAAAACTAGAACACATGACAGCCGGGCTTAGCGCGTGTATGCCATGGTACGGGATCCGTCGAGCACGGTAGTCAACAGTTGTGGGAGAGAAAAGTACCCCAATCACGGGTTTCCTGGTTTGTAGATTAAGCTTGATTGACTAATTATTAAGGAATATATAGTTAGCTACATATACCAGAGGTTCAACTGGACATTTTTAATCATCCCATACTTAAATGTATTGAACACCACGCTCCTTTAAAACGTATTAAGCTAACCCGCCCTATAGCTCCCTCGATGAAAGATCCGAATATTACCGAGTCACGTAAAGAATGGGAACTATATCGTGTGAACGCTCGTGATTTTGACAATCTTGCTCACCGGAATCTCTATCAAGATACCGGTTCGCTACATCAAACATGTCTCTAATTTTATTGTTTCTCACATTGTTTACATTATTAATTCCTGTAATAAGAAAAAACATTTTCTAAGCAGTGGAAGATCGTCTGTGTCTAACCTGTTTTAAAAGTCGATACTCCAAGTACTTCAAAAGACTATCGCCCAATATCAGTGCTTCCTGTTTTGTCGAAAGTCTACGAAAGAGTCGTTCTCCCAGTGGGCACACGACGTCTTTTCAACGTTGATTAGACGTTGAATTCTGGTCGCGACGTCGCAACCAAAAATTCAACGTCTAATCAACGTTGGGTCTGCAACGTCGATGCAACCGACGTAAATTCAACGTCTTTTCAACGTTGCCCTCCGACATGAATACAACGTCGCATCATCGACGTCTTTTCAACGTCGTTTCCACAACGTTGTTTCAACCGACGTGATATCAACGTTGATACAACGTCGAAGAAAAGACGTTGTTTCAACGACCGTAAAACCGACGTTTATTCAACTTCGCACTGCAACGTTGATTCAACCGACGTTTATTCAACGTTGCACCCGCAACGTTGATTCAACTGACGTCTTATCGACGTTTATTCAACGTCACACCCGCAACGTTGATTCAACCGACGTCTATTCAACGTCGCACCCGCAACGTTGATTCAACCGACGTCTTATCAACGTTTATTCAACGTTGCACCCGCAACGTTGACTCAACCGACGTCTTATCGACGTTTATTCAACGTTGCACCAAATTAACTTTTTACCGAGAATCTGTTTCGTTCAAATCTCATTTGTTTTAGTTGGTCTCACACTGGCCTGCAAAGTTATATCTAAAACAGACGTTCATAGAAGTGTTCAAAACTGTCCAACAAAATAACGAAGCGTACTCGGTGTTTGTTAAAGATCGTCATAAACTAGGAATAAACAACGCACGTTTTACTTAATTTTTTTGTAATTTGTCAGCGATTGGATATATTAATGCCGACGTTATGTTGTTTTTCATATATATCGCTAATTTTACTGCAGTTTTACTACTTCAAAATATTACCATTTGTTTGCAACTTTACAGCCGCATCTATGTACTTTTTTACATAAGAGCCGAATGTGCATTCATTCTCTTATGCTATGTTAAAACTTTTGTGACATAACATCAGAGAATGAATGAACACAAACATGAAACGTACACAAAACATTCAATGGATTTTTTTTAACAGAGCGTACCAAACGTTCGATTTATTTTTTGTAATATTTATCAGGGGGTTTGGTGTCTTCGTATTTTGAGAGAAACAAATATTTCAACTTGTATTATGGATGTGAGACATTTAAAATACAATCCATTTTGTCAAATTATAATTTATAATACAATAATAACTGTTTATTTACTTCGCTTTCACATATTTAAACCTTTACTTTGTCGCATGTAATATCCCTCCTAGTCATTGGCGGGAAACTTTCGATGAGGAAATTCGCGCTTAAGCCCCTTTGCAAGATTTGTGAATTTCGTATCAACTCACAAGGCGAAAAGGGCGAAGAACCACAGACGTGAGTAAAGTATTTCTGTACAACATATGCTAATTCGTAAACTTTGCTTCGGTCGCATTCGTAGCAGAATCTAAAGATATTTGACACATTCTAGAAATAAATCGTTTGACCCTAAATTCTTTTAAATCAAATTTTTCCATGTCGGCAAAAAATTGCTGAAATGATGTTATTTGTCTGCATGTCAACACGTCGGCATTTCAGTACAAGAGACATGGGGATTCTTCAGAATGTAAGAAAAATTTATTTCCAGAGACTTATCTCTAGAAAAACAATGCTAGCTAGATTTCTCAAAAAATATTTAATGGCTGAGGTGGTCTTATTTTTTAATGTTCAGCCTGGTTATTTTGCATTATTTTACAGTACATTACACATATTTGCAATCCAAAAATTTTGGCGGGAAGAAAATTTGGCAGATACTGTAACAAAAAAAATTAAATTTAGCGGAGAACATTTTCATTGACTGATTCGCGAAATTAATGCATGTCTGGCATTTGCAAGCATACTTTTACTAATCTATTTGAAAACATATCTTTTGATTCAATAACCATTTAAAAATTTTGCTATTTTGCTTTCATGTGCACCAGTTTTGCTTGACACATACAGGTGGTTGGAGCATGCTAACAGGCTGCCTTATAAGAGGGCGTGCCTGGCACATGCAAGCATACTTATAGCAATCTATTTGAAGATATAACTTTTGATTCAATAACCATTTAAAATTTTTGCTATTTTTCTTTCATGTGCACCAGTTATGCTTGACACATACAGGTGGTTGGAGCATGCTAACAGGCTGCCTTATAAGAGGGCGTGCCTGGCATATGCAAGCTTTTATAGCAATCTATTTGAAAACATTGTGACAAAAAAGTATATATAGCTGAAGCTAAATATCAAGTATTTAGTAATTCTTAGTTATAAATCATCATATTTAAAAAGCTGCATGTTTTGTTCCAAAGCCCATGTAAATTCTTCGAATTTGTTCTGACTTAAAGAATCCAACTTTTCATGAAAAGGCATATTGACTAATATTTATTCCCGCGTAATATCTGAACTCGATCGATTCGCAAAAAATTGTGACATTTAAGCAGTCGAAGTTCAGGGGAAAAAATACACATTAATCTGAGGAAATCTATTTGTCCAGCTGTACTGTAAACTACCTCCATCAATATGTGATAAGAATTTTGTTACGTTGTAGAAACTGTTATCAAACATCACAAGAATGCAACAGAAGGTGAAGTTTCGTGCGTGTACGGCATTAATCCTTAAATATGCACCTGATAGATGTGGAGGAGCTGGAAGAACTAATGCCGAAGAAAATTAAACCGATTAATTTTTAAATAATTTATCACCTCGGTGTTTAGTAATAGTTTTCTAGTAATAAATAATCGCCAACTTGTCAACAACAACTTTTATATCAGAGAGGATTATAGATTTTTCAAGCGCCGTAATAAATTCTTCTAGGTTATATTAATTTTTATTGGGTGGCAGAAAATTAGAATGGCAAAATGTTAAAGTGATTTTAGCTCAACAATTTTTAGTGTTTCTACTAGAGATCGGACTTGTGACTAGTAAAAGTATGGAATATGCATGAGTGGGTGCTTTTTTTAAGGAAATACAGTGCTATATATAATATTCATTATATTTTTATTGTAATTTTCAACCTCGATTCCTGGACTTCTTGCACCTGGTGAGGATGGTGGCTTTTCACACTTTTTATAAAGTATAGCATCATGATCGTATTTATTCGCAACTGGTATTCTTAACAAACACCCTTGTATTCAACTCTGACTTCATTAAGAAAACATACTTTTTCTCTAACCAATGCTTGATTAAAGACTTCGGTACAACAGTTTTGCTTGACACTTTAGGTGATTTGAGCATACTAACAGGCTGCCTTATCAGGAGGCGTGCCTGGCACATGAAATCGCAGCTATAAATTTGCAAATACTGCACTGTTTAACAACCTCGTCATTGCTGCGTTACATTTTTTGCATTGGGTTGGAACGCTGGAGATTCTCACATAGTACCAGTTGTGAATACTTGAAATATCGTTTTTATATTTTGTATTATAAAACTCCGTTAAGTTTCATTTAGGAAGTTGATTTAGCTAAATCAACTTTGCTCTTTCATTGAGAAAAATCACATAGTGAAACGCAATCCGAAAAGGACACACGACAACGACTTTGTTCATGAAACTGAGAGACGACATAAAGCAATGGCGATAATTGAGGTCACGTTATCACTTCAAATAGATTATTTGAAAGGATTCGACCCAATCGATCACAGTAAAATTAACAGTCTACTAATGTCTATGAAAGAATTGGAAAACGACGTAAATAAACTTTTTGATTGGTCACGTGAAAACAAACTACTTTTTTAATAGTGACCAATTCATAATATTTCATTCACAACGCTTGGTAAGTCAGCTTAGAGATAAAGATAGACTTCACCAAATTGATCTCGAAACAAATTGTCAGCTCGATGTGATAGGTGTTGTCCTTTAAAGTCAATGTCTAGTCTGACTAATTCGAACAGGGTTGATGGGTTTAGAAACTTACACAGTGACATTTTCCACTAGACTAAGATGTACAACGATGGTGTATAAGAGAATGAATGCACATTCGGCTCTTATGTAAAAAAGTACATAGATGCGGCTGTAAAGTTGCAAACAAATGGTAATATTTTGAAGTAGTAAAACTGCAGTAAAATTAGCGACATATATGAAAAACAACATAACATTGGCATTAATATATCCAATCGCTGACAAATTACAAAAAAATTAAGTAAAACGTGCGTTGTTTATTTCTAGTTTATGACGATCTTTAACAAACACCAAGTACGCTTCGTTATTTTGTTGGACAGTTTGGAACACTTCTATGAACGTCTGTTTGAGATATAACTTTGCAGGCCAGTGTGAGACGAACTAAAACAAATGAGATTTGAACGAAACAGATTCTCGGTAAAAAGTTAAAGGGGAAGTAACCTCAAAAATGTGAATTTTTTTTTTTCGACTACGTATTTGTATTTGAACTTATAAAATCCGAAAAATAACACATAAACACAAGAATTTATCTCTAAATACCTATATTCCCTGTTCATATCTCCGCAAAAACTTCGTTTTTGAAAAAAGCGCGTCAAAATAAAAAAGACTGGGTTCTAATTTGAATATGACGTTTTATAGTTCAAAACATTGCGCTAGCTAGACGAGGCCCTATGTTGGTGCTTATAATGCAACAGACTTTCGAATAAGAAACTAAAAAATGCATCATAGTTTCTTGTCCAATGACGAAGAAAACACTGTTCCAGACATTTCGGCTCTAAAGTCATTTAGTTTTGAGCCTGAAATGTCGTTGGAAGAGCAAGATAAATTTTTAAGTTCAAACCATGAAGACGAAGTTATACAAAAAGAAGGCAATCGAATTGGAAACAATAATTGGTGTAAATGAGGTGGTCACTGTAGACCTATGAGTTCATTCTCTGAAAGTTTGTGCTGCAAAGATAATAATGAAATTCCTGACGACTGCTTCGAAAGTACAAATAATTTCGCCAAATATAAAGTCTTTCATATTTATAATCATGACTGAAGTGATATCCATTTTATATCTTTAACATCCTTCTGTCTTCAATTAATTGAAATTGTTAAATTGAATCGTGTTAAAAATAAAGAGTCCAATAAAAAAGGAAATACATTTTCCATACGCACAACATGATAAAAAGTTTCTCACCAAGCTCTTTACAATAAACTTTTCAACACAATCTTTTGTGAAAAAAAACATCTTGCTCTCCATCCGAAATATTTTATGCAACTGCATCTTTGAAATTCAATGAAGAAGGCCCGGATAGCAACAATGATGAAGGGATTAAAAAAAATGGAATACCGAAGATGCGTTCTAATAAAGAAATACAATAGTGAGATGTGCTCTGAATGAGTGTACGTGAACAGGGGGTAAATTTTAAATTTCCCATTTTAGGAAAAACATGTATTACAGATTTGATGGGTACATAATCGATTAGAAAAAGATGTTCAGAAAGACATACCATCGTGTGCTTTATGGGCAATCCGCAATAAATACTCTAAAGCCGATAGATATTTCCGAATTGTTGTCATTACCCCCGTCTGTCAAGGCATGCATGCGACGAAGAAACCATTTACTTGTTGTGAGGTGCATAATTTTTGAACTTGAAAGTCAAAGTAAGTTTGAAAAAAAATGAATCAACGAGACGAAGTTATTAGTAGGAAATCATTAATGTTAAAAGAAAGAATTATCATTGTGTAAAATATAATTTTTGTTGGCTTGGTATGTAATTGTTGGTTACGAACACGAAGTTTATACCGAGCTTGTATCTTTTTATTTTGATAAACAAATACGAAAGAAGCATGTGTTTGGTTGATACATACAAAATCAAATGATTTACGTAAATCAGGTAATTGCCTGAAGATCTCCTTCAAAGCAGTCTGGCTCAAAGTGCGTGAAACATATATAAAATCCTGAATCCTTAGGCAAGGGACCAGTTCTTCTAATGTTATGTGACCATCTTTTTCGAAGCTCGTTTTTTTTCTCTGCGCTGGGAATTTTGAAAAAAACTACAACATCGTCAACATTTTCTTTTGATTTATTATTACCAGTTCTGTTAGTGCAGTTGATGGCGGCGCAATTTGGCATGTTTTCAAGCAGTTAAACTGGAATGTTTAAGTAAATTAACAACTAATACTACTACCACCGCCAGCACACTACACTTTCTGAACTAAAAAACGTCATAATTTCAACTCGACCCAATCCATTTAAAATCGCAAAGGGGTCAGAATAACGAAGCGATTTCACGCGTAGTAAACACAACTTTTTACTAAGTTAGTGAAACTTTTATATGAAAAGAAATAGGTATTTCAAGTTTTTTTTGTTGCGGCTACTGTTTTTTTAAATAAAAAATTAGAGGTTACCTCCCCTTTAATTTGGTGCAACGTTGAATAAAAATCGATAAGACGTCGGTTGAATCAACGTTACAGTGCGACATTGAATAAACGTCGATAAGACGTCGGTTGAATCAACGTTGCGGGTGCGACGTTGAATAGACGTCGGTTGAATCAACGTTGCGGGTGTGACGTTGAATAAACGTCAATAAGACGTCGGTTGAATCAACGTTGCGGGTGCGACGTTGAATAGACGTCGGTTGAATCAACGTTGCAGTGCGACGTTGAATAAACGTCGGTTTTACGGTCGTTGAAACACCGTCTTTTCTTCGACGTTGTATCAACGTTGATATCACGTCGGTTGAAACAAAGTTGTGGAAACGACGTTGAAAAGACGTTGAATTTACGTCGGTTGCATCGACGTTGCAGACCCAACGTTGTTTAGACGTTGACGTCGCGACCAGAATTCAACGTCTAATCAACGTTGAAAAGACGTCGTGTGCCCACTAGGATAGTACAGAATTATGACGTCACGTATATCTTCCCTCCAGAACAGTCTTGTTACAGTTCGCCATTATAGAATGCAAAGTCTTCGTCTTTTCGTTACACAACGGGCATATATTCGAACTTTCCTGATTCCATATTGTTAAATTAGCTTTCATTAGCAAAAAAAGTATGAGATGATGGCGACAGAAGTTAAAAATATTTGAACGAAGTGTTTTTACCATTTTTGACCAGGACAAAATGTGATTTGGGGTTAAGTTCTGTGTAACGAATTTGATAATAATGCTTTAGGTTTAAGACAAAAGGTGAGACCAAGAAGAGCCAATTATTTGTTTTTTGTACCAAATATTTACAGGCTTGCTTTTTATTACGATTTTCCATGTCATCATTCAAAATATTTTTTGGTGTAGTTTGATTTCGAATAGTTTGAATTGTTGGATGTCTTGAATTCGCCATTATTTTTCTTGTGGTTGTTTGACATGACAAATAAATATCGGACTGTAATCGAATTTTTAGTCCCATTTTTTAGTTAGGCATATTTAGATGACCAATATTGGCTCCGGGATGAAAGTTGAGCCAGTGTCGAAATTGTCTCGAAATTAAACTATCGGAATTCTGCTTAATCCAAGTAGCTCTAAACTGGTATATAGACAAAGGCCATTTCAGTTTGCTATAAATATATTGATTGACCACTTTAAACTTATCTAAAGTTTTTATTGGTATGTGGTTAAAGGGGAAGTAACCTCTAATTTTTTATTTAAAAAAACAGTAGCCGCAACAAAAAAAACTTGAAATACCTATTTCTTTTCATATAAAAGTTTCACTAACTTAGTAGAAAGTTGTGTTTACTACGCGTGAAATCGCTTCGTTATTCTGACCCCTTTGCGATTTTAAAAGGATTGGGTCGAGTTGAAATTATGACGTTTTTTAGTTCAGAAAGTGTAGTGTGCTGGCGGTGGTAGTAGTATTAGTTGTTAATTTACTTAAACATTCCAGTTTAACTGCTTGAAAACATGCCAAATTGCGCCGCCATCAACTGCACTAACAGAACTGGTAATAATAAATCAAAAGAAAATGTTGACGATGTTGTAGTTTTTTTCAAAATTCCCAGCGCAGAGAAAAAAAACGAGCTTCGAAAAAGATGTTCACATAACATTAGAAGAACTGGTCCCTTGCCTAAGGATTCAGGATTTTATATATGTTTCACGCACTTTGAGCCAGACTGCTTTGAAGGAGATCTTCAGGCAATTACCTGATTTACGTAAATCATTTGATTTTGTATGTATCAACCAAACACATGCTTCTTTCGTATTTGTTTATCAAAATAAAAAGATACAAGCTCGGTATAAACTTCGTGTTCGTAACCAACAATTACATACCAAGCCAACAAAAATTATATTTTACACAATGATAATTCTTTCTTTTAACATTAATGATTTCCTACTAATAACTTCGTCTCGTTGATTCATTTTTTTTCAAACTTACTTTGACTTTCAAGTTCAAAAATTATGCACCTCACAACAAGTAAATGGTTTCTTCGTCGCATGCATGCCTTGACAGACGGGGGTAATGACAACAATTCGGAAATATCTATCGGCTTTAGAGTATTTATTGCGGATTGCCCATAAAGCACACGATGGTATGTCTTTCTGAACATCTTTTTCTAATCGATTATGTACCCATCAAATCTGTAATACATGTTTTTCCTAAAATGGGAAATTTAAAATTTACCCCCTGTTCACGTACACTCATTCAGAGCACATCTCACTATTGTATTTCTTTATTAGAACGCATCTTCGGTATTCCATTTTTTTTAATCCCTTCATCATTGTTGCTATCCGGGCCTTCTTCATTGAATTTTAAAGATGCAGTTGCATAAAATATTTCGGATGGAGAGCAAGATGTTTTTTTTCACAAAAGATTGTGTTGAAAAGTTTATTGTAAAGAGCTTGGTGAGAAACTTTTTATCATGTTGTGCGTATGGAAAATGTATTTCCTTTTTTATTGGACTTTTTATTTTTAACACGATTCAATTTAACAATTTCAATTAATTGAAGACAGAAGGATGTTAAAGATATAAAATGGATATCACTTCAGTCATGATTATAAATATGAAAGACTTTATATTTGGCGAAATTATTTGTACTTTCGAAGCAGTCGTCAGGAATTTCATTATTATCTTTGCAGCACAAACTTTCAGAGAATGAACTCATAGGTCTACAGTGACCACCTCATTTACACCAATTATTGTTTCCAATTCGATTGCCTTCTTTTTGTATAACTTCGTCTTCATGGTTTGAACTTAAAAATTTATCTTGCTCTTCCAACGACATTTCAGGCTCAAAACTAAATGACTTTAGAGCCGAAATGTCTGGAACAGTGTTTTCTTCGTCATTGGACAAGAAACTATGATGCATTTTTTAGTTTCTTATTCGAAAGTCTGTTGCATTATAAGCACCAACATAGGGCCTCGTCTAGCTAGCGCAATGTTTTGAACTATAAAACGTCATATTCAAATTAGAACCCAGTCTTTTTTATTTTGACGCGCTTTTTTCAAAAACGAAGTTTTTGCGGAGATATGAACAGGGAATATAGGTATTTAGAGATAAATTCTTGTGTTTATGTGTTATTTTTCGGATTTTATAAGTTCAAATACAAATACGTAGTCGAAAAAAAAAAATTCACATTTTTGAGGTTACTTCCCCTTTAACTTTCTCCAGATAGTATTCAAGTTTTGACAGTAATTCTGCTTTAATTTCGTCGCTTTTCATATTTGAAAAAGTTGAATGTTTTTCGGAAATGGATAAAACTTTCTCCACCTTTCACGGGAGAAATCTGTTTGTTACTGGTTGATACAGGAAGAAGTCGAAGCCTTCTTTATTTCAAAAGTAGAACATTGATCTACTTTAAACATGAAATCAGCCCAGGCTGTCCATTTTGAAAAGAGATTCAGCAACATTTGATTATCTGATCGATCGCGTAGGTATATTGATAATGGCGGAAATCTTTAAGCCGCGGGGTTCCTTTTGTTTTTTTGTTTTTTTTACCACACGGAAAGGTTTAACGCGTGGTACCAAATAAATACTTCACGGAAAGAAACTTTAATGGTTTTGCTAAAATTTGCAAAAGATTATTATTAGAAATAATCTATGAGAATGATAATCCATAATAAAATAGTCGGAACTGCATAAAAAAGGTAATCTCATAATACACAACGACTGGTGTGACATTTAAATCAACATGAAACATTAATAAAGTTATTAGACTACAAATGAACAATGGAAACTATCCTCATTTCTATCAACTGCAAAAGATTTGTCGTGCAAGAAATTCCGCGAAAAGTGTGTTTTTTCATCCAGGTCGGGTTACATCTTTGTCATCCGGGGGTTGTTGCCTGGTGTCAAAGCCTTGATGTCAAAAAGGCAAGCACCCTTGGGAACGAGGTGGGGTCGGGTTATTGTTCAAGTTCTTACTATAATACTAACAAAAAGTATTATTATTCAAGAGTTGTAAGGATTGCATTAATACTTTAGGGGATAGTTTCAAATAACAGCCAAAATCCTAGGCTCTAGGATGGTGTGAAACCAACAGATTTGGGAATCTGGGGTCTAACAGATGAGCATGAATGCACTCAGTAAGCATCATGTGTGACACAACAAAGAAGAGCTATTGAACAAACAACCGACAGGTGGGTGGATCTGACAATCTAAATGACGAAAAATCTTAAAGGCACAGACAATGGCGCGGTGATAATACTACAGTTGACCCTCGATATATCAAACTCTCAGGGGACCGACGAAAAAGTTCGAGGTATCGAAAGTTTGAGATAAAGGATACCTTATCGGGAAAAAAAAGTCGGGGAAAAATTTAATCACCTAAGGAAATTTTAGTCACTTTTCCCCGACCAATTTTTTAAATTAGTCACTTTTCCCCGCCTAAATATTTTCAATATAATAAGAAAACAATCAACATATTTCTCAGTAGTCATTAATTAACGCTTATTTCTTCAAAACTTTCAACCTAAATATTTTAAAAAATAACACTGGTTTAATCCAATACAATGACAGTATTTAACTTTTGCTTATTTTGTTCTTCGCCACCGACTTCTCCATTTTTGTTTTCGGAAATTGTAACAGCAAAGTCTGTCTCATATCTTCGTTTTCGGAATCAATTTCTCCTTCTCTGGCGATACCGTCATAATTCCAGTCGTATAAACTGTTGACGAAACCATTCATTATATCTAGTGTTTCTTTGTCTTTACATTCAAATTGGAGTATTAGGGAATTTCCAGACCTCCAGACAAATAAGAGACTTGACACTGCCATGAACTTTACCACCTACGGTTTTGATGAAAAAATGAACATGTCTTGACATTTCACGAGGCAGGTGGCCAACAGTGATGTAATTGTCGTAAAACCGATTTTTTATTTTAACGGCACAAGCATAAGGATCAACTTCCAAAGACGATTGTGAGGTTTCTAAAACTATTGAGACTTGTTCTCCGAATCTCGCATTTGCCAAGTTGTATTCTTATATACATGGTATCCTCTCGAAGCTATTGTTGCTTTGGAATTTGATTTCTAAGTAAACCCTCACTAACAGGGTGAAATTATAGTGCCTCACAGGAGAAGAAACCGAGAAAATGAGGTTTATACATGTCAATAATTCGATAAAAAAGATCGGAAAATAGTTTTTTTAGGGGTAAAACCTTGGAAAAGTTTTGGTCAGAGCAAAAAAAAGTCGTGGAAAAGTTTTGGTCGGGGATTAAAAAATCGGGGAAAATTTTTGTTCGGGTGCAGAAAAATCGGGGGGAAATTTGGTCGGGGAAAATTTTATTCACCCTTCCCAAAAATTGGTCATTTTTCCCCGACTTTTTTTTCCCCGATAAGGATAGTCGAGATATCGAGCGTTGACTGTCTCCGAAAACAGTAAAAGTTGGAAATGACATTATTGTATGTGATGTTTGTTACGTTATCATCTCTTTTAAATATCATCTTTGACGACTTGATTTGGATGTTGTAAAACATGGAGGAGCATCTTATGAGAGCAAAATTTGTCTTTCTGAAAGCAGCGGGTGTAATTGACTTATTTCACATGTTTTTGTTGACGTGTTAGTCTTCAACTTCGAAGCATCGATTATAATTACGGCAAAATAATATTTGATAAGTGAGTCTTTGCCACAGACGTTCCATCCAGCCCTAACTCAGATAACTCAGAATGCAATATCGATCTTTTTAAATGTTTACATTTTGAATGTTTTCCGAGTATTCCATTTTGGCTCCAACAACTGCACGTGAGATTCGGGAACTTATTGCCGTCCTTTTAGTCGATTTCTTAAAGTATGGCTCGGGGCATTATATTACTGCAAGATGTTTATCATAGCACGTTAACCTATAACCGTGATCAAGTCTATATAATAAATATAGTCACCTCTGTGATAGCCAGGAAACTCATCATAATTTTTTTTACCACCCGGAAATCGGAATTGCTAAGGTGGGAAAAATTACGTTGGGTCTCAAACAATTTTTCTGCGGTCAGAATACTGACCGCGCTGTTTGATTGGTTAATTCTATTGTTTTTGCTCACGTGGTCAATATCGGGACATCCTTTGTTTTGAGCGCGAATGGCCTCACTCACCTGAACAAATATAATTAAGTTTTTAATTACTTAAGAGGGTAGGACGTGACCATGCTGACTTTGTGCTGATTGGTTGATTGTAATTCAGGGTTTGCTATTACGTGGATTTGAATTTTAGGGATTTGCTGTGACATATTCTCTAAAAAAAGCTTAGTTAACTAGGCTACCTCTGTGAAAGTAGGAAAATATCAGTCCTCATAACCGGACAAGCTCGCGGCCATATGAAAATCCCCTTCTTTAAAAGATTAAAAAAACACTTGGTACACACTTCCTCGTTACCAGGAAAAATAATTTTATTCGCTACAACTGTCGATTATGATAAAAAAAAACGTTAGGATTTGGGCATGAGGTTGTTATTGCTTATTCTGTATCCTTATAGATATGAAATATCATTCGGCATCATTGTGGGAGTAAAAACAGAAGCGGGTAATACAACTATACGTGAGCATACCGAATGTGTCACAACAAATAGCATATTCTGAAAAAACAGTTTGGTATGACGGATTGATGGGGGAAGTTATTTTTCAGGTGCGTCATGTTTTTTATATCTTAAATTTTTTAAATATCTTATATTTAGTTGTGTTTTTAGTTTGGAGTTAAAGGTTTAGTTTTTTAGCCTTCTAGAAGTACTCCTTGATCCCGCATAATACGGTGGGATATATACAACGGCTGTTTTTTTACACAAGTTAGTCCATTTTTTTGCGTCGTCGAAAATCCTAATCTCTTCTAATCGCTTCCTGAATCTTTCCGTTGTCGGGACATCGAGGTTGTGGAAAATACAACGCAGTTGGCAGTTTGTCTCAGTATTTAAAAGCAGGTGTGACTTTTAATCTTTGATAAATCTGCATTATTGTTAAATTGACAAAACACCAAAACAGTTTTACTCGCATCAAGAATATGTTTGTGGCACGCGTTTGGTTTTTTAAAGCAATACTAAAATTTGTCAAGGAGGAGACACAGTGACCGTCGAAGATGTCAAAAACTGGAGCTCCAGAGTAGATATGAATTTGTTCTCTTTTTATGCACCTAATTTTTAATGCACAATATTGTATAGCGCTTCTGTATTTCATATTAACCATTCTTGATTACTTGTCACCTCCTTGCTAGCACAATGTAAGATACTTGGAATCTTGGTGAAAGATAAAACCGCTAATTCAACACAACATAATCCTTCTGAGCGTAATTTATCTTTTGCCTGTGCTATAATACCTTGCAGGTAAGGGAATACTTATGTTGTAAAGAAGAGGAAAATTTACAAGACACAAAACCTGCAGATGCAGAAAATGTATTGGATAAAAGAGGAATGGACGGAAATGAGAAGCTCAGGTTTGAAAAATATCGAGCTAAATTTTGTCGCCTCGATTATCTTTGGGAAATGTTTTCGTCAGAGTTTTTTTGCCTCGATTATCATTGGGAACTGTTTTCATCCCCAGCTGTTTCGCCTCGATTATCATTGTCTGCCGCTTCGTTTATCATTGGAAATAATATAATTTCAAACTCATAAAATTTAGCTTCAGTATGAAATGTTTTTTTCCCACATCTAAAATTGTTCTTATTTTGTTCTTAGATACATATGAAAATCAAAACAATTATTCTGGGAAAAAAATTACCCTTGAAATTTTTGTCGTGTTTTTCTCAGGAATTATTGCTGCAAAAGGTGCATTCCTTTTTTTTATGTAAATTTGCACAAAGACATTATCGTTTAAAAACTGCATGTAGTCTACCTTGGAGGAAAGAATACGTAATCTGCATTTCTTCCTCCAAGAGTCTACAAAAACACGATAGCTAGCTAGCCAGTAGACGTGACGTGATTTTTTGCACAAGGTTGAGTTATTTATTGTTCCATATCATGTTAAAACTTTCTCTTCTTATCACAATAACAAGTCTGTTATGCTTTTAAACATGTTTTTATAATTTTACTATCGATAATTTCGGCTTAATTATTTCGTGACATTTTCGTCTTCTCTTTGATCACTGAGCTAATCACCGCGCTAAATATAAAAAGTTTTGATCCTTAGCGCACTGTTAATCCAGCACGTAAGCAACTTTTTTTCTTCAGTAAACTAAGAAATTACGGTTCACATCACTGAGCTGAAATATTAACGTAGTGTAAGCTCAGTGAGCTAAAGGCTTAAACCACTGGTGTGAACCAAGCTGAAGAAAGCTTAGTTAAAACTAGGCTGCCAATTTAAAAACTTCTAAATTTTAGACAAGGCTAAATGTTCTTATTTTTAACTCTTAAGATGTTTACACCGTACTTAGTTTTATTTTGACCCATAATTACAAGGGAATTTGAAAGCGTAACAAGTTTAACTTCAAAGACAAGTTTGCGTGACAAAAGCATTTTCCGGCAATTTAGAGGCTTCAAAGCACAGAGTCATCGTGGAGATAGTAACACTTTTTCAGCTCAAATTTTTCCTCGATAACCCACTACAAACAAACGTATTAGGATATCACTGGTGGATAAAATAAAACATGCTGCTACTGAAGTTTCCCAAGAATCATATTTTTGTTACTTTACAATGCGTCCTAATTTAGAAACTTATTGCCTCGCTTACTCCGTTAATAAGATTTGCGCATTCAATCGTTATCTGCAAAAATAAATAGGACGGAGAGCCAAACTGCGTTTTGTGACAATTTCGTAAAGACACATGAAGCGCCCTGGGGACGAAAGTAAATTTCTTGTGGCTTTACCTATTGAGAAATGATTCACTGGTGTCGTGATCTATATTGCAAGTTTAAATTCAATAAAATAACAGGTTGCTTAGTTTCTCTTTCTTGAGCATACTTTTGATAGGAGAAACCTCACGAATAATAAAAAAGATGAAATATCTTCGTCTTTTTGCAATATAAGAAACATGACGCTCTCACACTATATTTTTAGAACAACTTTATAGGAATAGTAAGGCTGAAAATTGATGAAACGAGAACAAAAAGATTTTCTCTTTTTTCTCGGGAAACTTCGATATAATTTAGGTCGCACAAAAAACAATGTACTGAAAATAGCCTAAAAATGCTTAAAACTAAGAACAAAATAAAATCGGTTTCAGACCGAACAAGTGAAAAAAATAAGAACAGTTCAGGCCGAAAACAAATTTTCTGGTTCTTATAAAAAAGTGTTATCATTAATAATAACCTCCGCCTTCACCTGTATCATGTTCAAATATGGTCAAACAATTCAAAGGAAAAAATAATAACAATTTAACCTACTATTTTTCTTAGAATGTTAAGCCATGGTTGGCCAATAATGTTCTTGTTGTTTCCGGAGTTTTATTTTTTTATTTTTTTCCGGACGAATAACCTCGGCTACTTGAGCTACACCCAATTCACAACACCCCACACCCAACCCATATATTTCCAACTCCCCGATTTTGTAATTTGAACATAACACCTCCCCCATATTTAAATAATTTTTAGTTACTTCACAAACTGAAACCTTCAGTGCTGTACCAATACACCTTTTTTATAAAGGTCATGCTTTATAAGAATCATAGTAGGCTGGGATTTCAGGTTAAAAACAATAGCTAGGTCTATTATTTAGAACAATAGAGAAATAAGAATAATGACCACACGGTTAAAATGTTAGTAAATCGTGTTTAAAAATCCCAAAAAACTAGGGACGAGGTTGGTGATTATAACCCAGTGGAGGAGAATGGCGTTTTTACACCATTAAAACATTCTGAAAGTGGGGAAAGAAATAGAGTTCAGTCGTATTTTCTCAGTCAGCAAAAAATGTTGCAAATCGTTATATTAGCGTATGTTAGTATTAAATTCGTCCTGGATGGATTTTTTGTATTTTTATCTCCAACCTGGCTGAAGTACGATTTAACAAATCATCCAAGTTTTCAAGACAAAATTCTGTTGTATGGCGTTTTTACACACTGCTTAAGCACTACTTATCATCTTGATTGTATCGCTACAGAAACACACGTGGATATTCACGAAGGTGAGTGAATTTGTGTCATAAAATTATATATCTGCGATCTTTGAAAGTTTCCAAAAGTTATTATGTTTTAAAGCACAAGAGAGCTGAAATTTATTCTTTTGTTCTCAAAATATTAAAAAGCTGCATATTTAAGAAATGTCGGTTTCAGGAAGAGATTTACACTTTTTTTAATAAGAATCACATTGTTTCTTAATTAGAGCCTGTTATAAGTGCTTTCAAATATTAAGAAAACTGAAAAGGTTGCAATGGTGGATTTTTATAGTTCTTTTAAAACGTATAAATATTTCTACAGCATAATGTAGTTTTTTGTTAATTTCATACCTGGCATTAAAGGCGCTTAATCACCCTGTAGGCAAATTTTTTGAGGTGCCTATTTTATTGTAAAAATTGAAAGATATACATGAGAAAACATTACCCTGAAAATTTTATTGAAAACTGACAACCAGAACATGTTCAAATGTTTCATAGAAATAACAAACTCACTCCAATTTCTCTTCGCCTACAGAACCGCCATTGCATTTCATTGCACTAGTGGTTATAGCTCTCGTACTCTGTGCGGGAGACCGGGGTTCGATTCCTCTTGACGGTGATTCAACATGGGCGAGTGAATGTTGCCATAGCCCTGGGTTACCCAAGCCATGTGAGGGAAATTGGGGAGATGGCACATTGTGGGCCGTTGGATGTTGCCGGGAGTTGTCTAGTAGAGCGCGGGTTCTAATTGGGTCTGTGTAGCTCAAAAATGAGCATTAAATACTCTAGGACTCCTCATCTAAGCCATGGCCCCTCCTGGAAATAATAGACAGGGTATATCCCTCGATATTTGTGAGGCTAGCCATGTAAAATATGCACATCTATCTATCTAACTATCTAATCATGCGATAATAAACGCACGGCAAAATCGATCACATGGTTGCTGAATTCGGCATATGAGAAAAGTGAGACCCGATACCCTATGTGATACCCGAGACCCGAGACCCGATACCCTGACACCGATACCCGATACCCAAGACCCGAGACCCAATACCCTGATACCGATAACCGAGACCCGAGACCCGAGACCCAAGACCCTGATTTTTTTTTATTATCATTTTTTTGTTGTTGTTGTTGAATATGAACGATAATAAAAACACATTTTTATATGTATGTTTCTTCGTTATACGGAAATATTTGTTGCACGTAAAATGCGAATATGCTGCTGGCTCAACAATGGTTTTATATCACACCAGGAACTACAATGAAACTAGCACTAGCATCAAAAAAATTATTTTGTCTGCTCAAACATGATTGTTTAAAGTGATAATAGACTTTTTTAAATTCATTACAGAATGTTTATTTTTTCGTTGTAGGGTCGAAATAACTCCTTTTGGTTTTCGAAACCACGATTAAATTTTGTATATTGTCCGATGGAATATTTGTCTGAAATTTTCCTCCACAACCATAGTTGATGCTTTCATTCGATCCATCGAACAAGCACTTTCGCATTATCGCTTAATCTTCTGGACGTTCTCATTAATTATTCATTTATCGAACATGCGCATTTCTTCGAATAAACCAACATATCATCTCTGATATGTTACGTTGAAAAAACAAGAAAATAATGAGAAAAAATTAGGATTTTCATTAAAATAAAACATCGCCGAAAAAAAATCAAGAAATAAAAAAAATCAGGGTATCGGGTATCGGTATCAGGGTATTGGGTCTCGGGTCTCGGGGATCGGTGTCAGGGTATCGAGTCTCGGGTATCACATACGTTATCGGGTCTTACTTTTCTCATATGCCGCTGGATTCATGCCATTACAGAAATAATAATGAATGAGGGAGAGTATCCCTAGCTGTGTTTCCATCGTAATGCTTTTATAAATGTATCAACAAAGTTCCGAACATGATAAATCAGATAAATCAATCGAAGTTTCTGTGTTATTTTTTATTATTTAAACGTTTTAACTTACTGAAATCAGACTTCTTTGCAACACTGACCACTTCTTGCTGTTGTTTCGCCTCGCTAGCTGTCTTACTTTTTGATTATTTTCCTTTGTTCAAACAGTTAGTCGTTTCCTTATGGAGACAGTATCAGATCTAGACAATTAGAATACCTAAATTTTCAGAATTTCCCCTTTCATGCTCTAAATTTAATTATCTCCATAGTGCTTCAACTATCTTCAACTATCACAATGAGCATTCTTCCCCGTTGGGTTTTTTGGCTTATAATATGCAATAATCCAGGTCATGCTAATAAAAAAAGAAAGAGCGTGATAAGCATTAATTATCATAATTAATAACCACGAGGCAATGCTGTGATTTCTTCTTTCTGTTTTGTTTTGTTTTGTCTGGTCTCCACAAACAATGGCGAATAGAATCATAGAAGAAAATTAAATCTAAGTGGAGAAAGTGATACGGATGTTTTTACGCGCGGCCACTTTTTTAAACAGAACCAAAATTTCTTTCCCCTTTTTGATACCATGTTTTACAAAGAAAAACAAGCCAAAAAGAACAGCGTGAAGGGAGCCTACCATAATGGCGATTTTATCGAACTCCATCTCAGTGCTCATTTAAAGATAAGGCCGTTTGTTTACCTACGGTTTCACACGACCATTTTGCGACGGCCCGCTTATTAGACGAGAATAAGAGATCAACAAGATCGTTAAATATGGTGGCTGGAAAAAAACAACAATAAATTCAAGATATTGAAGTACCATTATTTCCATTTCTAGTAGGTTTTATATCCTCAAATCTTCAGGAAAGTCATAACTCCGTCTGAACTTTGAAATAAATATAAAAAATGTATATGTTAATTTTTTTCGATAAGGGTGATCACGCGCCTTTAAGTCGCGTTAAGCTAGCCTAGTTAACTAAGCTTTCTTCGAGGATATCAAATTTAGTTTCTCTCAAACAAAAGCTTAGACGCAAACAAATGTCAAAGTAAACCCCTAAAATTCAAATCCACTCTATAGCAAATCTCGAATTACAATCAACCAAGGTCGGCGTGGTCACATCTTACCCTATTTGTTTGGGTGAGTGAGGTCATATAGGCTCAAAACAAAGGATTGACCACGTGAGCAAAGAACAATAGAATTAACCAATCAAAAAGCGCGGTCAGTATTCTGACCGCAGAAAAATTGTTTGAGACCCAGCGTAATTTTTCCCACCTTAACTATTACGATTTCCTGGTGGTAAGAAAAATTATGCTGGGTCTCCTGGCTAGGCGTTCAGCAGGTGGAGTTTAATTTTCTAATGCCAAATGGACCGTCGATGACGCATTAGCAATTTTAACTCTGTTTAACACACGCGTTAATGCGATCATATATACAGTATACTCTCGCTAAGTGGGACCCTGGATAAGTAGGATTCCCGTTATATAGTACGCTTTTTCTCCGTTCCTTGAAATTCCTTACCCTTTTCAAGCAAAAAAACTTTGCTTAAGTGAGACCCCGGATAAGTAGGACGCCCGCTTAGTAGTACATTTTTTCTCGGTCCCTTGGAGCAAGTGGGACATTCAATGGGGAATGAATGAAGACATAGCAATGATTCAAAAGAAAATTTTTGTAAACAAAACAAATTTTTCGTGAGTGTTAAAGTAGTACATTTTTCCTCCGTCCCTTGATTGTCCCGATTAACGAGAGTATACTGTAAAAGCTATATTTACAATTTTTTCAAAATGGCCACGGAAAATGTTCATCTGTAACATGAGTGTATAATTCATTTTTGAAGAAGATGGTAATATTCTCAATATTGCCCTCGTTTTACAAAAATTCACGGACTTTAATTCTTGATTGTTTTCTTTTTTCGATTTTGTCTCCTTCTTTTAAATTCGCCTCGTGAGAATCCATAATTAAAATATTCTCGTCCACGTTAGACACGTTTTTTTTTTCAAGAAACATGCATACAAGAAACATGCATACAAGAAACATGCATACAAGAAACATGCATACAAGAAACATAGGCTCAAATTGGCAAAAAACTAAGAAACGTCTAAGAAACATGGGCAGGCTCAGAAAGGTAAGAAACAATTTTTTTCTAACACATGTTCTTCTCCAAGAACCAAAAACTGAACAGAAAGCACTAAAAGTCAAACAAAACATTTGCATCGATATTTTTTCATGTAGGAAGTATGTTTGTTCATCGGGAAAGCATGTTTTTGAAACAATTGAGATTAAAATCAAATAAGAAATATTTGAGGCTTATTTCTCCAAAAAACTAAGAAACATTGAGCCTAAGCCCAAATGCATGTTTCTTGTAAAAAAAAACCCGTGTATATTTCATCAACGAAATAAATTAAATCAGCGTTAATATCGCTTATAATGGAAATGTCCTCGTGCTAAATGTTGAACATGATTAACTCTGAGGTCAGAAATTAACGCGAAAAATGCACGATAATTAACACCAGATGGAAACCAACCAATTATTACGACTAAATGCTTCTATTGATTGCTCAATTTCGTTAGTTTCGTTCGTTAGAAAATAGTTTCGTTCACGCTCGCGCGTATTTTTAAGACAGTAAATCGATTTGGGCATGCGCAGTTGTTATTCAAACCGGTGATTGCATCATGTTACAGCGTGCGATTGGTCGCAAAAAAAGTAGAAACAGATCCTACTTGTGCGATCGTAAAAATGTCAATGCTCTTGTTAAAAATTAGCCAATCATAATCCTAAAAAACGTAAACAATACTTTATTGAATGCTGAAGCAGATTTCTTGTTTTTTTTAAAAAAAAGACAAGAAATAATTTTTTTAAAAAACGTATGTGGTTTTTGGATGGCAAAAATTATTTTTTCTCTCGAAAAATGGCGTAGCAACCGAACAAGCTGCAGCAAATGAGTTCATTTATGATAAAATACCAGCGCAAAATAAAACAGTGGAAATGAGCGAGAGCACTTTTACGACGGAACGTTGAGTCTAAAATTACGCGCGAACATGGAAATAATTTGAACGGAAATCCACCTTTACGTTTAACGTTCGTTTCGTAACAATGAAAACGGCCACATGACAAATTTCCTACACAAAGAATCCGAAAGGATTTTCCTTTCTATAGAGCTGCCTGTGAAAGCATAACTTTGTAGGTCACTATCAAAAATAACATTGAACAGATTGTTTATCTTGCTTTTTGAAGTCTCACGTTAAATAGCTTCATAAAGAATAAACCATCAGACGGGATAACTTCATAATTTTTTATGCAATTAGAATCACCGGTTTACATTCGAAAAGCACTTTCACAATACTCCTTTTCATAAATTCGCGATGACGTAATCGCGTTAACACGAAAACGAGGTAGCCGTTGTGTACTTTCTTCATAATAAAAATCGCAATGGCGGATGGTGTGTCAAAAAAACGTAAACAAAGAACAAAAAGTCTTGGAAAGCAATGTGCAGCCTGGGGTTGTGACAATACTGGTTTAGTAGAGTTTGAAGGTGAACGTATTTCAACAGCAACAAGTTTTTTCACGTTTCCAAAAGATGTTGGTGAGAGAAAAGTGTGGTGTAGTAGAATCAAACGTGTGGATGGAAAGGACAACTTTCGTGTAACTAACCACACTGTTCTGTGTGAAAAACACTTTTCTAAGACGGACATTATTCGACCTCCCGGCGGTACTTTGAGACGTCTAAAGAAGGGTGCAAGACCTGTACTTTTTGAGACAATGGTAAAAGATGATTCGAGTAGGAGAAAGCCACCAGTTGACCGACCATCTCCACGAAAAAAATTCAGAAATTCGGTGTCAGAAATTGCACAACCTGAACCTGAAATGGATGTATTTGAAGATAATTTTTTTACCGTAGATTCTTCTACTCAAACAGAAAAATCAGCAGATTTACAAAAGCAAATTTCTATGTTAATAGAAGAAAATAAGACCTTGAAAGCAAATACAAGTACAGTTAAATGTAAATTTGTTGAACAAGTGCTGTTATCAGATCAAGGATGCAATCACTACACTGGTTTGCCATCGGTTGATATTTTCCGGGGAATATTAATATTTTTAAATGCTGGTGAGAATGGCGAGAACATTGTATTATATAACAACCAACAAATCAAGGGGGATTCATCAAGAGGTAGACCTCGTACTTTATCACCATTAGAAAGTTTCTTATTGACATTGGTGAGACTAAGACGAAACTTTGATATTTTTCACCTATCATATCTTTTTCAAGCATCAGAAGGTACGATAACTAATACGATATTAACTTGGATAAATTTTATGTATATAAAATTTGGATCTGTTTGCATATGGCCTACAAGGGAACAAGTAAAAGCAGTCATGCCTGTATCAATGAAGGACAAATTCCCTAATGTACGCTGCATCATAGACTGTGTCGAATTCAAAATAGCAGTACCATCCTCACTTGTGATACATAAGCTCATGTATTCTGATTACAAAAGCCACACAACTGTTAAAGTTTTAGTTGGAATTGCACCTGGTGGTGGCTTCACATTTGTATCTTCAGCTTATCCCGGAAGTATTTCAGACAAAAACATTGTTATCAAAAGTGGCTTTTTGTATCCAGAATTATGGGAACCTGGAGATGCAATAATGGCAGACCGTGGATTTTTAATAGCCGATTATGTCCATCCATTGGGTGTGGAACTCATTATACCGTCTTTCCTAAAAGGGCGTGAGCAGTTTACAGAAAGTGAAGTTGTTCGTAGGGTCACTGAATCAAATAATATCAGTTTGTGCAATGTTGACTAACTTTCAAGAGCCTATTTTAAAATAAGATACAAACTTTAATGTATATATATATATAGACTTAGACTGTTAGACCTTGAAGAGAGAATAACTTTAAAAAAAGAAACTTTCATTAGAAAAAAACCTTTTAGCTGTTCAAATGCTTTTCACAAAGCTATATATATTAAATAAAAAAGTAATATAAAATATATATTGTTCACATATAGTATATATACAGTATATATACATGACATATTGTGTCTTGATTCTAACTCAATCTTTGTCACATTCAACAATTTCTGGAAGCATGTACTTGAAATAGAAATCTAGAATATTTTTCTGCAATTTTTCCCAAAATTTCTCATCAAACAAAACTCTATCGATCACTAAACCTTTCGATGTGTAAAATACAAAATCACACCAAGTACGACAAGTGATAGCTAACTGCATTTGCACCTGCCGATAGTATGAATGCTTTTTGTTAATATTGATTAAACCACTATCTTTATCAAGAACAACACAGGGATTGGGTGATATGTGACAAATTGTCTTGGGATCAATATCCTTATACTGTTCACTACACTTTACTTCTAATATGCCAAATGAACCATCACAGGTTACTTTGCCACACCTTTCAAAAAAAATAATGAGTCACTGTGTTTCGCATACATGTTGGTCGAATCAAGAAAATTTTCTTCAATAAATTGATCACCACGTATGAAATGTTTTTTTATTGCAGTAGAATTTTTACAATATGTCTCGTTGACTTTTTTATTGTAAATGTTTATATTTTCTACAGTGAAGCTTGGCATTTCTGTCAACGATTTTGACCATCCTGTTAAGTCTAATGGATTTGATATATCTGCCTTCAGTTCAACAGGCACAGCTGGCATAGTTCCTTCTTTCCACAAAGGTTTCAATAATATCCCCATTTTTTCTGCTTTTATCCTAAGCCAAACTTTTTCTGGAGTTGGATCTACAATCCTACTGCTGGTTTTACTTTCGATATAGTGCAAAACTCGTACTTGTGCATCCTTGAGTGTGTCAATCCCATGTAATGTATCGCCACGAAATATTAGCCAGCTTTTCAGGTGTTCGACTTTGTACTTTGGCAGCTTTTCAATATCAATTTTGACATGAGGGTCAGATATATCATCCTCGGTTAGAATAATGCTGGCTGGATCTGAAAATATAAGAAAATATTGTAAAAAAATAATAAAATGTCTGTACTCCTGTGTGTTGTTCATATGCTTATTATAAACAATTTTTTAGCAAATATATAGTGAATAATAATCCTTGTGTTTTCCCTGTCTAACTTGTTGAAGGTCCATGTATCTATCTGCTATCACTTACCTACTGAGATATCATTGAAGAGCTCTTGAAAATCTTCAACCTCCAGTTCAACTTCATGTTGATCTTCCTTGTCCATTTTTGTTGTATAAAATATATATAATAAAGTACTTCGAAGCGTGAGCCTCGTGTGATGTATTGTTGCTATTAAAATAGCAGTTTTTGATGATTTTAGTTTGAAAAAATAGCTGTAATTTGTTTTGTGAATACTAGATAAACCTTCTCAGACACCTTCTTGCCAACGAATGATTATTTTTAATGTTTATCACTGAAACGCAGCAAAAAATAATGGAGATAATTCTTTTTGTAAGGGAACTTGATAATTAATTAGCGAAACTTATTATTGAGAATGATTATCTCTATAATACTGATGATGAGTTGTTATTATAAAATCTTCCGCTCCAAAGCAGAAAATATGTGAGGAAAATTCACAACGAGTGTCTCAGTTTCAAGATGAGGCTGGATATTGCGCAATAATTTATGAAAAGGAGTATCAGGAAAATTTCATCAAGGTCGAATCTGAACGGATTTTAATATGATCTGATCAGATCCGATCCTACAAAGTTGTGTGGTGCTTCCAAGATGGCGCGGGTCATGTTAAAGAATAGTACGCTCTTGCTAATTTTTTGAGATGTCAATTTGAAGAACAGTTTAAAAAGATATGAGTGCGCAAAATATTGCAAAAAGCGAGAATGGAAAGGCGAATACAGGTGGAGCCGAAAATGTACTCAAATGTTCTTGTTTGTGTTCTACTAAAATGCAAGATTTCCGGATGGTGACGAAGACTTGTAATATTGTGACATAATTAAAGAGAGAAAAGACAATTCTAAAATAATTGTTTTTAGTAATTCTCGTCTCGCATTATTTTTCCAGCTGTACTAAATATTGATCAACGAACCGCACATAAAAAAGTAGGATCGAGCAACCTCGTCCCCAGACGCAGCCGTCCCGTCAGAAAATCATCATGTTATTGGAAATGTTAGAAGAAAAGGTGGCGCTGATAATTTTAACATTGAAGATCGTAGAGTTTGCGAGTTTTATTTCAAAACTGAAGATATCAGAGTTACATTGAGAGTTGGTAAAAAAAACTAGTCGCTGGTGCTGTACCTTCCATCTTCTAAACAGGGACAAACAAAGTACGTTGAAGTCTCCCACCTAAAGAGAGGCATATCCCTAGTAGTAGCAGCAGTAAAAGTGAAGTCATTTCAGAGTCCGAAGAGTCTGTTGTAGTATCTGCTGACCTGTTTCGTGGGGAAAATTTACAAGAGGTTACGGAGCTTAATATACTGCAAAGAGAATTTAAAGAACTGAAAAAAAATTCAAGAATTTGAACAACGCAACAATTTTCTTTCAGAACAAATTAAGCAGTTATCTTCCTATAAATACAGATATGAAAATTTGCATAAATATAATGAACTATTTTGCACTACAACTGGTTTGGAAGTTGAAAATGTTGATGCCCTGTTTCAGTTTTTATATCCAGAAGAAATTGTATCAATATGAAATTCATGACACATCAAAAAGGTTTTCAATCGTCACCTACCTGAAGAACCCTACTTTTAAAAATCTTACTCAAAGCCAAAGTTGTGTCCTCAAGAGCATTTCTTATATGTCGCGTGGTATAAAAATGATTTTACACTTTCTCATGTTTTCATGGCTTTTCAATATATCAAAGGCAGATATCTCATAACATTATTTTAAGGTCGGCTCTGTGTCGATTTGGCCTACTCGAGACCAAGAAAATGCCAGTTATGAAAGAAAGTTTCAAGAAAACATATCCATCCACTAGATGTATCATAGACTGCACTGAGTTGTATTGTCAAAGGCCATCTTCACTTGCTATTTAAAGTTCCCTTTATTAGCACTACAAAAGTCATGTGACCTACAAAGGCTTACTTGGCATTTCACCATCTGGTAACCTAACATTCGTCAGTCAACTTTTTGATGGGTCCATATCAGACAAAGAAATTGTGCGGAGGTCTGGATTGCTAAAAAGAAGCTTATGGAATGACGATGACAGTGTTATGGCTGATAGAGGTTTCACAAGCAAAGATTGACCTTTAAACCACTTAACGTACGTTTAAATATCCTTCCATTTTTCGGAGGCAAAGACCAACTAACTGCTGCTGAAATAAACGAAAGTCAAACAATTGCTTCAGTAAGAATATACGTTGAACGTGCAATACAAAGGGTTAAAAAGTTTGAAGTTATAAGAAATGAAAAACCATTGACACTACCTGGCTCGGTGAATCAAATTTGGACACTTTGTTTTATTTCAATTCTTACATTTTATGCCTATATATTTCTTGTGGTATTTCACTTTTCATCATCTAGAAAATAGTTAAACTTAATAAAAATATAATTACCAACTATTTAGAAACATTTCATCACATTTTTCCGCATTTTGAGGCAACACGACTTTTTTTATAAAAATCGTTAACCTTGGGAATTAACTCATAGAAATAATTTACATCAAAAGGAGTTCAAACGATAATCAATGCATCAAACAAAAAAACAACAAAGTCACAAAACATAGCTCCTGACAAGCCTATTGCCATCTGAATTTGAGTGTAATATCCACTGGAATAATTTTTCTTTAAAGCAAGTTTGCCATCGGTTTTATTTACATAGAACGAGCTGTCGGAAATTAAAAAAATATTGCTATCGACTGATCGATCACTAACAAGTCCATCAGGACTTGCGAGAAGCCTAAATCCACATTTTCTTGTGTTTACAACATGCTACCTCGTCAAAAACCGCCATTATGTTTTCGGATTAAATCCAGTTTGACGTCCCAGATGACAAAAAAGGCCCCTTGAAGATATTTGCCACAAACTTTTTAAACGAAACTTGGATAAAAAGAATAAGGGTAAAATTATTACAACTAAGTTTAATTTTGTGAATAGATATAAATGTCTGCTTGTACTATACCTTTTTGCAAATAAGAATAATAGAAGTAGCGCTAGAAAGCACTCTTTGTCCTTTCAAACAGGTAAAAAACAACGAGCTGCGTGGACTCATTAACAAAGTTGATACTCTACCAAAACGAGTTTTGGTGCAAGATGAACACTTTTTACCAGATATTTTGATCAACGCTGGCAGAAAGCCTGTGGTAATTTTTAATCTTAGTCCACCGAGTCCTTGCGTTTGAGCATAGCTAGGTCCTGTCCAAATTCGGTGGGCACTCATCCTTTACATTGCACCTAGGGTTCCTCTATTATATTGGTAGGATACAGAAATTTATGGGCTTCTATTTTGCTCCACGCGGTATTTCCTGCCTGCCGTACGGTCCGCCTAAACCTCTTCGCGTTCGCGTGAATTTCAACCTCGATCTTAATTAAGGATAAAATGCGTACTTGTTGTTGTTTCTTTTGTCTTTCTTTTTATATTACCTTTTTTACTTGTTTTTGGTGTCACGTACACGTTTCATCTTTCCCATGGGCTCCTGGGACAAAATTGGGTGGATCCATGTGCCAGGCCGATTCATATTACAATTTTGACTAGTAGGTGTTTTAGCTAGCGCCCTTGCTTTGTGTGTTTGCTCACGTGGTCGTAGCGACAAGGAAGTTCTTTATCGACTTTCTGAATCAAAAAACGCTTGCCAAGTCAAACTGCAAACAACAAAAACTCTGTCTATGTTGGCATTGTTGTACGTTTTCTACACTTTGCAGACTTTTTTTACTGAAGGCCTACAAAGTTATTACTGAGAGATACTAGCAGGACAAAAAATAACACGTCTGTCTCTTAATTATAGTTAAACACAAAGGGATATTTACACTTCACTCAGTGCCTTATATATATATAATATACAGACTGTCTATTGCAGTCTCCGACAATACAATAACTCATCTTCAGTACCTGTTACAAATATGAAAAAAACACAAACAAAACAAAACAATCGCTATGGTAAACCGCGTTGCATATATAAAATCCTGGTCCGCGACTACAGTGATTATCATCCGGGAATTGACGTCACAAGCCCTCCCACGAAGGAATTTATTTACAATCGGGACACAAGATGGCGACTGCACGAAACTTCTTCCCTAGCTAATATTTTGCAACTTTTACTTTGAATATCTTGCAAACAAATCAAAACAAGTATAAAATAATATTATTTTCGTGATCGATTACTTTTTTCTAAGTGGGAGGTAAGGTGTAAATAGTTTTGTTCAGTAGGAGTATTGAACAAATCTTTTGGTACTGGCTCATTTTCATATTTTATAAATAACAAGGGTAGTTCAGTGTAATTTTGTATTTATGTTTGTTTCAACTTTCGTTGCTAAACCAACTGGATTCAGGTAAAAAGAAAGAGGTGAACCAACAACAAATTGACCAAATTTTGTGTTTATTTTTGTTTGGTTCAATCCAACAGTCGGCACACAAGGAAATCTAATTTCTTCGTTCCTTTCTTGCAACTTAGCTTTCATTAAATTCAAGCTATCTTTCAGTGTATTTTCATCTCTCCTAGGATCATATAAAATAGATGATATTCCTCGTGAAGTAGTCTGACTTTGAAAAGCTGAATTCATAACAGGAGCTTTATTTGGCACTTCGACTAGAACCCCGTATTGTCGTAGACGACTTGTACAAAAAATTTCTGGCACATTTTCGAGCTGGTTTAAGGAATAGTCTGTAGTCTCAAGTAGGAATGCCATTACGTGGTTGCAGTAGCCACTTAAGCCGGCAAGTCAATAACATTTTGCATTGCTAACTTTTCCACTTGACCGTGACAGTGCTACAGACATCTCGTTTTTCTTTCTTCATTTTTAAATAAAAGTATTGTTCATCCCATTTTGTACTCACTGAATCTGAAGTTAAATATCTGTCGTTTTTAAACTTTCTACGATCAAGAGTTTTTATTATTAAACTTTCTGGCGTTTTTTCCCTTCTTAAACGATGTTCTTTAATTTCTTTTATTGTGAACGCAGGACAAAGACTTCCCCCAAATATCTAATTCAGCAACTTGTTTTTTTGACTCGTTAATAATTGCAATTGGTAAATTAATATCTCTCCATAAAAGTTCCAACAACTCTTCTTTACTCACAGCACTGTTACTTCCATTTTTCTGTAGTCATTTTAACTATATTCTACCATTTCAAGCCTCGGTTCTAAGGTGACTTAAAAACGAGGCTAGGAATACGGGAAACCCGGTTTACTTTCGTTTTGTTGTAGATGTTTTTACCTATAGGGGAAGATGTGGAAATTTTTGTCCTCGTCACTAAAACAAAAGCGAGATGTTTTGTACATTTTGAGATGATTATGATTATGATAACGAAAATTCTGGTTTGCTCTAGTTTATTACGATGGACCCCATGGCTCACTTCTCTTCTTAATAAAAACACTTTTCTTTTTAGTGGAAACACTTTTCTCTTCTTGCCTCCAAAATCTTATCTTCTGTTCGAAACACTTTTCTTAGTTTGAAACATTTCTCTTCCGTGAACTCAAAAAATTTTCAGACCAAATTCTGGTCCGAAATGTTGATTGAGCTGTATTTTGATAGCTCACATTTTTGAATAAATGACCGGCTGCCGGCCATGAAAAAGATCAAGTGTTCTTAGTAATTAATAACTCTCCAAAAAATGTATCTACAGTTAACTCCCGGTAACTCGAACCTCCAAGAGAGCAGAGAAAACAGTGTTCGACTTAAGCGAAGCTCCCGTTAATTCGAACTTAGACAAAAATGAGATATTAGTTCGGGTTAAGGCGATTTTTTCTTCAGACTCTATAAAATTTACAAATGTTACAACCTAGTAAGTTTTCACTGAAAGAAATTTCGTATGTCGGTTTGACTTAACCTTGTTGATAGTTCTTGTTCAACAACTCGACTTATTAGGTTGATGTATTTGTGAAGAGAACCATTTAAGAACAGCTTTTTCGAAATTTGTGGCTACATTACATACCAGTATTCATTTTTCGAACATTTATTTTCTACTTAGACACTAAAAAGTTCGAGTTATCCGAAGAAATTAACTTAAGGTGGACCAAAAAATGGTTCGAGAAAACGAATGTTCGAGTTATCCGGCGTTCGAGTTAACGAGTAGTTTCTATAAGGAAGTATTAAGAAATGTCCAAGGGACCGTAGAAAACAGTTCGAGCTAATAAAAGTTCGAGTTACCGGGAGTCTACTGTATATTATTAGTGGACCATAAATTTTAGATTATTATTGTTGCATTCCTTTACCTTTTTCAATACGCAATTTTTTTAGAAGAATACAAAAGTTTTAACCAGACTGGTCATTATTCTTATTTTTTTATTGTTCTTAACAAACGACCTATTGTTTTTAACCTAAAATACCAGCCTGATATTTTTTAAAGCATATTCATTAAAAAGAAAAATCATGTAGTTTGCTTGATGGACACTACTATAATTTTGAGGTCTATTGGTAAGTAAAATTAACTACTCTGCTACTGAGCTGAATACACGAGTTCACAATTTCAGTTAACCATTGTTTAAATAAATCTTGTATATTTTTATTTAGACCATAACTCGATCAAAATTTGGGCAATTATGGAAATGACTTTAAAGGGGACGATTGTTTTATTTCAAGTTTTTTCCATGAATCAATCCTGTGGAAAAATTGGAATGTTTGTTGTATCCGTTTTATCGATTGTTAATGGTACACTTTTTTTTTTCTTTCTCGCAACTACTACCTCTGCCAAACGTAGTCGAGACAAAAATGCAAAAACCAACCATAAAATTTGGGAGAAGGCGATCAAAACAGAATTATCGGAATTTATTCCCTTCCGTCTTCACATAATGTGAATTGTTATAGCATCTGGCATGACAAAAAAATCGGAATTCAATATTGTACTGGGGGTGAGTGGGAATTTGTGTAGTATTGTTATACTGACAGGGCTCTCAACACTTTTGGCACGGGTTGTGGTATTTAATAACATTTCGGTTAAAATTTAGCCAGATTAAACAGGAGAAACTGTGAATATATTTTGAAAGGTTTCAAAAGTTGGGGGAACAATTTACGCGTCGATTTCTACAAGAAAAATTAACACATCCAGGCTCAAATCAGACGAACTAAGTGAAGCTCAGCATATTCTTTAGAAACTTTACACATGCCGTGAATCCGCTAATAAACGCCCCCTTTTTCTACACGCCCCCTTCTAATAAACGCCCTTAAAAGCCAAAATATTAAATAACTCCTTCCTCTAATTAACACTCACTTAGGGTGGACGTTTAATCTATATTAAAATACCCGTACACGTCTGTCTGTCTGTCACGCAAAATGGTACCGCAAGTAGCAACACGCACGCCATGCGGTATAAAAAGGACGGACAAACCCGTGCATTTTTCCGCGGGCCACCGACTAGTAGAGGATATTACCAGAGGCGTTTTTATAAGTAAAAACAAATGACAAGTCTTTAAGTTGTTCTCGCTCAAGTTGTTTTGAGTGACAAAACGTGGTAACTTCTTATAAATCTTTCTTATTTTTATGAGTTATAAGTTTTAATGTTTTATACTTGATATGACAACAAATCCTTTCGCTGAAGAAGAGGAAAATAATTTTATTGATATTATTTAGAGAGCTTTTGTAAACTAAAAGCTTGTATAATACATAACTGAATTAAATAAAGGCCTCCCCAAACGCCTGCCTCTTCAATAAACGCCCTTACAAGAAATAAAAAAATAAATAAACGCCCTGGGCCTTTATTAGAGGATTTACGGTAATTTACCCGTCATATACCATGAGTTCGAAACATTTTTATTAATATATATATATGTATATATTTGCATTTTTTATATCATGTAGGAATTTTCGGACTTTCACTGACTGGACTTTTCATCTCTAAAAGACAACAGTGGCTGGAAGATGCAAAATCAAATGTTATGTACGCGCCATATTACTACATCGGATCAGCGGTAACAACCATCTTGTTGTCGTTAGGATTGCTGCTTTATGTTGTAAAGTGGGATACGGACAGCAACAATAACAACAATCGGGCTGCTGTGGAAATGATACAGTTGTATCCTATCCACGAAGAAGGAGAAGTGATCCCATCTGACAACAATTTAAATATATGATGGAAAAAAAAAACTTACTTCTTTTAAATACTTCTTCCCGCCCAAAAAGGCATTTCATTCGTTTTGACATAAAGTTAAAAAGTACGTTCGTCGTGATAACGAATAAACACAAACCAGAAGAGTGCGGTCATGCCAACCTCGTCCCCAGGGTACTGTGGTCCCTGAGCCGTTATGACGGAGTGGCCAACAATGACCCTGGTCACGTGATACAAAAATGTCCAGATATACTGAACATTTTTGAAATTCCAAAGATAATGAAATGCAAATTTGGCGCTCGCCTTAAAAGCAAGATTTAGAAATGGCGGGCGAAAAAAGACAACATCAAAGAAACCCTTTTTTCGATGAAAGCGAAATTGTCAGAATATTACTGCCTATACTCTATTGATCTGAATTAGCTTGATTGTTTAATATTGGCAAAAGGCCTTTAATTTAGAAAATGTTCAAAATGACATATTCAATGGCTATTATTTTCCAGATGGGTGATTTTGTTGAGAACACGTTAGAAATTGTATGAGAAGAGCTGGGTACTCTAGTTGCACACAAATTTTTCTAATACACTGTACAAATTAGAAAAATTTGTGCCACAACAATTTTTCCTATTTTTAAAATCAAAACTAGGAAGGACAGGTTGTAATGCTAAATTTATGGATTATTCTCGGGTCCGGGTTAACATGCTTGACATTTTTTGATTATTTTCAACAAAAATGACCAACACACCTTAAGTGGATAAATTTTGGCGAGGATTAAATTTGGCGAATTTCGGCGAAATTCGCCAAGATAAATCCCCGCCAAAATAAAAATTTTTTTGGATTCGCCAAATTAAATCCTCGCCAAATTTTATAAAATTGATCATTCGCCAAATTAAATCCCCGCCAAATCTTCCATTTTGGTCATTCGCCAAATTAAATACTCGCCAAAATTTATCCACTTAAGGTATGTTGGTCATTTATGGAATCATGCATTTTTCAAGTTTATACACTAAGTAAATTCACTAAGTAAACTGCCCCTATTCGTAGCAAAACATTAAATATTTTATGATAAAATGACTACACAAATCAACTGCAGTGAAAATGGTTCACTACAGTTGAATATTACAGTCAAACTCTTATAAAATTTAAAATATAATAAAGCCTGTTCTAATAATCATATATTATTCAAAATTTCCTATCATATATAATTTATGCTGATACATCCAAATGTGCAACTTATTTTCTCCAAAAGTGTATTTGTATTCTCTTTTAAAATGATCATAACCGGGAACCAAGGATTAAAACTCTATTCCTACTAGTTTTAAAATGTAAACTTTTGCCATGTTGTTCTTAATTGTATATATAACTGTCACCAAGACATGAAACCCTTTTTTGCAGATTTGAATTTAGAGATTTTGCAAGATCTTATTTCGTAAAAGGGACGACATTTGGTATCATTTAACGATATAAATAATGGGTTAAGTTAAAGCTGTTTTATTATATACGTGTAGGGTATTCATTCAAGAAATGCTATTTGTACTTGGCCACGATATGTGAAAATATGCCGGTGGAGCGTAATCAATCGCTGGCCTAAAATATAATAATAGGACCTTTTGGTGTTAAATTTTCTCAGTATGGTACATTGGCCTTAGAAGAATTAATTTGTTAAAACACCCGACTTGTTTGTTCTTATTCGGTCCAGATTTTGAAGTTTTGTTACACAACCTTTATCGGCCTCATTTAAATTGTTCAAATTCTGAAACCCAGAAATTATAACAAATAAAAAATCTTCTTAAGTATATGAGTAAATAGGAATAAAAATTGGTGATGTGACAAATTTGTGAGAGCTTTTTGCATTTAAAAGGCAATGCCAAAAAAAGCGCCATACAGTTTAAATTTTAGTGCCTCACTTAATGTACATTACATCGGCCTGGTTAGTATATAAAATATCATATTTACCTACTTATATACACAAGTTCCAATGTTTACGTTTTTACGAGATTCCTGCGCGTGCCCGGAAAAAATCAGAAAAATCGACAGGCGAAAAAATGCAGACCTTAGCTGAAGAAAGTCAAATTTTGGTAAAAACCTTTGTACTGTGGCTACTAGCATTTTTTCACTGATATGTGTTCTAAATATAAACTACATGCAAGTTATAAATATTTTTTAATTTCAAGTTCAAAAGATGCCTCTACTTGAAAATAAAGTTTGGAATGGACTGGTACAAGGCTTACCGCTTGCATTATTTTGCCTGTCGATTTGCGTAAGAGGTTTAGAGATTATAAACAACGCACGTCACGATGAAATGGTTTTTAGCCAACAAAATGTTTCTCGGAAATGGGATAGATAATTTAGCTCATTTGCCCACATAAAATTTAAAGAGAACACAGCCAGCTTGTCACCAAAATGTTTATAAAAATATACTCAAACATTGACTAACAACATTGACTTTTGTACCCAAGTAGGGTAATGACTTTAACAAAATCGATATATATGACTACTAGCTATTAAGATGTTCACGTAATTTGGACGGTATAGCTACGCTAACTACCAGTTCTGTAGGGAAGGACAAACACCTCACATTTAATTATCGAGATAAATCTGCTTTGTAGAAATAAAAATGTTATCTTTTTCTAACATATTTCTCAAACGAGCCTCCCTAAAGTTGATGCAAAACTTTAGCTGGTCTTTTTATCCACTCCACAAAATAAATCGACTACCATATTTGTGGTATTCTTGTTTACATAAAACTCTTCAGTATCTCTTCTAATTTATTATCATAAATTAGAAGAGATCATGTGACCAGCCTGTTCCAGGGCCTTTTCGCCGCTATCAACTTGATCAACAAGGCAAAATGTCCTGGGAACGAGGTTGCGGTCATGCGTACCTTAAAGAAAAAGCATAAAACCCCTTATTTTTTCGTCAAAGGTGCCAGTTGTTCTCAACAATATCGTTCTAAGTATAATTGGCTGGTTCTATGAAATGTTTGACTCCGCCTCGCGAGTTATTAGACATTTCTCAAGACCACCATAGTAGCCCCTTTAAAGTAGAAAATGGTATAATAACCAATAAGGGCTTTACTAAATGGGGTAAAAGGGTGTGTTTATATACAAAAAACATGTTTTGAGAAATGAGTTGTTAATTGTATGACAAAAGTAAATATGATGGCGTATGAATTGAATGACAAAAGCAAATATGATGACGTATGCATAAATATTCCGTTCTGTAGAAAGAAGCATGTTGCAACACAACCATCGATTCCTTGTGTTTGCAATAAGAAACACAGATTTAAAAACGTGAGACTGAGACTGTATTTACTTTCAACTGATAAATTTGAAAATTAACAACGTTTGTTTGCATTACCTAGCTTCGTCCACGACCGCGAAAATGACGGGTTTGACGGGTATGTCCCGATTCGCCCCCTGATAATATTAAATGTCTATAACTTAGACACTTCCCTCAAGCTGACAATATCCTTGCCTATTACGTTGTGACACTGGTGGATGATTTTCGTAATATTGGTTTTTGTTCAGAAGAGAGACATTTCTAAGGAGGGGGTGTGACTCCTTAAAATTCTTGCTCATGAGTTGGTTCAAAACTGGTTTATTACTGTTGGGTAAAAGCCATGAAGGTCAAAGTATATGGTCCAATATTTCAGAAGTAGATTCAACCATGATTTTGTTCGCCATAGGCGAAATTTTTGAGTGAAGCGAAACATGCGCGCGTTCTTAGCTTTTCAAGAAATGTGCATGAGTAAACAGCTCGGTTTCTTGTGGATACTGTAAGCCCCCGAAGTAGGGTCTGAGGAGAAGTTCTAGAAGCGTTCTTATATTCAGCTCATTAAAAAGCAGTAGCGAGGAAGTTTACAGCTTCAAGTTATTTAGTAAAAATAATGGCCTGGGTATATTCCAAAGATTCTTGATTTTGGCTGATTTCAAGGCTAAAAATTCTTATAAACTGTATTCAGTAAGAAGCGTACAATATATTTTATGCTAAGTGATGCAAAACTGGATAAATATTAGTTGTCTATTTAAATACATTTACAGCATTAAAAAGGAAGTCTATAAGAGAAGCACGTTAAAAGTCAAAGTAAAGGCTTTATCAGATGTAAAACATTGGGACCAGAATAAGCGGGAAAAAGCACAAAAATATAATGGAGAAAAACTATGTTTGTATTTTTTAATCATAAAACAACAACAGATATTGAATACAGATACAAACAAAAACTTTTACGGTGTACCCAATTAAAATATTTGGCGGGAAAAAAATTTCGCGAGGAAGGAAAAGTGAAAACAAGGTTATTAAGTTTTTTCTATAATGTCGAGTTTTTTCGTTAACGGCGATAGGAAAGCGTTACGAATGTCTTGTCTTAACCTCTATATTTTTGACCTTCTCCTTTTCCATTTTCTAAGACATTTCGGCGGAACTTTTCTCTTGTTCTTTATTTTGTGGTATGTTGACATAAGATCCTAAGATCTCTTTGTTTTGAAGCTTCGTATAGTCCAGGAGCAACTGTTTGAATCTTTACATCAGCAGTAAATTAACACAGAATCCAGGAATTGACGTGGTCACTTTACAAGCGATCTCCTTACCTGGTATACCAATTGAGAACGCCTATAATACTCGCTGATGAATTGTGCTCTAAGGGGTATCTTTAAAAATAGCTATTCCAAAATACAGTATCAAAACGGGAAGACAGTTAATGTTAGGAAACGATAACGATTGAATAGTTCACAAAAACACCTGCTAGCTGCAGGTAATCGAGAAACTGTCGTCTCATGGGCCAGAACTTTTTCGGCATCAAAAGCAATTTGAAAAAGTGCCTTAATGCAGTTGGGAACATCGACCTTGATTCATCACATTGCGCGAAGAGTTTATTTTTACGAATGGGGTTTGTAACAGAAAGATTTACTTTAACCAAAGTAGATATCCCGGAGAAAGCCCCTAAAGAAATCGAGTATCAATAGCATCATCAAATTGTTTCAAAAATGGAACGGTGCCACATTTCAAGTTCGCTTGTAATCAACTTACATCAAACATCCTCACTGATCGTCCCAGGGAGAAAGCAAACATTGGCACGCAAAGGGAGCTCTAATTACCTGAGCCAATGACAAAAGCAGCATAATAGCATCATTTGCAATAACCGTTTCAGGGGAGTATTTGCCGATACAATTAATTTACGAAGGGAAGAGTAACCAGAGTCTCCCTAGGTTCAAACTCCCAAATTCTTTCTCTCTTAATGTGAATGAAAAGCACTACTTAAGTACGGGCAATTCGCTTACGCTTTCAAACGCTATCATTGTAACATCCAGTTAGATCGTCAACCAGTATTTCCGCAGACCCGTATGCATTAGTGGTAATGAATGTCTTTACACGTCAAATGACAAGTACTGAATCTCCTTCGAGGCAAACAAATTTTGCTCACAAACATACCACCAAACATGACGAAATTCTGTCAATGACTCGGAAGTTCAATAATTGGTATTCAGAACAAGTGAGTGCATAACTACATAAAGGTGTCCCTATCGATAAAATAGATATTAAACTGCGTTTATCATTGTTTAAATCGTTACATGCAAGCTGGATGGTTGAATTATACAACCACATGACATGAGATGGAAAGAGTATTATCGATAGTGGATGGACGTCATCGGGGATCAAGGACGCTATTCCTTTAGGTTAAAAGCATTGCCTTTAATCGACCCGTTCAGTGATGTTACACCAATGATGGTAAAGCCAGTTGACAGTCTTGCTCGAATCAGATAATGACTGAAATGATGAAAATGGTTGGGGACCACCAAGTAATGACTTATATTATTTCAGTCTTATCGATGAATTTGAAGTCGAAGAAAATTGATCAAAGTAAACATGATTTTTTTACCGTATTACACTTATCTAACTACACTTATGCAATTTCCTTGTATTTTGTTCAAGAGCATAGTGTGAAAGCATACGTTTATCACAATTCGTTAAAATCTTTTAGCCTATCAATCTATTACAATAACTTTTATCTATTTCTTTCTTTTTGCCATGCTGAACATTTCTCTAATATATATATTTCCCCCAGCACTTGTCGCAGCTTTCTTCTTTTATCCATTTTGCGCTGAAACAGGTGGAGTGACATCGACCCAATGTTGGGTGATAATGATAGGCAAGTGGATGATAATAGTCATCTACTAGCCGTTTCCGATGTCACGGTAGAAGAATTTGAAATGTTATGTAGCAAAATTCAGCGTTACATTGGTAAAGATGGAGAAACCGATAACAAAACTGATTCTTAGTGGGAAGCTGAAGAAAATTAGTTCTATTTTTTTACTTTACGCAAAGCAAGAAAAATTATAAAAATATAACAAAAAATCTTATTTTTTGCTCATTCGCGAAAGTTTTTCCGCGCGAAAATAACCTTTTCCTTCGATTCGCGAAATATTTTCCCGCAAAAGTTTATTCCATAAATTTCACGTTTTTCTTGATACGCGAAAGTTTCTGATCACGAAAGTTTCTGCCCTTAAAGTAACAATTGCCAACCTATACCACAGGGCTGCCTGTTTCTGCCTGGGGTCAAGTTGTCACCGCTGCCTGAGGAACACAATTTCCAATGAATCTTTACAATATAGCTTCCCCAAAAATTGTCGTAAACTTCGTTAATAAGAACATCAAAATAATAGACACGCATGATGGTTGGTCAATTATATTAATAGGAGAAGCCCTTTATATCAAACACTTGACACCATCCCTAAATAAGTGCTTTAAAGCCCTAAGAGAACTTAAATCGTTTTGACTTTTATATCTAATTTGCCTTTGGTAACAATCTTAATTAATTTAAGATCTTAACAAAATTTTCTTCTACGTTTTATTATTCTGGATAACGTGTTCGTCTAAAAATGAAATATAAATTGAAAATTCGTTTCTTTTGTATTTAAGAAATATTATTTTGGTAAAAAATAATATCCATATCCCTTTATATATATATTTTTTATAAGATATACTTTATGTTTCGGCTTTTACAGTGTCTGCTTAATAAAACCATGGCGAGTCTATACTGACCGGAAACGTCTTATCACAGGAAATGGAACACACACTTGCTATGGATGCTAAAAGGATGCCTGACGTTACCCAATTCATTTGACGTCATTACCCACCCAAAACAGTGAAAATTAATAATTGCTAATATTCGAAAATACAGACTTGATAAGCTATTCCTTCTTAAAAAGAAACAAAAAGACTAAAATATGTCCTCATGAAACTATTAGTGATGTTTTTAATTCTTAGAGGTAAAAATCCAGTTCGAATATGTCTCAACCTTCTGTTTCCAAATAGTTCATCATAGCAAACAAAAAATGTTTGGTGGACTTAAAGTGAACATGAATAATTGAAAAATAACCAAAGTTTTACCCGCAAACGGTGTATTTTAGGAGATTTACCTACTTTTCCTGCTAGATACCTTCCTCGTGGTTTGAATAGAGTTAAATAGGTTTTTTGTACCATTTGTGTAACATTGCAATACAGTGACATTGCAAATGTACTTAAAGTCAATAAAGTAGTAGTAGGGGATGAATTAAAGTAGGTTTTCCCCGTCAAACCCCCGCCTCCACCCCCTCCACCCCCACCTCCTCCTCCACCCCTCCCAAAACCGGTAAACCCGACGGCATCCGAAAACAAATCCGATAAACAATCCGAAGCCGATAATTCTAGCGCATGCGCACACGCCGATAGTAATAATGCTGACATCAACAAAAATCAAGCATGCGCAGTAAGATGTGTTAGTTTCTGACCTCGTTGAAATCGAAAAGTTATAGAATAAAAGATGAATACTCACATAGTGGAAATGTTGAATATGGTTGTTGAACGGGAACCTGGGGTGTCCGAGTTTGTTCCGAACCATCTCGTGACTCAGGAAATGTGCACCATGGCGGTTGAAGAGTACCCCTGGATACTCGCGTATATTCCGGACCATCTCAGGGCCCGGGAAATGTGCATTATGGCGGTTCAAGATAACCCCCGGCTGCTCAAGTATGTTCCAGACCATCTCATGACACAGGAAATGTGTACCGGGGCGGTTCACGGAGTTCCCTGTCTGCCCGAAGATGTCACGGATCATCTCAAGACTCGGGAAATGTGCACCGGGGCGGTTGAAGAGTACCCCTGGCTGCTGCAATTTGTTCCGGACTTTCTCATGACACAGGAAATGTGTACCATGGCTGTTCGTGGGGATCCCTGGCTACTCGGTTTTTTTCCAGACCATTTCAAGACCCAGGACATGTGTACCGGGGCGCTTCAAGAGGAACCCCGACTACTCGGGTATGTTCCGATTCATTTCAGGACTCAGGACATGTACGCTAGGTTCGGGCTCAAATAAACGATGAAGGATCACTGTGAAGACTGTGAACGCGTACTCGACGAGTACGACAGATGTCGCTGCGGACGCAGACTCCTTATAAGAGCCAAGCTGCTCTGCTGGTACTGCTATCAAGAGTACATCACGTTTAACGGTGGTAGCTGCGCTTGCACTAAAACGACATAGAAGATCCTGGTTGAGGTTTTGTCTCCACAATAAAAAGGATGCTGATGAAATTTAGAGACAAAACTGTTAAGACCATGGAATTTTACACTAACGCGACTCCGCTAAACATTGAAGAAGTGAACATTGAAAACCTTGTGTTGAGTGACCCCATTCCAGCCAACAAAGACAAGGATGAGCGCTTCGTAATTGGCTATCAGAACCAAGACGGCAACATAGCCCCGCTACTGCTCAAGACCCCTGAAAAAGTCTACTCCAAGGGTATCTCGTGCTACTCCGAGGGTTCCGCACTCACGATGTCATTCGATCTCTGTGAATACCCCGAGTGGGTAGAAAACTACGAGAAAATCCTGATCAAGGTGGCTTCCTTAGGGGGACATCTCTTAACCAACACCAACGTGAAAAAAGGTCGATACTTGAGCACCAAGCTCAAGATGTGGGATGGTAAAGTCAGAACCAACTTCCACAAGAAGAAGATACCACAGGATGGCTGCCTATGTAAGGCCATTGTGAAACTGGCGAGTATTTACAAGCAAGGTCAAAACTACTACATGCAGACCTACTTGGAGGAGTCTAAATACAAAGAGGTCGACTGGTATACTGCTTGTTACTTTAGTGACTCTGATGAAGACGAAGGCTTCACTGTCTTGTAAGAGGGCTTTATATGGTTGTTCTCCAGCCCTATAAAAAAACATGAAGGTTACAGAACTCATGAAAGAAGCGAAGGCGCTGGGTATTCGGGGGTACTCAACTCTGAATAAACCCGACCTTCTTGAGGTAATTCGTAAAGCCAAGTATAAGGACGTCTCAATGCAAACTGACGGTCCCTTTTGTAAACCTTGCACTCTTCTTGCCTGGCAGGAGAATCTGCGACTATATCTCCACCGCGTAGCTGAAAGACAGCGACGTGTTATACATGATGGTGAACTGGTGATCGATCAATATACTGGAGAAGTGCTCGAGATTGTCTAGGTGATCCCCAAAATATGAACCGCGCTAGTTTTGATCACAATGAAATAGTCTGTAAATCGAAAATATATAATAAAGAGAAATGAGTTGGTTCAAATATATTCCAGACCATTTTAAGACTCGTGAAATGTGTATCGGGGCGGTTCAAAATGAACCCGTGGTACTGGCGGATGTTCCAGATCATTTAAAGACCCAGGAAATGTGCATCGGAGCCGTTCAAAAGGAACCCGGGGCGCTCGAGTTTGTTCCGGACGCTTTCAAGAGTCGAAGCTTGTGTACCGGGGCGGTTCAAAAGTATCCCAGGGCACTGGCGGATGTTCCAGATCATTTCAAGACCCAGGAAATGTGCACTATGGCGGTTCAAGAGGAACCTTTGTTACTCGGGTTTGTTCCGGAGCATTTCAAGACGCAAGAAATGTGCACCATGGTGGTTGAACGGATACCCTTGCTGCTGCGGCGTGTCCCGGACCATATCAAGACCCAAGAAATGTATAACAGGGCGGTTGAATTGGAGCCCTTGGTGCTCGAATTTGTCCCGGACCACTTCAAGACTCAGGAAATGTGCACTAGGGCGGTTCAAGAGAAGCCTCTGGTGCTATGGTTTGTTCCGGAGCATTTCAAGAGTCGACGCATGTGCACTATGGCGGTTGAAAATAAACCCTGGCTGATCAAATATATTCCGGACTGGTTCGTGACCTGGGACATGTGCATGGGTAACACTGATCCTGGATTGCTCGATGCCTATCGTCAGCGGAAGGCGAGGAAGTATAGAATTAGGGATGAGCTGGCCCCAATAACGTGGCATCCGGACAGAGTTATAGACTGGTGCTTTACGGAAGAGGAAAAGAAGGATCTTGAGATGTTATGGAGTGGGGCAAGAGCCACGGAGACTTGAATGGATACCATCGATATTGGGGTAAATAAATGGATCAACATTGTAGGGACTGTGAACGTATGCTCGATGCCTATGATAGATGTCGATGCGGTCGAAGATTTGAGGTAAACGGTAAAATATTATGCTGGTACTGCTACCAGGAATATATCACCTACAACGGGGGTGGCTGCGTTTGTACAATGACATGCTCTCTAAAGTCGTTCGAATAATAATTTTTGTAGGTCCTATATGACCTACAAAAACTAAGGCTTATACTTAGGTGGGTGCTCTAGATACCGTTGACATACTGTACAGACTGAAGTTTTTTTAAAACATCGCTCCTACCCTCTTCCCTGCCCTTCTCAAGTAATTGGGCACGTTCCCGTTCATTGAGAGCATTCACAATACGATTGAACCGCTGTCGCATCTGTTCCTTCAAGTCCATGTATTTCTGTTTCTCCTGCATAATGAGGCTAAACTCGTACTTATCAATCCCCCATTCTCAACAGCCCTTGATATCAGGTCAACGATCGAGTTCAATTTAGCCTCGGCGATCAGCCTTATGTTCTCGTGTTTTTTCGACTTGATACCCATTTTTTTCCCAGCTGTTTTAAGACCTGCCTGCCCTACCCCCACAGCCACGGTTAGACCACCCATGGCTACTACCAGTGGTACGCCCATTCGGGATAACAGGGTACCAATACCGATCCCGGACGTGACCACACTTATCCCCAAGAGGCCATGGTCACAGTATCGGATCCATGTCCCATGCATCTTGAACTTCTTTGCTAGTTTGTCCCGCTCCTTGATCTCATTTCGCAGGTACTTCTCAATCTCATTAATCTCGTCAAGCCTATACTTTTGGCTTTCTTCCTGCATATCTGATCCCTGTGCAGGTGCACTCGGTAAGCTCGGATAAAGCTTTGTATTTTCACTCATATTTATTCTATAAGAAGATGCATCGTTAGTCCTACGAACGAGACATTTTTTTCATGATGGTGCTCATCTGTCAGCATGAATTCCAGCATGTCTGTGGAACCCTTCAATGGTAGGTAAATTGGAGTGTCAAAACTCCAGGTTAGCATGTCTCCCCATGCATTTAGTTCTTTGGTAGGAAGCAAGGCCAGAATTTTAGATTTGCTTCCATCTAGCAGGCAGTCGTCCTCATCCAACTGAGGGAAAACGAGTCGTAGTCGATGGTAGACGTCAGTTTTGTAGTATGCATCGTGGTCGCCCTCCTTGTAAAATTTACCATCATCCGGAGCGGGTAGGCCCAAGAGCTCTTGCAGTGGTCTGTTAATCACCACTGTATGCCCTGCACTGACACGTAGCCTGCAGAGTCCATTTTTCAGGACAAACAGCTTGATCTTATCCCCTGCCTGACTGTTGACGATAGCCGCCAGGTCCTCGATCTTGTATAAACCGTTCATAATGGTGATCCGAGTCTCCCTTTGATCGGGCCCTACCTTCCAGATGGCGAAGTCGTTGTTACTGTAAATATTTAGCCACGTAGGTCGAATACTGAACTATTTTAGAGCAATCTTCGTGTCCTCCCCAAGATGAGGGTTGAATATCGTGGGGTTCACAATGTCTGTGATATAGAGTTGCTTCATCTTTGTTCTAAGAAGAAAAGATGAACATTTACTCGTACAACCCGAGGGCAAAGTATGCACCTAATCACGGGCGATATTTGGAGAGGCTTAAGGGTGAGCAGTTCTCAGTGCAGAGCATCGTCATTGACGCTCAAGGGTCCTCGTTTACAGCAAAGTTCCAGAACATCTTTGTCGACTACGAATTCCATTCGGGTACAGCCGTCGGGGAGTGGCAGAGCCACCCTTTCAGTCTCTGGTCTACTCAGCTCAACTTTGCCACTTACTGCGCAACATCTGCTTGCGGTATACCCATGCAACATCTCACTGCTGCGCAACCTTTGGTTCGTGCAGTTTATCTCTTCCACGTATACTTCCAAATCCGCAAAATCCTTCAAGATCTTGAAGTATCTCTACCAGGCTGCGACAGGTTTCGACGTCTCAACAATCCCTTCAATAAGCAGAAGTTCCAGCAGCTGGCTCGTGAATTTGAAGTAAGCGGTAGCGAGAGCGGATGGAGGAACGAAAGCCTCTTTAGTAGTTGGCAACTTCATCGTGAGGACTATCCTGGCTCGGGTTCTAGCTATCTTGACGAGGACTCGTGGAGTCGCTGGATTATCGAAAAATCCCAGGGTCTCACTCGCATTGGTCTCGAGCGGCTTTCACAAAGCGTTAGATACTATGCATACCTCATCCTGACAAGTCAAGCGAGAGCGAGATCTAACATCATTGAAAATCAGGGCAGCGCTATCGACGCTCAACGTATCTATTCTACACTATTCGAAAATATAGTGACCCGGGAGCGTGATCTAGGTAAGGAGCTTAAGGATTTCCAAAATGTGCTCAAGTACGCGAGGTCCAAGGTCGATTATAGCGTTGCTCACGGTGTCTGCATGATTCCAAGTAACATGGGTCTTCAGATTGGAAGTGTTGTGAATTTCACGAATAAAATCCTCATCAGCAAAAAGTACTTCACCATCGGTGTTAACCCGAAGATTAACAGCCTAACAGCAACGCGGAACGCAGTTCCGGAGCACGCGAAGCCACTGCTACTGTAGAAGCTAATGCAAAAGCAAGGGGGAGGTCATACCCCACACGAAAAGCAAGACCCCTCAGACAGATCCAAGGGCCCCCTTGGAAGAGGTCACGACGCGAAGCACAAGGATACCAAAGCTGCCTTGATCACGACGGGGGTAGGATTGATTCTGGCCTACATCTGGCTGAGGAAGGCTTAGTACCCATTGGGGAAAAACAAGGCGATCTAGTATGTTGACACAAAACATACTAGATCATAGCCGATCTAAGCTTTTTTGGAACTATGTTCCGCGCTGCTACCCTTCCCAATATACCCCACAACAACAGCGACGATAGCAGCGATGGCCATGTACAAGTGCTTGGCTGCGAATTCAACGACTCTCGCTGCTACTCTGAAGAAGAACGAGACCACGCTGCCAATGATCCCTGGTAACGCAGCACCCGCCTTGGCAGCCAGGTACTTCAAGAATTTGCCGAGTCTTTCCAGCTGCTTTTGTACAAAACCCTTCCCACCTGCGGAACCTCCTGCAGCAGCAGCTCCACCTGCGGCACCTCCAGTAACGGCGAGCACGATGGTGGAAATCAGTAGACCGACAGCCGAGACGACACTCGTTATAGTCAAGCCTTGTTCTTTGAAGAGAATCTGGAGTTTTTCCACGAGTGACGTGTCTTCTCCGACAATCTTCATCAGAGTCTCCTTGATGTGCAGCAGTTGGCTCCGAGTCTTGGAGGAAAGCACGTGCTCTTCTTGTATGGCTTCCTTCTGATTATTTAGTTGTTCTAGCTCCTTATTGGCCTCCGCGATCGATATCGCCCGCAAGTTTCTGGGCCACTTCCTCGGCCTTGTTCCGTGTAGTAACATAGTTGGTAAAGCCCATATCCCGGATATATTTAGCCGTAAGGCCCATTCCTTTCAGCGTGTTTAGTGCCAGGAACCCGACTCCATTTTCTTTCGTAAGCCTTATACCTCTGAAGAAAAGATGTCCCCCTTCACGTTTGAAGTCCTCATTAATTAGACTTATATCCCTTTGAGTTGCATTCAGATGTCCAAGGTTCGAATTACTAAGATGTTCGAAAAAACCCTCGATCTCTGCTTGTAGTGCACCTTGCGTGAGCTCACCGAGCGCATCTCCCTGCCTTGCTTGTGAGAGTGGTGCCTTGTGAAGGTGTTGCAGGCGTAGTGTTGGACCCTGGAATGTCTCCAAACCCTAGGAAAGATCCCTCCTCATCGTGACCCCGCTCTTCCACCCCAAGTGGAATATCTTCATCTCCCACGAAAACGGGATTAATCGGCATTTATTCAACGAAAACCAGCTACTAATAAACCATGAGTAACATGTTCGGAACTAAGTTTGATCAACCAGAACGAAGACTTGTACGTCGACGTCCCGAACCTAGGACAAAACGATGTCATTTTTCCGGGCTCTCTGAAGCTCCTTTTCAACCTGGAGCTTGAGGGGACAAACACGAAGCGTACAATCGTGAGCAACATTGGCAAAGCCTTGGTGCGAGATCTTCGCATCACTTTGAACGGCAACGAGGTACAGAATATCAGCGACTACAACGTGTTCGCGACCTATAGAGACCTCTGGCTTCCCAAATTTGAACGTGAGAACAACCTGATGCTAGAAGGGATAAATCCCAATGATGGTAACATCAGAGCCCTACAAGTGAAAGCTAGCGATATCCAGGGTACTGTTGAGGAAAAGGCGATGGCGTACGGCAACACCTTTTGCATCCCGCTCGGTAAGATGTTTGAGTTGACGAGAGACTTACCCTTTTATCAGGCCGGTCTCCATGAGAGGCTGCAGTTCGTCCTCCACTTTGCACCGTATACCGACGTAATCAAAGATGCCGGTACACCTGTTTCAGGCTCTACAGCGGCTAAGCCGGCTGATGCCCCATACAAAATCAGCAACATTGCCCTAGAGTTTGACAAATTACACCACGAGGGGCTTAGCAGCGCAATGATGTCGCGATATTCGAGGCTAGCGCTGCCCTACGAACGTGTACACCGCAGCAAAGTGGTTACCATGAAAAAGGCTGACATCAGCTACAACCTCCAAATCGATACACCTTCCAAGAGTCTCAAGGGGGTGCTACTGCTGTTCGTTGATCCCGCCAAAGTCAAGGCTTACTCGGGCTTAAACGAAACATTCTACAACCCCAAGATCGAGAAGATATCGATCACCGTCGAGGGTGAGCCTAACGAACTGTACAGCCACGTCATGCTACCGAAGGATCACTTGGAACAAGTCGTGAACTTGTTTGGTAGTCATGACTCTAATGTCACCATCGGTCAATTCTTCAACGAGAATTACGCCCTGTTTATCGATTTTCGAAGCTCTCCCGACAACGGTCTACATGGAAGTGGTAGACCTCTACAAAAGCTGTCAGACGGCATAACCCTCCAGATGACCAAGAAAGCTGATGGAAATACCGGGGATTTCAAGTGCTTTGTGCTCCAAGACGCTCAGCTCAACATCTGGGATGGGCGATGGTATAATATACAGTATTAGAATAAACATGGCAACACTCGCGATAATGGCTGGAGGTGCACTAATCAACGCCCTGGCATTTAGCGGTTCAAATTACCTATTCAGTAAACTCTCGGGTCATGGCGAGGTCGAGCGGAAGCGACACGACAAGGCTGTTGAACAACTGCAAGCTGCTCAAGCACAGTGGGTTCGTGACCGACAAGCGAAAATCAATTGGCACAACAAGCAGCTAGAGCTTCAGCGTCAAGCTGGCGAGAGTTTCAAGGAAGCTAACGAGAGTATGAGAGAGTACTATATTGCGACGATGGAGAAAGCTCCGAAACTATCTGACTACTATACACCTTCCAAGCAACAAGCTGACGGTGAGCTGACATTCATCGTTGGCTCCTTAGCCCTTCTAGCGGTGGTCGCGTACAAGTATATGTAAGGTCGCAGAATCGCCTGGTGGCAACGCGGAACACAGTTCCAGGAGTAACGTTTTTGACATGTACAATAAACATGTCAAAATCAATAGTTACCTATGAAGAAGCTATGAAATTGAGCAGTATTTACTACACTCCGGAGCATCTCTGGACTGGACGCAAGGCTTTCAAACTGCTCGCCGAGCAGAGCGGTTTATCCAAGAAGAGGGTTACTCATTGGCTGATGAGACAGCTGCTCTGGCTCCGACATATTCGAGGACCTAAACGTATCAACTACCCGCATTTCATCATCACGAAGCCCAATGAATTGCATCAGTTTGACTTGCTCTACATGCCCCACGACAAGCAGGGTACAAACACCTACAAGTATATCCTCACAGGCATCGATGTAGCCTCTCGCTACAAAGTAGCTAGACCATTGAGAACCAAAAAAGCCAGCGAAGTCGCTGCTATCGATCAAGGATATATATGCGAAGCCCGGTGGTCTCCGATATCCCAAGACATTCCAGTGCGACAACAGTAATGAGTTCAAGGCAGACGTGACAAAACTGCTGGAGAGCAAAGGGGTCGAACTCAAGCGCGCAACTACCAAGTATCACCATACATTCACAGCCTTTGTTGAGGCCTACAACAAGGTGCTCGCGGAGAGACTGTTCAAACCTCAAGATGCGCAAGAGCTGGTCTCTGATGAACAAAGTACCACATGGGTCAAGCACTTGTACACTATCGTGAAGGGTCTCAATAACACCAAAACTGTCATGATCGGCATGAAACCTTCGAAGGCCATCAAGCTAGAGGAAGTCCCACTTGCGAAAGACCAGCAGCACCCAGAGGAAAAGCCATTACCCGAGGACGGTCTTTACCTGTATCTGCTGCAACCTGGGGAGGAGCATGGTAATGCGAGAAGGCGTGCCACTGACGCATGGTGGAGTAAGAAAAAGTATAAACTGGACCGTATCGTGAAAGGCACCCGTCTGTTGTACTATCTAGCGGATGGGCCTGATCGAAGCTTCGTCTCGGAGGAGCTCATGCTAGTACCCGAGGATGTTCAAGTACCTCCAGAACATGTAAAAGAATGGTAAATGTTTTTTGTGGCCTGAGGGGGCTACAAAAATCTAGGGTTTGCATTCCCAGCTCTGGGTCGTCACATTCGGACTACATAGTCCAAAGGATGCAAGGTGTAGAACGGGTACCCATAGATGATGCCCTTGATGACATAGGGCTCGCTATCAAGGTTGATGATGTCAACCAATGCTCTATCCTCGACTTGAATATTGAATATGTCGCCAATTTTCTCCAAGTCCGCCAAATCCGAGAGCTTCAAGTCCTTATCCTTGATGACCTCGTAGCAGAGCATGCCCCACTTGTTCACCTCAGCCGAGACGATATGCAGACCGATACATTCAATATCATCCTCGAGCACCTCATCGATCTCTTCCACTGGAATTGTTGCCCACGGCTTTTCACCCGATGCTACTCTCTTTAGAAGCTCGTCATCATCTGGATATTCAAACCCCTCGTAATACTTTCCATTTCTAAATCTAAAATTTTCCAGGCAAGTAGAGCAATAGCCAACGCTAGATCCTGCCTTGATGCAGCATCGCAGCACGGGTACCCGAATGTCATAGTTAATTGTAAATTGATTCCTTTGTACATAGTCTTCCATCTTTTTTCTTTCTTTGACATTTCAGTACCTTTTAACATACAGCTGAAGTGGTCAAGCAGCATTATCATGCGTGTTTTTTGTGGCTCGCAAGAGCTACAAAAACGTTACCTACCGGTTCCCACTCATTCCGCGAGTGCCATGAGACGTTCATGCGTGTAGTGTTCGCCTAGCCTGAAATGTCTCACACGCTCAGGGTTTACCTCGATACACCCACGTTCTCGAAGCCAATTGTAGTGGACAATGGAATTCGGGGTCTCCGCCAGTACCACAATCTCACCCTTGGGGTAATCAACAAGCTTATTCCGTATTTTTTGCGCTGCATACCCCTGTTGGCCACAGATGGCAAGGTATGGCCAGGGATCATCGTTGTTCTTTCGGATAACGACCATGCTATTGTCTTTTCCTGGAGATTCGAGATAGGGTACGGCACGTTGCTGTAGCTCCTCAATTTCATCCCCCAGTACCATGAGTTGGTTGTCCCTATCCTCAATTTCATCATTAAGGAATGCCAGGGCAATCTATCCGTCCTCGATGGTCTGACGCTGCTTCTCGAGCTCGTCTTGTAGTTTTTCCACCCCTTTCCCGGCTAACCATTTTGTCAAGGACACGGCCTTGGGCTTTCTTGATTTGGCAGCAATTTCAAGAGCACCATCTAATGTGACGAAGATATCATGGCTATTTTGAACTCACCGACTACACCCTCTCCTCCTATTTCACCTCTTGAAATAGTCGTACTAGGATCAAGGCCATACTTCCTAGCATTTGGAATACACAGGAATCTCTCAAGGTCGGCTCTTTTGAAGAGGGGCTGATTTTGGCTGTCAAATAAGGTCTCGATGGCACCAGCAGGTACGGCATTAAACAGAGTAATTTGATAAGACATGTTATCTTACTGTTTTAGGTTCCCTTTAAAGCGCCAGCCGGACAAAGCAACTCTATGTTTTTGTGGCTCGATCAAGCTACAAAAATAGGCGGATTTTTCCAGCCTCCTAGCATACCCGACCAGGGGTATGTAGTACATACACCCGGTCCTCCTATTTCTTCTCGTGTTGGTATCGTTTGATTGTCGAGGTTGCACTGTTTAACATTTTCAATCCCCAAAAACCTGCCTGCCACACCTCAGGAGGAAGCAATAAAGGCCGGGTTCGTTCAGCAAAACCGTGTTTGGATGTAGGTACTGAGATCTGAGTACCTCCTGCAGGTCTACAAAAGCGTCGCTCAGACCAAAATTTTCCAGGACCGAGGGTGCTCCAGCCTCACGTGCAAGCAAGCGTGCTTGCCCTTTTTCAACTCGGTCTTGATAGTCTCCCAATCGGAGATCATGTTTGTCTCTTCGTCGATCAATTTCATGTCCGATCGGATATGGGGATACCACATGAGCAACTGCTTTTCCTGCCTCCTCAGATTCTTTGGCAAGGCGGTATATGACTGCGTGTGTAGCCATAGGCTATGCTCACTGATGGCGAGCTCAAGTAAGGGTTGACGTTTTTTGTCGAGACTATCGTCGGCTATAAGATCGTCGACGATAAACAACGTCTCTTCGCCCGCTAAGAGCGACGATAGTTTCTGAATCCAGTCGAAGAGTTGATCCTTGGGCTCTATCAGGAACACGTAGTCATCTTTCCAGAGCGAGGCTTTTTCCAAATAGGTGGTATTCCACCGTAGGGTTGGACGCAGGATGACTACGTTATAGAAATGGTGCTTGTACTCCTTCTCAAGCAAATCCAGGACGCGCTTGGTCTTGCCGCACGAGGTGGGCCCCGTGAAGATCGCTGTATGCGGGTCTTTCACAATGTCAAGAGTCATTTATTCTGATTGTGTTTGCCCCGTGGCAGACACAAACCTTACTCCTCCTGCGTTGCTGTGGAACCGCAGGGCGACGAAGGCGCTTATTTCGGCTTTGGTACGATAGATGCAGGGATCCAATTTTTGGAGACAGCCATTTCACGACTGGCCCTGCCCGCCGAGAAATAGGCCACCATCTTGAGAGCATCGCTGGTATCCATTTTGGTGGAGGGGCTCGTGATCCCCAAGAACTTTTTGCCGGCCATCACGTTGGCGAATGTGAAGCCGAGATCGACTACGGTCTCGTAGAGCATGTCGATGATTTCCTTCTCTTTTGGTGTTACGTTTGAACTCATTTATTATGTGCCTACCGCATCTTGAAAATGTCGATATCAGGTTGACGCTCTTGCTTTTGCATGTGCGCACGTACTCCTTCGAACTTTGCTAATGCGTGTGCTTTTGCAGTAGCTGTGGAGCCGGAACGGAGTTCCGCGTTGCTGCCAGGCGATGACTCTGGGGTAGGTTGGCGAGCCGCTACGGGCTGTTTACGTATGTAATAGACTGCCACGCAAGCAGCAAGTACTGCAAGACCTCAAGCGCCATAGAGATATGCACTGTCCGGGAACTGCGACAGGTTCCTGATCATCTTGTGAAGTACTTTTGCCCACGTTCTTCAGTAAGTCGGCCTTGATCTTACGATTCCACTGGGCAAGTCTCTTGCCAGCGGCAACTCTTCCCTCGTTCTTCTTGGTTATGACTTGGTTAGATTCCTCGATCATTTCTTATAAGTTGTGAGACTTACAAAAAGCACTTCCCCCCTAGGCGGCTTTCACACCGCATCTGCCGGACGTTCTTATCGCGTTCTTATATGGTTTCATCTCTAAAATACATACGTGAGGTGGGAAGCGATCCGCTGCCGGAGTCAAAATTTCTGGACCCTGTATGGTATAGTCTCCAGTGATACTGCACCAATCGGTATACCGTAGGGTAAAGGGGTTGGATGTAGCCAATTTATCATATAGTTCACGATTATCCATTCGTATCTTCGATAGAATGTTTCCCATCTTTATCTCGCTGTTCATCCTCTTGCTCTTCACCCACCTTGGTCGTGGTTAGCTGGCAGTGGTTAACAGTGTGAGCAGCTACTAACAGCGGTGCCAAAAGCTTCCCAAAGGCGTAGTACACGAGGACCCCCAAGTCTGCCATGGAGTCCTTGATGATAGGATCCTCTTCAATATCAGCCCTTAGGCCCTCTGCGCTGTCGAGCTGCACCACACGCCCTACGGCTTTGGTGTACAGACTGATTGCCTGCGACGACAACGCTTTGGCTGTCTTCTCACCTTTCTCCTGGAGTTCACGTTGAACGTACTCAGCATGAACCTTCTCGATCACCCCATCGGAGGCCTTGTCGACAAAGCCTTCCGTGCATTTTTTCGGTAAGAGGTGCCCCTTGCCTTTACGGAGGCCTCTTTCAAAGCCTGGCGTTTGTCGATGGGTTTCTCGATATGTTCATATTCTGCAGAGGCCGTGTCGAATACTTGTGCAAGCTCCGACATCCTGTTTATTAGTAGTCGATATCGAAACAGGATATAGACGATCAGGGTATACGGTAGGAGCAAGGCGATTAGTAGGCATATGTCCATTTATTTATTTTGAAGAGCCCCCTGGTTTTTTTTTTGTTGTTGTTGCTTGAAACTCGGAGGGTTTTTTGAGTTTAGGGATCCTTGGAAGCTTGGATTCTATCGGCGGGCTCCCAGACCGATATGGGACATTTTTCACTTCCATTGGTTCAATCCAACTCCCTCTGTGAACACAGTCGCCAACGCAAAAGAATCGCTCACAATCTTTTTCCCAAGGCATTCTTTTCATTTTATCAACCTTGATGGTTAATATCATGGGTCAAAAACGTTAGAAATATAAAGACACAGTGTGTACACCATCCTCGAGGACCTTCCGCTTATCGTAGAAAGCCGAGAGTCCCAGCTTGTTTTGTTCGTAAGTGACTATCCCCTGGTTGCGCACCCGGAAACCTACGTTTTTAGCAGTGTCTAAACTACCATTTAACGTGCTCAGATACCTAGACCACTATATCGCATTCTGCCTCTTTGACATCCCTTTGCACGAAAATTTTGTACCTTCTTGACCCTCGACAAAGTAGCACTTGGCTGTCAAGGTAATCATCCGAGACCCGATGAATTCCGGTTTGAACAACCCTCCTGTTCGACTCGAGTGCTTGTCGGTGACGAGCCAGTGTTTCACGTCCTCGTCGTACTGCTCGAGCATTCGAGGGCGAACGACATCTCGCAGCTCTTCTCCAGAGATGGCGAAATACGCCGAGTCTGTATCCATGTACACATACTCAAAGTCTCGTCGGTCTACGTACTTGTCGAGGAAATCATAGTAGAACTCGAGTATGCGAAGCTTGGCTAGTTGGTAGACTTCAATACCGCACTGGTAGGCCCTATCTATGCTGACCCCGTGCCTGCCCTTTCTGATCTCGTACGCGTCGCCTATCTCTTCAAGGTCTTCGAGGTAGGGGCTTCGGAGAGCTGCATCGACCTCCTTTTCGTCTCTGGTAAACGTGGTGTTGGCATGCCTCGCCAGATCTTCCATCATCTTCCCATAGAACGAGTTCCCCTTCAACTTGGCAGTATCTCCCGCGATGCGCTTGTCGGGGTCTTTATCAGCCTTTCGTCGTGCCTCGGCAATCTCTTCCGGGAACCACGCGAAGGGCTTGCCTCGCGAGTACTTGAGGAACTGGTAAAAAGCGGTGACTTTCAGCCCGTGCTCGAGGTACCATTTTAGAACAGGAGTGTACAACAGGATCTTTTCAGCTTTCATCAACCCCAAGAGCTTTTTGGTTCTTGGAACACGCTTGCGCCCCGTCTTGGTCAAGTACTCGTGCATGTGCTCGGGGATTTGGGTGTCAGGTATCTCCTTGACCACAAATAGCGGGGACATCTCGCTAAACTTGTCGTACAGCTCTGGGGGCACTTCTATATCTACTTGCGCAAAGCCGAAGAGTGAGCCGTCCAGAACGCCCCGTATTAGATCCTCGAGATTGGCTGTCGGTTCACCAATCTTGACAAGCTTTTCCTTCCCACAAGGAAAGTCTTGCAGCAAGGTACTCGGGTATAGCATGTTCGCGTCGTAGCCTAGAATGGTCTTGCATTCGCGGGGTTCGTCGTAGACGTGAGATCTTATGGCTGTCACATCCCTCTCGTGGTACCTACAAAAGACGATCGCGGGGCCGCCGACCATCCCGGTCCTCAAGAGCTCGTAGGCCACGTTTCTCGTGCACTCGCTGCAGGTTTTTTGGGCTTCGCTGCAGGCCTTGCACCGGGTTTTGAAGCAGTCCTCTTTGCATCTGTGTTTGCAGGGCTCCCCCGGTGCGTAGAGTTCTAACTCGGAGTGTAAACGCAGAGACTTGTTCAAGACATAGCGCATCGACACGCCAGGTATACTAACAGCATCCTTCAAAATATCAATCTCATCCTCGTAGTATTGCAGCCTCGTCTTGTCGACGGCTTCAACGAAGGGTACCACGTCGGCTAGGTTGTACTCACGTAACCAGTCCATCATAGTGACGCAGCCTCGCTTGTAAAACTCTCCGCGGAACTGCTCCTACTCTTCGGGGGAGAGCGTGTCTTCTCCAACAAGACTACTGTAGAAGTCGTCGTGCTCGACGGGGCCGACATGGTTCAGCTTGTCGTAGTTCGACAGCCATTCGTAAGGGAACACGAGCTTTTCGAGCCCACATTCCAGAAACTTGCACCAGCCGGCGTAACTCATCCCAGGGGCGAGAAAGTTTTTGATGTCAAGGAATTTGAACCTCGAGGTCGTGAGGAACATGTAGTCGTTGTCTTTTTTTGCCACTTTGATTTTCTCGTCGTTTTCGGCAATTCGCTCCACAAAGTACCGCTTGATCAGGTTGATGTCGTACTTTCCGCTGTTAAAACCGATGACCGCCACTTGGTTCACGCACTCGTTCCAAGCTTGTTGAACCATCTTCGGGAGCATGTCAAAGTCCTCCGGTCTCGGTACACACCTCTCAACTTCTTCAACGATGAGGGCTTGTCTCTTCTCGAGCTCCTCAACGAACCGCTTAACCAAGACCTTGGGATCCTTGTGCAAGATGAACGTTGGATCTTCACTCAGACTATCGTGAATGGCCACACTTACTGGGATATGCTCCGAAAGGTATGTTAGATCGGATGTTTTCCGCTGGTGTAAAGGTGCTAGGAGGGCTTCTAAGTCAAACACGATGTAGTGGGGGTAGGCTCGAAATTCTTTGTTGAAGTACCTCTTGATTTTTGGCGGGTTCTCGCACTCCCAGACTGTCACGAAGTTATACCCCAGTTTTTGGATGTGGTCCTCCTTGAACTTGGTGACAACGTACCGATTTTTGTCCGCGTTGGTTCTTTTTGGTTGACATGGGCATCCATGCCACTTGCAACCGTGATATTCGTAGACTGTTTTGGTTTGGGGCTCATAACCGTGTACTTTGTAGACCTCCTTCTCACCATCACGTATAACACGTTCTCCACCGTGCCCGCAGAGTGCGTGATGTATGTGGCTTCCCGTCTGCTCCGACATTGCCTCTAGCCATTGACACGCCGCGTAACTGAAGCCATCTTCGTCGTAAAAGACCTTCTCGGACTTGCACGGCATGCGCTTCACCTTCTCGCCTTTGCAAATGATCGTTGTCTTGACGCCCTCGCACTCGTTCTGCTTATGCCGCGTGAGGTGGCAGGCGTGTGTGAAGATCTGACCGCAAGCCTTGCATTCCCAGCTCTTAGTCAAAACATCCATCTTCTTGATGTAGAAACAGTGACCATCCAGCATGCCGAGGTTGATCGTGTCTAACCCCTCCTTGTGCTGATTCTGCCCGTAAATGAGCCGCCATGGTGCCTTGTCTGAGTTCGTCTTGGGCTCAAAGACTCTGATGTTGATCTTGAAGTGCTTGGCGATACCCTCAAAGTCTACGAGCTTCGTGGCACGTACCTCTTGCCGCTTTAACTCGGAGGCTTCGTAGTACTCACGTGCTAGTTTGAGGGCTGGCCTTGTTAGGAACTCTGTCCCCCTTTTTACGTAGACCCTCTCCCTTACAGCCAAGCATCGCCAAAAGCACAGGTTGTCCGTTCTGGCATCTTCACCGTCCATAGCGTAGATGCACCTTCTATTTCGTAGCCAGTCCGGAAGTGGTCCGCATCCTAGTAGGGGCTCCCTCGTAGAGATGATCTTAACCCGCACGTGCGTAAAGACTATCTTACCTTCGTACGTTCCGGGGGTCTCGATGGTTCTGTCAGGTGGTAAGTAGGCCTTGGTCCAGAACTCTGTATCCTCCAGATCGAGCCGCTTCATCTCGCATTCTTCCATGAAGGCTTCGATTTTCGCCAGGCTTAGGAGTGACTTGGAGCTCTTGGTCTTGTGGTAGGCCACCACCTCAGTAAATATCACAGCTGAAACTGTAGACTACCTTGACGCGCACGTCTACGTGGGGTGTGATTTTTCGCATGATAGCCTCCGCCAGCGGTTGGTTGAGGTTCTTGTTGAACTGCCACGTCTTGATGCGGTTTCCGTCTTCCAAAAATTGAGTGTCATTCTCGTCAAATATGTGCTGGATATCTTCGATTCCCTCCTGGTTCGTGGTCTGCTTCTTCTCCCTCCCGAATATGTGTTTGAAGTCTGCGATTCCCTGATATTCGTCTTCGATGGTGATCCGTTGAACCTCATCGTGAAGCGTTGTCGCTCCCGAGATTTGCTCCTTCGCCTTGTTATAATAGAAAGTAACGGTATCCCGCACGCTCCGTAGTTGATCAGCAAGAGCGTCGCGAGTTGCGGCTACTGGTGCCGACACGGTGTCGTATAGTTTGCTAATAGCGTTCCTGAACCAACTCATCTTTATTATATACAGACTTCAGCTTCAAATAGCGCTATCGGCTTTGAGTAAGGGACACCGTTACTCAACTGCGCATGCTCGAAGTTTTGTTGATGTCAGCATTATTACTATCGGCGTGTGCGCATGCGCTAGAATTATTGGTTTCGGATTGTTTATCGGATTTGTTTTCGGATGCCGTCGGGTCTACCGGTTTTGTGAGGGGTGGAGGAGGGGGTGGGGGTGGAGTGGGTGGAGGCGGGTGTTTGACGGGGAAAAGGTCAAAACCTGTATATATTCATCCCCTACTACTACTAATAATAAACATCGACTAATTTGTATAGGGAAAGTTTGCTATGTTCTGTGGTGAACACTTTTTCTCACATCGATACTCTAGGAATTTTTTAAACATTTGCACTGAAACACTTAGTATCTTATTGTTACGTTTAAGCAGTTAAAAGCAAACTGCACCATAAACTTCAATATCTACCAAAAACCTTAAATTTTGTCCCTAAATCACCAATAAAACAAAGATTGTTAGAAATTTTTGCTGATTTGCGACAGCTTTTACTTTCTGACTTAATTGTAGTTCCTTACGTTTTGTATATGAAAGAGCACATCATTTCACGAATAAAAACAACACAATTTTTGCGTACAGTGTGATTAGTTTATAACGGGTTTTGATCAGATTTGTTGCTTACGTATGGACTAAAACGCAGTTTTTATTACGAACGAAACTTTTCGAAAACAATAGTTCTTATAGCACAATAAAGTCATTATGTTGCTTGCATGCAGAGAATTCCTGAACGTCATATATTTTGAAAATGAAAGAGATCTACGAACTTTTATTTTCATCCAAATGACGCATTCCTTTAAAATGAAGTAAAGAAGGAAGTGTTGTAGAACTTAATATATGTTTAATCACACAATTTTTTTGATGTAATGCAACTGAGTGTTATGAAGTTTTAATGTTTTTCCGTGAATCTTAAAGATTGTTACACTTTGCGTATTCCATTGTAGCGACACATCTAACTTCAAATTATAAGCCTTATCTATAACTTCGCAAATTTAATACAGTCTAGCATGCTATTCTATTACACTCTTCCCATTGATCTGAAGAATGAATCAATTACTTACTCAGTTTAAAACAGAGTATGGTTATGCCTTTATCTTAAGAAGTAAGGTATATAACACAAGCAGTCAATTAAGTCACCATGAAATTAATCAATCCTGATACACGCGTTATGTTACCAACCTGATTTTACTACTCCAACCAAGACGTCCGGAATTAACCTGTTACTTACATGTGGCCTGGTTATCGCACGCCTTAATCATAACGCGAAGTAACTCTTACACTATGGAAAAATGAAAAATTCAAAAAATAAAAAGAAAGGAAAAATGAAAAAAAAATGAAACAGGACAAAAATTAAATAATTTTTACGAATTTCCACAATGGCCCGTTGTGTATGTGATACAAAAATAAATATAAAAGAATACTGCACGTAAGGAGATAAGAAATGGTCATAACAAAAAACTTTATACAGTAATTACGCTACAAAAAAGTATAGGGAAGTTTAATAACGTCTTCTCCGTGTAAATTTTTTTCACGATTTCAATTCTCCATGGTCTTCGAATGACCATTTGCAGGTGCACGTCAACATTTAGATTGTAATGCAAATAAACACTAGTTTCGTTTCTGCGAAACAAAATATTTCAATAAATTTCGCAAATTTCCAGGAATTACCTTAAAAATAAATAACAGCCTTGGGATTTTTACTCTAAGTTTCCTTTACATTCTTCCTAGTTCGCTTATGTCCACACAATTTAGAACAATGATTTGCCATGTGACATTTAGTTTAAACAATAATATTGTTTCTGGGCTAGCCTATACAAATTATGTTGGTAGGGTCAGAACAACAAAGTTCGCGACAAGGAGAGCGGTTGCTTTCAGCAAAACGATGTCTTCTAATGCTGATACGGTAAGACGATATAGGGCAAGAAGCACTATGCTTTTCCTTAGAAACTTTCCCCATATTTTTGAACATATATATAACTGAACTTCCAATAATTACATAAAAATTAGTGAAGATAAATTTATATTGCTTAATACTGTTAGTTAAAATAACAAAATGAATGTAAAAGGTAATGTCAATAGCGAGCATGAAGAACTTATTTCATGACGAATGTTTATTACGTTGCTTTAGAATTTGATATTTTTTCTCCAGATTTTATATTGGCATTGTTTTTCGGAATCACAGTGGTAGTGATTACCAGTGTAACTACATTTCTCGTCACAAAACACGCTTATGAGCCTTCAATCAACCACAACGTGAAGACCACAGGAAATGATACAAATCACCCGATCAGAAAAAAGAGAGCCGTATCTGCTCCATGTGCTGAAGCTCAAATCCAACTCTTTAATTTGACCAACAGATTGATTGGTCACGATGTCGTAACTAAATATATTGAAGACATAGAATGCTATTATGTAAGTTCATCATAATCAACTTCAAGTAGTAAATAAACAGAGGAATTTATGTCCTTGTCAAAATTGAATGTGACATAAACGTGCATATTTCATGAATTTTATTCAATACTTTAGGGGATAAAAGCATCAGCAAATAACACACATATGAAGCTTTGCGAAGGAACATACCAAGATGATACGTTTTCGTTTCTTAATGCAAGGGTATTTGCTGGTATTAGTGATTGTCGAAAGAAAGTGAGTATCAATCCGTTTCCTTTGCATGGAAGTTACGTTAATCAAATTATCTTTCTTTTCCTGTCTTTGTACAACTTCAAAACCGCAATAATTAAGTATTTCTCCTTCTTTCAGAATCCGAACGCATTAGGAGATTACCTGCAGCTAATCAAACAGAGCATTCATAGTTTAAATTTGATTAAAGATTACGAAAAGAAAGTCGGAAACATCAAGTACAGCAATCTGAACTTACAAGTGGCCGTTAATCTTTTGACACTGAGTAAAGACATGGGAGATGTCAGATCCGTAAGTATATCTGTAGATATAGTTGGAGTTAAAAAATGTGTATAATGGGTATTTTTTATTTGTATAATTCGGTTTAGAACCTGCTAAGAAGGTGTTTCGAAACTAAAAACACTATTTTGCCAAAATTTCCGAAGATATTTCGCGATTATGATGATAAGGAGTTGGTAAAAGTCAGAGGAAGGGAGCCACGTCAACATGCAAAACGTGCATTAGTTGTATACAATCAGATAATACACATTATGGGTACAATGAGAAATGACTTTTGGGAGAGACGTCAATGCATGTCATAATCGTTTCAATTCTTAAAAATGGAGAAGAGCATATATCAACTTATTTATTTTATTGAAGATCATTATATGTATTTAATGTATTAGTAAGCTAACCTTTTCAACGAATTTAAAATTATTTACTCCTGAAACAATAACTTTGTATTCATTACTGGACTTCTTACTCAGTGATCCCTGTAATACAACTGAAAATATTTTCACTACAAGAATGAATACTTTTAAATTATCCTGTGCAAAACTAAACACATTAATCACAAAATATTTCGGTTGTTTCTATTCTCTGGAGAAATATGAAGTTTAAGAAAAACACGTCCTACAACCTATTGTTACAAAATTATTTGTGGGTAAGGTTGTTTACATCACAGTAAAAGGCGTTGTTACCTAATTGCTTTTAGTATTAGATTACTGAGATATGTTGTGCAGAAAACGGTATATTGCCACTTTCGCTTTTTAGCCAAAGGTAGGTAAGCTAGATCACTTTACAAGTTACCTCATATACCAATGAAGAACGGCTATAATACTCGCTGATGAATTGTACTCTAAGGAGTATCTTTAAAAATAGTCATTCCAAAATACAGTATAAAAACGGGAAGACAGGTAAAGTTAGGAAGCGATATCGATTGAATAGTTCACAAAAACACCTGCTAGCTGCAGGTAATCGAGAAACTCGTCTCATGGGCCAGCGCTTTTTCAGCGTCAAAAGCAATTTAGAAAAAGTACCTTAATGTAGCTGGGAACATCGACCTTAAGTCATCCCGTTATGCGAAAAATTTATTCTTACGAATGGGGTTTGTAACAGAAAGATTTACTTTAACCAAAGTAGATATCCCAGAGAAAGCCCGTAAAGAAATCGAGTATCAATTCAATCATGAAATTGATTCATAAATTGAACGGTCCCACATACCAAGTTCGCTTGTAATCAACTTACATCAAACATCCTCGTTGATCGTCCCAGGGAGAAAGCAAACAATGGCACGCAAAGGGAGCTCAAATGTCACCATTACCTGAGCCAATGTCAAAAGCAGCAAAACAGCATCATTTGCAATAACCGTTTCGGGGGGAGTATTTGCCGACAGAATTAATTTATGGAGGAAAGACTAACCAGAGTCTCCCTAGATTCAAACTCCCAAAATTCTTTCCCTCTTAATGTGAATGAAAGGCACTACTTAAGTACGGGCAATTCACTTACGCCTTCAAACGATATCATTGTAACATCCAGTTAGATCGTCAATCGGTATTTCTGCAGACCCGTATGCCTTAGTGGTAATGAATGTCTTTACACGTTAAATGACAAGTACTGAATCTCCTTCGAGGCAAACAAATTTTGCTCACAAACGTACCACCAAACATGACGAAATTCTGCCAATGACTGAGAAGTTCAATAATTGGTATTCAGAACAAGTGAGTGCATAACTACATAAAGGTGTCCCTATCGATAAAATGGATGTTAAACTGCGTTTATCATTGTTTAAATCGTTACATGCAAGCTGGATGGTTGAATTATACAACCACATGACAGGAGATAGTGGATGGACGTCATCGGGGATCAAGGACGCTATTCCTTTAGGTTAAAATCATTGCCTTTAATCGACCCGTTCAGTGATGTTACACCAATGATGGTAAAGCCAGTTGACAGTCTTGTTCGAATCAGATAATGAATGAAATGATGAAAATGTTTGGGGACCACCAGGTGATGACTTATATTATTTCAGTCTTATCGATGAATTTGAAGTCGAAGAAAATTGATCAAAGTAAACACGAATTTTTTACCGTATTACACTTATCAAACTACACTTATGCAATTTCCTTGTATTTTGTTCAAGAGCATAGTGTGAAAGCATACGTTTATCAAAATTCGTTAAAAATTTTTAGGCTATCAATCTATTACAATAACTTTTCTCTATTTCTTTCTTTTTGCAACGCTGAACATTTCTCTAATATATTTATTTCCCCCAGTACTTGTCGCAGCTTTCTTCTTTTTTGCCATTTTGCGCTGAAACAAGTGCAGTGACATCGACCCAATGTTGGGTGATAATGATAGGCAAGTGGATGATAATAGTCATCTACTAGCCGTTTCCGATGTCACGGTAGAAGAATTTGAATTGTTATGTAGCAAAATTCAGCGGTACATTGGTAAAGATGGAGAAATCGATAACAAAACTGATTCTTAGTGGGAAGCTGAAGAAAATTAGTTCTATTTTTTTACTTTACGCAAAGCAAGAAAAATTATAAAAATATAACAAAAAATCTTATTTTTTGCTCATTCGCGAAAGTTTTCCACGCTAAAATAACCTTTTCCTTCGATTCGCGAAATATTTTCCCGCAAAAGTTTATTCCATAAATTTCACGTTTTTCATGATACGCGAAAGTTTCTGATCACGAAAGTTTCTGCCCTTAAAGTAACAATTGCCAACCTATACCACAGGGCTGCCTGTTTCTGCCTGGGGTCAAGTTGTCACCGCTGCCTGAGGAACACAATTTCCAATGAATATTTACAATATAGCTTCCCCAAAAATTGTCGTAAACTTCGTTAATAAGAACATCAAAATAATAGACACGCATGATGGTTGGTCAATTATATTAATAGGAGAAGCTCTTTATATCAAACACTTGACACCATCCCTAAATAAGTGCTTTAAAGCCCTAAGAGAACTTAAGTCGTTTTGACTTTTATATCTAATTTGCCTTTGGTAACAATCTTAATTAATTTAAGATCTTAACAAAATTTTCTTCTACGTTTTATTATTCTGGATAACGTGTTCGTCTAAAAATGAAATATAAATTGAAAATTCGTTTCTTTTGTATTTAAGAAATATTATTTTGGTAAAAAATAATATCCATATCCCTTTATATATATATTTTTTATAAGATATACTTTATGTTTCGGCTTTTACAGTGTCTGCTTAATAAAACCATGGCGAGTCTATACTGACCGGAAACGTCTTATCACAGGAAATGGAACACACACTTGCTATGGATGCTAAAAGGATGCCTGACGTTACCCAATTCACTTTGACGTCATTACCCACCCAAAACAGTGAAAATTAATAATTATTTCTAATAATCGAAAATACAGACTTGATAAGCTATTCCTTCTTAAAAAGAAACAAAAAGACTAAAATATGTCCTCATGAAACTATTAGTGATGTTTTTAATTCTTAGAGGTAAAAATCCAGTTCGAATATGTCTCAACCTTCTGTTTCAAAATAGTTCATCATAGCAAACAAAAAATGTTTGGTGGACTTAAAGTGAACATGAATAATTGAAAAATAACCAAAGTTTTACCCGCAAACGTTGTATTTTAGGAGATTTAGCTACTTTTCCTCCTAGATACCTTCCTCGTGGTTTGAATAGAGTTAACTAGGTTTTTGTACCATTTGTGTAACATTGCAATACAATGACATTGCAAATGTACTTAAAGTCAATAATAAACATCGACTAATTTGTATGGGGAAAGTTTGCTATGTTCTGTTGTGAACACTCTTTCTCACATCGATACTCTAGGAATTTTTTAAACATTTGCACTGAAACAATTAGTATCTTATTGTTACGTTTAAGCAGTTAAAAGCAAACTGCACCATAAACTTCAATATTTACCAAAAACCTTAAATTTCGTCCCTAAGTCGCCAATAAAACAAAGATTGTTAGAAAGTTTCCTGATTTGCGACAGCTTTTACTTTCTGACTTAATTGTAGTTCCTTATGTTTTGTATATGAAAGAGCACATCATTTCACGAATAAAAACAACACAATTTTAGCGTACAGTGTGATTAGTTTATAACGGGTTTTGATCAGATTTGTTGCTTACGTATGGACTAAAACGCAGTTTTTATTACGAACGAAACTTTTCGAAAACAATAGTTCTTATAGCACAATAAAGTCATTATGTTTCTTGCATGCAGAGAATTCCTGAACGTCATATATTTTGAAAATGAAAGAGATCTACGAACTTTTATTTTCATCCAAATGACGCATTCCTTGAAAATAAAGTAAAGAAGGAAGTGTTGTAGAACTTAATATATGTTTAATCACACAATTTTTTTGATGTAATGCAACTGAGTGTTATGAAGTTTTAATGTTCTTCCGTGAATCTTAAAGATTGTTACACTTTGCGTATTTCATTGTAGCGACACAACTAACTTCAAATTATAAGCCTTATCTATAACTTCGCAAATCTAATACAGTCTAGCATGCTATTCTATTACACTCTTCCCATTGATCTGAAGAATGAATCAATTACTTACTCAGTTTAAAACAGAGTATGGTTATGCCTTTATCTTAAGAAGTAAGGTATATAACACAAGCAGTCAATTAAGTCACCATGAAATTAATCAATCCTGATACACGCGTTATGTTACCAACCTGATTTTACTACTCCAACCAAGACGTCCGGAATTAACCTGTTACTTACATGTGGCCTGGTTATCGCACGCCTTAATCATAAGGCGAAGTAACTCTTACACTATGGAAAAATGAAAAATTCAAAAAATAAAAAGAAAGGAAAAATGAAAAAAAAATGAAACAGGACAAAAATTAAATAATTTTTACGAATTTCCACAATGGCCCGTTGTGTATGTGATACAAAAATAAATGTAAAAGAATACTGCACGTAAGGAGATAAGAAATGGTCATAACAAAAAACTTTATACAGTAATTACGCTACAAAAAAGTATAGGGAAGTTTAATAACGTCTTCTCCGTGTAAATTTTTTTCACGATTTCAATTCTCCATGGTCTTCGAATGACCATTTGCAGGTGCACGTCAACATTTAGATTGTAATGCAAATAAACACTAGTTTCGTTTCTGCGAAACAAAATATTTCAATAAATTTCGCAAATTTCCAGGAATTACCTTAAAAATTAATAACAGCCTTGGGATTTTTACTCTAAGTTTCCTTTACATTCTTCCTAGTTCGCTTATGTCCACACAATTTAGAACAATGATTTGCCATGTGACATTTAGTTTAAACAATAATATTGTTTCTGGGCTAGCCTATACAAATTATGTTGGTAGGGTCAGAACAACAAAGTTCGCGACAAGGAGAGCGGTTGCTTTCAGCAAAACGATGTCTTCTAATGCTGATACGGTAAGACGATATAGGGCAAGAAGCACTATGCCTTTCCTTAGAAACTTTCCCCATATTTTTGAACATATATATAACTGAACTTCCAATAATTACATAAAAATTAGTGAAGATAAATTTATATTGCTTAATACTGTTAGTTAAAATAACAAAATGAATGTAAAAGGTAATGTCAATAGCGAGCATGAAGAACTTATTTCATGACGAATGTTTATTACGTTGCTTTAGAATTTGATATTTTTTCTCCAGATTTTATATTGGCATTGTTTTTCGGAATCACAGTGGTAGTGATTACCAGTGTAACTACATTTCTCGTCACAAAACACGCTTATGAGCCTTCAATCAACCACAACGTGAAGACCACAGGAAATGATACAAATCACCCGATCAGAAAAAAGAGAGCCGTATCTGCTCCATGTGCTGAAGCTCAAATCCAACTCTTTAATTTGACCAACAGATTGATTGGTCACGATGTCGTAACTAAATATATTGAAGACATAGAATGCTATTATGTAAGTTCATCATAATCAACTTCAAGTAGTAAATAAACAGAGGAATTTATGTCCTTGTCAAATTGAATGTGACATAAACGTGCATATTTCATGACTTCTATTCAATACTTTAGGGGATAAAAGCATCGGCAAATAACACACATATGAAGCTTTGTGAAGGAACATACCAAGATGATACGTTTTCGTTTCTTAATGCAAGGGTATTTGCTGGTATTAGTGATTGTCGAAAGAAAGTGAGTATCAATCCGTTTCCTTTGCATGGAAGTTACGTTAATCAAATTATCTTTCTTTTCCTGTCTTTGTACAACTTCAAAACCGCAATAATTAAGTATTTCTCCTTCTTTCAGAATCCGAACGCATTAGCAGATTACCTGCAGCTAATCAAACAGAGCATTCATAGTTTAAATTTGATTAAAGATTCCGAAAAGAAAGTCGGAAACATCAAGTACAGCAATCTGAACTTACAAGTGGCCGTTAATCTTTTGACGCTGACTAAAGACATGGGAGATGTCAGATCCGTAAGTATATATGTAGATATAGTTGGAATTAAGAAATGTGTATAATGGGTATTTTTTATTTGTATAATTCGGTTTAGAACCTGCTTAGAAGGTGTTTCGAAACTAAAAACACTATTTTGCCAAAATTTCCGAAGATTTTTCGCGATTATGATGATAAGGAGTTGGTAAAAGTCAGAGGAAGGGAGCCACGTCAACATGCAAAACGTGCATTAGTTGTATACAATCAGATAATACACATTATGGGTACAATGAGAAATGACTTTTGGGAGAGACGACAATGCATGTTATAATCGTTTCAATTCTTAAAAATGGAGAAGAGCATATATCAACTTATTTATTTTATTGAAGATCATTATATGTATTTAATGTATTAGTAAGCTAACCTTTTCAACGAATTTAAAATTATTTACTCCTGAAACAACAACTTTGTATTCATTACTGGACTTCTTACTCAGTGATCCCTGTAATACAACTGAAAATATTTTCACTACAAGAATGAATACTTTTAAATTATCCTGTGCAAAGCTAAACACATTAATCACAAAATATTTCGGTTGTTTCTATTCTCTGGAGAAATATGAAGTTTAAGAAAAACACGTCCTACAACCTATTGTTACAAAATTATTTGTGGGTAAGGTTGTTTACATCACAGTAAAAGGCGTTGTTACCTAATTGCTTTTAGTATTAGATTACTGAGATATGTTGTGCAGAAAACGGTATATTGCCACTTTCGCTTTTTAGCCAAAGATAGGTAAGCTAGATCACTTTACAAGTGTTCTCCTTACCTCATATACCAATGAAGAACGGCTATAATACTCGCTGATGAATTGTACTCTAAGGAGTATCTTTAAAAATAGTCATTCCAAAATACAGTATAAAAACGGGAAGACAGGTAAAGTTAGGAAGCGATATCGATTGAATAGTTCACAAAAACACCTGCTAGCTGCAGGTAATCGAGAAACTCGTCTCGTGGGCCAGCGCTTTTTCAGCGTCAAAAGCAATTTTGAAAAAGTACCTTAATGTAGCTGGGAACATCGACCTTAAGTCATCCCGTTATGCGAAAAATTAATTCTTACGAATGGGGTTTGTAACAGAAAGATTTACTTTAACCAAAGTAGATATCCCAGAGAAAGCCCGTAAAGAAATCGAGTATCAATTCAATCATGAAATTGATTCATAAATTGAACGGTCCCACATACCAAGTTCGCTTGTAATCAACTTACATCAAACATCCTCGCTGATCGTCCCAGGGAGAAAGCAAACAATGGCACGCAAAGGGAGCTCAAATGTCACCATTACCTGAGCCAATGTCAAAAGCAGCAAAACAGCATCATTTGCAATAACCGTTTCGGGGGGAGTATTTGCCGACACAATTAATTTATGGAGGAAAGACTAACCAGAGTCTCCCTAGATTCAAACTCCCAAATTCTTTCCCTCTTAATGTGAATGAAAGGCACTACTTAAGTACGGGCAATTCACTTACGCCTTCAAACGATATCATTGTAACATCCAGTTAGATCGTCAATCGGTATTTCTGCAGACCCGTATGCCTTAGTGGTAATGAATGTCTTTACACGTCAAATGACAAGTACTGAATCTCCTTCGAGGCAAACAAATTTTGCTCACAAACGTACCACCAAACATGACGAAATTCTGCCAATGACTGAGAAGTTCAATAATTGGTATTCAGAACAAGTGAGTGCATAACTACATAAAGGTGTCCCTATCGATAAAATGGATGTTAAACTGCGTTTATCATTGTTTAAATCGTTACATGCAAGCTGGATGGTTGAATTATACAACCACATGACAGGAGATAGTGGATGGACGTCATCGGGGATCAAGGACGCTATTCCTTTAGGTTAAAATCATTGCCTTTAATCGACCCGTTCAGTGATGTTACACCAATGATGGTAAAGCCAGTTGACAGTCTTGTTCGAATCAGATAATGAATGAAATGATGAAAATGTTTGGGGACCACCAGGTGATGACTTATATTATTTCAGTCTTATCGATGAATTTGAAGTCGAAGAAAATTGATCAAAGTAAACACGAATTTTTTACCGTATTACACTTATCAAACTACACTTATGCAATTTCCTTGTATTTTGTTCAAGAACATAGTGTGAAAGCATACGTTTATCAAAATTCGTTAAAAATTTTTAGGCTATCAATCTATTACAATAACTTTTCTCTATTTCTTTTTTTTTGCAACGCTGAACATTTCTCTAATATATTTATTTCCCCCAGTACTTTTCGCAGCTTTCTTCTTTTTTGCCATTTTGCGCTGAAACAAGTGCAGTGACATCGACCCAATGTTGGGTGATAATGATAGGCAAGTGGATGATAATAGTCATCTACTAGCCGTTTCCGATGTCACGGTAGAAGAATTTGAAATGTTATGTAGCAAAATTCAGCGGTACATTGGTAAAGATGGAGAAATCGATAACAAAACTGATTCTTAGTGGGAAGCTGAAGAAAATTAGTTCTATTTTTTTACTTTACGCAAAGCAAGAAAAATTATAAAAATATAACAAAAAATCTTATTTTTTGCTCATTCGCGAAAGTTTTCCACGCTAAAATAACCTTTTCCTTCGATTCGCGAAATATTTTCCCGCAAAAGTTTATTCCATAAATTTCACGTTTTTCATGATACGCGAAAGTTTCTGATCACGAAAGTTTCTGCCCTTAAAGTAACAATTGCCAACCTATACCACAGGGCTGCCTGTTTCTGCCTGGGGTCAAGTTGTCACCGCTGCCTGAGGAACACAATTTCCAATGAATCTTTACAATATAGCTTCCCCAAAAATTGTCGTAAACTTCGTTAATAAGAACATCAAAATAATAGACACGCATGATGGTTGGTCAATTATATTAATAGGAGAAGCTCTTTATATCAAACACTTGACACCATCCCTAAATAAGTGCTTTAAAGCCCTAAGAGAACTTAAATCGTTTTGACTTTTATATCTAATTTGCCTTTGGTAACAATCTTAATTAATTTAAGATCTTAACAAAATTTTCTTCTACGTTTTATTATTCTGGATAACGTGTTCGTCTAAAAATGAAATATAAATTGAAAATTCGTTTCTTTTGTATTTAAGAAATATTATTTTGGTAAAAAATAATATCCATATCCCTTTATATATATATTTTTATAAGATATACTTTATGTTTCGGCTTTTACAGTGTCTGCTTAATAAAACCATGGCGAGTCTATACTGACCGGAAACGTCTTATCACAGGAAATGGAACACACACTTGCTATGGATGCTAAAAGGATGCCTGACGTTACCCAATTCACTTTGACGTCATTACCCACCCAAAACAGTGAAAATTAATAATTATTTCTAATAATCGAAAATACAGACTTGATAAGCTATTCCTTCTTAAAAAGAAACAAAAAGACTAAAATATGTCCTCATGAAACTATTAGTGATGTTTTTAATTCTTAGAGGTAAAAATCCAGTTCGAATATGTCTCAACCTTCTGTTTCAAAATAGTTCATCATAGCAAACAAAAAATGTTTGGTGGACTTAAAGTGAACATGAATAATTGAAAAATAACCAAAGTTTTACCCGCAAACGTTGTATTTTAGGAGATTTAGCTACTTTTCCTCCTAGATACCTTCCTCGTGGTTTGAATAGAGTTAACTAGGTTTTTGTACCATTTGTGTAACATTGCAATACAATGACATTGCAAATGTACTTAAAGTCAATAATAAACATCGACTAATTTGTATGGGGAAAGTTTGCTATGTTCTGTTGTGAACACTCTTTCTCACATCGATACTCTAGGAATTTTTTAAACATTTGCACTGAAACAATTAGTATCTTATTGTTACGTTTAAGCAGTTAAAAGCAAACTGCACCATAAACTTCAATATTTACCAAAAACCTTAAATTTCGTCCCTAAGTCGCCAATAAAACAAAGATTGTTAGAAAGTTTCCTGATTTGCGACAGCTTTTACTTTCTGACTTAATTGTAGTTCCTTATGTTTTGTATATGAAAGAGCACATCATTTCACGAATAAAAACAACACAATTTTAGCGTACAGTGTGATTAGTTTATAACGGGTTTTGATCAGATTTGTTGCTTACGTATGGACTAAAACGCAGTTTTTATTACGAACGAAACTTTTCGAAAACAATAGTTCTTATAGCACAATAAAGTCATTATGTTTCTTGCATGCAGAGAATTCCTGAACGTCATATATTTTGAAAATGAAAGAGATCTACGAACTTTTATTTTCATCCAAATGACGCATTCCTTGAAAATAAAGTAAAGAAGGAAGTGTTGTAGAACTTAATATATGTTTAATCACACAATTTTTTTGATGTAATGCAACTGAGTGTTATGAAGTTTTAATGTTCTTCCGTGAATCTTAAAGATTGTTACACTTTGCGTATTTCATTGTAGCGACACAACTAACTTCAAATTATAAGCCTTATCTATAACTTCGCAAATCTAATACAGTCTAGCATGCTATTCTATTACACTCTTCCCATTGATCTGAAGAATGAATCAATTACTTACTCAGTTTAAAACAGAGTATGGTTATGCCTTTATCTTAAGAAGTAAGGTATATAACACAAGCAGTCAATTAAGTCACCATGAAATTAATCAATCCTGATACACGCGTTATGTTACCAACCTGATTTTACTACTCCAACCAAGACGTCCGGAATTAACCTGTTACTTACATGTGGCCTGGTTATCGCACGCCTTAATCATAAGGCGAAGTAACTCTTACACTATGGAAAAATGAAAAATTCAAAAAATAAAAAGAAAGGAAAAATGAAAAAAAAATGAAACAGGACAAAAACTAAATAATTTTTACGAATTTCCACAATGGCTCGTTGTGTATGTGATACAAAAATAAATATAAAAGAATACTCCAAGTAAGGAGATAAGAACTGGTCAAAACAAAAAAAATCATACAGTAATTACGCTACAAAAAAGTATAGGGAACTTTAATAATTCTTTCTCCGTGTAAATATTTTCACGATTTTAATTCTCCATGGTCTTGGAATGACAATTTGCAGGCGCACGTCAAATTTAGATTGTAATGCAAATAAACACTAGTTTCGTTTCTGCGAAACAAAATATTTCAATAAATTTCGCAAATTTCCAGGAATTACCTTAAAAATAAATAACAGCCTTGGGATTTTTACTCTAATTTTCCTTTACATTCTTCCTAGTTCGCTTATGTCCACACAATTTAGAACAATGATTTGCCATGTGACATTTAGTTTAAACAATAATATTGTTTCTGGGCTAGCCTATACAAATTATGTTGGTAGGGTCAGAACAACAAAGTTTGCGACAAGGAGAGCGGTTGCTTTCAGCAAAACGATGTCTTCTAATGCTGATACGGTAAGACGATATAGGGCAAGAAGCACTATGCCTTTCCTTAGAAACTTTCCCCATATTTTTGAACATATATATAACTGAACTTCCAATAATTACATAAAAATTAGTGAACATAAATTTATATTGCTTAATACTGTTAGTTAAAATAACAAAATGAATGTAAAAGGTAATGTCAATAGCGAGCATGAAGAACTTATTTCATGACGAATGTTTATTATGTTGCTTTAGAATTTGATTTTTTTTTCCAGATTTTATATTGGCATTGTTTTTCGGAATCACAGTGGTAGTGATTACCAGTGTAACTACATTTCTCGTCACAAAACACGCTTATGAGCCTTCAATCATGCACAACGTGAAGACCACAGGGAATTATACAAATCACCCGATCAGAAAAAGGAGAGTCGTATCTGCTCCATGTGCTGAAGCTCAAATCCAACTCTTTAATTTGACCAACAGATTGATTGGTCACGATGTCGTAACTAAATATATTGAAGACATAGAATGCTATTATGTAAGTTCATCATAATCAACTTCAAGTAGTAAATAAACAGAGGAATTTATGTCCTTGTCAAAATTGAATGTGACATAAACGTGCATATTTCATGAATTTTATTCAATACTTTAGGGGATAAAAGCATCAGCAAATAACACACATATGAAGCTTTGCGAAGGAACATACCAAGAAGATACATTTTCGTTTCTTAATGCAAGGGTATTTGCTGGTATTAGTGATTGTCGAAAGAAAGTGAGTATCAATCCGTTTCCTTTGCATGGAAGTCACGTTAACCAAATTATCCTTCTTTTCCTGTCTTTGTAGAACTTCAAAACCGAAATAATTAAGTATTTCTCCTTCTTTCAGAATCCGAACGCATTAGGAGATTACCTGCAGCTAATCAAACAGAGCATTCATAGTTTAAATTTGATTAAAGATTCCGAAAAGAAAGTCGGAAACATCAAGTACAGCAATCTGAACTTACAAGTGGCCGTTAATCTTTTGACGCTGACTAAAGACATGGGAGATGTCAGATCCGTAAGTATATATGTAGATATAGTTGGAATTAAGAAATGTGTATAATGGGTATTTTTTATTTGTATAATTCGGTTTAGAACCTGCTTAGAAGGTGTTTCGAAACTAAAAACACTATTTTGCCAAAATTTCCGAAGATATTTCGCGATTATGATGATAAGGAGTTGGTAAACGTCAGAGGAAAGGAGCCACGTCAACATGCAAAACGTGCATTAGTTGTATACAATCAGATAATACACATTATGGGTACAATGAGAAATGACTTTTCGGAGAGACGACAATGCATGTCGTAATCGTTTCAATTCTTAAAAATGGAGAAGAGCATATATCAACTTATTTATTTTATTGAAGATCATTATATGTATTTAATGTATTAGTAAGCTAACCTTTTCAACGAATTTAAAATTATTTACTCCTGAAACAACAACTTTGTATTCCTTACTGGACTTCTTACTCAGTGATCCCTGTAATGCAACTGAAAATATTTTCACTACAAGAATGAATACTTTTAAATTATCCTGTGCAAAACTAAACACATTAATCACAAAATATTTCGGTTGTTTCTATTCTCTGGACAAATATGAAGTTTAAGAAAAACACGTCCTACAACCTATTGTTACAAAACTATTTGTGGGTAAGGTTGTTTACATCACAGTAAAAGGCGTTGTTACCTAATTGCTTTTAGTATAAGATTACTGAGATATGTTGTGCAGAAAACTGTATATTGCTCGCTTAGCTAGATCACTTTACAAGCGATCTCTTTACCCCATATACCAATGAAGAAGGGCTATAATACTCGCTGATGAATTGTACTCTAAGGGGCATCTTTAAAAATAGTTATTCCAAAATACAGTATAAAAACGGGAAGACAGGTAAAGTTAGGAAACGATGTCGATTGAATAGTTAACAAAAACACCTGCTAGCTGCAGGTAATCGAGAAACTGTCGTCTCATGGGCCAGCGCTTTTTCAGCGTCAAAAGCAATTTTGAAAAAGTACCTTAATGCAGCTGGGTACATCGACCTTAAGTCATCCCATTATGCGAAAAGTTTATTCTTACGAATGGGGTTTGTAACAGAAAGATTTACTTTAACCAAAGTAAATATACCAGAGAAAGCCCCTAAAGAAATCGAGTATCAATTCAATCATGAAATTATTTCATAAATTGAACGATCCCATATACCGAGTTCGCTTGTAATCTACTTACATCAAACATCCTTGCTGATCATCCCAGGGAGAAAGCAAACATTGGCACGCCAAGGGAGCTCAAATTACCTGAGCCAATGACAAAAGCAGCATAATAGCATCATTTGCAATAACCGTTTCAGGGGAGTATTTGCCGATAAAATTAATTTACGAAGGAAAGAGTAACCAGAGTCTTCCTAGGTTCAAACTCCCTAATTCTTTCCCTCTTAATGTGAATGAAAGGCACTACTTAAGTACGGGCAATTCGCTTACGCTTTCAAACGCTATCATTGTAACATCCAGTTGGATCGTCAATCGGTATTTCCGCAGACCCGTATGCATTAGTGATAATGAATGTCTTTACACGTCAAATGACAAATAAAGTAGTGAATCTCCTTTGAGAAAAAGAAATTTTGCTCACAAACGTACCACCAAACATGACGAAATTCTACCAATGACTAGAAAGTTTAATAATTGGTATTCAGAACAATTGAGTCCACAACTGCATAAAGGTGTCTATATCGATGAAATAGATATTAAACTGCGTTTATCTTTGTGTAAACCTTTACATGCAAGCTGGATGGTTGAATTATGCAACCAGAACATGAGATGGAAAGAGTATTATCGATAGTGGATGGACGTCATCGGGGATCAAGGACGCTATTTCTTTAGGTGTAAAAAAATTACCTTCAATCGACCCGTTCAGTGATGTTACACCAATGATGGTAAAGCCAGTTAAGTCTTGTTCAAATCAGATAATTGTACATTAAGGTTCTAATTTAGGTTTAGATGTGGAGCGATTCAGAACACGTTTCTTCGTAAAGCATATCAATCTCTAACTAGTTCATAAGGGCCACAGTAAGCGGTATATATATACAAGCTCTTTTTTTTTTTTTTTTTTTTTTTTTACAAAAATGTCTCTTCAAATGTTCATTTCGTAATCCGAAAATCTTTTCGGCAATTTCCGGATACGAGTGGCTTTTCTGATGGCAATTGGATCATCAGTTGGTTGACGGGTCGAGGTGTTGGTTCCCATGTCAAGTGGACGTTCTGGAAGTGATGGTGAGGGTGGAAGAATTGGTGGAATAGCTACTGCCGGAATCGCCGGTGTTGATGTATTCAGCGTCGGGCTACTGGATGGTAGTGGGGGTGATGGATCAGGTACGTAAATGCGCACGTCGCCGGTATTTTTCATAGGAATCGTCTGTTTCGCAGAGTAGTCCGTCTGCTCCCGTCCACCAGGATTCTATATTGTCTGTTGGGAAGGGTTTCGAGCACCACCCCAGGATTTTCCCATTGGCAACTTCGTCCGTATCGAGCGATCCACTCAGGCTAATGTTGTCAGTCAAGATGCGTTTCATGTTCTTGACCGCTGCTTCAGCACGGCCATTGCTTTGGGGATAATACGCTGAAGAGGTACGGTGCTTAACACCCCATAGACGTAGAAAGGTTTTCACCTCATGTGATTCAAAAGGTAGACCACCGTCACTCGTTAATTCTTCTGGTACACCGAAATTGACAAAATAACGACGTAGGATGTTGCGAAGGGTCTTTGCTTTGGAGTCAATATGAATAGAAGCAACCTCCGTCCATCCAGAGAAACGGTCTGCATACACCAGGTACTTGCGCCCAGCCATATGAAATATGTCAGTCACTGTTAGTTGGAATGGGTATTCTGGTTGGGTAGCAGGTGTAGATGGTTCCGTGTGATTTGACGGAGAGATGTCATTACAACGGCGGCATTGCGCACGACGATTTTGTATCTGCGCACTCATACCAAGTCAAAAGAAACGCTGGTTAGCATTGCTTCGCATGCTACCCACACCAGGATTACAGACATGCAATTCGTCAATGATGGCTCGTCGAAGCTTAGATGGAATGAGTACACGTCCGTCAATTAAAACTAAATCACGTAACGTATGCAAGGAATCCCGCATTTTCCAATATTCCCTGAGGTGATCAGGGAGATCATCACGCTTGGGCGGGAAACCTGTTTCAATAGTTTGGATTAGTTCTTGATAATGAGTGTCCTGACGAGCTACTCTCGTTATCCGATCCAACTTGATAGAGGTCGCAGAGTGCTCGAAGTTGTGTCACACCGAGGCTACAATCGCGGAGTCCATGTCCTCTGTAAAATAGGGCGTTTCTTCCCCAACTGATGTGACAGGTATGCGTGATACTGCATCTGCACCTTGATTGTGTTTGCCCGGAATATATATCACTCGGAATTTGTGCATGAGTGTTTTTTCCCGGATCTTCAGCAAGCGTGGGTTCTTTATCTCATCCAACCGGCGGTCGTTGAAAATTCGCACCAACGGTTTGTGATCGACGGCAACGATAAGATCGGGGCAGCCCATAGTAAACATTTTACAACTGTCAAGTGCGAACAGCAAGGCAGATGCTTCTCCTTCGATAGGTGCGTATCGGCTCTCCGCCGGGCGCGTAAAACGGGAACCGGCGTAAACTACTTTCCAATGTCCGTCGCCGCAGATGGGGTTATCCGAATATGGACAGGAACAATGTCATCGTCCCATAGTAGCGAATCATCCACACTACGTGCCACTCGGGGAAATCCTGAAGTAATATCGTCGAAGCGTTTAGTATAGCCATCATTTGAGGCGTGGAAACCTTGTGGTGAACGGCGATATCGATATCTTCCCCATTGCGTGATATATGTGGTAGCGTCACGAGCTTCCTTTGATAAGGGGACGCTATGATAGCCGTTCCACGCGTCAAGGATGGTTTTCTTTTTGTCTGTTGGTATGACGCTGACGATGTTGAATGGCGAAGGCGTGTGATGTGTCTCACGTCTGGTGGCTGCATTAAGGCTTTGTAGATCTATGGTACGTCTCGGGGTTCCATCCTTTTTTGGCACAGTGATCATTCTGGAACACCATGTTGTTGGTGTACCAGCTGGTACTGGTTCGATAATACCGAGAGCCACGTCAGCATCCAATTGGGCTTTTACAGCGTCATTCCAGTGATGTGGCACAGGAATGGGTTTGTGGACGGCTACTGTTTTGCAATCTGGTAGGAAACTGATCTTTAGCGGATCACCAGTCATTGTCTGCAGTGTTTGGTGCGTGCACGTGTTGAAAGCACTTGTAGCGAAGTATTTCTTGATCCATTTTTCCAGTTCTGAACGATTGTCCGAATTAGCAGGTAATGGTATTCGATCCGGTAGGGGCGGACAAGGCGTCCGCATTGGGCAACCGCACGGAGCTGTTTGCTCTCCATCGTCACAGGATGTTGCAGAGTTAACCGTCGTATATACTTTGCTGTCGCATTGATTCGGAAAGTCCTTATCAATCAGTCGTAGTTGTTTCAATGCAGTTTGTGAAAGGTATAGACCTGTGATGCCATCAGAAATGTAAATAATCTGAGTTGTTACTTTGTCGGCAAAGGATATATCGGCAATGATCGCTCCTTTTATCTGAAGCCCATCATTGTTGACTGCTCTTAAGCGGTGGCGTGTTGGGATCAACGCTTTCGAATTCGCATTTAACTCTTTCAGTAGGTTCAGTTCAGCTGTGCATGTTTGGGCACCGGTATCGGCAACACCGTTGATGTGACACGATGGATAAACGTTCCGAGTGTCAAGTTGGCGTCCTAGTTTGTGGTACGCCTGGGTATTGATTGACATCTGCACATCGATGATTGGTGGTGGTTCTGGTTTCTCCATTATCATTTTTTGTCTGTTCCAGGTACCGTGTGGCATCCCTCCGGCTAGTCATAAAGGTGACGTCGGTGAGCTGATCGTCGACAGGAAAGACACGTCGTCTTCTTTGTGTTGATCGTAATGGCATTTGAGCTGGAGCTCTCGCAAACGGCATGGAAATGATTGGGTTTGCCACAGCTGTTGCAGGTCTTCCCATATGCGGGACAGTTCTTGCGCCCATTTTGGTGTCGGGCATGTCCGCAACCTCTGCATTTGGATTGTTGCCATTTGTCAGATCCGCTATCGTCGCCACCTACTTTGTGCGGTGGCGGTGGTACAGGTGCTCGATACGTCTCTTTCGACTTCTGGTATGCAGACTTTATCGGGGCGATAGTTGCAGCGTGTAGGCTCGGCGGTTGAAAATGGGAAGAAGCCTTCGCAGTAGATTCAAGAACGAGACGTTCGATAAGGGCTGATAGAGTCGGAAATGAAGATACTTCAGAGAGAACCTCACTCTGGTGTGAGGCGTTTCTGAGGCCAGCAATCACCTGCGACTTGATCATATCCTCGGAATAGGAAGTAAGACAATGTGGGGTAGCACAATTACATTGACGTTTAAAATCACACAGCATGGTTGCGATTTTAGACGGGAGACGAAGCGGGTGATTGATTCTCCATCACTTTGTTTGAGCATGAAGAACTGCTGTCTGTATACTTCCGGATGAACCGATTTGACGGAGACTGATTTGATGAAGTCGAGCAATTGTTCTTCCGAAGCGTTGTGGAGGGCTTCCGGTCCTACGAAATTGAACAACATCTCATTTACCGAGCTGTTACATGCTGAACGCAGTTCGTTGCGGATTTCTGTTTCGTCATTCAATTTGGCCATGCTTTTATATCTGGTCCAGGCATTGTTAAAAATGATCCATGAGTTTGCCACTTCAATGAGTTGTTTGTTTACGTACTAGCGTGGATACGATCTAGCGATTTCTTGACTAGCGCAAATATGGCGGTGTGACCAAGGATAAACAGGCGAGGATCGAAAATGGCAGTGTCTGACGAAGAAGGAACTGGACGTATGCGTGGATGCCAATGGTTGGAAAAAACAATATGCTCTGGCGAGACTTTTGTGGCTCACAATTACTCAAAAGGTGGATATGTAATGTCGAATAAAATAAAATAGTACATACTTGTGAAGATGGTGGTGTTGCTTCTCAGTGTTTCAGCAGGAGGATTCGATGTGGACTTTGATTCGTTGACAACGAGCGTCGATGCGATCTTTTTCGTGTGTAACAGGAGTTAAAAGTTCGTTTCAAGTATAACTGTCTTGTCTGAGTTAAACTATTCGCAGCGCCATGTACATTAAGGTTCTAATTTAGGTTTAGATGTGGAGCGATTCAGAACACGTCTCTTCGTAAAGCATATCAATCTCCAGCTAGTTCATAAGGGCCACAGTAAGCGGCATATATATACAGTAATGCATGAAATGATGAAAATGTTTGGGGACCACCGGGTGATGACTTATATTATTTCGATCTTACCAACGAATTTGAAGTCGAAAAATGACCAAACTAAACATGAATTTGTGACTGTACTACACTTGTCTTCTTTCACTACACTTATGTAATTTTCTTGCATTTTGTTTAAGAGCAAGAATAGTGTAAAAGCACACGTATATCACAATTCGTTAAAACTTTTCAGTCTATCAATCTATTACAATAACTTTCCTCTATTTCTTTCTTTTAGCCATGCTAAACCTTTCTATAATACATTTATTTCCTCCAGTACTTGTCGCAGCTTTCTCCATTTTTCTATTTTGCGATGAAACAGGTGGAGTGACAACGACCCAATGTTGGGTGATAATGACAGGCAAGTGGATGATAATAGTCTCTACTAGCCGTTTCTGATGTCACGGTAGAATAATTAGAATAATTATAAAAATATAACAAAAAATCTTATTTTTAGCTCATTTGTGAAAGTTTTTCCACGCGAAAATAACCTTTTTCTTTGATTCGTGATAAATTTTCCTGCGAAATTTGTTCGAAAAATCGCGAATTGCGAAAGTTTATTCCCACGAAAGTTTCTGCCCTTAAAGTAACAATTGCCAACCTATACCACAGGGCTGCCTGTCTCTGCCCGGGGTCGAAGTTATCACCGCTGCCTGAGGAACACAATTGCGAATGAATCTTTTCACAATATAACTTTCCCAAACATTGTCGTAAACTTCGGTAAAAAGACATCAAAATAATAGACACGCATGATGGTTGGTCAATTATATTAATAGGAGAAGCTCTTTATATCAAACACTTGACACCATCCCTAAATAAGTGCTTTAAAGCCGTCAGAGAACTTAAATCGTTTTGACTTTTATAACTAATTGGCCTTTGGTGACAATCTTAATTAAATTTTCTAGAATTTTTTACATTAAATGTTCTTGTACGTTTTATTAAACGAGATGACGTGTTCGTCCAAAAACGAGATTTGAATTGAAAATTCGTTTCTTTTGTATTTAAGAAATATTATTTTGGTAAAAAATAATAACCATATACTTTTTTGTTATAGATATACTTTATACATATGTTATCAGATATGCTTTATGTTTCGGCTTTTATAGTGGCTGCTTAATAAAACCATGGCGATTCTATTCTGACAGGACTTTCAGAAAGGCCATATAGCAAAACGTGAAACAAAGACTTCACTTTGACGTCATCATACATTTCAACAAATGAAAGTTTAAAACAGTGAAAATTAATATTTGCTAAGAATATTCGAAAATACAGACTTATTGAGCTATTCCTTCTTAAAAAGCATAAAAAAGACTAAAGTATGTCCTCATGAAACTATTAGTGATGTTTTTTATTCTTAGAGGTGAAAAACCAGTTCGAATATGCCTCAACCTTCTGTTTAAAAATAGTTCATCATGGGAAACAAAAAAAGTTTTGGTGGACTTAAAGTGAACATGAATAATTGAAAAATAACCAAAATTTTACCCGCAAGTGGTGTATTTTAGGAGACTCCTGGTTACTTTTTTTCCTGGCTTGAATAGAGTTAAATAGGGTTTTTTGTACCATTCGTGTAACATTGCAATAAACAGTGACATTGCAAATGTACTGTTTATTGTAAGTCAATAATAAACATCGACTAATTTGTATAGGGTTAAATACGATTATAGCAAACTTATACGATTTACGTATAAGTTTGCTATGTACTGTGGCGAACACTTTTTTTCACATTGATACTCTAGGAATTTTTAAACATTTACACTGAAACACTGAAGTATTTTATTGTTACGTTTAAGCAGTTAAAAGCAAACTGCTCCGTAAACTTCAATACCTACCAAAATTCCTAAATTTTGTCCCTAAATCGCCAATAAAACAAAGATTATTATAGGGTTTCCTGATTTGCGACAGCTTTTACTTTCTGACTTAATTGTAGTTTCTTATGTTTGTTATGTTTAAACGCACATCATTTCACGAATAAAAACAACACAACTTTTGTGTACAGTGTGATTATTTTATAGCAAGTTTTGATCAGATTTGTTGCTTACGTATGGGTTAAAACGCAATTTTTATTACGAACGAAACTTTTCGAAAACAATAGCTCTTATAGCACAATAAAGTCATCCTGTTGCTTGCACGCCAAGAATTCCTGAACGTCATATATTTTAAAAATGATAGAGATCTACGAACTTTTATTTTCATCCAAATGACGCATTCCTTGAAAATAATGTAAAGAAGGAAGTGTTGTAGAATTTAATATATGCTTAATCACGAAACCATTTTTCGATGTAATGCAACTGAGTGTTATGAAGTTTTATTTCTTTTCTCTGAATCTTAAAGACTTTGTGTAACTCATTGTAGCGACACATCTAACTTCATATTTTAAGCCTTATCTATAACTTCGCAAATCCAATGCATTCTAGCATGCTATTCTATTACATTCTTCCCAATCAACTGAAGAATGAATCAATTATTTACTCAGTTTAAAACAGAGTATGGTTATGCCTTTATCTTAAGAAGTAAGGCATATGACACAAGCAGTCAATTAAGTCAACACCAAATTAATCAATCCTGATACATGCGTTACGTTACCAACCTGATTTTACTACTCCAACCAAAACGTCAGGGATTAACCTATTACGTACAAGTTACCTGGTTATTTTACCACTTAATCTTAACGCAATGTTACTCTTACACTATGAAAACCCTACATAGACGTCAATCAATCCACATTCTGCGGCTTTATGTTTATAACTTTTACCTCAATATCTTTAATTACTACCTGTCTCACTAGCCGAAGTAGAGCAACCTTAAGAAAATTAAGGTTCAAATTTAATCGGTCAATCTTTTTAAAAAAGTTTTCGATAGAAGTTAGAGAATTGAATTAATAATTTACTGATTCAAAAAATAAAAAGAAAGGAAAAACGAAAAGAAAATGAACCAGGAAAAAGATTAAATAATTTTCACGAATATAAATGTAAAAGAATAATGGAAGTAAGGAGATAAGAACTGGTAATAACAAAAAAATGCATACAGTAATTACGCTACAAACACAAACATTGGCTAGAATAAAAGCTCCGATACCAAACTAATTAAAAATATTAGCTAGCTAGCTGGCTGTTGAATGCTCCATCAAAATCTACGTTTGTAGTAAAAATCTTAAAATTGGTTTGTTTAAGATTTACTAGTCGATAAGGCCCGTGGAAAAATCCACTTAGGCAGAAGGAAGGACAGTGGGAAAGATCTGTCATATCATTTTATTGACGTCAGCAAATCTTTTAGTATATTGCACACTACCCTTTACCAAGAAACTAAATCTGAAAATGTCAAAAAAGTACGTGTGCAAGGTGTAATTCCTAATTTAGCAAAAATGTTCTTAAAATCTTACACAAAATGTCAAATGTCCAATCGCATTAAATCCCACACACAAAACGTAAACAAAAAATAAAGAAAAACAGCTTGCAAGGTGTAAAATCTAGTTGATAGAAATTTACAACAACGACACTCACAAAACGACAGTAACAACACTTACAGTTACAACATCGACAGTCACAACATCTTATGTGATTATGTTACATACTTTCAATATTTTAATCTGAAGTGTCAAAAAGAAAGGCTTGCAAGAGAAAGCACATATCTATGAAAATAAGCTCTTTACACATTTTAAACATGGTTTTTTCCCTAAATGCTTATACAACAATATCAAAAAGCCATAGTTTGGAAAACATCAAATTTAAATCTCGAAAAATCATTTATTGGGGTGCATACCATCCTAACCGGTTAATTTTTGTCGGATGATCCGTACTGCCCTTTACAAACATTTTAAACTGAAACGTCAAAAAAGCAATGAGCAAGGAGTAAATTTGAAATAGACAAAGATCATTTTTTGGAAAACATTGTATACGGTCTATTCTCACAGAAGTTTACACAAAATGTAAAATAAATCGGTTTTTGAAGAAACAAAAAAATCAACAAAAATCAGTATTATACATTCAGCATGTTGTATATTGCCATTACCCATAAATTTTCCTCAAAAAGGTTATGAAACACATCAAATTATAGAAAAATCAGTCATACAGTCCTTGCCCATTACATTACAAAATACAAAAAACAGAAACAGTTTTAGTGAAAACATTTAGTAATTTTTTTGTTATCACCAAACAATTATTACTATATATATACAAAATTTGGTAAAATTCGCAACAAAACCAAAAACGTAAAACCATGAAATTTTCTTCCAGTAAAAATGACATCACATATACTTTTTTCCAACAAAAGTTTATAATGCGAAATACAAAAAGACATCAGCTTACACAACAGCTTACAATGAAGTGTAATTCTACAAAAATTTGTTCTTTTAGTATATTGCACGTGGTCTATTTTCATAAAAGTTTACCCAAAATTTCAAATAACAGCACTTTGCAACACAAACAATATAAACGGACAACATCCTCTCATAAATTTTTTTAACCCAAAGTCATAAACCCACGTAAATTTCTAATCTAATTTCAATAACCCCTGTAAAAACAACTTAGCACTTTACACGTAGCCTGACAAAAGTTTAACAGCATGTCATAAACAAAACAATAAATAATAATTTAACACATACACACACTTTAAATTCTATAAAATTTGTTCCACTTGTGATATTGCATGTGGTCCCCTTGTAAAGTTTGCAGGTAATGTGAAAAAAACTATACTCTATGGGCATTAACACAATGAGTCACACTATCCTAAAAGTCCAAGAACGATTTTGTAGCTAGCTTGCTACATCATAATTCGTGTTTAAAAAAGAAGAAAAGTTTGACTACTAAGGTAGCTATAAATACCTAAAAAAAAGAGGAATAACAACATAACTTATAGGTTAGAGCTAACTATGGGATGGAGCTTTCTTGCCTTCTTGAGAAGCTAACATTAGCTAGCTAGCAGTAGCTAGGAAACCCAGTTAAATATACTTAAGCTGGGGAGACTTAGCTACGTCTATAGCTAGGCATTTGTGCTTAGTAAAACACATATAAAGGAAAACAATAGCTATGTAAAAATTATGACATTTGCAGTTAGTTCAACAAACCAAAATTTTCTATTTCGCTAGCACATTGTAGCCAGCTAACAGCTTTATGTAGCATTTTGTATTTTAGGACAAATACATTAGTTACGCACCAGGAGACACATTAATTATGCAAAAAAACAAAACAAATATGCTAGCTACTTTATAAAAAACGCGGTAAACTTTAAGAATTTGAAGCTCTAATGGATTTTTTATTGAGAATACGATTCTCCTTGACAATTCTAAGTGTCCTACATATAAAAACGGAACGTCTAAAAATATCAAAGTTCTTACTTTTTTTCAATTCCAATTCACTTGAAACTCTAGCATTCATTTTGTACTTCTAACTTTACTTTGCTACTTCTAGCTCCACTCTTCACGTCCGAAGTAACTTATTGTGGCTTCCAACTTCACTTTTCTACTTTTACTTCTACTTCTACTTCTACTTCTTCACTTGGTCTCTTTTTTCTTTTTTATATATGGTTTTTTGAACTACTTTACTTTTTGCACTTTTTTGAAGACGAAGGGACCGTTCTTTTGTTGTTGTTTTGTGTGTCGATGTTCACCCTGTTCCAAATTATATACTTTTTTAATCCATCCACTTCTTCACTTTGACCTTCCTTGCTCTTAATATCTGCACTTTTTTATGACTAATCGTCGAATCGTCGAAAATAAGACAATTTTTATCCGCTTCTTTAGTTCGCCCTTTGTCGAGAACTTTGTCGAGAGATTTTTATGTTTGTTTGTTTTTACGCCAAGGAAACTTTCTATTCGAATGGCGTCCCGCTCGAAAGTACGTATTTGAGCGAATCATACTGCTTATTTTCTATCACATGGTTTCTAACGGTTGCGAGACAAATGTAAACAAAACAAAACAACTCGAAAAACTCGCGCATTCGGGTGGTGAAAAATATCGTTTTTGTAAAAGTCACAAACAGACAGACAGACAGACAGACAGAAGCTCTGTATTATTATAAGAGATATTATAATATAGATATATGGCTACAACCATCCACATAATCTTTGAGACAAACTAGAAATTCTATCAAAAAACCAGAAATGGCCGTTGACGCAAATGTCCATTTTTCCAACTGAGACGGTTTAAACATGTAAAAAGCTATAATTAGCCTATAGCAGCACTGTAAGGCTTCGTTCTAGTGAACTTTTCGGTTTCACTAGTTGAATTCAGAATGTAGAAAACGTGACAATATTAAAAAAAATACAAAGCTTTTACAAAACAAAAAGGTGCAGAAGGACCTGCAAAAGCATCCTTTAGAATTGCTAGAGCGTCCATCAGTCATCGCTAAAACTTCTCGTTGTACTCGTCAAAGGACAGGATCGAACGGCGTACGAGGATTAATATTTGAAATGGCGCAGTCGTTCTGTACGTTTTTAATTTTTTTATGCTTTTTAAAATGTCTTTAATTTATTTCTTTGACAATCTTGAACATAAATACTCTTTTAATTAAATACAATAAACAATAACTTTTTAATAACTTTGCTGCGACTAGATCAAAGCAGCCATCGCTGCTGTAGTACCATATTGCGCGCAAGCAGACAGAATAGAATTTTGCGTGCGTGCGTTTCTTATTTGGAAGGAAGGAGGCGTAGTAAAAGGTTGTAAATGTCCGTTTGTAAATCAACACTTTCTTGTTCAAAAGAGAACAATTAAATGCAACAAAATTTTAAAATAAAAAACATTTCAGTCAGCACTTAGACATCAGAAGCTTTGACCAGTTCGCAGAGTATAGGTCTAATGACCGTTATACTATCTATTTATTGTTGAGAATCGGTTCAAAAGAACGAATTAAAAAACTTTTATGCTTCATGTTTACTACAAGATTAATTGCCTTGTATCTCTTCTCTGCAACGACTAAAACAAAAGCATACACCAATAATGCTGACAAAAATTAAGGAATGTTTGAATTAATAAATACTGTTTATTATTCTTGATTTATACTTTATTTATAATTTGCTTTGTTGCATTTCTTATTTCCATACAAATTTGTTCCAGAAAGAAAATATCTCAAAATATTCTCTCGTTTTCGCCTAATTCGGTAAAAAAATCAACAACAATATTTTTAGTTTGTACTTTCAACATGGATTGTGAAAAGTTTATGACTTCGCCACAATTAACTATTTATATTTAAAAAAATACTGCAATTAAGTTAATTTGGCGATCATTGCTAAGTTAAAAAGCTAAAAAATATATTCTTCTGCTCAAACGCAAGTTTCATTTGCGAAACTTCCTTTTCTTTGTTACAGAGAAGAAAAAATGTTAAATCTTTCAAATATCTAAGGCAGGAAACATCATTCCGTTCGTGGGTAATATATTTTCCGTTAAATTACCATTAGCATGGGAAGGAGCACTAATTGTAAATTTTTGTTTAGTATTAAACCATTTGTTAAAAAAGTTAGTTTACTTATACATTAAATATATAAATATATATATGTGATCTTTAATAGAATAAGTATGGTCATATCTGCTTTTCTCCATTTTTAACAATTAAAACCATTACGACATGTATTGTCGTCTCTCCCAAAAGTCATCTCTCATTGTACCCATAATGGTTGATCTGATTGTATATAACAAATGCACGTTTTGCATGTTGACGTGGCTCTTTTCCTCTCACTTTCACCAACTCATTATCATCATAATCGCGAAATATCTTCGGAATTTTTGCAAAGTTGTGTTTTTTTATTTTAAAGCATCTTCTTAACAAGTTCTAAACCGAAAAGTACACATATTCACAAATAAACCGTACCAACGTTCCGCACTTTCACAATCAACAATATATAGATATACTTACAGAGCTGACATCTTCCAAGTCTTTAGTCAATGTTAAAAGATCAACAACCAGTTGTAAGTTCAGATTATTTTTCGTAATTTTTAATCAAGTTTAAACTATGAATGCTTTGTTTTTTTAGCTCCATGTAATGCTCTCGGATTCTATAAAAAAGGGGAAATACTTAATTATTTCGGTTTTGAAGTTCTACAAAGATAGGAAAAGAAGGATAATTTGGTTAACGTGACTTGCATGCCTAGGAAAGGGATTGATACTCACTTTCTTTCGACAATCACTAATACCAGCAAATACTCTTGCATTAAGAAACGAAAATGTATCTTCTTGGTATGTTCCTTCACAGAGTTTCATATGTGTGTTATTTGCTGATGCTTTTATCCCCTAAATTATTGAATAGAAGTCATGAAATACGCACGTTCATTTGACATTCAATTTTGACAAAGACATAATTTCCTTTGTTTATTTACTGCTTGAAGTTGATTATGATGAACTTACATAATGTATTCCATGTCTTCAATGTATTTTGTTAAGACATCGTGACCAATCAGTCTGTTGCTCAAATTAAAGAGTTGGACTTGAGCTTAAGCACACTGAGCAGACAAGGCTCTTCTTTTTTTGTTTGGTAGATTTGTAACATTTCCTATGTTTTTCACGTCGTGGTTGATTGAAAGCCCATGAGCGTGCTTTGTGAGGATGTAGTTACACTAGTGATCACTACCACTGTGATTTTGACAAACGACATCAATTTAACTTCGCTTATAATTTTTACCTTTTCTGTTCATTTTTCTTATCTTAATATAGAAGTATTATTAAGAAGCATAAATTCCTTAATCTATTTGGAAATTCAGTATATATATATGCGTTCTATATCGTGGGTAAAATCTTTGCTTAAAAGAAAGAGATATGTCTTCTCTATGTTTTATATTTCTTACCGTATCAGCAGACCAGAAGTCATCCTCTTACTGAAACTAATTGCCTTCCTTGTCGTTAATTCTATGTTTTGACCCAACATGAGTTGCACCATGTATTTAAAGTTACATTACATGACAATGTATCATTTTTAATTGTAAACAAACAAATACGAAAGTTAGCAGAATATAAACGAAAATTGAAGTAACATTCCTGGAAATTTGCGAAACTTATTAAAATATTTTGTTCCGCAGAAACGAAACTTGTATTTATTTGCATTACAATCTGAGTGTTGACGTACATCTGAAAAGCGCTTGTAGGGATAAATTAGGAAACTCCTTCAGACAGTACTAATTCTCGCTGTACTTTGTTTCGCAAGCTATAATCCCACAAGACCCACAAAAAAATTAGACTGGAAGAGTCAATCAATCTTGTATGGTCAAGCAAATTCGAGAGCGATATCCTGTTTAAGACGTATTTCCGTAGTTACAAATTATTAGTATATAGTACATACGTTTTAAAGTTTGTTATTTTTTCATGACGGGCAGGTCTTTATATCGGTAACGAAAGAAAGCGACTTTTTCCTGATAATTGCTCTTCGTCATCCTTGTTTCCAGGAATTTTTTGCCGTTTTTATTCCAGAACAAAAAGGCAAAAATCCCTGCAAACCAAGGTGCCGTCCTTGTTCGATGTGATATCTCCTTCGAATACTTTATCGTTAAACACCGCAACAACTACAATACTAATTTCTTTAACAAATTTGTCAACAACATTTTTAAACAAGGTTTCCCAAAACAACAGCTTCACAGGACTTTATCCTCCTTATCTCTGTAACAGTCTTGTGGCCTTTCCGACATCTATTTCTAGCTAAATTTTGAGGGAATGCAGCTTAATTTTAAAATCACGGCAAAACCCTAAAAAAGTGGACTCATGCTGCGAAGGCTATTTTGGTTTGGAATTGGTGCGAGGTTTTTAGGTCCCCTTTTGACATTTTTTCTCTTCTAAAAATTTCGTATATAAAAATATTTTATTTCCGTATGTTTTCACATGTTAGGATAAATATATCATCACGTTCTCTAGCCATGTATAAATCTTAAACTAAAAGATTTTAGCCATAACCGTAGATTTCGAGGCAGCATTCTACTGAAGCCAGATAGCTAGCTATAGCTAGCCTTATTTATTTCCATTCTTTAAAATTGTTTATTCAGTTTGGTATATCATTATTTATATTTATGTTGGGGCTGTGGCTAGCTAACCAGCTATTTAGCTACATCTGACCAAAAAGTGAAAGTAGCCAAAATGCAGTTTGGCTACAGCAAAATTTTTAATCAGTAATTCTTATGATGCTAAATGCAGTTAGGTAGCTACACCTTTTATCACGGTCATAAATATTCTGAATGCCAATACTCTGTGTCTGGCAGGCAGGAACAATTTTACTTTTTCAGAGGTGTAGGCAGAGTAACCACCGCAAAAATACACTAGCTTCAGTTTTTACAATGCCCGCATTATATAACAATCCGCTCTACGACCCGGAGAGGTGACAAAAATAAAAGAATCCGGACGTGCTGATGTCAGAAAAAATTAGAACCCTTGACATTTTAGATCCTAACCGAATTACCTAAGATCCGAAATCCGGAGTCCGCTGTCCATAATTTTTATGCAAGATTGTATATGTCGTTATATATTGCTAAAATTGTTGTTAGAATGTCTTAACTGAATAAAAGCATGGCAAAATGTCAATAGGGCCAAAAGCAGAGAAAGACTTCTAATGTGTCTTTGACCGAATAATTTAGTTTTGTCAATTTGAATTTCCCTAATCTAGACTTTTAATCGGGTATAAGCGATTATCTGAAAGGCGTTTATTAGTGTTAACTAGGTTTTACCCTGGGCGTTTATTCGAGCAGGGGCTTTTACTCGGTCGCAGACGTTAAATTGATCGTTCTGAAGTTTGTGAACAATTAGCCAATTAGGTCTTAATATATATTAAGTTCCCCATTTTTATTAGACTGGGGCTAGCTAATGGAGTTTTTTCCCCTCTCATCAAGTTTGATTAGGTTAGCATGTGTACAAAAGAAACCAAAATTTATGAAAAAATGTAAATAAGTTATTTCCGCAACAGTTTATTAAAAGTTTCGCTTTTGAAATATCATGACATTAAAACTATACTTTCTTAGAATGTATAAATAATTGTTTTGTACATTATTGTTTAAACTCGGAAGAACAATAACATTATTTTAAAGTATAATTATTAGAAAATGACATACACTTTCGTCGATAACAGGAGCTGCAGGAGACAATACTTTATCATGTGATGTCGATCTTATTGGTTTTGCTGTAATTATGATAATTTATTTCATCTTCTCACTTAATGACAAAAAGTGTTACTTTTCTGCCCGATAGAGGACAATTGCTATCAGCAACAAATTTCTCTTGCTGAAACAGTGCAAAAATTTGTTTTGGTCTCAGATTTTCCCTCTTCTCAAGCCTTTAAATAACCTCACAGAGCATAAGCCCGGGCATTGGGAATCTGCTGCAAACTGAACAAGGAGTTAAGATATAAATCTTTTACTTTTTGATTACAATCTGCAGATATGAAGGACGTGAAAGGTAAAAATTTAACACAAGATCGAGAAAAATGTTTCAATAATGAGATAAAATTATGTAGGACTTATACCTTCTTTTGTATTTAGCTTACGTGTTGACATCGTTCATTTGCGTCGTAATGGCAGTGATTACTGGAGTAACTACATTCCTGCTCACAAGGGAAGCTTGTAAAACACCCATAAACCAATATCCAACAAACACAGCAAATGATGTAAACTCATTGAGCAGAGAAAGAAGAGGCGCATTTGCTCCATGTATTGAAGCTCAGATTCAACTCTTCAATTTAACCAACAGATTGACTGGTAATGATGTCTTATCAAAATACATTGAGGACATGGAATGCTATTACGTAAGATTATACCAATTTAAGACGTTTTAAACTGTGTCAACTTTAAAGACCTGTGCAACTAATACAAATGTGAATGTATAACTTATTCGAGTAATTTGTCCAATAAAGCCATGTTCTTACTGCATAACTGTATGATAATTACAAAATTGTTTTCAATAATTTAGGGAAAAAAAGCATCGGCAAATAACACACATATGAAACTTTGTGAAGGAACATACCAAGAAGATACGTTTTCGTTTCTTAATGCCAGGGCATTTGCTGGTATTAGTGATTGTCGAAAAAAAGTAAGTATCTTTTGCATTCAAACTTCAAACAGGAACACTCAAAGTTATTTTTATGTTAAATTAAACAACGCCTTTTCGATTTTTGGTTCGCTTGTAACCTAATCATAGATTGTAACAATTCAACCTTAGTTATCAAATGTTTTTGCATTTTTAGAATCCAAAAGCATTAGGAGACTACCTGCAGCTAATTAAGCAAACTATTCCGAGCTTAAATTTGATTAAAGATTACGAAATGGCAAATGGAAACAAAAAATATCACAATCTTAATTCACAAATTGCTGTGGGTCTTTTAGCCCTAACTACAGCCATGAAAGAAGTCAGATTGGTATGTATTTTTTCTTATCATTTTGTGTCTCTGTCGCTTTAGAACGTGTGATCACAATGTTTTCTCCCATTGATCTACGTTCTCCTAAAATTCATTAATATTTATAGAACATGCTAACAAGATGCTATAAAACTAAATCCACATCAATTCCAAAGTTTCCGAATATATTTCGCGAATACAACGACAATGCGTTGGTCAAAACAAGAGGAAAGGAGCCTCGTCAACATGCAAAACGTGCATTTGTTGTGTACAATCAGATCGTAACCATTATGGGTACAATGAGAGATGACTTTTGGGAGAGACGACAATGCATGTCCTAACATATTATTAAAAAAGATGACTATATTTATTACATATATTAAATTATAAAGTATATAACTAATATATTGTACAAATTAATTTATAGAAGACATATTTATATTTTTACTGCACTTATGCTGTTATTTAAAGATATTTTTCTACACAGAATCGCATTTATTTCCCTGTCTGATTAAACTGCTACCAAGAAAAATATTTGTTTCAGAGAAGATTTAGCAGCAACATTGCTAAAAAATAATTATGTAAGGTACTGTGCCGATCACATTTAATTATAACAAGGTTGGTTAGCTTGCTGAAACATCCACGGGAATCCTCTCTCGTTAGTTACAGTTGCCATTTTTGGCACACAAACAGACCGTGAACATTTTCTCATAGACGAGTCGTTATCTCGTGGAAGTCTTCACGTCTCTCGTAGTTAAAGCGATGGAAAGACAATCAAAATGCGGCTATTATAACAGTGACAAAACACTCCCATTATTTCTTAAATATTTAAGCTAAAAATATTGACCCGGGCACATAATCCAACATCATCAATACGAATAAATACTGACATTTTTTACTTCACATATATGTTTTTTGTCGTTCTCAACAAACATTACCACTAAAAAATGTTAAAAATGCATGTTAAGTTAATTATACCAACCTCAAACAAAGTAAGCGAGGTTGAACATTTTTGGTGGCTAAAGCACTCTAGTGTTAATGTGTCTGAAATTCGGATTAAATCTGAATCTTCTTAAGTAAATCTCGCCAAAAAATATTTCCCGTAATAGATCAAAGCAAACTGAATTTTTAATATAGATGCTGTCAAGCAACAAACATCATTTCCGGCCAGTTATGGTTGTAGGGCGTTTTGGCTTCCCTCAATTTCCCTTCACACAGTCCAGCGACTCGACCTCTTGTATTCCCAGTATAGCTTTAAGTTCGTGGCATCTTCAGCACTTACCCACTTTGAGATAATATCAACTGAACTGAGTATAATTGTTGAAATCAAACCAGCGTAACGAACTAATGTAATCTTTTAAACAAATAAATATTAAATGCCCCCTGAAGTAAACGCTCCCTCAAATAAACGCTCCCTCCTCTCCAGGGGGCGTTTATTTGATTTTGTATGTATACCTTTTTCTAAACTTTAACTTTAACATGGGGATTTCATGTTTTCGCTTGGCAAGTTTATTCTCTAAATTATCAGAGTAAATTTAATAATTTGTAACTAAAATCAATTTTGCCGGTACTACAAGTCCAACTCCCTATTTAATTATTCCAGTAGTAACTGCTGTTATTTTTTTGCGTAGATTTTGGTTGATGAAATGATAACAAGAAATATTTTAAACTTCTAGTCCAATAAGACCATCCTTATAAAGATCAATGGAATGTTTGGTCGTATTCCTTGGTTTCTTTTCGTCTATCTATAACTAAAAAATATAATATACGCTCGCCCACTCTTTTAATCACCTTCTGAATAGACTCCACTTATTAAAAAAAAAATTTAAACGCCCTGGGTGTTGATTTAAAACAATACGGTGAGTGAGTAAATTTTCATGGACATTGTAAGGAAGAACAAATTATTTCAAAATATTATGCCATATTTTAAAGATAACATGTAGAGGTAATCAAAGAAGAAAGCAGACCATGTCTTCCACTTTACTGTCTGCATCAAAATAAAAAAATAAAATATGAATCACAGATAGTAATCTCAATGTAAAGTATTCCTTATTCGAGAAAAGCTAATGATTTTGAGACTGCTGAATATATTAGCTCTTTTACGTCTTAACAAATGACTTAACTTTTGCGTTTATTTTTATCGATTTTGTTGGTACGAAGTTGTGTTAGCTGTTTTTTTATTAAACATCGAAAAAGTTTCTGCTATTCTAATCAACTTTTTAGTCAAAGTTATCAAATCTTAATTAATTCTAAAGTGTTTCTCTATCTTTCCCCTATTTAATATGATAGCTAACTTGTGATGGCAGTTTCAACACGAATAATCTACTTGCTGAAACAGTTTTTTTTCTTTCTTTAGTAATTTAATTAAATTTGTCTTGAACTTCAACATAAATTAGAGCAAACAAAGGAGAACTAACAGCTGTAATTCTTAACTATCTCTTTCTCTGCAAACATGCTTACCAACATACAAAACAACGATTATTAAACCAGGCATTATAATTTTTTTTGGTCAGATTTTATCGTGGTTAATGCCAGTAGAGTTTCCCTTTGTTTCGCGAATAATCGCCATCTACATGACGCCGAATGCAAACGTGCTATAAATTTATTATAAAACAATTTTTATGAAATAGTGAAATAATTAACGATATTTAAAAGCTGTTAAAAGATATTCAAAATCACGCGTCGCCTGATTTTGAAATGCATAAACAACCAGGAGAATTGAAGCTTAAAAAAAATAAATTCATTAACTAAAAATCCTTTTTTAATATGAAAATATGCAACGTGGAAGTAAGCTGCTTATTTCATTTTGTAGAATTTTACAAATTGAAAGCAATTTATCATCCATCTACTTTCATCCACAGCACGTGACATAGAATCCCACTTTCTGCATAACTGGAAGGCTATCTGGTTACATAATCCTTCAGTAATTGTTATAATGATATTTTGGTACTCTACACCACATTCTTTGGATATACCTGTTTGTTACTAACATTCCGTAAATAAGGACGACAATACATGCGCCTGAAGACAGTTGTAGAAGGCAAGATAATAATTTTCGTTCATTCGAAATTTTACATCAAAATAGTCTTTGTCATATATGATGTCACAACATTTTGTCCAATACTACGTTTAGAAAGTTGATGCAAATGCACTATAGTGATCTAAGTACCAATATCATACTGCATTATTCGGGTGACAATTTTTACTCAAGTGTTTAAAAATATACAAAATATTTTGAAACAAATAATTTTAATTCTTTTGAAAAATAAAAGTCCTTGATAAAACAATAATGATATATCGTTCATAACATTAAGTGTTTTATCATATCAAGTTTTAGCACTGATAGTGGCTCGCAAAATCATATTTTATGGCAAGTGCAAACTATAACTTAATCACACTTAAAATACATAGATGTTATTATGCCAAAGTTAAATGTCACCCCCTGTTAGAAATTTAATCTTAATCTTAAATCGACTCGTATCAATGTTGCAGTACCCAATTAAATGTTTTTCCATTAATTTTTGAGTCGTAAATTGAACGATTTTTGTTTTTTCAAGAGACGATATTTCACCTTTTAAAGACCCTTTCCAAAACATATGAGTTTGTGTGAAGCATACGAATGACTCACGCGTTTTTGAAAGTAAAGTAGAAATGTCTGTTATGAATTAAGGAGTGAATTAACATTTTCTTTGATACAAGGACTGTGGGTCGACAAAATATCTTAATATAACTAGGACCACCGTATAAACAAACGTGACCCGATTTGGATTCGCCGTTTTCAAAATAAATATAATGACAATGCGAGGAAAGTGTGTTTACTAAAAATGTTTTGTGATTAGGCTTACCTATGAAAAGAATTATCGTTTCTTTGCTCTCATAGTGTATATTTTTGATTTGTGTTATGTTTAATTGGGAGATCTCTTCTACACATAAGTATAAGCATGGTTGTTTTTATTCAGCAATACTTATATAATTAGGGAAATAAAACTAACGTGCATCCTTACTAGAACAGCTCCACAAATGGGCTAGTTACCTATGTGGCATGTTTTGGAATTGGCAAGTAAAAAACGCTAGAAACTGAAAGGTACGTTACGATTGGTAGGAGCTTAGTTTCACCAAGAATACTACAGCGCGTGCTAGTTTTTTCTAATTTCAAGAAACTTCCACAATAACCTCCCTATAGCGTTATTATTTTCTTTGATTGTGATAAATAAATATAATAAATGGTTCAGATTAGAATTTGTTAAGGATCCGAAGACAATGACTCACTCTCGAAATAAATTTAAAGCATTCAAAAGAAAGTTTTGACACTCTGATTATGCGGCGGTCCATTATTCTTTCCATCCCCACCTCTGATTTAATATCGTTAAATTTGATTTATATACACTTACTTTCGTGGATCAATAATCGATATTGGAGAATTCAAGGAGTTACTTTCATTGTCTATTTAATTTAATGTTTTGATCATTCCCGCCTTTTCAATGAAATTTACAACAAACTTTCTGACGGGAAACATGTTTTGTTGATCTTGTTTTATTTTTGGTATCTAGAAGGGGACTCTCATACAAGACTAACTGCTTACAAAACAAAGTTATACAGACTTTCACATCTCTAGATTGGCTTGCACTCTTACAGATATGCGCGATATTTAGACTAGAATTTACATAGGTGACAAAATGTAGCCTAGAGAATATCTATAAGCACCAAATGAAAATTTGAAATAATAAAAAGCAATATTAATTTCAATTTTTACTCTCGATGTTTTGTTATGACAAGAAAACCTCTAGCTATCTACGCATTTCACTCGAAAATAACAAATTGTAACATCAACCTAAACATCTTGTTTAGTTTAATTTATGTGTCTGTGTCTTATAGGGAACGAAAATAAGTAAAAAATGCTGTAAAGATAGGCTGTTGTTATAAAATAAAAAAAATTAAACACTTCGCTATTCAGATGAAGTTAAAATATATGTCATTAATCTCAATTAAAATGCTTACGACACATGAGAAGTCAAAACAAATAAAAAAGTTATTAAAATTGTGAAAGACGATATTGCCTATCTACTTTTCCAAAGTGCAAAATAATTCCACTTCTAATATGCTGTTGTCCAACGTAAATATTTCTTATTAACCTAAAGTGTAAGGATTTTTTTTACACAAAAAAGATCTATCAGAGTAACAAAATGATGTGGTCACTTATTGTGTAGGAAAAAATAGCGCTGAAGGCTTGTAAATTGTGTCCCAAATTTAGTAACATTAGGCCTTGCCTTCGTTAGAGTTGATTTTGAAAGAACACATAGTATAGCTTTTACAAGTTCTCGTAAAAATCAAGAAGTAAGGAGCATGTTACAAATAGTGAAGACACTTGGGAGGGGACATTATCAATGCCTAAAATGCCTAAAACTTATCTTACGGAATCTAAAATAACAAATCAGTTGTTGGGGTTGCTAGTTTTACTTATATATCTCGAAATTAATAATACTTAAAGGTATCTACACTTTATATCCCTTTTTATGCCCCATCTGCACAAGTGAAATGGTGAAATTCATTCCATCAAAGAAGACTTGTGTGGTTGAAATAGAGCATGGAGTGAGTATGCAAAATGAGTATGACTAAATTTTGGAAAGGTATCTAGAATAAAATCCGACTAATATTTTTATCCGACGAAAATATTGTCCAATTAATAGTTTAGTCCAATTCATAATTTTCTCTAACCTATAATTACAGTATTTTGCTGATTGATCTCAATAGCGAAATGAGCTATTTTGCGGGCTGTGTACATACTTCATACAAGTCCCTGTACTGTAAATGCAAAAGCACTCTCCTCGTGTAATAATACTGATCTGATAAAAGGCACTAGAAAGACTGAAACTCCTTCTGCAGAAGTGAAACAACGGAGGAGGGCAAGGGCGGATTCGTAAAACAACCTCAGAAAAAGAAAAATATAAGAGAGTCACAGCAATAATTAAATCTCAAAACAAACAGGAACGAAGAAGAAAGCAATAATGGAATCATCACAAGTGAATGTAGATCTCCCATTTGATGACTTTTATGACATAGTAATTGAAAAATAAATCATCATGGTTGTTCTCCCTTCAAAGTTGTAAGTCTGTATCACGCATAGTCCCGTACACTTGAAATTCAATAAGTCATATGGTTTTATTTTTCAAATTGATTGTTGCTTTCCTGAAATATCGTGCGTTAACATAACATTTCAAAAAATATATTATATATTGCAATATAGAGATTTCGCTCAGTCAGAAAATTTTTAAGCAAACACGAATATATCACCTAATTCGACACATATCGGAGTAATAGTAGCAATCACAAGAACTGATTCAAATGAGAGTCGATAAAATTTTTAGCAATTCTTTCAAATCCCTATAAAAATTGCTATGGTTGACCCCGTGAGAGTCTAAATTTTAATAAATAGTTAAAGTTTGGGAATACAGTTGACTCTCCCTGATTCGAATTTCCAAGGTGAAAAATTTTTGTTCGAATTATAGAGGGATTCGAATTATAGAAAGTCTCTGTAATTCGAACTTTCAGCTTCAGAGAGTGAAAATTCGAATTACAGAGAGAAATTACGTTAATTTCAAAATCAAGAAAATATAATACCAATTTCATTCAATCTTTATTTTTATAGTTTACACAGAAAAGAAACTCTATTTGAAAAACTGTTGAATATTTGATTACTTTACATTGGAGAAACGATCTCTTTCGACAATACGAGTTGCATTACCAAGTGCTTTCCTCAGTTCGACACCAAACGATGTAAAAATGCTGTAATCTGCTACGATTAAAATTGCATTCATAACCTTTTTAAAAGAGGGTTTGATCCACTTTGCTGTTAAGCCTTCGCTATCAGAATGTTTGGAGGAATGTCAAATAAATTTGCTACATCTTTATTTGGTTTGCCCTTGTCCAACTCGACTAAAGCCTTATACTTTGTCTCCTGCTTTTTTCTCGGCGTGTTGTCTCTTGGCTATTTTCATTCAGGAAGTGAAAAAATGTAGAAAGATCAACGTTTTGAAAAATAACGTTCAAAAGACAATTTTTGAATTTTAGAAATACATTTGAATTTTTCAAAGCCCTATTTACACTCTAAAATTTGAATTAGGGAGAGAATCGTGCTGAAGGGAATTAAAAACTGTTCGAATTATAGAAAGTTTCGAATTAGAGAAATTCGAATTGTAGAAAGTTTTTTGTAAGAGTTTCTTAAGGAAAATTGACGGTGACTGAGCACTCTTTCGAATTATAGAAATATTCGAATTATGGAAATTCGAATTAGAGGGAGACAACTGTAGACAGTGCAATTTTTTTTACGCTAAAATCTGGTGCTATCTCTAACCTTTGGATCAATTGGCTAATCCTTAGTTGGTTAGAAATATTTAGAGAATATATTTACCTATGATATACAAAGGCGATTCTCCAAAATTATAGCCTATTTAAAAGTATATAATATTTTTAATGACATATTGAATCATTCAACCAAGAATAAAATAAAGTAAGGAATTCTGAATTAAAATCTTTAAGGGAGTAGGTGTTAGCTCGAAAAAAAGCCGCGCGATGCGTTTTGTTACTTGCGGCTTTAAAATTCCGTGTGTGGTGCAGCATAATTCGGTTTGGCCGAACATTAATATAGTGCAAAATCCAAGTTCATACATTAAGCAAGATAAATACAATAAAAAATGTTTTAAGAACGTACCTTTTTATGTGTAGAAACATTCACATACGAAAAGGATTGCAAAAAACTAGTTTTTATTAAACAACTACGCACGAGTCATTACGTCACATTTATTATACGTCTTTTGTTTACTTAGTTTCGTTTTGTATTCACGAAAGCTTGAAATACATAAGCATTCAATAACCTGGTTTCCATTAAAGTCTTTGTGCTTTTTCATTTTGGAAATGTTTAGAAAAAACGGAAGAATTGTGTTCCATCATCTAATTCTACTTCCCCTCTGCTCTATCGACCAGAAATGTCTTCACGGAAAATTTTAAAATATATCGTCAAAAATGATATGTGTATTATTCAGGTAGTAGAAAACATACTTATTTCAAGGAAAGCGCTACTTTTACAAGACATTCTAGGAAGGTTCTGTCCCAAATGATGAAATTAACAAAATATACATTAAATAAAAAGAAGAATTTGGTATTCCATTCGGGTGTGTTATGTCCCACATCCCACTCAAGTATGCTTTGGTTTTTTGCCTGTGTTGAAAGGGCGTAAAATAACGTTTTTTGGCAGAGGATTCTAGAAAAGCAAAATAAAGAATGTTTCTTGTTGATAGCTGCCCTATATGTACTTCCATTTTAAAGAAAACAACTAAGTGTCGTAGAATTATGTATATCCAGTTGAAACGAACATATTCTTATGACTTTTATTGATTTCCGCCAGCAAAGGCGGAATCTTTAAAATCGCCTGAGGAGATAGATAGAGAGATAGATAGAGACAGCGCAGCTAGGCTTGACGCCCGAAACTTATGCAAGCTAAAGCCTAAATCCTCGTTTTGACAGATTTTTTTCTGAGAACGAGGCTAAAATGAGTTTTAAGCCAATAAGAATCCTAACAGTGCAACAAATTGTTTTATTATCCAATGAACAATACTTATATGCTATCGAAAGTTAAAGCTCGTGCAGTTTAGCATAATGAAGATCGTCTTATAACGCGCCATCTTTGATGTTATAACGTTAATAATTACGTCATTACCTTCTGTACAATTTTGCAAGCACGTAGACTAAACCTATATTCAGCAGAACTAATTAATTATTCATGATTTTTAATTTAAAGAGGAATTGTTGAGGCTGAATATTTTTGGTGAAAGATAATGTATTATAGCTATAAAATCGTGACAAGTGTGTTATAAAAGAAAAAATAAGAATATGTAGTCTGAAAATAACCTTCGTAACTGATTATGTAAAAAAAATTTGCTGCCACCTTTAAAGATATTTTCCAAGCTGTTTTTCGGAGAAAAAGAGAAAATAGATAAATTTTCAGCCTTGCCGTTGTTCTTATTTTGTTTTTATTGTTCATCAATTTTCAGGTTTATTATTTTTCTTTTAAACTTGTTCTTATAGAGAAATGAAGTTTATGTAAGTTAAGTTAGCTATGATTTACAGTTAGAATAATAATCAAAAATTGAATTTTAAAATTTTAGAATATTCAATGATTTTGTTCCCCCATATTACTCAGTCCTCTTCAAAGTTCAGTACTTTTTCAGATTATTGTTAATGGCGGAAATCTTTAAGCCGCAGGGCTTCTTGTTTTGTTTTTAGGCGCCCTTAAATTATAGCTTTACCTTTTTTCGTATAGAACATCTGAGAACATTTATAATTTCGAAACTTTTCTTGTTTTTGTTTCTATTAATCACGTGCTTCAAAACAAAAATCAAAGTAAGAAAGAAATTCGTTACTGCAATGGCGTCATTAAAAAAACTTTTATATAGACTTATTAAGGCTTATGTCTTTCCAACGAATAAGCAAACTGCACAAAAATAACCCTGGTCTAAATTTTACATGCATGGCCATGTAATTTAAACTCACATGGCTCTAATTTTACTTTGAAGAAACTTTTTAAGAACATAAACTATAAGTTCCTAACTTTATTTTTTCATCAATTTAATTTTTATCACTTAGTGTCCAGTCCTTAATGCACATGCTCAGATTTTTTTCCCTACTAAAATAAGCGTTGGGTATTTTTATTCAATTTGTGTATTGTAATCTTTAGGAATTGGAATCTTCCCACGACTTTAATTTTTTTTCTGCCGTGGTAAGATTAATTCCTTCGTAATTGTTGTCCAACGTTGATATTCTTCAAGCACCAAAATTTTTTATAATAATAAGCCTATGCCACACCCGAACTAGCTCTTGTAGTACTTTTGGCGTGGATGCATGTGCCTCTTCATCAAGTTTCCTTAACATAACAAGTGTTCAAAAGAAATCGATTTTGGATTAAAAAAAGTTATTAAAATTAATTAAGTTACGATTTTCTTAGAAGATATAATTAAGCTTTGTACAGCATTGTTTAAACCTGGAGAAGCAATAATTTCCTTTTCTATTATTATTTTTTAAAATTTACTTTCGTTGATGACAGTATTGTTTGTAATTCGCATAATTTTTTCTTGTGATCCAAATTCAAGCCATCCTATTGGTTTACATTTAATTATTTTAATTTATGTCATCACTTAGTCAACGATACCACTGTTTCAATTCGAAAGAGGGCGTCTGCTTTTAGCAACTCGATGTTGTCTACTATTAGAAAATATCAAAATAAGCTCCCAAGTTTTATCCTCAGATTTTCCCTCTTTTGTGACGTTAATAAATACTCCAGCGTAAAATGTTCATTCAACAATTGGGGGCAAATAACCATGAGTGAAAACATAAAAGTATTTTTCTAAACCAACAAAGAAGTATGACTGGAAAGGATGAATTTTCAAATAAAATTCCAAATCCAAATACAAGCACTATAATTTCACTGCCTCCAGTTTATGCATTGGTACTGTTAACTACCATCACAGTGGTAGTGTTTTCTGGTGTAACGACATTTCTCGTTACAAAGCAGGCTTATGAATTACCCATCAGACACAACGTGGCAAATACAATAATTGATGTCAAATCATTAAAAAGAAATAGAAGAAATTCACCTTCTCCATGTATTGAAGCTCAGATTCAACTCTTTAATTTGACCAACAGGTTGACTGGTAATGATGTCTTAACAAAATACATTGAGGACATGGAATGCTATTACGTAAGTCTATCAATATCGCTATATAGTTAACACACCTATATAAGTATCTAGATCTAAACGAACGAAATTCGTCCCTTAAAATTTAACAATATGTTCATCCTGAGTGCATGATGATAATTTAAAAACGTATGTTTATCTACCTCAGGGGATAAAAGCATCAGTAAACAACAGAAATATGAAGTTTTGTGAAGGAACATACGAAGAAGACACTTTTTTATTTCTCGATGCAAGAGTATTTGCTGATATTAGTGATTGTCGAAAAAAGGTAGGCTGTACTCTTCCTGATCAAAATCTGGTTACTTGATGAGAGCTACGAACAGAATTTCGTAATGTCGTAAAAAAGTCATAACAGAACTTGAAACATACATGCCAAATCTTGTACTTTTAGAATCCGAAGGCCTTGGGAGAATACGCGGAGTTGATGAAACAAAGTATACACAGTTTAAACCTCATCAAAGATCACGAAAAGAAAACTGGAAACACAAAATATCACAATCTTAACGCGAGAATTGCTGTAGGTCTTTTGACCTTGGCTAAAGATATGGAAGACATCAGAGAAGTATACAATTATATCTCTGCTATGCATTTCTCCACTTTAGCAATATATCTTTATAAAATAATGTATTGTTTGTTGGAAGTGCCAATATTGCACAATTCAATTTAAATATTTGCTTTTAGAACATGTTAAGAAGATGTTTCACAGTTAAAAATACTGCCCTGCCAAAATTTCCAAAGATATTTCGCGATTATGATGATAAGGAGTTGGTAAAAGTAAGAGGAAAGGAGGCACGTCAACATGCAAAACGTTCATTTGTTGTATACAATCAGATAATACACATTATGGGCACAATGAGAAATGACTTTTGGGAAAGACGGCAATGCATGTAATAATCTCTTATTTTTTGAGGAATGGTGTATTAGGAGTTGAATATTGTTGATGATTATATCTCTATGTAGTAAAATTGCACCCACTTTTTGTTGGTTTTCTCTGGCAATATAAGCGTTACTTGCGAAGGAGAAGTGAATTCAAATATTCAGTGCTATTTTTTCTCCGGAAATGTCCCTAAACCCTGACAAAGCTTGACGGGGTTGTAGTACATGACATGCTTTTTTTTCTGCTTGATCAAGAGTGAATAAGAAAATTTAAACTTGTATTCGAAATTCAGAAGAGAAAATATATTTGTCCAATTGGAAAACGCAGAAATTGTTGACACAGCAATAATGTAAAAACAAATATGTGACATGTGTACTTTAGAAAGTACAATAATCTAATTACAAGAGACTAAAATAAAAAAATAAAATGAAATAAAATAAAATAAACTGTAACACATTGCTGTTATTATCAAAAGTTTGCTGTCTATTTCATTTAGGCGTGAAAAAATAATATGAACATTTTAATGTCATTAAAAAAGCGAGAATAAACAGACAGAGTAACAATTTCTCGTTGCTTTTGTTGAAGATTACCATAGATTAGGAAAAGTAGCTCAATTTGTTCTACTGAAATGCATCTTATTTTTACTTTTAAATAAGAAAGAGTGCGTTTTTTGAAGCAATTTATTATTTGAATTATTTTCCGGGTAGAGATTATTGAAGCAGAAATTATTCGACCAATGTTGTAGTCGATGAATTAGCCCTTTATTCTGTCGCACAACTTAAGAAAAACTACTCTTCTTTATTTTCGCTTGCCTTCAGGGATATTGAGAGTAGAATGTTTACTATAAAGCTTCTCATATCAAGTATTTAAATCTAATCTGACGCTAATAATTTCCCAATAACGTAATTTGTTTCTAACCACTAAGAAAATAAATATACATATATATTTGCATAAAAAAGAATAACCTTAAATATTATATAATACTTTCTTAAAAGATGTTGTGGGTTGTTATATCTTCTAATTGAAGCTTAAAAGGTCAAGTCAAGTAAGTTACAGATATATCCTAGCAAAGATCACTAAGATAACTTCAGTTAGCTAGCTACATGTAAAAGCAACATAAAACTCACAGGTTAGCTAGCTAGGTAGCTACTGGGAATCTTTAGTTTAAAGCTAACATTAGATAGCTACAGCAGCTAATAGCTGGTCACTGAAATATAAACTGGAGACTTAGCTAGGTATAAAGAACATGGCTACACATATATAAATTCCTAGCTAGCTAGCTAGTTGTTGTTGGTGGTTGGCTTTTGATGATGCTAGCTAACAAACATGTCTCGCATCAATAATATCATTAAAACTGAAAAAAACATAAACAAACCTTACAGAAACCTTGCTATGATTGATTTATAAAACAATGCTCTTCTTCAAATGTTTTTTAAAGATTTATTTTGAAGGAAAGAGTAGAGAATACTAAAAAAGAACAGCCATCTTTTTCGTAAACACAATTTCCGTTTGATGCTAGGGACTTCATTTAACAGTCCGTATGCTTTGTGAATATCTACTACCGTTTCATATGTAGCGATACCTATATATATATATGCTCATATATATTTATATCGTTATTAGCTGCAGGTTATATATTTACACCTTATGTGCGATTTCCATGAAGTACATCCCCAACTTTTTTAGTTAAATTAAGTTAAATTAAGTTTTCACAATGTAACTACATACGACTAATTCCCAAAAAATTGATGTACATTTCGTTAAAAGAACATCAAAATAATAGACACGCATGATGGTTGATCAATTATATTAATAGGAGAAGCTCTTTATATCAAACACTTGACACTCTCCCTAAATAAGGGGCTTAAAGCCCCAAAAGAATTTAAATCATTTTATATCCAATTTGTCTTTTGTAACAATCTTAATTAATTTAAGATCTGAACTAAATTTTCTTCTACATTTTTTTATCCTAGATGGCGTGTTAGTTTAAAAACGAGATATAAATTGAAAATTCGTTTCTTTTTAATTCAAGAAATATTATATTATTTTGTTAGAAATTAATATCCATAACCCTCTTTGTTATAGATATACTTCATATCTCTTTCATAAGATATGCTTCATGTCTCAGCTTTTACAATGGCTGCTTAATAAACCATGGCGATCCTATTCTGACTGGACTTTCGAAAACGTCTTATGACAGGACGTGGAACAAAGACTTGCTTTGGATACAAAAAGGATGCCTCATGTCATCCAATCCACTATGACGCCATTATACATCCCCAAAATAAAAGCTTAAAAAAGTGAAAACTAATATTTGCTAATAATATTAAAAAATACGGCTTTATAAACGACTCTTTCTGAAAGAAAAAGAAAAAGAAAATGTGCTTATGAAGTTATTGGTGATGTTTTTAATTCTTAGAGGTAAAAATCTAGTATGAATATGTCTCAACCTTTTGTTTTAAAATAGTTAATCATGGCAAGAAAAAATTGTTTTGGGATCTTAAAGTCAACAAAAATAATTGAAGAATTACCAAAGTTGTATTTCAAAAAGTATATTTTAGGAGACTTGCCTACTTTTCCTCCTGGCTACTTTTCCTCCTGGCTACTTTTCCTCCTGGCTTGAATTGAGTTAAAAGGCGTTTTTTGTAGCATTTGTGTAACATTGCATTACAGTGAGATTGCAAATGTAATTAGTATATGTAATCGCACGTTTACGAGTGCAATTAGGAAATAATTTAACGAGTATTTTTTTTTGCTTTTAATTTTCCAAGTCCGTCCGCAACTCATACCAAATCACACATTTCTACGAATGTGTGAAATAGGCTAAACAAGTTTTCAGGCGTAAAAATAATGTGTAATTATCATGTTTTTTATTTCTTTAGTACAGTCCAAACAAACCATATAGCGACTACATTGCCAACATTGAATTGCTACTTCGAGAGAATTTCGATTAGTACAAGTTGAAAATTTTGAGGACTAATGGTTAGTATTCTTTTAAAACAGTTTCACCTCATAATTAGCTACTTAATTTTCAGAGTAGCTATATAACCATATTTTATTATAACACTCTTGTCACGACTTATAGCAAAAATACTCTTTCACTAAAAATGTTTAGTTTCAACAATCCCTCTTCAATATTTAGCAATATCAGGTCAGCAATGTTACATTTTGCAGAAGATTTTCTATTTGTTCACAATCTTCCTGTGGAAACCAACCTTTAAACAGATATGTACAACACAAGACAAGTTATTCCTTTATTCTTTGCTTTTTTACTGGATAAAACACTGGATAAAATAAAGTCATTTTGTAGACTGCGATCTCATATTACTTTCGAACTGAACCATCACAATGCTGGATACAAATGTGAGAATATTGTCAATCAATAAGAGAGTAGTGACAGAAGGAGCGTGAAAGTTACCTCAAAGATACTTATGTAAGCGTTATCCTATCTTCAAACGTTGGTTTTGGAGAAAGAAAGCTCAAAATGAAATCCTTAGTACATTTTTTTCAGGGTTGTAGCTTGAAGGCAACTGCTGTTTTGCCTATAGCTTTTATACTGCCTGGTCTAGTAGCCAGACAGCATAAAAAGGCTAATTTCATTTTTCGAACTTATCGGTGTAATTAGTGCCAGTAAGCATTACTAAACTGTAAATTAAATTTTAGTTATAAACTAGTCGTTAAAGCCCGTGCAGAAATCCACTTACGTAGGGGAACAATGTACTAAGGATTTCATTTTGAGCTTTCGTTCTCCAAAACCAACGTTTGAAGATAGGATAACACTTACATAAGTACCTTTGAGGTAACTTTCACGCTACTTCTGTCACTACTCTCCTATTGATTGACAATGTTCTCACATTTGTATCAAGCATTGTGATGGTTCAGTTTGAAAGTAATATGAATTCGCAGTCTACAAATGACTTTATTTTATCCAGTGTTTTATCCAGTAAAGGAGAAAAGAATAAAAGAATAACTTGTGTTGTGTTGTACATATCTGTTTAAAGGTTGGTTTCCACAGGAAGATTGTGAACAAACAGAAAATCTTCTGCAAAATGTAACATTGCTGACCTGATATTGCTAAATATTGAAAAGGGATTGTTGAAACTAAATATTTTTACTGAAAGAGTATTTTTGCTATAAGTCGTGACAAGAGTGTTATAATAGAATAAAATATGGATATATAGCTAGTCTGAAAACTAAGTAGCTCATTATAAGATGAAACTGTTTTAACCCTATTCGGTCCGGGGTTTTCCGAACATACTATGACCGGGGGGGATGGGGGCGGAGTCCGCCCCCCCTCAATAACTTTTCATAGGGTTGTTCAAATTGAATCAAACTTGGCACACTTATAGTACGTCATAAAAGGAACAAAATGGCAGCAATAAATTTTTGCTTGCGTCAGCACATCTGCTTAAAATTTAATTACTTTTGTTCTGGAGCGAATTTTCACATTCTGTTGGAAGTTTCTGAAAGCTATTTAAGAGTTATTTAACATCTCTTCCGGTTTATACATGGATCGCATAAAAAATTGCCAAAAATTGCCCGAAAATCCGATTTTTTCCGATTTTCGGGTAAAACCCGACAAATTCGGGAAATCGGATTAGTCACGTGTCTGAATTATGTAAAATGATTCTTCTTGATGAAACAAAGTTGTGTTGCAAATTTCAAGTTCAAAGGATAATCCTAACAGGAGTTATTATATTTTCCCCATTATAAGGATTTCATAGAGATTTTTAGGGGTAGTTTCGAGTAATGGCCAATATCAAAGCCTCTGAAAGGTATGGGACCTAAAAATTTAGCAGGCAGGTGTCTAATAGGTAAATATTGAAACTTAGTAAGTATCATAGTCATATAACAAGGCAATAAAGAGTTATTAAAAAAAAAACGTCAGAGGGGGGCGGAATCCGCCCCCCCCCCCGGAGCGAATAGGGTTAAAAGAATACTGACCATTAGTCCTCAAAATTTTGAACTTGTACTAATCGAACTTCTCTCGAAGTAGCGATTCAATGTTGGCAATGTAGTCGCTATATGGTTTGTTTGGACTGTACTAAAGAATTAAAAAACATGATAATTACACATTATTTTTACCCTGAAAACTTGTTTAGCCTATTTCATACATTCGTAGAAACGTGTGATTTGGTATGGGCTGCGTTCTGTCATGGTGGTAACGAAAAGTTGAAAGTGGCGCGAATAGTATCAAAATCAAAGCCACTACAAATAGCGCGCTATATTGACCAAACGTTTTTGTTTATGTATTGTTTTTTTGCGTATAGCAGCGTTTTTTTGTTGTTTTCTTATTATCGTGTAGCTTTATATAGTATACCCAAAAGAATGGAACCAGTAGATATATATTCTATTCGAATTTTGAGAAATCTCGCATCAAATGAGGGTGTTCATTTTCTTGTAATGATTGTTTTGATTTACTGTATGTTGACAATGTTATAATGTTCGAAATTGACTCGAGTTGTGTGCTCTCCAGCCATATCTCAGTTATCGAAAAATACTCACAACGTTTAATATGATTCAATTTATCATCATCTCTTTCTCTAAGTTTGCGCCGTAATATTTTATACCAAATTTTATCATTATTATTATTATTATTATTATTGAAATTATTTACCCAGGATAGCCTCTTCAGTTCCTATTGGTACTGCTATCAACGAGGGTCCTGCGAAGGGGGTCCTAGCGCAATTAAAGCTCCCATTTGAGCTACGAAAGTCGTGCAAGCACAGCAATCGCTCAACTAGACAACCGCCTAAGATATCAATCCTATTCTGATGCTGAACGCTAAGCAGAAAGGATAGATTCACACTTTTATAGTCTCTGGCATGACTCGGACAGGGTTTGAACCCAAGACCTCCCGCACTGGAAGCGAACGCTCTACCACAAGGCTATCAGTCAATAAATACATTTTAATTATTTATCATCATAGTGTTGTGTGAGTGTTCAAACCGCTTCAGTTCTTGTTGTTTTTACATGCGACATTACAAATTCGATTGACAATACTTAAGGTTAAAACTTGAACATCCATGTGTATGTGTACAAATTAAAACACCATTTTACGACGTTTCGGGTGTCATACACCCATTTTCAAGTAAAATAAAACTTATACAACAGGTCTATATAAACAAGAACGTTGCCATAGATACAAGATGTATAAACAAAATCAATACAATATTTAAGTATAAAGTATGTGTACAATACGAATGTGTGATCAAACCGGACGGTTTTCTTGTTGTGTTTAATTTAAGAGTCTAATGGAAACACGCTTACAACGGACACTCACTATAAAATATATAAAGAAGTGAGATGACTTTGAAGAAACAAATTACACTGCAGTTAGTAATGAGTGTTTAATTGAATTGTTAGAATAAGAAAGAGTTAAGGTAATTATAGGATTTCTACCCGGATCTTGTATAAAAACATTGATTAACAACATTAAAGCTTGCATTCCATCTGGCGCCAAATGAAGTTCGTTTTTTAACGTGTAAGTAATGGAAATGTCAATGACTAATTGGCGTACCTGTTGCGGGCTAAATATCAGAGTTTTTTATATTTTCACGCCAGTTAGCGCGAGGAAAAGTTGAGCATATTACGTGTGCAAAAGCCATTTTTACAAGCATTATTCTTCAAAACAACGGATAAAAAGTCTCTCTTCGAAAGAATAATGCCGTCTAGAGGATGGTAATATTCCCTCCTTTTACAAAAAATCCATAAACCTAATTTCTTGAGCTTTTTCTTTCTTGATTTTTCCTTCTTCTTTTAATTCACCTCATAAAAAGCCATTTTGAAATGTCCTCGATGTTATTAGACGTTTTTCATCAACAAAAAGAATTAAAAAGTATTAAATTTTACTTGTAATGGAAACGTCCTCGCGCTAAGTACTCAGTATAATTAACTCTAAGGTCAGAAATTAGCGCGAAAAAAAAATAACATGTTTTTTTTTCTTTTCCCCCTTTTCATCCTTCTATTGTGGTTTTAAAGTCTTTTTTCTTCTCACACAACAATTTTTAGTTTTTGACACGTTTACTTTTCACAGGACCCATATTGATAACATAATTGTACATGTATATACAGTAGATTCCCGGTAACTCGAACACCGGATAACTCGAACTTTTATTTTCTCGAACTATTTGGCCCGGTCCCTTGAACATTCCCTATTACTTTCTTATAAAAATTACTCGTTAACTCGAACATTCGCTTTCTCGAACCATTTTCGAGTCCCCCTTCAGACAATTCCTTCGCATAACTCGAACTTTAAAGGAAAGAGGAAAAACAATTTGTTTGATAAAAATTAAAATTTCTTTAATACTAATTAATTCATTTTTTACAATAGATATAAACTTCACTTGTCCGGATATATGTAGTGTGCAGGGAACTTGCAAACCTTTCCCATCGCCAAGATTACATCTTTTTCCAATGATCTTTACATGACACTTTGAATATGGGTCAATACGCAAGAAATAAAACACGGTCTTTGCAAATCTTCCGGTTTTGCCTTTTTTTAGGTGTCCCACAACATTTTGATCCTTTATAATAGCTACAGCAAACTTGTCCACAGGATTATCTGGTTCCATGGATACTTCCAACAGTTCGTCTAGTTGTGGCGTCCAAATATTTTTGTAAGTATGATGTCCCTTGATAAATGTTTCGAGATCCGTACTTGTGATCAAGGTAATTGGTAGCTCATCTTGTATGCATATTTTTGTTACAGCCTCAGTCATACTGCAGATACGATTAAAAATATTCGGATGAGAAAGGTGTAAGTTCTAAAGAAATGAAAACGTTCGTAAAAAGGTTCGAAATATCATTATCGAATGTTTTAATTTGTTTAGAACTTGTGTCTTTATGTTATAATCTAAGCTGCAGAATTTTCATACAAGTAATTTTCATCATGGCAACAATTGCGACTATACGTAAACTTAACACAAAATCCATTAAAGATAAATATAAAGCATTAAAGGAAGTAGAAAAAGGCAAATCGAAATTACAAGTTGCTGCAAAGAAATGAACTCAACCAGATCTACAATGCAGACGAGTTTGGTTTGTTTTATCGTGCTCAGCCAGATAAATCTCTACACCTCAAGGATGAAAGATGCGTTGGTGGTAAGCACAGTAAGCTTCGACTTACATGATTAGCAGCGGCTAATGCAACGGGGGAAAAAGTGCCAATGTTTGTCATTGGAAAGTCCAAATCCCCACGATGTTCTAAGAATATAAAGCATTTACCATGTCGCTATCGCAGTCAAAACAAAAGCTGGATTGACAGCATGAAAGAATGGATCCGTGAAATAGATCGACGTTTCACTGCAGAAGGAAAGAAAATTGTGGTTGATAATTGTCCGACCCATCCATCAATTGATAACCTTGTATCAGTCAATTTAATATTCCTGCCACCCAACACGACGTCAAAGCTTCAGCCAATGGATCAGGGTTTCATACGATCTCTAAAAGCTTACTACAAGTCATTGTCTGTTTGACAATTAATTGATGCCATAGAGAAGAACAAACCACTTCCTGAATTTTCTATACTGGATGCAATGCGAATGCTTGACGTAGCATATGGGGAAAGTTAAAAAAGAAACGGTTATTAACTGCTTCGCAAAAGCTGATTTTTCAAAAGAAAAGCAAGCTTAATCTTTGTCAGAGGCTGATGATCCTTTCAAAAATCTACAGGAGCAGTTCGATAAGTTAGCTGTTCACATGCCTGAGTTTTTCCCCCAAGGAATCACTGCTGCTGACATTGTATCTGCTGATGACCCTGTCATAAACACGGAACCAGTTATGACCGATGTCGAAATTTTATTAGACATCCTAGATCAAGATGATCATGCAACAGAAGAAAGCGATAATTATACTTCACATATTCAACCAAGTTGTCCCAAATCTGATGACGTTCGCCGAGCACTGGAGGTCTTGCGCGAGTACATACTTTTCAGTGAAAATAGTGAGTGCATACACCAATGTATTCACCAAATTGACACAATTGTAGAGAATGAGTTAACCTCCAAATTGAAACAAGTGGATATTCGAGATTGTTATCAAAATCAGTAATCTTTGACTGATACTTTAGTAGTTTTTTTTAAATAAGAAAAATCTCCTTAAGCGATCTTTTTGCTTTCTACGATGCTGTTTCCATCATTTTTAAACGATTTACGGCGATCTTTTTGCTTTCTAGAATCCTGTTTTCATGATTTTTAAACGATCTACGGCAGGTCACACTAGAAATTTAAAATTTTAAAAGCATGCTATAAATTTAAAGCACAATTTAAAGCGTGCTTAATAATGTGAACGCATTTTTGCTTTATAAAAATGCCTTTTAAATTATGTTTCCATCGAGGCACTCTTTATTTTTGCTTTAGCTGCTATAAGTACATGAAACAATAGAATAAAAATTAGGCACAAATATTTGAGTATTAAAAGTATGTGAGAAAAACAATAACATGAACGTTTCGTTTTAAATTTTGTTTACAACTCTCCCTACAACTCTCCCTTTGATGTTACCGGCAACTTGCTTTAGTCAAAGCATGCTTTGTTTTTATACTAAGCATGCTTTGTTCATGTTTTAATAGCTTTCGTGATCGTTAACACTTTTAAACAATAGCAAGCATGTTACATGTAAGAACAAAAGGATTCATCAAATCTTACTGTTATGACTCGCGCACGACGATAACAATAGAAAGCAAATAAGTTCATGTGTAAACAAAAGATATGCGAAGGTTCTTTATGTAGACATGAGATCGTTACACGATGTCGTAAAACTCGCGTACATGTAAAGTTACATTTAAGCGGTCACTTAGTGAAAACGGTCAGTCAGCAATATTATTTTGCAGAATAAGTTTTTCCAAAATCTATGGTCAGTTTAAATAAAACTACGATCTACAGCATGTCGTTACAAAATTGTGAGCAAAAATAAGCCCTGTCTGTCAACTTTTATCGAACTTTATATTACAGTAAAAGGTGTAGCTACCTAAGGGCAACTAGCTTACATGAAATATAAATAATATTTAAAAGCTTTCCTACAGCCAATACTATACTTTAACTTTTTAGCTGAAGGTAGCTATATAGCCACAACCCAAATTGAAGTTTAGTGAAAATCAGGTTTTTTGAGAATAATACAAAAAGAAACAATGACAACAGCTAAGATAGAAGGCCCCTACATTAAGCTGAATAAAAACCTTAACAAAACTGGGTAAATATAGCGCCCTAGCTAGCTATGGTGCTACTTACCACGTAATACATTTGTAGCCAACATCATAAAATTGATTCGTTTTATATTTATACGTGGCTAAAACACGTGTTAATATATTTACTTTAAAGTTTAGAACGGATAAATTCAACTATCATAAAAATACAAAGAACTGAGAATAAAAAATTTCAAGAGCCATGTCAATATGGCCCTGACATCGCTATCGTACGCAACCGTGTCCCTTAGCAATAACAACGACACCACGGTTCACGGCCCGCCAAATTTTGGTAATATTGAGACGAAAAGCACCACAAGACTGCATCTTGTTGTTAGAACTGAAAGATCACGATTTTCACCCCCCCCCGTGCGCCTTGAAGTCCTCGACTTTTGGACTATTTTCTGATCGTTATGTATTTCGCTCCGACAGACAAAATACGGCTATTATTATAGAGGAGTTTTTTTCCTTTCTTTTATATTTCCGTTCAAATTCCATAGAAAAAAATAAACACGCATTTGACTAACCCTCATATAGTTTAATATTACCTTTAAACATCGTTATTGCATTATAACATAAAGAGCAGTTTAAATCATTGAGGATTGGCTAATTTGTACACAATGCGTGATCTTATCTACCTAAATAGCACTAGTGTAACTAATTTTGAAACATTAGGTCGGTTCTAGACGAGGCAAAGTGATGGAATGCGCCTCAGTAAGTATCAAATTCCAAATTAATCCTTTGACGCTAAAAAACGTTTTGGGATAATTTAAAATGTTCAGGACAATGTTTGGTCATTGAACAGCTACATATTGTCAAAAGATGACTAAGCTAGAAAACACTGAGAAAAAAGACCTCAATTTTGATATCTCAAAGTTAGCATATGTCTTGGATTGCAAATTACATCTTTATTCTGCCTGTGTTGACAATTGGTGTGTTCGGCATCTAACGGTTCAAGACACAACGATACAAAAGAACAGGAATATTTTAGGTGCATGTTTCATTTAAAAGTATGTTAATTCCCAATCTATTTCCTTTCAAAATTAGAATTTTAACATTTTATTGCATCAAATATGCAAAAAGAATTATGCCACTATTCTGGTGATTGATTTGAGAACATCAGACTATTTTTACAATTGATGTTCAAAAATTATGACACGTGCTATTACGTTATTTGTTTATTTATCCCCGTTATGTGTGCACGAGAAGTTCCATTAAACAAACACCCAATGGGATGGTTTCCACATCGTGTTAAATCTATTTATATCCGAAGTTGTTGGTAAGTATATTGAATTATTGTGTATTATATAACTTTTAATATATGGGATTTTTATAATCAATATAAATATTTTTCTTGGAATACTCTATAACACTGAATTTCTCCAAGCAAACATTTCCATAGATTATTCGATTCTGTTTAGTAATGTAGAAGCATGTCCTTCATTTTCAACTGTTTCATAGAAAATTAATACAGCTTTTCACGTGAAAGACATTTCAGGAATTCATGTTGCGAAAAAATGTGTAATGATACATAACAGTCAGTTTCAGATTTCTTCAGTTTCTACGTTATGTTTTATGTAGCGACAAGTAAATATCAACTTCTGATGAAACACAACTTTTTATGAAAGCAAAAATATGTCAAGTTACTTTGGCATGTTGTGTGCCTAAAAGTGACCGAAAAAAGTTTTAACCATTTCTTAATTTCGTTGATTTAGAGTGTGACGAACTTCTCTTTTGTGATAATTCGTGCTAAAAAGGGGAACGCAAAACCTGTGTATTCAGCAAAATATACATTAACTTTGAACATAAAAATAACAGTTGCAATTTCGGTGGGTGTGGTGCAAAAAGTTTTTAGTCTTCCTTTCACTTATACTTTTGTTGTTGATGAAATTTGTCAAGTGCTCTAACAAAACGAACACAAAATATAATCCCTCTTCATACTATTTTATGTTCAAGTTTGAGCTGTTATTGACATGGTGTTTCACCTGTTATTTGATCTGCTGATCAGCTACTTGACGTTCTATGTAGGTTTCTTCAAGGTTACAAAATGTTAGTATAGGTGACATTTTCTCAAAATTAAACTTTTGCTGACTATAGGTAGATAAAGTGGTTTTGCTACAGTGGTAATCTCAAATCTACTAGCACTGACTTTTTTGAATTGACCCTCTTTAAAATATATGTCAAGGCTGTCCGTACTTTTAAAACTGAAATTCAAAAGCAATGTGAAAGTGGCTTAGAAATAAAAGTTAGTGTCCGGAACACCTCTATTTTAATTTGTATGGAAGTTTTACCGTATATGCCCTAGGCTTGCAAAAATTTGACACTTTGATGAACGTTCTTTTCTCAGACAATCAAGGTCAAATTAGGCGAAATAAAGTCTTTTTGAAGTAATTTATTGCATTCATGGCACATCGACACTTTATCTTTCTCTTTTGATTTTTTTTGAATTGGTATTGGTAAAAATGTGTAGCTAAATACATCTAAGGAGTAGACAACCTTCACAACAGAGCAACACAAGTAACTCTTTTTAATTTGATATGTTTACTGCATAAATTGCTCTTTTGTTGGTCATCTGAAATAGTAATTCTGAGATCCCGTCTTTTTTATACGAAAGTGAAAGAATTGTGGCGATATACGGAAGCAGTTGTGGTAGAACTCAGTGCTTTGAATTAACCAGCAACCGAATGCGTCTAAGAGCCCAAAAACATTAAAAAACTTCTGGTGTGTTTAGACCCAATAATTTAGCTTTGTCAATTGCTTAATAATAACGCTAATAATTCTGAATAGCCTACTTTAGACGTTTATCCGGGTATGAGCGATTATTTGGAAGGGCGTGTATTAGCGTTAACTAGGTTTAACCCTGGGCGTTTTATCAAGCATGGGCTTTTACTCGGTCGTGGACGTTAAATTGATTGTTGTGAAGTTTATGAACAGTTAGCCCATTAGCTTTTAATATATTCCAAGTCCTCCATTTGTATTAAGATGAGCTAGCTACTATAGTTATTTTCCCCTGAATATGTGCCCTATCATCAAGTCTGATTAGGTTAGCATGTTTACAAAAAAGAAACGAAATTTATGTATAAATGTAAATAAGTTATTTTCGGAACTGTTCATAAATGAAAAGTTTCGCTTTTGAAATATTATTACATTAATACTATATTTTCTTAGAATGTATAAATAATTGTTTCTTACATTATTGTTTAAACTCGGAAGAACAATGACGTTATTTTAAAGTATAATTATTAGAAAATCACATACACTTTCGTCGAGGACAGTAACTGCAGGAGACAATACTTTATCATGTGATGTCGATCCTATTGGTTTTACTTTAATTATGATAATGTATGTCATCTACTCTCTTAATGACAAAATGTGTTATCATTTATGCCCGATAGAGGGCAATTGCTTTCAGCAACAAGGTAATTTCTCTTGCTGAAACGGTACAAAAGCATGTAACAAACACTTGTTTTGGTCTAAGTATTTCCCTCTTCTCGTGCCTTTAAATAACCTCACAAGGCATAAGCCCGGGCATTGGGAATCCGCTGCAAACTGAATAAGAGTTAAGATATAAATCTTTTGATTACAATCTGCAAATATGAAGAACGTGAAAGGTAAAAATTTAACACAAGACAAAAAAAAAGTGTTTCAATAACGAGATAAAAATATGTAGGACTCATGACTTGCTTCGTATTTAGCTTACGTGTTGGCATCGTTCATTTGCGTCGCAATGGCAGTGATTACTGGAGTAACTACATTCCTGCTTACAAAGGAAGCTTATGAAGCACCCAAAAACAAATATCCAACAAACACAGCAGATGATTTAACCTCATTGAGCAGAGAAAGAAGAGCCGCATCTGCTCCATGTCTTGAAGCTCAGATTCAACTCTTCAATTTAACCAACAGATTGACTGGTAATGATGTGTTAACAAAATATATTGAGGACATGGAGTGCTATTACGTAAGATTATATTTACCAATTAAAAACGTTTTAAACTGTTTTCCATTTAAAGAACTGTGCAACTAATAAAAATGTGAATGTGTAAAAAAATTGTTTAAAATAATTTAGGGGATAAAAGCATCAGCAAATAACACGCATATGAAACTCTGTGAAGGAGCGTACCAAGAAGATACGTTTTCGTTCCTTAATGCAAGAGTATTTGCTGGTATTAGTGATTGTCGAAAGAAGGTGAGTAGCAATTCGTATTCAAACTTCAAACATATTTTTATGTTAAATCAAACAACGGTTTTTTGATTTTTGGTTCGCTTGTGTCCTGATCATAGATTGTAAGAATTCAACCATAGTTATCAAATGTTATTTTTAGAATCCAAAAGCTTTAGGAGACTACCTGCAGCTAATTAACCAAAGTATTCCGAGCTTAAATCTGATTAAAGATTATGAAATGGCAAATGGAAAAAAAAAATATCACGATCTTAATTCACAAATTGCTGTGGGTCTTTTGGCCCTAACCAAAGCCATGGAAGAAGTCAGATTGGTATGTATTTTTTCTCATAATTTTGTTTCCTTGTCGCTTTAGAACATGTGACCTCATTGCTTGCTATCATTGATCTACGTTCTCCAAAAACTCATTAATGTTTATAGAACATGTTAACAAGATGCTATAAAACTAAATCCACAGCAATTCCAAAGTTTCCGAAGATATTTCGCGAGTACAACGACAATGCTTTGGTCAAATCAAGAGGAAGGGAGCCACGTCAACATGCAAAACGAGCATTTGTTGTATACAATCAGATCGTAACCATTATGGGTACAATGAGAGATGACTTTTGGGAAAGACGACAATGCATGTCCTAGCATATTTATATTTAAGATGATGACTATATTTATTACATATAATAAATTATAAAATATATAGGTAATATATTGTATAGATTAAATTAGAGAAGATATATTTATATTTTTACTGCACTTATACTTTTATTTAAAGATATTTTTAACACCGAATTACATCTATTTCCCTGTCTGATTTAACTTCCACTATGAAAAATAAATGCTTAAGAAAAGATTTAGCAGTAACATTGTAAAGATTAATATTTGTAAGGTACTGTGCCGGTCAGAATTGATTATAACGAGATTGGTTAGCTTGTTGAAACATCCACTGGAATCCCCTATCGCTAGTCATAGCTCCATTCCCTAAAATATTGATTCGCACATAATTCGACAGCATAAATACGAATAAATATTGACATTTTTTACTTCACATATATATTCTTTCTCGGTTTCGAAATACATTACAACCGCATTATACGTTAATGTTTCAGAAGACGAAATATTCCCTACTAAAAAATGTTAACAATACAATTTCTCCAGTTTAAGTATTTAATAAGTATTTTGTTTGACGGCATTTTAAATTAATTATTCCAGCGAGTAAGCGATGTTGAACATTTGAGGTGACTAATGCATTTTAGGTATATGTCCAATAAAAACATTCTTATAAAGACCAATAGAATGTTTGGTCGTAGTCATTAGCTTCTTACCGTTCATCCATAGCTAAAACGTTTAATATGCGCCTTCTATTTTAAACACCCCCTGAACGCATCTTGCATCTTGCATCTAACTGTCTGCATCAAAATCAATAAAATATAATGTAAGTCACAGATAGTAATCTGAATGCAGAGTATTTTCCATTCGATAAAAGAAAATTATTTTAAGACTGCTGAATGCTTGAGTTGTTTTTCGTCTTAAGAACTGATTCAACTTTTGCGTTTATTCTTACTGATTTTGTTGCATAAAAGTTGTGTTAGCTGTCTTTTTATTAATTATTAAACATTGTTTCTGCTATTTTAATCAACTTTTTACTCAAAGTTATCAAATCTTAATTAATTCTAAAGTGTCTATCTATCTTTCCCCTATTTAATTTGTTAGCTAACCTACGATAGCTATTTTGAAACATATTATCTACTTGCTGAAACAGTTTTTGTTTCTTTCATTAGCAATTCAATAAAATTTGTCCGGAACTTTGACATTAATTAAAGCAAACAAAGGAGAACTAACAGCTGTCATTTTTAATTTTTTTCTTTTTCTCTGTAAATATGTTTACCAACGTACAAAACAGCGATGATTTGCAGATAATTGAAACAGGCATTACAATTTTTTATGTTCAGATTTTATCGTGGTTAATTTACTGTGTAGTATATCCATTTGTTTCGTGAATATTCTAGATGATGCTCAATGCAAACGTGTTTTAAATTTATTGATAAAACAAATTTTTTGAAAGAGTGAAACAATTAACGATATTTAAAAGCTATTAAAACATATTCAAAATCACACGTCGTGTGATTTTGAAATGCATAAACAGCTAGGAGAATGGAGGCTTTGAAAAATAAATTCAATCGTTATATGAAAAGTTACACACTCTTTCTACTTGTTCATTACTCGTTGATAGCTACTATTTAACTAAATATCCTTTATCAATATGAAAATGTGTCATTTTTAAAATAACGCCTTGAAATGTCAGCTTCTTGGCGATGCTATCAGTAAGTTGCTCTGAAAGGCTACAAACAACAATGTAACGTGGAAGTAAATTTGTGAAAAGTAATATGCGGGGAAGTTGAAGTTAGCTGCTTATTTCAATTTGTAGAATTCTACAAAATGAAAGCAATTAATCGTCCATCTGCTTTTCATCCTTGTTTGTTTGCAGCACATAGATATCCAAATGTAATTAATTTCAAAAGTTCGCGACGATTTTAAGTATTTCTCTAATACACAACATTTTGTAAAATACTACGTTTAGAACTCAAGTGTTTAAGAATATACAAAATATTTGAAACAAATATTTTTAATTGTTTTGAAAAAGCACAGTCCTTGATGAAACAGTAATGATATAACATCGTTCATATCAATAAGTGTTTTATCATTTTCAGTTTTAGAACTGATAGTGAGCCGCAAAATCATATCCCCCCCCTCCATTTAATCGACCCGTATCAATGTAGCAGTGCCCGATTAAATGTTTTTCCATGTGTTGTAAAATGAACGATTTTGAGTCTTTAAGACATATGAGTTTGTATGAAGCATACGAATGACTCACGGGTTTTTTAAAGTAAAGTAGAAATATCTGTCATGAATCGGGTTCAAAGTTTTCAAAGTAAATATGGTGGCAGTAGGTTCGAAAATTTTAGAGAATATATTTACCTATGATATAAAAATGCGATTATCCGATATTATAGCCTATTTAAAATTATATAATATTTTTCATGACATATTACATCATGCATCCAAGAATACAATAAAGTAAAGAATTTGTAAAGTAAAGAACTCTCAGCTAAAATATTTAGGGGACTAAGCTTGTAAAAAGGTCGCGGGAGTTTGCCCGGTTTAAAGCAAACTATATCGCTTTGATACTTGTAGCTTTAAAATTACGTGCGTGGTGTAGCATGATTCGATTTTGGCTGGCAGACAAGCAAGGGCTGTTAATATAGAGAAAAATACAAGTTCCTACATGAAGCAAGATAATTACGATGCAAAATGTGATAAGAACATACCTTTTTCAGCATTTTATATGTAGAAACATTCACACATACGAAAGGGATTGCACAAAATAGTTTTTAAAAAGAGTCTACGCACGAGTCATTACGTCACAATTTGTTATATGGCTTTTGTTTACTTAGTTCCGTTTTATGTTCACGAAAGCTTGAAATAAATAAATATTTAATAACCTGGTTTCCATCTTAATGTTGGTGCTTTTTCATTTTAAAAATGTTCAGAAAAAACAGGAGAATTATTTTTCATCATCTAATTCTACGTCTTCTTTGCTCTATCGACAAGTAATGATTGCACGGAAAATTTTGGAATATATCGTTGAAAAATGATATATGTATTACTAAGGCAAAAGAAACGATGCTTATTTCAGGGAAAGCGCCACTTTTGCAAGACATTCTAGGAAGGTTCTGTACCAAATGATGAATTAAACAAAATATACTACAAAATACACATCGAAAAAAAATTGTTATTCCATTTGGGTGTGTTATGTCCGACATCCCACTTAAGTATGCATTGGTTGGTTTTTCACCTGTTTTAAAGGGGCGTTAAAGAACTTTTTTTGCAAAATACTCTGGAAAGGCAAATAGAAAATGTCCCTTGTTGATAGCTGCCCGATGTTCTTGACATTTTACGGAAAACAACTAATTGTTGTAGAATTATATATACTCAGTTAAAACGAACAAATTCTTTTGATTTTTATTTTATTTTTTGGCGGCCTTAAAATGTATCTTTATTTTTTTTTCGTATGGAACATCTGAAGAACATTTATAACTTCGCAACTTTTCTTGTTTTTGTTTTGATTAGTCAGGTGCCTTAAAAAAAAATCAATGTAAGGGAGAAATTCGGTACTCTAATGGCGTCATTAGAAAAACCTTTTATACAGACATATTGAGGCTTATGTCTTTCCAACCAAAAAGAAAACTGCACTAAAATCACCCTCGTCTAAATCTTACATGCATGTCATTGTACTTTAAATTCACACGACTCTATTTCAGCTTTGAAGTAACTTGTTAAGAGCATCAACTATAACCTCCTAAGTTTATTTCTTTATCAATTTAGTTTTTATCACTTAGTCTACAGTCCATAATGTACATGCTTGAACCTTTTTTGGCTACTGGTATAAAAAAATAAGCGTAATTGGGTATTTTTATACAATTTTTGTATTGTATTCTTTCAGCTAAATTTACTTTCTTAGTTTATTTGGTTATGCTTATAAAGGCTCTTTCTTCGACTTTAAATTTGTTTCTGCTGTGGTAAGATTAATTCCCTTGTAAATTTTGTCCAACGTTGAATTTCTGCAGGCACGAGAAAGTTCTATTAAAATAAGCCTATGCCACACCCGAACTCGCTCTTGTAGTATTTTTGGCGTAAATGTATGTGCCTCTTCATCAAGTTTCCTAACATAACAAGTGTTCAAAAGAAATCAATTTTGGATTAAAAAAAGTTATTTATGGAAACCTAGTTAAAAAAATAATGACTTTCGCCTGAACGATATAATTATAATTCAGTTGCGATTTTCTTAGAATATATAGTTTTGTACAATATTGTTTAAACCTGGAAAAACAATAATTTCCTTTTGTATTATTATTTTCTTAAATTTACTTTCGTTGGTGACAGTATTGTTTGCACTTCGCATAATTTTGTCTTGTGATCCAAATTTAATCCATCCTATTGACTTACCTTAAATTACTTTAATTTATGTCATCACTTAGTCAACGATACCACTATTTCAATTCGAAAGAGGGCGTCTGCTTTTAGCAACTCGATGTTGTCTACTATTAGAAAATATCAAAATAAACTCCCAAGCTTTGGACTCAGATTTCCCCTCTTTTGTGCCGTTAATAAATACCCCAGCGTAATATGTTCATTCAACAATTGGAGGCGAATAATCAGGAGTGAAAGCATCAAAGTAATTTTTTAAAGCAACCAAGAAGTATGAGTGGAAAAGATGAATCGTCAAACAAAATTTCAAATTCAAGTACAAGCACTATAATTTCACTGCCTCCAGTTTATGCTTTGGTATTGTTAACTACCATAACAGTGGTAGTGTTTACGGGAGTAACGACATTTCTCTTCACAAAGCAGGCTTATGAAATGCCCATCATACTCAACGTGGCAAATACAACAATTTATGTGCCATCATTATCCAGAAGTAGAGGAAATTCACCTTCTCCATGTGTTGAAGCTCAGATTCAACTCTTCAATTTGACCAACAGGTTGACTGGTAATAATGTCTTAACAAAGTACATTGAGGACATAGAATGCTATTACATAGGTCTATGAGTATCGCTTTATAGTTAACAAGCCTTTAGAAGTATCTAGATCTAAACAAACGAAATTCGTCCCCTTAAGATGATAATTTAAAAACGTATGTTTATCTACCTCAGGGGATAAAAGCATCACCAAGCAACAGGCATATGAAGTTTTGTGAAGGAACATACGAAGAAGACACTTTTTCATTTCTCGATGCAAGAGTATTTGCTGATATTAGTGATTGTCGAAAAAAGGTAGGCTGTACTCTTCCTGATCAAAATCAGGATACTTGATGAGGGCGACAAACAGAACTTCGTAATGTGGTGATAAAGTCATCACAGAACTTACAAAAGTTACATGTCAAATGTTGTGCTTTTAGAATCCGAAGGCCTTGGGAAAATACGCAGAGTTGATGAAACAAAGTATACACAGTTTAAAACTCATCAAAAACCACGAAAGGAAAACTGGAAACTCAAAATATCACAATCTTAACGCAAGAATTGCTGTAGGTCTCTTGACATTGGCTAAAGAGATGGAAGCCATCAGAAAGGTATACAATTACATCTCTGCTACGTATTTCTCCACTTTAGCAACATATCTTTATAACAATATGTATTGTTTATTAGAAGTGCCAATATTGCACAATTCAATTTAAATATTTGCTTTTAGAACATGTTAAGAAGATGTTTCAAAGTTAAAAATACTACTCTGGCGAAATTTCCGAATATATTTCGCGATTATGAAGATAAGGAGTTGGTGAAGGCAAGAGGAAAGGAGGCACGGCAACATGCAAAACGTGCATTTGTTGTATACAATCAGATAATACACATTATAGGTACAATGAGAAATGACTTTTGGAAAAGGCGGCAATGCAGGTAATAATCTCGCTTTTTCTGGAGTGGTATATTAGGAGTTTAATTGTTGATGATTATATCTATATGCAGTGAGATTGGAGCCACTTTTTGTTGGTCTTCCCTGGTAATATAAGTGTTGTTTGCGAAGAAGAAGCAAATGGAATTAGTCAGTGTTACTTTTTCTTTAGAAATGTCCCTAAATCCTGACATACCCCGGCGGGGTTGTAGTTTATGACATGTCTTTTTTACATCTTCATTGAGAGTGAATAAAAATTTTTTAACCTGTATTCGAAATTCAAAAGAAAAAATATTATTGTCCAATCAGAAAGCGTAGAACTTGGTGGCAGAACAATGATGTAAAAACAAATCTTCTGCGACATGTGCACTGCTGAAAGTTTAGAAAGTACAATAATTTATTTACAAGAGAATATAAAAATAAACTGTAATACATTGCCCTTATTATCAAAAGTTTGTTATTTGCTTCATTTAGGCGAAAAAAAAACAATATGAACTTGTTAATTTCATCAAAAAAGCGGGAATAAATAGACAGAGTAACTATTAGAGAGATTATTCAAGCAGATATTATTTGAACAATATTTTAATCACCGAATTAGTCATTTATTGTAGTTGCACAATTTAAGCATTTTCAAAAATATTATCGTTGTTTTTTAACATTTGTCGATATTTAAACCCTTGGTATGACGATTTTTTGGTATGACGATTTTTTTCTTCCCTTCCTCAGATAGCGAGAGTAGAATGTTTACTATAATGCTTTTCAAATCAAGTATGTAAATTTAATCTGGCAACAATTACCCAATGATGTCTCTATTACACTGAGAGAATAAATTTAATGGAAGATATTGAATAGGGGAATGGTAATTTTAAAATTTGAATATATCAATTGTATGCCCTAAGAGTTACTTGCCACCAGGCGATGCAGAACACCAATTATACAGATTATGAGCAAAAAAAACAACTGCTTTTTATAAATAGCAACATTCACTCTCGCATTCCGGATTCTGTTTTGAAAACGCACTGCACATATCGAAAATTCTGCTTGATTCGTTAATTTTTAGATTTTTCTGCATTTGCAATTGTTAAAAGTGAACATTGTTACTTCCTCCAATGTTCTACTATTTATTCACAAACCTCGAATTATTGAACGTTCTAATTTATTTTAAATGTACAATTGAACAGTCAATAAGTGGACTATTGTGTTAGATATTTGTTGAAAATTTAACTTGGATATCACATGTTTGGCTTATTCAAGTCGAAAATCTGACTTGGTGATCAGATATTTGGTGTATAAGTTAGGTAAATTTTAAATTGTATTATAATAGTGCTCATTAGATCGTCGGTTGATTACACCTGTACTGACAAAACTCATTTAGAGATACTAATAAACAGACCACTAATGTTTGTTAATATTGGAGGGAAATTATTACCTTGGATTGACGTCATTATATATTGTGGAACCTGATAAAAGGGAGCGTGTGAAGTTACTCGATAAAATCATAAAAGAAGGGTTGAAGCACGACTTTGGGACTGTTAATAAGGATATTTGATGTGCACAAAAATTGTCCAATCTCTTCTCGACTACTGGCTAACAAATGAGTCACCATGGCAATAAGCGTGACGTCATATCAAACATTTTTGACTGTCCTTAAGCTAACTAAAAATAATAACACGACACCAATTTTTAATCCGAAGAACGGTATGCTTCAGCAGCTATTCAAACAAATGTGAAGGTTTTTTTTAGCTACACCCACTAAAACCCAACCTTATATGATGGTAATGATTTCTTAAATGCTTACTTATTATAGTAAAACGAACACTTATATGTTATCTTTATTATTAAAGAATCGAAAGCTATGTTTGGCGTAATAAAAGTCTTAGTATACGTGTCATACAGTCAGAATGGAAAGCACTTCCGTTTTTTGAATATAATAAAACTGTTGCTTCAGTATATGTACGGTAAACAAACTGCTGTAAAACTTTAAGGATTTTTGTCAAAGTACAGCAACTACAGTTTAATGAGAGAAACAAAAAACCTGTCAAAGTGGTACTGATACAAGTAAGTACTTCGAAAACACGTAAATTTATATTCCACACGCAAGTGAGGCCAGAAACTTTCGCTGTTTTGCTATTAAGAATAACCAGAAATTGTCTTTCATTTCTTGAAATCATCATAAAAATTGACGAGAAGTTACTTAAAATAAGAAATTAATGCTCGTGTACGTTTATAAGAGCATCATCATCAGGGGAGTCTTTAATACGACCTTTATTGTGATTGACTTGCTGCAAAGCAGAATCTACTGGTTTAGTAGGAAAAAAGAGAAGAATTAAGCAGGTAAAGCGTAAAAAATAGTGTCCATTTCTTGATACATACAGAAGTGAAATCTATTGTTTTGCGACCCTTCAATTCAAATCATTTCCAGCCGCTAAGAGCTACCTGCTAAATCAAATACATTTCATTATCAAACGTCTAGAAACAATTATCGTAGTCTCATTGTTTTAACTGAACAGCCGACTGTTTTGTAAGTTGACATTTGTAATACTTCATCATTAACTTCACCAGTGATATCATCTTTAACCCCTAATCTTCTCTTGTCGTGGTCAGCAGTGAGAACAATTACGGATGGTGTTGAGGGCATTAGTTAGCTTTCTAGTAAAAAAATCGAGACTATTTTGAAATAAAACGGTGATTCATGCATCCGTTTGGCAATTTCGAAAAATAGTCAATTGCAAATAATTCAACACTCACAAAGATGTAAACAAAATTGATTACAATACGTTTCGATTTTGCAGTATAGGGCATCAGGAAGTGTAAGACTGAAAATTCATCTCTTGTCCATTGGACCGTCCTTGATCCGAAAAGAGAAAGTGAGTTTGTTTTCTTTACATCCCAGTTGGTTCCATAGTGTAGCTTTGGGCGATCTTTCAGCAAAAGATATAAATTCCAGAACCAGCCTAGTGTTGCTAAAGAATTCGCAAGACCCAACGTCTTAAGATTTCGATAGTTGAAGGTGTGAGCCATCATTTTCTAAAGATATATGAGTAGGCAAGCAAGCAGGTAGGCGGTAATGGCGGGAGTAAAGAGCGGGAGGAAAAGGCGGGAGGAAAGAGCAAGAGGAAATGGCGGGAGGAAAGGACGGGAGGAATGGGCGGTTAATAAAATTGAACAATCACACATTTTACATCAATACAAGCAAAATTGAAGATAAGCATACATTTAAGATACTCTTAACTTTTTGTGTTTATTCATTCTGTATCCTTATAGAGTATATTCCTATGTAAAAAAAGAAACTATTGTATAACAGATATTGGATAGCTAAATGAAGATCGTGTTACTTCAGAACACTAGTGATACTAGAAATACACATTCATGCTTTCGAAGTTTCGAAAAATAATTGATACATCTGAAAGAATGCAATTTTAGTGCATTTGACGAATCCAGTAAATCTGCTCACACAAAGAATCATCAAAATGCCTAAGGATTAACGTCTATATCTTCCTGACATTTGACGTGACTTCAGCATTTTCAAATATACCGCTTAAATGTACAATCGATATAATCTGTGATCGGTCATACATAAAAACTCAATCTTTCAAAAAAATCACTGCAAATTGATACATAAAACAGTGTTCGTCCTCAACAATCTCCTTTATGTTATGGTGTAGGTAGCTCTTTACGTACAGTACTTCCTCACATAATAATGACGGAGTTCCACCATAGCATCTTGAAAATTTTAGTAGTTCAATACTTTAATGCTATTATCCATCTCATAATTGACACGTTTAAACACGAGGGTCCTCCGAAAAGAGAAAAATATAGCACCTATGTTATTTGTTTTTGATAAGATAAACAACGAAATTAAACCCATTAAACAATTTGTGTCGAGAAATGGTTTTACAGCAGCAATATGACATTATGATAAGATTAAGAAATGAACGCTCTTTTCAGAACCGACATTCGGCTACTTCGTCAATATGAAGGATAAACCGTCAACAGATTTTTGCTTAAGTAAAGTTCATTAGTCATTCTCCAGTTTGTCATGTTATGTGAGTATAATGGAACGAAATGTCTTTTAATGTCGCTTTGTTAAAAGCAACGGCATTAAGTGTTCATGCTCATATTAACAATTGGCACCCTATACCACAGGGCTACCTATTTGAAAATAATAGACACGCATGATGGTTGGTCAATTATATTAATAGAAGAAGCTCTTTATATCAAACACTTGACACTCACCTTAAATAAGGACCTTAAAGACCCAAAATAATTTATATCATTTTTACTTTTATATTTAATTTGTGTTTTGTAACAATTAATTAATTTAAGATCTGAAGTAAATTTTCTTCTCCGTTTTATTATCCTAGATGACGTGTTAGTGTAAAAGGAGATATAAATTGAAAATTCGTTTTCAATTTATACATATTATATTATTTTGGTAGGAAATAATATCCATTTGCCTTTTTGTTATAGATATACTTTATCTATATAATAATACGCCAGTTCCGTCTGTCTGTCTGTCTGTGACTGTTACAAAGACGATACTTTTTATCACCCGAATGCGCGAGTTGTTCGATTTTTTTTGTTTTGTTTACATTTGTCTCACAACCGTTAGAAACCACGTAATACAAAATAAACAACATGATTCGCTCAAATTCGTACTTTCAAACGGGACGGCATTGGAATAAAAAGTTCCCTTGGCGTAAAAAAAAACAAAAATAAAAATTTCTCGACAAAGTTCTCGACAAAAGGCGAACTAAAGAAGCGGATAAAAAATGTCTCATTTTTGAATATCCCTTTAGTCATAAAAAAGTGCAGATATTAAAAGCAAGAAACGTCAAAGTGGAGAAGTAAAGTGAATTAAAAGAACATATCATTTGAAACAGGGTTACCATCGACACACAAAACAACAACAAAAGAACGGTCCCTTCGTCTTCAAAAAAGTGCAAAAAATGATTCAGAGAAAGAAAAGTCCAAGTGAAGAAGTAGAAGTACAAAAGTAAAGTTAGAAGCCACGGGAAGTTACTTCGAAAGTGAAGAGTGGAGCGAGAAGTAGTGCAGAAAAGTTAGAAGTAGAAAATGAAAACTTGGGTTTAAAGTCGATTTGGATTCACAAATAGTAAGAACCTTGATATTTTTAGACGTTATGTTTTTATGTCGCTAGAGCTACGTGTCAGGGAGACTCGCATTTGCCAGGAAAAAGTCACTTAAATTCTTTATATTTTTTATTTTACCGCGATTTATATAAAAAAACTAGCATATCTTTTTACTCTTTTTTGCATAATTAATGTTTGCCCTGGTGCGTAACTAATGTATTTGTCCTAAAATTCAAAATGCTGCATAAAGCTGTTAGCTGGCTATCAAACAAATTTGCTGGAAAAACGGAAAACTTTGGTTTGTTGAACTCACTGTTATCATTTTTACATTACTATTGTTTCTCTTTACAATGTCTTTTACTAAGCATGAATAGCTAGCTATAGACCCAGTTAAGTCTCCCCAGTTTAAGTATATTTAACTGGGTGTCTTAGCTACTGTTAGCTGATAGCTAATGTCAGCTTTAAGGCTCCATCTCAAGCTTTAGCTAGCTCTAACCTATCTTTTTTTTTTAACACGAATTATGATGTAACAAGCTAGCTACAAAATTTTTATTGAACTTTTAGGATGGTGTGACTCATTGTTATGCCCATAGAGTATAATTTTTTTCACATTACCTGTGAACTTTACAAGGGGACCACATGCAATATGACAAGTGAAACGAATTTTATAGAATTTAAAGTGTGTGTGTTAAGTTATTTTTTATTGGTTTGTTTCTGACATCCCGTTAAACTATTGTCAGCCTTCATGTAAAATGGCAGGTTTCTTTACAGGGTTTTTTTACATTTGATTGGAAGTTTACGTGGGTTTATGACTTTGGGTTAAAAAAAATTTATGAGAGGATGGTATGGTTAAGTCAGTTTATATTGTTTGTGTTGCAAAATGCTGTTTTTTGAAATTTTGTGTAAACTTTTGTGGAAATAGACCACATGCAATATACACTGAAAGAACAAATTTTTGTAGAATCGGACTTCACTGTAAGCTGTTGTATAGGCTGATGTCTTTATATTTCGTAATATAAATTATTGTTGGGGAGAACGAACTGTATGTGATGTCATTTTTGCCGGAAGAAAATTCCATGGTTTTCACGGTTTTGTTTTTGTTGAGAATTTTGCAAAATTTTGTAGGGATAAATGTTTGCTGATGATAAAAAAAATACTTATATAATGCTCTGACTGAAACTGTTTTTGTTTTTTATATTTTGTAATCTAATGGGCGAGGACTGTATACACTGAAATGACTGATTTTTCTAAATTTTGATGTGTTCTACAACCTTTTTGTGGAAGATTAATGGGTAATGGCAATATATATACGACATGCTGAATGAAATTATTTTTGTTGATTCAAATGTGTTTCTCAAAAACCAATCTGTTTTATATTTTGTGTAAAATTTGGTTACGAACCGTATACAATGTTTCCAAAATAATGATCTTTTTTTATTCAAGTTTATTCTTTGCTTATTGATTTTTTGACATTTAGATTCAAAATTGTTGGTAAGGGGCAGTACAGATCATCATACTAAAAAAGAAACATTTTTGTGTTCTTAACTGTTTTATTTTTACATTTTGTGTAAATTTTTATGGGAGAGGATGGTATGCAACTGAAATGACTGATTTTTGTAAATTTAAATTTGATGTTTTCCAAACTATGGCTTTTCATATTTTTGTAGAAGCTTTTAAGGGAAAGACAATATTTAAAAAGTGTAAAGAACTTATTTTTGTTGATTTGTGCTAACTCTTGCAGGCCAACTCTTTGACATTTCGGAATAAAATACTGAGGGTTTTCAACATAATCTCTTATAAGATGTACATATTTGAGATGCGTTATTTCTGACATTGTTATTATCCGTGTTGTGACTGTCAGTGTTGTAACTGTCGGTGTTCTTACTGTCGGTTTTGTGAGTATTGGTGTTGTGAGTGTCGATGTTGTGAGTGTCGGTGTTGTAACTTTTTATCAACTAGATTTTGCACCTTGCAAGCTGTTCTTTTTTTTATTTTGTGTAAGATTTGACATTTGACATTTTGTATAAGATTTTAAGAACATTTTTTTTGTATATGCACTGCTGACGTCAGCAATCTAAAGCAACCTATTTTTCAATGGTCTTTTGCCTAAGTGGATTTTTCACGGGCCATATCGACTAGTATATATTTAATAAGATATACTTCATGTCTCCGCTTTTACAGTGGCTGATTAATAAAACCATGGTGATCCTATTCTGACCGGACTTTGGAAATGTCTTATGACAGGACATGGAACAAACAATTGCTTTGGATACAAAAAGGATGCTTGACGTCATCCAATCCACTATGACGACAATATTCATCTCAAAAAATATAAGTGTAAAGCAGTGACAAGTAATTGCTAAAAATATTAAAAAACACAGCTTTAAAAGCGATTCTTTCTAAAAAAAAAAAGTAAGAAAATGTCCTTATGAAGTTATCAGTAATCTTTTTAATTCTTAGAGGTAAGAATCTACTTCGAATATGTCTCAACCTTTTGTTTAAAGATCATCATGGCACTTTAAAATTACAAACGTTTTACCCGCAAGTGCGTTTTAAAAGACTTGCTTGAATAGACTTAAATAGAGTTTTTGGTACGATTTGCGTCAAAGGTCAATAATAAACATCGACTATTTTCTATAGGGAAAGTTTGCTATTTTCTGTGATGAAAACTACTTTTTTTTAGATTAATACTCTGGGAATTTTTAATACATTACACAATAAAATGCTACAGAAACACTGTAGCATTTTATTGTTACGTTTAAGCAGTTAAAACCAGACCGCTATGTAAACTTTTCATTTACAAAACATTTGCAATTACAAAAAGTCTTAAAGTTTGTCCTTGAATCGCGAAAAATACGAAGATTGTTAGAATGCTTTCTGATTTTCTCAGCTTTCACTTTCTGACTCAATTGTAGCTTCTTATGTTTTGTTTATGAAAGAGCACATCAGTTCATGAAATAAAACAACACATTTCTGTGATTATTTTATAGCAAGTTTTGGTCAGAGATTTTGTTTACGCATGGGCATTTTTATTACGAACGAAACTTTTTGAAAACAATAGTTCTTGCAGCAGAACAAAATCATTCTGTTGCTTACATGCAAAAGATTCCTGAACGTCATATATTTCAAAAGTAAAAGAGATCAATGACACATTCCTTGAAAAAACTGTAAAGAAGGAAGTCTTGTAGATCTTAATATATGCTTAATCACAAAACGATTTTTCGATGTAATGCAACTGATTGTTATGGAATTTGAATTCTTTTCCGTGAATCTTGAAGATTGTTACAGTTCGCGTAATTAATTGCAGCGACACACCAAACGTCTATAATTTCGCAAATCCAATAGAGTCTAGCATGCTATTCTATTACATTCTGCCCAATTGAACACAATTCAAGATGAATGAATCAATTGCTTATTCAGTTTAAAACAGAATATCGCTTACTTGTAAGAAGTAGGGTATATGACACAAATTAGTCAATTAAACCAACATCAAATTAATCAATTCTGATACAGGCGTAATGTTACCTACACGACTTTACTACTGCAACCAACCCGTCAGGAAATAACTTGTTACGCACAATTGGCCTGGTTTTCATACGAATGAATCATAACGCAAATTAACTGCAAAGTAACTCTTACACTATAAGAACTCTACATAGACTTCTCTCAGCACACATTCTGTCACCTTTTTTTATAACTTTTACATAGGGTAACTGTTCGAAAAAGTAAATATCTTTATTTATTACCTGTCTCACTAGCCGAGGTAGAGAAACACTAAGAAAATTAAGGTTCCAATTTAATCCGTCAATTTTCAAAAAAAATATGCAATAGAAGTTAGAGAAATAAATTAATAATTTACTGTTTCAGAAAACAAAGAAGTAAAGAAAAATGATAGAAAATGAAACAGGAAAAAATTAAATAATATTCACGACTTTCCACAGTGGCTTGTTGTGTAGGTGAAGCAAAAAAAAAAAAAAAATCTAAGTCGGGAGATGAGAACTGATTATAACAAAAAATGCATGCACTGATTAATCCACAAAAAAATATAGGAAAGTTTAATAAGTCTTTCTCTGTGTAGAAATTTTCACGATTTCAATTATAAATGGCACTCGAATGATCATTTGCAGGTGCACGCCAACATTCTGATTGTAATACAAATAAACACTAGTTTCGTCTCTGCCAAAGAAAATACTTCAATAAATTTTGCAAATTTCCGGGAATTGCCTCAAAAATTAACGAGACTTTACTGAAATTTGCTGAAACGACACGGCGCGGTAAGTAACGGTGATTTGGTGGAGTTGAAAGCTGGCCGATGTGGGTCCGAACAACCAACTGTGCTCGATCCGGTAGTGAGGGGAATGGCAGTTGCGAACTCGCCTCACTATCGGACGGATAGCTCAGTTGGCAGAGCAATGGGGCGCTAACCCAAAGGTTGCTGGTTCGAATCCCGCTCGGTCCAAGTTTTCATTTCCACCAGACAAGAATATACTTACCAAATTCTGATTAACAAAATTTGTGAGGGTAAATTTTTATTGCTTAATACTGTTAGGTAAAATTTCAAAATGAACGTAAAAGGTAATGTCAATAGCGAGGATGAAGAATTTATTTCATGACGAAATTTTATCACGTTGCTATACAGTTTTATATTTTGTTCCGAGATTTTACATTGGCTTTGTTGGTCGGAATCGTAGTGATAGTGATTACCAGTATAACTACATTTCTCCTTACGAAACATGAGCCTTCAATGAACCACGACATTAATCACGACGTGAAAGGCATAGGAAATGTTACGAATCTACGAAACAAAAAAAGAAGAGCCTTGTTTGTTCCGTGTGCTGAAGCTCAAGTTCAACTCTTTAATTTGACCAACAGACTGATTGGTCACGATGTCTTAACAAAATGCATTGAAGACATGGAATGCTATTATGTAAGTTGATCATAATCAAATTTAATTAGTTTTCAGTAAATAAATATAAAAGTTTAAATCATTGCGAAAATCGAATGGGAAATGTATTTTATTTTTTCTCGCTATACACACAAGCCTTTTATTTAATAATTTAGGGGATAAAAGCATCAGCAAATAACACACATATGAAGCTTTGTGAAGGAACATACCAAGATGATACGTTTTCGTTTCTTAATGCAAGAGTATTTTCTGATATTAGCGATTGCCGAAAGAAAGTGAGTACCATTTAGTAGTATTGTTTTTCTCTTTTCTATAGTACAGTGGAACCCCGCTAAAGCGGATGCCCTCTAAAGCGGACTGCCCTGTTATACGGACATTGGTACTTGGATCCGATAGATCTTAGGCTAAAGAAGATTTGATGCAGGGAAAAGTCATAAAGCAGACACTCAATATGTCGGACAATTTTTGGGCCAAATGGAATCTCTACGATCCTTATAAAGTGGGCATTATAAAAATGGAATGACGACATTTGAAAACCATATTTTCGGTCAAAATTCCGTCTAAAATAATATGTTTGTCAAAATCTCAAAAACAGAGATTCCACCGTAATAACCGCATTTTGTCTGTCGGCAAAAAGCAGGTCGTTCTAACGACGCATGAAATCCTCAAACTGTAACTACTGTGAATTTCGTAGACTGACGACAATCTCTTAGAATATTTTAAATATAAAACTGAGTCATTTATGTTCTTAGAATCAAAAAGCATTAGGAGATTACCTGCAGCTTATCAAACAAAGCATTCATAGTTTAAACTTGATTAAAGTTTACGAAAAGATTTTATTAAAGATTGAAACATCAAGTACAGCAATCTAAACTCACAAGTAGCCGTTGATCTTTTGACTTTGACTAAAGACATAGAAGATGTCAGATCCGTAAGTATACCTATACATAAAGTTGGAGTTGAAAAATGTCTATAACCCCTATTTTTCATTTGTGTAATTTAATTTAGAACCAGTTAAGAAGGTGTTTTCAAACAAAAAACACCATTTTGTCAAAATTTCCAATTTCGCGATTATGATGATAACGAGTTGCTAAATGTAAGAGGTAAGGAGCCACGTCAACATGCAAAACGTGCATTTGTTGTATGCAATCAGATCATACACATTATGGGTACAATGAGAAACGACTTTTGGGACAGACGACAATGCATGTCCCAATTTCTTCAATTACTAAAAATAAAGGGAAAAATATTTTATATATAAATCTATTTATTATATTGACGATCTTGTATATTTAATGAATTAGTAAACTAATTTTTTTCAACGAATTTAAAATTATTAAATCCTGAAACAAAATCTTTCTTTTCATTACTGGACATTCTTACTAAAAAATCCGAACAGATATTCACGATAAGTATGGGTAGTTTTAAAGGGGCTACGAAACGATTCAATGAGCTCAATCCCCGCAATTCCCGAAGAATGGCGTGTAATATACGGACCACTCGAGAGGTCAAGGTGCAAGAAATTATATACACTTCAGAACCATAAAGATGTGTGGACAACCTGTTTATGAATAATAAATTTTATATGACAAATTTGTTACTTTTGTATTTTTATTTTCTGAAAAATTAAAGTAAAAAATAAGCTACGCTCTGTAAAATATATTAAATATCAGAGGCAACACGAGGAGTTGTATAATGCTATGTTAATAGCTTTAAGAAGGTAATTATTACCTGTAAAGAGATTTTAAAGCCATTGTTGCTGCTTAGACTGGCTTTATGTACAGTAACCTTATATTTTTCTATGCAAAATTTCGAAGGATATAGCTAACTAGTTAGTTCAAAAAAGTTTGAAGTTCATTTTATTAGAAAGTTTGAGTCAAAAACAAGGTAAGTATCTGTAAGACGCAAAAGTCGAAAACCAACAGCCGTTTCGTATCCCCTTTAAATTACATATCTCAGAAAATACATATCTCAGAAAATATTGGGTGTTTTTATTTTTGCAGTAATGTGTAGTTTAATTATTAACTATTAATGTCCGAACTTAATTACCCTAACTCTCCAAAATGGTATTCTTTTAGTGATGATTCTTAACACAAAAGTGATTTTCAAGATGCCTTTTAATTGGTGATAGCTATAATTACTTCATTATCACCCCCATTACGATTAAGAAATTAATCAGACTAAACACGTACTTTATGAGATATTATATTCTAAATATATAAGACACAGGTAATTTCTTGATAAAGTATTTGTTTTAATTAGATTACTTTATAAAATTATTGTTGTTGTTAAATATAAGTCTTTGGGCAAAAAATCGAGGTTTACTTAAGGTTATTAATTCTTGACCATGTTTTCCCTCATATCACATGGCAATAATTTCGTTCTGATTTGAACATGTGTATGGGTGAAAGAAGCATGCAGTTTATCAACTTTACACGACATTCATTCAATGTAAACAACATAATTATCATTATGGTAACGCTCGCTCTAAAATACGCAACAAAATGCTGTTGGAGATAATAAAAATCAATTTTTCGCCAAAACAAGTAAGCAAAACGTTTATTTTCGAAAAAAAACATTGGCTCTCGGCTAGACGAATAAATATTATCGTCTTCTGTATGGAGAGATATTTTTGGCCAACAAGGAGAACCAAAGAACCAACTTATTTATTAAGAAAGATGTGTTAAGGCAATATTCCCAATCAACAGCCAATGTTAGGGGACATTGAACATGTAACTGTGACTAGTAACTAGTTTGCCTTTTGTAACAATCTTAATGAACTTTAGGTCTTAGCTAAGTTTTATTATTCTGAATGACATGTTAGTTTAAACACAAGATATAAATTGAAAATTAGCTATTTTTTATTAAACAAATATTATTTTTTAAAGCATTTACGCTGAAACAATGAAGTATTTTATTGTTACGTTTAAGCACTTAAAAGCAAACCGCTACGTAAACTGCAATATCTACAAAAATCCTTAAATTTTGTCCTTATGTTGCAAGCAATACGAAGAGTGTTAGAAGGCTGATGTGCGACAGCTTTCGTACTCAATTGTTGTTCCTTATATCTTGTATATGAACTAACACATCATTTCAAACATAAAAACAACACTATATTTGTAACTTTCGATTTTACTGCTACATTACAGCAAGCTTGAGATTTCTTTGTGTACGCATGGTTAAGTGGAGCGAAGGCCAAGTTTTTAAGTTATTATTACGAACGAAACTTTTTAAAAACAATAGTTTATTATGTTGCTTGCACGCTAAATTCTTGAGCGTCATACATATTGAAAAAAATCTACGAAATTATATTTTTACCAAAACTACGCATTCCTTGAAAAGAAAGTAAAGAAGGAAGTAAAATATATGCTTAATCAGAAAACGATTTTTCAATGTAATGCCACTGAGTGGCAGTTTTTAACATTTTCCGTGAATATTGAAGAATGTTACATTTTTCGTAATTCATTGTAGCGACACATATTACTTCAGAATTATAAGCTTTATCCATAAGTTTGCAAATCCAATACACTCTACATTCATACATTCTATTGGATTACATTCTGCCCATTGAACTAAAGAATGAATAAATTACTTAGGTACTCAGTTTAAAACAGAGTATGGTTTTGCTTTTGTCTTAAGAAGTAGGGTATATCACACAAGCAGTAAGTTAAGCCAACATCAAATTAATACACGCGTTATGTTGCCAACCTGATTTTACTACTCCAACCAAGACGTCAGCGATTAACCTGTTAGGCACAAGTAGCCTGGACGCAAAGTAACTCTTACACTATGAAAACTCTACATAGACGTCTATCAACCCACATTCAGCCATCTTTCATTTATAACTTTTACAAAACGCAAGAGTCCGCAAAAGTCAATATCTTTACTTAATACCAGTCTCACTAGCCGAGGTAGAGCAATACTATGAAAACTAATGTTTCAATTTAATAGGTGAATTTTCAAAAAAAATTTGCGATAGAAGTTAGAGAAATTAAATGATAATTTACTGATTCGAAAAACAAAGAATGTTGTTTCCGCGTTATACGCCTTATATTGACAGGTTCAGAGCAACAAAATTCATGTCAAGGAGAGTGTTTGCTTTCAGCAAAATGATGTCCACTTAACCATTCGTAAACAAAAAAAACTCAAGCCTGCTATAAAGTAATAACAAATTCGAAAGTCACTGTACACAAAAATTGCGTTGTTTTTATGCTTGAAATGATGTGCTAATACATATACGAGACATGAGGAACTACGTATTGCTTGCGATTAAGGGACAGAATATACGGATTTTTGTAGAAATTGCAGTTTGCGTAGCGGTTTGATTATAACTGCTTACACGTAACAATAAAGTACTTCAATGTTGCAGTGTAAATGTTTTAAAAATTCCCAGAATATGAATGTGAAAAACAATATTGTTCACCAAAGAAAAAAAGCAAACTTTCTCTAAACGAATTAGTCGACGTTTATTATTGACTTGAAATAACTTCATTTGCAATGGCACTGTAATGCAATGTTACACAAATGGTACAAAAAACCTGAGTTAACTCTATTCAAACCTGGAGGAAAAGTAGCTAAGATACACCGTTTCCCGGGAAAAATTTGGTAATTCTCCAATTATTCTTGTTGACTTTAAGACCACCAACATTTCGCAGAAGGTTGAGACATATTCGGACTGGATTTTTACCTCTAAGAATCAAAAGCATCACTAATAGCTTAAGGACATATTTTAGTATTTTGTAGCTTTTTAAAGTAAGAATCACTTTTAAGGCTGTATTTTCGAATATTATTAGCAAATATTACTTTTCACTGATTTACACTTTCATTTTTTGAGATGTATGATGACGTCAAGCAGCCTTTTTTATATCCAAACACGTCTTTGTTCCACGTCCTGTTATAAAATATTTCTGAATGTGCGGTCAGAATGGGATCTCCACGATTTATTACGTAGCCGCCGTAAAAGCCGACACATGAAATATATCTCATAAAATATATATAAAGTATATCTATAACAAAAAGGTATATGGTTGTTATTTTTAATTATATTTATTTAATAGAAAATAGCTAATTTTAAATCAATATCTCGTGTTTAAGCTAACACGTAATTCGGAATAATCACACTTAGTTAAGATCTTAAGTTAAATAAGATTGGCACAAAAGGCAAACTAGTTACAAAAGTCAAAGTGATTTAAGTTCTTGGACTTTGAGGCTCTTAATTAAGGATGGTGTCAAGCGTTTCATATAAAGAGCTTCTCCTATTAATAAAATTAACAAAAATGTAAATAATGCTAGTTAATATTAAAAGCTGTCGTACCAAACTGAATAATAACGCTGCCCGGCTAGTTTGCTTTTTATGTTCTCTCGAAATCTATACGTTCGTAGCCAAAATCTTAAAATTGATTAGCTCAATATTTGCATGTGACTTAAAAACGTGACAATATTTTAATATGTAGAAACATATAAAACACGCAAAATAAAAAGCTTTTTTAAAAGACAAGAAAGTCGAAACACAAACCGACTTACCAGTCCAGGCCATAACTTTCAATATGGCCGTGGTAACGTTGCTCAGATTGTTTCTATATTCTTTTGTCTGCATGTTGGATCCGTCAGATATTTGCTGATTGCGTACTTATGAAAATCGGGCACCGTGAAAGTTCAACGACGCACTAGCGTTAGAGAAAAACAAAGCCTTTGAAAATAAGGTTCTGCGGGGATTGTCAATCCACTGGGTCGCCGGCCTCAAAATATCGCTTTTCGTGTTTCTGTGACACGACTTATTTCTTGCGCACAAACAGACAGAATATGATTATTATTAAAGAAACTAGTCGATAGCTGGTGAATAAATCCACGGTCTCGTCATTTGTATATCTTATTTAGTGTTTCTGTATCACCTTTTTCTTCGTGCAGGGTTAAAATAAGGGTATCATTAATATAGAGATTTTACTTTTACTAAGCTTAGAGTGAATTATAATCTTTTTTTCATGTTTTTTATTCCTTGTAAAAAACACGGAACAAAATGTTGTATTTTCGCTACAAAAGTTACACAACCTTCAATTCTCTGATCTTTTCTCAGCAATCGCGTAAGTGAAAACTAGCTAATGTTCCCTCCTAAGAAAACAGCAAATTAAGCTGTCAAAGGAGTGTTACATTTCTCGTTTGTAGTTACTATATTTCCACCTACAAATACAAAGTATAACCTACAGAAAGTGAAACTTGTCAATTGGTAAACAGGAAACCTGTTCCTTTTTAAACTGTTTAGAGAATCAAAATCGGATTGCAGATCAGATTGGTGGTAGCTACGGGTTTTAAATATATTTTAAATTTTTGACGAAAGTGCGTGAGATCTTAAGAATAACAAGATGAAGGACTCAATTGTGCGAATAGAAGTAAATTAAAATTTATGTAATAATCCATTCTATTCGTTATCGTTCTTTTTTCACCTGCATATACCAACATCAGCAGAAGCGTTCACTTTAAATGGAACGATGGTCTGTTAATATATTTCATAATTGTGTGTTTTTTAACTCCCTGGAGTTGCACGGAATCTTAACGAAGTCAACTGGAATCCATGCTTTCCTTGTCCGTCCAAAACACTGTCGAAATCATTGTGAGAATGTGCAATTCTCAATTATTATAAGTTTAAATAATAGTTAAATAATCTCGACTGGAACAAATACCACCAGCTCAATTGCATTGAAAGGAAGGCCATTGACAAGGAAACTAGAAAAGTCACGAAAAAGAAAAAGTAAACACCTGGAGCGTGTCAAGCACACAAACAGTATCTCGTACGAACCTTCGGATCTTAGGTTACTAGACTTATGGAAAAAGAAATGGTCAAATCCATCAAGGTCTGGAATACTATTTTATTCATAGTTAGGGGTAGTTAACGACATGTTACTGAAAAATATCTTAACACATCTTTCAAGAAATAAGAATCTTACTTAATAAACAAGTTGGTTTTTTGGTTCGCCTTGTTGGACAAAAATATTTTTTCATACGGAAGACGATAAAATTTATTGGTCTAGCCGGAAGCCAAATTTTTTTCGAAAATAAGGGTTATACTTACTTCTTCTTATTATTATCTCCAACAGCATTTTGTTATGTATTTTAGAGCCAGCGTTATAATAACCATAATTATGTTGTGTACATCATGCTTCAAAAACTTTCAAGCATTCAAATCAAAACGAAATTATTACGAGACTAGTCGATAAGGCCCGTGGAAAAATCCACTTAGGCAAAAGGCCATTGAAAAAATAGGGTGCTTTAGATGTTTTGCTGACGTCAGCAGTGCATATACAAAAAAAAATGTTCTTAAAATCTTACACAAAATGTCAAATGTCAAATCTTACACAAAATAAAAAAAGAACAGCTTGCAAGGTGCAAAATCTACTTTATAAAAAGTTACAACAACGACACTCACAACATCGACACTCACAACACCAATACTCAAAAAACTGACAGTAAGAACACCGACAGTTACAATACCGACAGTCACAACACGGATAATAACAATGTCAGAAATAACGCATCTGAAATATGTACATCTTATAAGTGATTATGTTGAAAACCCTCAGTATTTTATTCTGAAATGTCAAAAAGTTGGCCTGCAAGAGCACAAATCAACAAAAATAAGTTATTTACACATTTTAAATATTGTCTTTCCCTTAAAAGCTTATACAAAAAAATGAAAAAGCCATAGTTTGGAAAACATCAAATTTAAATTTACAAAAATCAGTCATTTCAGTTGCATACCATCCTCTCCCACAAAAATTTACACAAAATGTAAAAATCAACCAGTTAAGAACACAAAAAATTTTCTTTCTTAGTTTGATGATCTGTACTGCCCTTTACCAACAATTTTGAACCGAAATGTCAAAAATCAATAAGCAAAAAATAAACTTGAATAAAAAAATCATTATTTTGGAAACATTGTATACGGTTCGTAAACAAAAGTTTACACAAAATGTAAAACAGATTGGTTTTTGAGAATCACATCTAAATCAACAAAAATAATTTCATTCAGCATGTCGTATATTGCCATTACCCATTAATCTTCCACAAAAAGGGTATATATATAAAACACATCAAAATTTAGAAAAATTAGTCATTTCAGTGTATATATACAGTCCTCGCCCATTAGATTACAAAATATAAAAAACAAAAACAGTTTCAGTCAGAACATTATGTATTTTTTTATCATCAGCAAACATTTGTCCCTACAAAATTTTGTAAAATTCTCAAGAAAAACAAAACCGTGAAACCATGGAATTTTCTTCCAGCAAAAATGACATCACATACAGTTAGTTCGCCCCAACAATAGTTTATATTACGAAATATAAAGACATCAGCTTATAGTGAAGTCCGATTCTACAAAAATTTGTTCTTTCAGTATATATTGCATGTGGTCTATTTCCACAAAATTTCAAAAAACAGCATTTTGCAACACAAACAATATAAACCGACTTAACCATATTACCATCCTCTCATAATTTTTTTTAACCCAAAGTGATAAACCCACGTAAATTTCCAATCAAATGTAAAAACACCCTGTAAAAAAACCTGGCATTTTACATGTAGGCTGACAAAAGTTTAACGGGATGTCAGAAACAAAATAATAAAAAATAACTTAACACACACTTTAAATTCTACAAAATTTGTTCCACTTGTCAAAAGTTTATAATGCGAAATACAAAAAGACATCAGCTTACACAACAATGAAGTGTAATTCTACAAAAATTTGTTCTTTTAGTATATTGCATGTGGTCTATTTCCACAAAAGTTTACACAAAATTTCAAAAAACAGTATTTTGCAACACAAACAATATAAACTGACTTAACCATACCATCCTCTCATAATTTTTTTTAACCCAAAGTGATAAACCCACGTAAATTTCCAATCAAATGTAAAAAAACCCTGTAAAAAACCTGGCATTTTACATGTAGGCTGACAAAAGTTTAACGGGATGTCAGAAACAAAATAATAAAAAATAACTTAACACACACACTTTAAATTCTACAAAATTTGTTCCACTTGTCAAAAGTTTATAATGCGAAATACAAAAAGACATCAGCTTACACAACAATGAAGTGTAATTCTACAAAAATTTGTTCTTTTAGTATATTGCATGTGGTCTATTTCCACAAAAGTTTACCCAAAATTTCAAATAACAGCACTTTGCAACACAAACAATATAAACGAACAACCATACCAACTTCTCATAAATTTTTTTAACTCAAAGTCATAAACCCACGTAAATTTCTAATGTAATTTCAATAACCCCTGTAAAAATAACTTGGCATTTTACACCACGTAGCCTGACAAAAGTTTAACAGGATGTCAGAAACAAAACAATAAAAAATAACTTAACACACACACTTTAAATTCTACAAAATTTGTTCCACTTGTGGTTTTGCAGGTAATGTGAAAAAAACTATACTCTATGGGCATTATTAACATGAGTCACACTATCCTAAAGGTTCAAGAAAGATTTTGTAGCTAGCTTGCTACATCATAATTCGTGTTCAAAAAAGAAGAAAAGTTTGACTAAAGGTAGAGATAAATACCTAAAAAAAGAGGAATAACAACATAACTTATAGGTTAGAGCTAACTATGGGATGGAGCCTTCTTGAAGGTAACATTAGCTAGCTAACAGTAGCTAGGACACCCAGTTAAATATACTTAAGCTGGGGAGACTTATCTACGTCTATAGCTAGCCATTTGTGCTTAGTAAAACACATAATAAAGGAAAACAATAGCTATGTAAAAATTATGACATTTGCAGTTAGTTCAACAAACCAGAATTTTCTATTTCGCCAGCACATTGTAGCCAGCTAACAGCTTTATGTAGCATTTTGAATTTTAGGACAAATACATTAGTTACGCACCAGGAGATACATTAATTATGCATAAAAAACAAAACAAAAAACGCGGTAAACTTTAAGAATTTGAAGCTCTAATGGATTTTTTTTGAGAATACGATTCTCCTTGACAATTTTAAGTGTCCTACATATAAAAACGGAACGTCTAAAAATATCAAACTTCTTACTTTTTTCTGAATTCCAAGTCGCTTGAACTTGAAACGCTAGCATTCATTTTCTACTTCTAACTTTACTTTACTACTTCTAGCTCCACTCTTAACTTCCGAAGTAACTTATTGTGGCTTCCAACTTCACTTTTCTACTTTTACTTCTACTTCTTCACTTGGACTTTTCTTTCTTTCTCATATATTCTTTTTTGAAACACTTTACTATTTCACTTTTTGCACTTTTTTGAAGACGAAGGGACTGTTCCTTTGTTGTTGTTTTGTGTGTCGATGTTAACCCTGTTCCAAATTATATGCTTTTTTAATCCACTCCACTTCTTCACTTTGACTTTCCTTGCTCTTAATATCTGCACTTTTTTATGACTCGTAGGGATCGTCGAAAATAAGACATTTTTTATCCGCTTCTTTAGTTCGCCTTTTGTCGAGAACTTTGTCGAGAGATTTTTATGTTTGTTTGTTTTTACGCCAAGGAAACTTTCTATTCGAATACCGTCCCGTTCGAAAGTACGTATTTGAGCGAATCATACTGCTTATTTTCTATCACGTGGTTTCTAACGGTTGCGAGACAAATGTAAACAAAACAAAAAAACTCGACAAACTCGCGCATTCGGGTGATAAAAAATATTGCGTTTGCAAAAGTCACAGACAGACAGACGGAACTGGCTTATTATTATAGAGATTATATAATTATGTGATATGAGGGAAAACATGATCAGGAATTAATCACCTTAAGTAAACGTCAATTTTTTGCACAAAGACCTAAATTTAACAACAACAATAATTTCATAAAGGAATCTAATTAAAACAAATATTTTTCAAGAATCTACCTGTGCCTCATATCTTTAGAATAAAATATCTCTTAAAGAACGTATTTAGTCTGATTAATTTCTTAATGATGATGAGGGTGATAATGAAGAAATCGTAGCTATCACCAATTATTATTCAATAAACGATGTATTATTAAATTACTAATACGTTTAGGAAAACCATTCCATGATGCAAAACGTTTAATCGATGCGATTTGTGAAGATTATTTAATCGGAGAACAAATTTGTACAGCGCTAATTATAAAATGTATAAAGAACTAAGGTGACTTTCAAGAAACAAAATACACTGCAGTTAATTATGAGTGTTTAATAGAATTGTTAGAATAAGAAAGAGTTAAGGTAATTGTAGGATTTACACGGATTCTTATCAAAGAACTTTGACAAACAACATAAAAACTTGGATTCCATCTGGCGTTAATTCGGGTTAAGCAGGTGCGCCAATTGGAGTTAATTTTTTAACGCCTAATGGAAATGTCGATGTCTAATTGGCGCACCGTTGCGGGCTAAATGTCAATTTTTTAAATATTTTTAGGCCAGTTAGCGCGAACACATTTTTGTATAAAACAATTTGAGCATATTGTGTGTGTAAAAACCATTTTTACAAGCATTTCTCTTTAAAACAACGGAAACAAGTCCATCTTTGAAATATTATCCAATAATTCTGTCCAGAAGATGGTAATATTTCCTATTTTTACAAAAAAATCATAACCTTAAATTCTAGACCATTTTCTTTCTTGATTTTGCCTTCTTCTTTTAATTCACCTCATAAAAATCCATTTTGAAATGTCCTCGTAGATGTTATTGGACGTATTTTATCAACAAAAAGAATTGCAAAGAATTAAATCAGCTTTAATTTTACTTGTAATGGAAACGTCCTCTAATCAATATAATTAACTCTGAAGGTCAGAAATTAGCGCAAAAATATTAACACGAATTAAAGCCAGAAGGAAACTAACCTTAAACAACTATGTATCTGATCACTGATTTTTAATTTTTTCATTAATAAGTTATAAGTTCATATTACTTTTCGCTAAGCAATTTCCATAGCCACGTATTCTGATCAAATTAATCACCCGTTACGCTGAAAATAATGAACCTAAGGAACCTGTAAAATTTCAAAATACAGTAAGGTAGCTAATTAGGTGTTAAAGAAAGGAGGTGGCAACCATTTGAAATGATGTGTATGCGTTTCTCAAACTGGAATAATAGTGTTCACAAAAACGTGCTGGATGCCCGCAAATCTAATTCAAGGTTAAGCTACAAGTGACCTGGCGTTGAACGTCCAGTTGAGCGCTTAGGTGTACGTAAACTGTGTGGGACATCCAGGTGAGGCATTTAGTAAATGTATACGGTGAGCCGCAAATACAGTGTACTGCTTACACCAATAAAGCCTTATAGATGTACTGAATTTTAACTTTTCTGCGACTGCAGCCGAAATATAAACACAACATGTAGGAAAAAAAAGTTGGGAAGAAAATGTTTATTTTTCAGAATAATCTGCGGTAAAATTCGAAAACGAGTAATACCGGGTTAAGGGGTTACTTTGGTTAAACCATATCGCAGTGCTCTTTCAGCAGTACTGTACTTTTAAAAAAATATTTCCTCCCAACTTTGGTTTAAATAAAGACACAGTGAATAGCATATCGTTACCCCGTACAGTTAAAATAGTAACCCAGCAATTTTATTGTGCGGAATAATTTTATAATTTGTTGGTTGGAATAAAAACATGGGCCTGTATTCCCCCACTTAGTTAAAACGGTCAGTCAGCAAATATATTTTGCAGAATACATTTTTCCAAAATCTATAGTCAATTTAAATAAAACTACAGCCTACAGCCTGTCGTTTCAAAATTGTGAACAAAAATGAACCCTCTCTGTCAACTTCTTTCGAAGATTATATTACAGTAAATGGTGTAGCTACCTAAGGGCATCTAGCTTACATAGAATATAAATAATATTTAAAAGCTTTGCTGCAGCCAATACTATACTTTCACTTTTTAGCGGCAGGTAGCTAAATAGCCACAATCCAAATTAACCCTATTCACCCCCCCCCCCACCCCCCCCCCCACCCCCCTACAAAACAATGAAGGAATCATGGTATTGTATTGAAAGTTAGTACATATGTTTAAAAACCTATAAGTAATGCATAAAATCAATGTAAAAGAATTTCTGCAAAAAATAATTATTTTTTTTTATACCACCTGTTGACAGATGTGTCACCATGACAACAGGTGTGACGTCATATCAAAATATTTTATATATTAGTGGAGCTTATTAAATGTGATGAAAAGTCAAAAAATTTTAGCCAATAATGTAGCGTACTTCAAAAGTTATCACCAAAAGTGTGAGAGGGAGGGGGTTAGCCCCCCCGGACCGAATTGGGTTAAATTTTAGTAATCAATATAGAAAGTGTTGCGGGGAGGTTGCCAAGGCAAAGGCATTAAGCACGGCAAGGAAAGGGCACGGCAAAGGCAGGCAAGGAAACAGGAAGAGGAATCAGGAAGGCAGGGGTAGGCAAAGCATGGGAGGAACAGGCATGGGAGGCACAGGGAAGGGCATAGTAGGCAGGCACCAGAAAAGGCATAGGAAGGGTAGGCAAAGGCATGGTCAGTGCTGGCAAGGCAATGGAACGGCAAGGCAGGGGTGCCAGAGTTTAATAGAAAATCTCCCCCCCTACAACTCAAAGATTGCGTATACTCAATATATCTAAGATAAGTATCATATTAGTCCAGGAGTATAGAAAATATCGAGGTGCAAATATTTCAAATTCAACATCTCAAAAAAAAGTATCAAATTTATCTCAGGTCAATATACAGTGAATCATGTTAGCAGAATTATGTGCCAATACAAGTATTTAAAAAATCGGTCATAACGCCATATCATTTTTTGATAAATCCACAAGAAAGGCAAAAAATTTATTAAAAAACGCCTTTTTTGGTTTCTTGTGCCTACCAGGTATATTAACACAAAACTTTTTACCATAAAGTGATAGATCTATTACAAAAAACAAAGCATTTTTGGGCTCTATAAATGAAAGTGATAAATGTATGCAACTCCCCCCTCTACGACTCAAAGATTACCTATTATATGAAAACCTGGTTGTTGTAGGTGCAAGATAATTATGTTTTTCCTAGCCCTGTCCAGGATTTGAACCTGGATCTCTCATTTGCATGAGTGTCATAGCCATTAGACCAGCAGGGCATAAATATATATATATACAAAACTTTACAGGTGAATATTATATACACTTAGGAATTTACAGCACACACCCTAGTTAATTAACCTTTTGAGAAATGCTGGTTAAGCCACAAGTAACTGTGTTACCTGGCGTAAAACGCTTGGTGGAACAGTTAATACAAATTGTAAACTGTACCACACATTCAGGTGGTGCCTTAGTACAGGTGTGCAGTATATCGTAAATCGAGTGAAACACACAACATTTAAGGTGTTTCGGGTGTAATTATATTTTTCAGATTCAGAAAATATATTACCTTTAACTTTAGCTGGAATAAAAACACAATTTACATATTGTGTCATGTCCTAGCGAAAACAGTCAGTCAGTCAGCAAACCTTTTTTATTTTTCACAAAATGTTCCCGGTGAAACTTAAAATATATATGTACTTTAATCCGTGGTGCGCCATTAGTATAGGTAAACAAACCCTTTCAAAAAAACTTTAGCACAACTTCTGTTAAATAGAAACACAGGAAATAGCTTGTCATTAACACTAGGCTGAGTGATTAGTACAAATATACTGTGGCGCACATATACATTTCGACATAATACCCCTTTCCGAAAAACTATCCTAACTTCGGTTCAAATAAACAGACAGTAAACACCCTGTTGTTATCCTACAGAGCTAAAACAATCATTCAGCAATTTTATTCAGCGGAAGAGTTTTTGTAATATTTAAAAATAAAAACACAGTTTAAAACCTGTTTTTACACTCCTAAAGCAAAAAGAATCCTGCAATATTTTATGGGAAAAGTTCTTGTGCAAGATCAAAAATTAATCGTGAAATCGGATAGGCATAATACAATTTTCAAAAAAACTTTACTGCTATTTCCAACTGAACAGAAACTTCAAAATAATAGCAATTAATTAGGCTACTGGACTTAGGCTTGATATCCCGCATTGGTGTAAAGTTCAGGGCATAAATTAGAAAATGCTAAAAAAGGTTAAACAGAAAAAGAATGGTGTCCGACATCAATGTACAGTTCGGATCAAGTTACAAAAACGGAAAATATTTCTTTATCGGGAAATTATTTTCTGGTTCAAAAATTATGAGATTTCCCGCACAGGAAATTTTTTCATTTTTCTGAAATTTGTTCTGATTGAACCCAAAAAATGAATGATATATATATATATATTTGAAGATTTTCAGTAGGTGTTGATGATTGCACGAGAACCACTTGTCAGAATTTATATAAATGCCTCGGTGATGTAGACGTTAAAAAAGTTTCCTGATATATATATATAGCTATATTGAAATAATTTCCTTTTCTGTAACTTGAGCCGCACTGGTGTATGCTCAGCGGCAGGGTTAAAAAAGTTGATCATAAGTGGGAACGTAACGTACTATTTGCAGAATATGTAACTATAGCTAGCTATGTTCTTTTGCTGACTTTGCTAAACTTTATGGTTCTTGGTTTTTGGTATAAAATTGCCAGAGACAACAAATTTTGTGCACAATTGTAGATAGAACAAGCTATGTGACGGGACATTTCCCAGAGAGTAGAATTATCTCACACACTGTGTAGTATATGTAAAGCTAGCTATAGCTAAAAAATCAGTCTGAAAGAATTTTTCTATGCTAGCTAGCTAGCTATTTTGCTGATTTTATGCCAGCAAAAATAGCTAATTTTATGGTAGCAATATTGGTAGTTTTAACCCAGCTAAGTAGTTAATTTTATGCTAGCTTTGTAGCTAGTTTTTTTTGGTAGCTTTATATAGCTAGCTATGTTAGCTCCATTAACCAGCTAAAATTATTAAAAAGCTAGCTAGCTATATGCTATCTAAGTTCTGTTATTATTCCAGTTCAGTCGGTAGTTTTATGCTAATTAGCCTTACGTGTGACTGAGAATAAGAAAGGGTTCATTATATGTAAAAAAAGAGTGATATACTAGCTAGCTAAACATACCTTTTCTTCCTTTTCTTGAACAAGCCCTTCATTTAGTTGCGATATAGCTTTAGATTAACGAAAGTTTGAGTTTGAGGCGCTATGTGTCCGAGAAACGGTCACGTGATATTAGTGAAAGTAATTTATGTATCACGTGGCTAAAATGTGTAGGCATATTTAGACTCAACTGGAAACAGCACCATTTAAGCCTGGCACCATCTTTAACAAACAACAAAAACTCCATCGCCGTGCTAAAAACAAGTTGTCTCGCTTACTAAAAAATGTACTAGAGCATGACCATATTAAATTGCTGGATTACTGTGATCCTTTAGACGAAATTTTAATATTTCCATAGTAACCATGATAATTTGGATGTATAGGGACGAAATCCTATATACTCTCCACCGTACTGACATTTCCTTTATATTTGGTTTATATAATGAGGAAATAGACTCCGCTTTGCTCCGCAAAAATCAGGTTCGCGATTATAATACAAAAGGAAGCAATGACAAATGCTAAAATAAAAATCACTTACACCAGACTGAATAAGAACCTTAACAAAACTGCATAAATATAGCTATTTAGGTAGCTAACTAGCTAACTAGGCTGCTACTGACTACAATATACAATTGTAGCCAATATCTTAAAATTGGTTCGTTCGTTTTCGTCACAAGACTGCATCATGTTTTAAGAACTGGACGGTCACAATTTTCAAGCCCTCCCTCCCCCCGTCCCCTTTGAACTTCTTGTTTTTGGACTCTTTTCTGATCGTTATGTATTTTGCTCCGGCAGACAAAATACGACTATTATTTTAGACTAGCCGGGAAACCCGGCGTCGAAACGCCGGGGTAAGCCAAACGTCACGGTGTGATCAGGCGTTGAATACTCTGAGGAGCGCTTAATAAGAGCCTAAACTGTGTCACACGATCAGGTGGAACGCTTTGGTACAGGTATACAGTATGTCGTAAATCAAGTAAAGCGCATACACCATTATGGCCGGGGTAAGCCAAACGCCAAGGTGTGATCCGGCGTTGAATACTCTGAGGAGCGCTTAATAAGAGCCGTAAACTGTGTCACACGATCAGGTGGAACGCTTTAGTACAGGTATAAAGTATGTCGTAAATCAAGTAAAGCGCATACACCATTATGGTGTTGCGACTGTAACATAATTTTCAAAAAATAACTTTAACGCAACAATAGCTGAAATAAAAACAGAGTTTACAAAGCGTTGTTACTCCGTTATAGCAAAAACAATCAAACAATTTTATTTTATTTTGTTAAAAAAGTAATCGTGACACCAAGCTGAGCGCTTAGTACAGTTAAACGGTGCTGCACAGACGTATAGGGATAATACCCTTTTGAAAAGAACTTTCTCGCAGACTCTGTTTAAATTAAAACACAAGAAAAAGTCCGTTGCTAACACAGGGCTGAGGAGTTAGTTCAGGTTAGCAGTGTTGCCCATCCGTACAGGCGTGATACTCGAGAAAGTTTATAAATTAGTACAGGTTTTACAAAAAACAGTCTGTGGTTAAAACTGGGCTAACCGCTTAGTAAAGTTAAACAGAGTTGAACAGGCGTATAGAAGTACCCTTTTCCAAAAAAACTTCATTGCAACTTCGGTTTAAATGAAAACACAGGGAACAGCCTGTCGTTACCCGTCCAGCTAAAACAATTGCTCAGCCATTTAATTTGCAGAAAAAGTTTCAGAAAAACAATAACAGATGCTAGCTACCTAACTAACTGCATTTAGCATAAGAATTATCGCTTAGGAATATTGTTGTAGCCAAACTGCATTTTTATCTTTATGCTCTCACTCTTTAGCCAAGGATAGGAGCTAGCTAAATGGCTACAGTATCAACATAAAAAAAAATGTTGGGTAGGATAAAAAGCTCTTATAACATACAGATTAGTAATAAAGGAAGGCTCTAGCTAGCTAGCCTTCAAAATCTTCGTTCCTAGCCAAAAATCCTAAAACTGGTGCGTTTAAGATCTGTACGTGACAATATATTTATCTTAGCATGTAAAAACATACAGAAAACAAATATTTCCAAAGTAAAAAGCTTTTAGAACACAAAAAGGTCAAACAGATCAACAAACCTAACACTACTGACCACGACCACTTTCAAAACCAAAATGGTCTTCGTCGTCATGTTTCTTCGTTGGAATGTCCAGGCCGCGAAAGTCTGGTTTTTTAAAGAATGAGGCGTTTTGATTGGTATATACGTGCGAGCGGTCAAAACAAAGCCAGCAAAACTGTCAGTAAAATTGTCCTATTTTTTTCTGTGGCTCCTGAGCGGAATCGGCGATTGAGGTCACGGAGGTAATTATTATTAAAAATGGCGTATTAAAATAATGCATTCATTTGTATCACTTAAATTATTTTTCTTACTGATAGTAATAAATTAAAGTCATTAAATTAGTTAAGGAAATAAATTAATTTTTTGGATTTATTTCACTCAATTATAAAGTTTTTCAATAAACAACCCCCTGGCTCTTAAAGACTCGCGGAAAGATCAAAGAAATATCGGTAACCCTTTTGAACAGACAAAATACGGCTATTATTATACAGACAAGTACTTTTTCTTTTCTTTCATATTTCCGTTTCCGTTGCGTAGAAAGAAACAAACACTTGAGTCGCTTTTTGACTAGCTCTCATATTATTTCATATTACCTTTAACCCTATTCGGTCCGGGGGTGGGGGATTCCGCCCCTGACACTTTTTTTTAATAACTCCTTATTGCTTTGGTATATGGCTATGATACTTACTGAGTTTCAAGATTTATCTATTAGACACCTGCATGCTAAATTTTGGGGTCCCATACCTTTCGGAGGCTTTGATATTGGCCATTGCTCGAAACTACCCCTAAAAATCTCTATGAAATCCTTATAATGGGAAAAATATAATAACTCCTGTTAGGATTATCTTTAGAACTTGAAACTTGCAACACAAATTTGTTTCATCAAGAAGAATCATTTTACATAATTGGGACTCGTGACTAATCCGATTTCCCGATTTCGTCACATTTTACCCGAAAATAGAAAAAAAACGGATTTTGGGGCAATTTTTGGCAATTTTTTATGCGATCCATGTAAAAACCGGAAAATATGTTAAATAACTTATATTTAGCTTTCAGAAACTTCAAACAGAATGTAAAAATTCGCGCTAGAACAAAAGTAATTAAATTTTAAGTAGATAGTGGCATTCTTAACAAATTTCAAGCTTCTGATGACGTCACAGAAAATGTGTTGACCCAAGCAAAAATTTATTGCTGCCATTTTTTACGACGTACTATAAGTGTGTCAAGTTTGATTCAATTTGAACAACCCTATGAAAAGATATTGAGGAAGGCCCCCCCCGGTCATAGTATGTTCGAAAAACCCCGGACTAAATAGGGTTAAACAACGTTATGGCATGCAACAATAAAGAAAAGTTTAAATTTAGCATTGACTAATTCTTATACAATGCGTGATCTTATCTACCTAAATAGCACCAATGTGACTAATTTTAAAAAGTTAGGTCGGTCCTAGACGTGGCACGGTAATGAAATCGTAGAAATGCACCTTAGTAGGTCTTTCATTCTAAATAACCCTGAGACGCTTAAAAAGTTTTTGAATAACTCTAAATATGTACGACAATATTTGGTCATTGAACAGCCACAGATTCGCAAACGATGACTGAGCCGGAAGCTGAACCTGCTTATGTAGGCTTCTTGAAAGTTACAAATGTTAGTATAGGTGACATCTCGACTTTCTTAATATAAACTTTTGGTGACTATAGGTAGATAAAGTGGTTTTCAAAAACGATGTAAAAGTGGCTCAGAAATATAAGTTAGTGTCCGGAACACCTGTATTACAATTTGTATGAAGGTTTTACAGTATACGCCCTATGCTTGCAAATATCTGAGACTTCGATGAACGTTCCTTTCTCAAACAATCAAGGTTAAATTAGGCGAAATAAAGCTTGAAGTCTTTTTAAAGTTATTTATTGCATTCATGGCTCACTGACCCTCTTTCTTTCGCTTTTGATTTTTTTTGATTGGTATTGGTATAAAAGGGTAGCTAAATACTTCTAAGGAGTATGCAACCTTTATAACAGACCAACACAATTAACTCTGTTTTAACTTGATATGTTTACCGCATAAATTGCTCTTTTCTTGGTCATCTCCAGTAGTAATTTTCAGACTCCGCCTTTTTAAACGAAACGTTGTACGAGTATAAGAATTGTGGTGATATACGGAAGCAGTTGTGGAAGAATTCGGTGCTTTGAATTAACAAACAACCGAATGCGTCGAAAAACCTACAAACATTGAAAAACTCCTGATGTGTTTAGACCGAATAATTTAGCATTGTCAATTAAACGCCCATACGCGTTTAATAATTTTGAATACCCTACTCTAAACGTTTATTCGGGTATGAGCAATTATTTGGAGGGGTCTTTATTCGTGTTAACTAGGTTTAACTCTGGGTGTTTTTTCAAGCAGGGGCTTTTAAAAATTGATTGCTGTGAAGTTTGTGAACAATTAGCCTATAAGCTCTCAACATATTCCAAGTCCTCCATTTTCATTGGGCTGAGCTAGCTAGTATAGATATTTTTGCCCAGAATATGTGCCCTCTCATCAAGTCTAATTAGGTTAGCATGTTTACCAAAAAGAAACGAAGTTTATGAAAAAATGTAAATAAGTTATATATATAAATGAAACGTTTCGCTTTTGAAACATTATTAGATTAACACTATATTTTCTTAGGATGTATAAATAATTAAAATTGTTATCTTCGCCATAGTAAGATTATTATATAAAAGAACATACAAAATTTACAATAAAATAAAAAAAAAGCTCTTCGTAAATAAAACTTTTACATTGTCAGGTAAGTGACCTGACGATGACCTGACGATGTAAATGTTTTATTTACGAAAAGTTTCGTTATTTTATTGTAAATTTTGTATGTATAAATAATTGTTTTGTACATTATTGTTTAAATTCGGAAGAACAAAAACGTTACTTCAAAGTATAATTATTAGAAAATCACATACACTTTCGTGGATGACAGGAGCTGCAGGAAACATTACTTTACCATGTGTTGTCGATCCTATTGGGTTTACTTTAATTATGATAATTTATGTCATCTTCTCCCTTAATGACAAAATGTGTTATCATTTATGCGCGATAGAGGGCAATTGCTTTCAGCAAAAAGGTAATTTCTCTTGCTGAAACGGTACAAAAGCATGTAACAAACATTTGTTTTGGTCTCAGATTTTCCCTCTTCTCATGCCTTTAAATAACTTCACAAGGCATATAAGACCGCACATTCGGAATCTGCTGTAAACTGAACAAGATTTGAGATATAAATCTTTTACTTCTTGATTACAACCTGAAAATACGAAAGAGGTGAAAGGTAAAAATTTAACACAACATGAATAAAAGAATGTTTCAATACCAGAATAAAATTGTACTGAACACATACCTTGCTGTGTATTTAGCTTACGTGTTGGCATCGTTCATTTATGTCGCTATGGCAGTGATTACTGGAGTAACTACATTTCTGGTGATAAAAGAAGCTTTTGAAGCACCCATAAATCATTATCTAACAAATAAGGTAAACGATGTAAACTCATTGAGCAGAGAAAGAAAGACCGCAACTGCTCCATGTCTTGAAGCTCAAACTCAACTCTTCAATTTAACCAACAGATTGACTGGTAATGATGTCTTAACAAAATACATTGAGGACATGGAGTGCTATTACGTGAGATTATATTTACCAATTTCAAACGTTTTAAACTGTGTTCCATTTTAAGACCTGTGCAACTAATGAAAATGTAAATGTGTAACTTCTTTAAGTAATCTGTCCAAGAAAGCCATGTTCTTATTGTATAGCTGTATGATAATTACAAAATGGTTTTCAACAATTTAGGGGATAAAAGCATCAGCAAATAACACACATATGAAACTTTGTGAAGGAACATACCAAGAAGATACATTTTCGTTTCTTAATGCAAGGGTATTTGCTGGTATTAGTGACTGTCGAAAGAAAGTGGGTATCAATTCAAATTTAAAATTGAAACATATTTTTATGTTAAATCAAACAACGCTTTTTTCGTTTGCTTGTAACCTGAACATAGGTTATAAGAATTCAACCTTAGCTATCAAAGGTTTTTGCATTTTTAGAATCCAAAAGCATTAGGAGACTACCTTCAGCTAATTAACCAAAGTATTACGAGCCTAAATTTGATTAAAATTACGAGATGGCAAATGGAAACAATAAATACCACGATCTTAATTACCAAATTGCGGTGGGTCTTTTAGCGCTAACTACAGCCATGGAAGAAGTCAGATTGGTATGTATTTTTTCATTTATCATTATATCTCCTTGTTGCTTCAGAACATGTAATCACAATGTTTTCTCTCATTAATCTACGGTCTCCTAAAACTCATTAATTTTTATAGAACATGCTAACAAGATGCTACAAAAGTAAATTTACAGCAATTCCAAAGTTTCCGAAGATATTTCGTGAATACAACGACAATTCTCTGGTTAAAGCAAGAGGAAAGGAGCCTCGCCAACATGCAAAACGTGCATTTGTTGTATACAATCAGATCGTAACCATTATGGGTACAATAAGAGATGACTTTTTGGAGAGACGCCAATGCATATCGTAGCATATTTATATTTAAGATGATGACTATATTTATTAAATGTAATAAATTATAAAATATATAGGTAATATATTGTACAGATTAAATTAGAGAAGATATATTTATATTTTTACTGCACTTATACTGTTATTTAAGGATATCTTTTACACAGATTCACATCTATTTCCTTGTAAGGTACTGTGCTGGTCACAATAAATTATAACGAGACTGGTTAGCTTGTTGAAGCATCTAGGGGAATACCCTATCGCTAGTCACAGCTGACACTTTGCCGCGCAAACAGGCGATGAACATTCTATCATATACCAGTCGTTAGCTCGCGAAAGTCTTCACGTCTGTCGCAGCTAAGGCGATAAAAGTATATGGCATTTCCTTTTCTGTGGCTGCTGTACTACTTTCTTCACGGACAGACAAACAAAAGCGGCTCTTATTATAGTGATAAAGCAGTCCCATTATTTCTAAAGTATTTAAGCTAAAAATATTGATTCGGGCACATAAATCGACAGCATAAATACGAATAAATACTGACATTTTTTACTTCACATATTTATTTTTTCTCGTTTTCGAAAAACATTACCACTGTATTATACGTTAATGTTTCAGAAGACGAAATATTCCCCACTAAAAAATGTTAACAATACAACTTATGGAGCATTTAATAAGTATTTTGTCTGACGGCATATTAAATTAATTATTTCAGCGAGTAAGCGAGGTTGACGATTTGTGGTGACTAATGCATTTTAGTATTGATGCCTCTGAAACATTAAAATTGGGATTAAATTTGAATCTTTTAATGTAAATCTCGTCAACAAATATTCCCCGTAAAAATAAAAAAAACACTGAATGTTTAATAACATGCTGGCATGAGAGGTATGAAATGTCAAGCAACAAACATCATTTAAACAAACATCATTTTCAGAAATAAAACAACACAAGGGCAGGTATGGTTGTAGGGCTTTCTTGGCTTCCCTTACCCTCCTTCACACAGCCGAGCGACTCGACCTCCTTTATCTCCAGTATAGATTTAAGTTCGTGGCATCTACAGCACTTACCCTCTTTGGGATAATACTAACTGAACTGAGCACAAATGTTGAAACAAAACCAGCGTAATCAGCTAATGTAATCTTTTGAATAAATGCCCCTTCCCTTAAACGTCCTTTCGAATAACCTCTCCGTCCGTGTTAAAAAGAAAACTCTTTTGCTTCGTTATTGTATTTCGTAACAAGGACATTTTGCATATATCCTATTTTTCTAAACTTTAACTGTAACATGGGCATTTTGCCTTTCCGCTTGGCAAGTTTATTCTCTATAATGTCAGAGTATATTAAATAACTTGTAATGAAAATAAATTTCGCCACTACTACAAGTCCAACTCCCCGTTGTGTTATTCCAGTAGTAACTGCTCTTTTCTTTGCCTGCATCGTGGTTAAAGAAATGATACTTCTAGGTATATGTCCAATAAGAACATTCTCATGAATAGCAATGGAATGTTTAGTCGTACTGATTGGCTTCTTTCCGTTCATCCATAGCTAAAAAGTTTAATATACGCCTTCTATTTTAAACACCCCTTAAATATACTCCACTTCCACAATTAAAAAAAATTAAAAAAGCAATACGGTGTTAGTCACTGTAAGTAAAGACGTGAATAAATTTCATGGACATTGTTAGGAAAAACAAATTTTTGCAAAATATTATACCACCTTTTAAAGGTGACGAGTAGAGGTAATCAAAGAAGAAAGCAGCATCTAACTGTCTGCACAAAATCAATAAAATATAATGTGAGTCACAGATAGTAATCTGAATGCAGAGTATTTTCCATTCGATAAAAGAAAATGATTCTAAGACTGCTGAATGCTTGAGTTGTTTTTCGTCTTAAAAACTAATTTAACTTTTGCTTTTATTTTTACTGATTTTGTTGCAACGAAGTTGTGTTAGCTGTTACTTTATTAAACATTAAAAGAGTTTCTGCTATTTTAATCAACTTTTTAGTCAAACTTAGCAAATCTTAATTAATTCTAAATTGTCTATCTGTCTTTCCCCTATTTAATATGATAGCTAACCTATGATAGCTATTTCAAAACATATTATCTACTTGCTAAAACAGTTTTTTCTTTCTTTAGTTATTCAATAAAATTTGTGCGAAACTTTGACATTAATTAAAGCAAACAAAGGAGAACTAACAGCTGTTATTTTTTCTCTTTCTCTGTAAATATGTTTACCAACGTACAAAAGAGCGATATTTCCAGATAATTGAAACAGGCACTTACAATTTTCTTTTGGTCAGATTTTATCGTGGTCAATTTACTCATGCCAGTAGTATATCCCCTTGTTTTGCGAACAATCGCTATCTAGATGATGCCGAATGCAAACGTGCTTAAATATTGAAAAAATTAACGATATTTAAAGGCTATTAAAATATAATCAAAATCAAAAGTCGTGTGATTTTACAATTCATAAACAGCTGGGAGAATGAAGGCTTTAGAAAAAAATTTAATCTATATGAAAAGTTGTACACTCTTTCTACTTGCTCATTATTCGATGATAGCTACTTTTTAACTAAAAATCCTTTTTCAATATGAAAACGTTTCTTTTTTAAAATAACTGTTTGAATGTCACCTTCTTGCCTATGCTGTCAGTAAGTTGCTCTGAAAGGCTACAAACAACAATGTAACGTGGAAGTAAATTTGTGAAAAGCACCCTGCGGGAAAGTTGGAGTTAGCTGCTTACTTAAATTTATAGAATTCTACAAAATCAAAGTAATTAATCGTCCATCTGATTTTGATTCTTGTTTGTTTGCAGCACATAGATATCGAAACGCAATTAATTACAACAATTCGAGAAATATTATTTTCCCACTTTCTGCATGGCTTTATTAAAAAAAGTAATGGAAGGCTATCTGGTTACATAATCCTTCAGTAATTGTTATAATTATATTTTGGTACTATGCACCACATTCTTTAGATATACCTGTTTGTGTACAAACATTCTGTAAATGAAAACAATACATACGCCTGTAGACAGTAGTCAAAAACGAAAAACGATTTTTGTTTATTCAAAATTTTACATCAGAATGGTCTGTGTCATATATGATGAATTTTTAACTACCTTTATTTGTATTCCTTTAATACAAAACATTTTGTCCGATACTACGTTTATAATGCTTCTGCAAATGCACTATATGATCTATGTACCTATCAATATCATACTGCATTATTCGGGTGACAATTTTTACTCAAGTGTTTAAGAATATACAAAGTATTTTAAAACAAATATTTTTGGTTGTTTTGAAAAATAAATGTCCTTGATAAAACAATAATGATATATCGTTCATAACATTAACTGTTTTATCATATGGAGTTTTAGCAATGATAGTGGTTTGCAAAATCATATCTTATGGCAAGTGCAAACGATAACTTAATCACACTTAAAATGCATAGATCTTATTATACCAAAGTTAAATGTAAACCCTCTCCCCCGGTAAAATGAATTTATCTTAAATCGACTCCTATCAATATTGCACAATTTTCCTTTGCAAGCAAAACGTGCTTTAAAAATTGTTATAAAAAAAATAGCCGTAAACAGAAAAGGTACGCAAGGATTGGGAGGATCTTCGTTTCACGAAAAATACTACAAACCGTGGCTAGTTTTATCTAATTTTAAGAAACTTTTACAATAATTAATTTCAGCTATGGCCTTATCACTTTTATGAAATGTTATAAATGAAATATATTAAATGGTACAGATCAACATATTTTGGTAGAATTTGTTAACGATCCGAAGACAACGGCTCACTCTTGCAATAAATTTAAAGCATCCAAAAACACGTTTTGACACTTTGAATATGCGGCGGTCCATTATGTTTTCCATCCCCAGCTCGGATTTAATAGCGTTAAATTTTTTTTATGTACACTTACTTTCGTTAATCATTAATCGAAATTGGAGAATTCAAGGAGTTACTTTCATTGTCTATTTAATTAAATGTTTTGATTAATCCTGCCTTTTAAATGAAATTAACAAACGAACTTTCTGACGGGAATCATGCTTTGTTGATCATGTTTCATTTTTAGTATCTTGAAGGGGATTCTCATACAAGACTAACTGCTTACAACACAAATATATAGAGACTTTCACATCTCCCCATTGCCTTTGCACTCTTACAGATAGGCGCGATATGTAGACTTGAGTTTCCCAGGTCACAAAATGTAGCATAGAGCATGCCATCAATTACCAAAATAACAAATCAGTTGTTGGGGTTGTTAGTTTCACTTAGATATCTCGAAATTAACAATACTTAAAGGTATTATGCCCCAACCATCTACACAAGTGAAATTGTGAAAGTAATTCCATGAAAGAAGACTTGTGTGGTTGAAATAGAGCATGGGGTGAGTATGCAAAATAGGTATGACTAAATGTTGGAGAGGTGTCTAGAATAAAATCCGACTAATATTTTTATCCGACTAAAATATTGTCCAATTAATAACTTATTTCAAGTCATAATTTTGTTTAACCTGCAATTACAGTATTTGTGCTGATTGATTTCGATAGCGGGATGAGCTATTTTGAAGACAAGTTTTTTTACGCCAAAATGCAGTACAAACTATCTAACCTTTGCATCAATCGGCTAATCCTTAGTAGGTTAGACAAATTTAGAGAATATATTTACTCATGATATAGAAATGCGATTCTCCGAAAATATAGCCTATTTAAAATTTTTCATGACATATTCAATCATTCAACCAAAAATACAATAAAGTAAAGAATTTGTAAAGTAAAGAACTCTCAAATATAATCTTTAAGGGACTAGGTGTTAGCTCGCAAAAAAGCCGCAGGATTTCGCCTGTTCTTAAGGAAATTAAATCGCTTTGTTACTTGTAGCTTTAGAATTTCGTGCGTGGTGTAGCATGATTCGATTTTGGCCGAGAGACAAGCAAGGGCTATTAACACAGAAAAAAATACAAGGTCATACATTGAGCAAGATAAGTACAATGCAAAATGTGGTAAGAACGTACTTTTCAGTATTTTATTTGTAGAAAGATTCACATACGCAAAGGATTTCACAAACTAGTTTATTAAAATCTACGCACGAGTCATTACGTCACATTTATTATATGTCTTTTTTGTTTTACTTAGTTCCGCTTAATGTTCACAAAAGTTGAAATACATAAACATTAACCGACCTGATTTCCATTTTATCATTGGTGCTTTTTCATTTAAAAATTGTTTAAAAAAATTGTCTTTCATCATCTAAATTTCAAGAAACTTATTTTCATTTTAGGGTTTCATAACATCATAAGATACAAAACCATGTGCAACACTGGTATGAAATTTAAAGATAGAGTAATATAGAATAAAATAATAGAATAAAAGTCTGCAGAATGAATTGCCAAAATGCAACTGATTTAGCTAGCTATAAGATGTTTTAGGCTCTATAATGATGTGAAGTCAATGTAAAACCATAGTTGAAAGATAAGGACTAAATACATGCATGAAAATCCGCAACAAATAACCATTGTATAACAACCAACACATGTGCGATAAAATTCAAAATGGCAGAGAAAATCAGCCAAAGTTTTATAGGGAAAGCAAATGAATAAACGGCGCACTATCAAACAACTTGTCGTTCCCGAAGTTGCGTTTCAAACACTAGCCAACTAACGGTGTGAGTGAACAAAGAACATGAAAAAAAGAAAATGTCAAGTATATGTTAAATATATCAAGTTTGTTTCCAAATTTTCCTATAATACACTTTAAGCTTAGTAAAAGTAAAATCTCTATATTAATAATATCCTTATTTTGAAAAGTCGTACAGAAACACGAAATAAGATATGCTAATGACGGCAACATCGTGGACTTTTTCAACAGCTATCGAATAGTTTCTTTAATAATAACCGCATTCTGTCTGTTTGTGCGCGAGAAGTAAGTAAGTAAAAGAACAACCCAGTGGCTTGAAACTCCCAGCAGAACCTGATTTTTATCGGCCTTGTGTTCTTCTAAGGCTAGCGCATCGTTAAACAGAAGCGGGGACCCATTTTTATAATTAGCCAATCATGAAATTTTTGACGGCTCCGACATGCTGCCAAATAAATATGAAACAATCTTAGCATGAAAGCTCTGGCGTTGACTGGTAAGTCGGTTTTTGTTGACTTTCTTGTCTTTTTATAATGCTCTTTATTTTGCGTGTTTTATTTGTTTTTACATCTTAAGATATTGTCACCTTTTTTAGTCACATTCAAATATTGAGCTAACCAATTGTACGATTTTGGCTAAGAACGGAAAGATTTTTAGGGAGCATCAAAAGCTAGCCTTATTATTAATTTGGTACGACAGCTTTTAATCTTAGCCAGCATTATTTCTATTTGTGTTAATTGTAATAATAGGAGAAGCTGTTTATAGCAAACGCTTGACACCGTCCTTAATTAAGGGCCTCAAAGCCCCAAGAACTTAAATCACTTTGACTTTTACAACTAGTTTGCCTTTTTTAACAATCTTAATTAACTTAAGATCTTAACTAAGTTTTATTATTCTGAATGACGTGTTAGTTTAAAAACGAGATATAGATTGAAAATTAACTTTTATTTATTAAAGAAATATTATTTTGATAAAAAATAACTACCATATACCTTTTTGTTATAGATATACTTTATATATATTTTATGTTAAAATTGTGGAGATGCCATTCTGGCCGGACTTTCGGAAATGTCTTATGACAGGACGTGGAACAAAGACTTGCTTTGGATACAAAAAGTGATGCTTGACGTCATCATCTCCTTGTCGCGAATTTTGTTGTTCTAACCCTATCAACATAAGACGTATAGGCTAACGTGGAAATAACATCATTGTTTAAACTTATGTCATATGGCATAAGCAAGGTAGGATGGATGTACAGGAAAATATAGAGTAAATTCGAAGGCTGTTTAATTTTTAAGGTAATTCTTGGAAATTTGCAAAATTTATTGAAATCTTTTCTTTTGCAGAAACGAAACTAGAGTTTATTTGAATTACAATCTGAATGTTAACGTGTACCTGAAAATGGTCATTCGAAGAGCATGTACAAATGAAATAATCATACATACGTGAAAATTTCTACATTGAGAAACTGTTATTCAACATCCCTATTGTTTTTTAGTAAAGTAATCAGTCAATGCATTTTATGTTATGATCAATTCTGATCTTCTTACTTAGAGGATTCTTTTATATTTATTCTTTGTAGCACCTACACAGCAAGCCTTTTGTGGAAATTCGTAATAATTATTTAATTTTTGGGCTTTTTCATTTCTTTCATTTTTCATTTCTTCTTTGCTTTTTGAATCAGTAAATTATTAATAAATTTCTCTTACTACTATGGCAAATTTTTTAAAAAAATTGACCAATTATATTTAAACTTGAATTTTCTTAGTGTTGGTCAACCTTGACTAGTGAGACAGGTAGTAATTAAAGATATTGACTTCTACGGACAGTTGTAAAAGTTATAAGTAAAAGCTCGCAGAATGTGGGTTTTCATAATGTAAGAGGTACTTTGCGTTATGATTAAGTCGTATGATAACCAGGCTACTTGCCCTACTTCTTAAGATAAAGCCATAACCATACTCTGTTTTAAACTGAGTAAGTAATTGATTCATTCTTCAGTTCGATGGGCAGAACATAATAGAATAACATGCTAGACTGTATTGGATTTGCGAACTTATGGATAAAGCTTATAATTTTGTAGTTAGATGTGTCGCTACAATGAATTACGTTATCAAGTGTAACATTGTTCAAGATTCACGGAAAAAAATTGATATCACTCAGTTGCAATACATCAAAAAATCGTTTTTTGATTAAACCAATTTTCTACTTCCTTCTTTACTTTCTTTTCAAGGAATGCGTCATGGATAATTTCGTAGATCTCTTTCAATATATGACGCTCAAGAATTTAGCGTGCAAGCAACAGAATGGTTTTTTTCCGCTATCAGAACTATTGTTTTCGAAAAGTTTCGTTTGTAATCGAACAATCGAAAGTCACAGTGTACACAAAAATTGCGTCGTTTTTATCTATGAAATGATGTGCTACTGCATATAAGAGACATGAGGAACTACAATTGAGTCAGAAAGTTGTCGCACACAAGGAAGTCTTCTAACAATCTTCGTATTGCTTGCGATTTAGGGACAGAATTTAAGGATTTTTGTAGAAATTGCAGTTTACGTAGCGGTTTGTTTTTAACTGCTTAAACGTAACAATAAAATACTTCAATGTTTCAGTGTAAATGTTTAAAAAATTCCAGAAAATCTATGTGAAAAACAATAGTGTTCACCAAAGAAAAAAAGAAAACTTTCTCTAAACGAATTAGTCAACGTTTATTATTGACCAGAAATAACTTCAATTGCAATGGCACTCTAATGCAATGTTACACAAATAGTGCCAAAACACCGAGTTAACTCTATTCAAGCCTGGAGGAAAAGCAGCTAAGATACACCGTTTCCGGGTAAAGCTTTGGTAATTCTCCAATTATTCTTGTTGACTTTAAGACCAACAAGCATTTTTTGTTTGTCAGGATGAACTATTTATAAACAGAAGGTTCAGACATATTTGAATTGGATTTTTACATCTAAGAATTAAAAACACCACTAATAGCTTCATAAAACTTATCATTGGTATTGAGATTGCATTGTTTGACATAGATATGTAGTAGTAATGTACATAGTGATGTATGAGTTAAAGATGCGCATAATTCAATTAATACACACTACACGATTGGAGTCGCTTTCAAGAATTTTCAGTTTAACGACGGAACTGAAAATGCGCTTAAAAGCGTTAAAAGCGTCACAGTTTGTATTTGATCAAGTTAACACTTGGTCGAATACAAACTGTGAAATTAGTGATAAAAAAATATCAACTTAGAAAACAGCCGACTTTGCAGTTGAAACAATGAGACTACGATAATTGTTTCCACACATTTGTTAATGATATTTATTTCATTTCGTAGGTTGCTTACAACTCCGGAAAATGGTTTGAATTAAAGGGCCGCAAAATAAATAGCTTTCACTTCTGTATATATAAAGAAATTGACACAATTTTTTACGCTCTGCCGACCCTACTTAATTCTCCTTTTTTTCTACTGAACCCAATAGCTTGTTTTGTTTTTTTGCTGCAAGTTAGTCACACTGAAGATGATATCAAGGACTCCCCTTAAAATGCTGTGTACGAGCCGTAAATCTTATTTTGAATAATTTGTCGTCAATTTTTATGAAAATTTGAAGAATCGAAAGACAATTTCTGGCTATTAAACAAAATAGTGAAAGGCTCTGACCTCACTTAAAGGGATTACAACGACCGCCTATACCCAAGTTGTTTTCATCAAGCTTTAGTGCAAACATTGTTGTCTTAAATCAAAACAAAGTTTTCCCACGCATTTCAGGTGTGGTTTGTAAATTTACGTGTAGCAGCTGAAATGCCACATACTACGGTAAAGCTTTACCCAACTTGAAGATAAAAGCCGGAGAGGATGTCGGACACTGTCCACTCACAGGTAAATCTGTGTTGCTTAGCAACTGTGTTCTGTGTCGAATTTCACACACTCGTACGTGACGATTGTGTGAAAGCCGTCAATTAAAGTTTGACGCCTTCACTGTCTTGGCTCATAAGAGTAGTTCTTTCGACCTCGAATTAAAAGAGAGTTTACTCATTAAGCGTGATACGCTTCCGTTAAATAGAAACATAAGACCTATGCCTCTGTTGTTATTTGACAGAGCATAATTATTGACATTATTAATTATTCGTTATGTTTTATTAACTTATGTTTATATTCTAACGCTGTAATTTTTTTTTAATTTAGTTGTAATTTAAGAATGGGTGTTGACACACAAAACGCATCAGAAAACTTTGGTTTGACTTGATTCTTGTTGCTGTACCCATCAAGTAGTATCAATGATTTGACTTCGCCTTAAAAGTGTCCAAACCGCATTGCATAGGAATATTTTTCTAAGTAGTTACTGTATAAGATATCGCCTTGACAATTCTTCTGTTTCTCTCATTAGAGTGTAGTTACTGTACCCAGACAAAAGTGCTCATCTTTTGTTTTCCGGAAGAGTATTTAGTGTACACATACTAAAGCCACAGTTTTATTATATTCATAAAACGAAAGTGCTTTCCCTTCTAACTGCATAATACGTAAACTAAGATTTTTATTACGCCAAACATGGCTTACATTTCTTTAATACTAAAAATAACTTGTGAGTGTTTCTTGCACTATGCTAATGAACGTAACTTGTTTTATAGGTAAGCGTAAAAGTTATCTATGAAACCATTGCCTTAATCCTATCCGTAATACCTGCTGAAGCATACCGTTTTTGGGATTAAAATTTAGTGTCGTTTCTTCATGTTTAGTTAGCTTAAGGACAGTGAAACTGTTTCCACGCTGACTCATCAGTTAGCCAGTGGTTTCGAAAATAAATTGACAATTCTTTTTAGTTTAAATATCCTTATTTGCAATTCCAGTGCCATGCTTTATCACATTTCATGCTTTTATCGAGTAACTTCACACGGTCCCTTTTATCAGATTCGAACATATATGATGACGTAATTTGCACAGAATGACGTCATCCAAGTTTTTTATCCCAATTTTCCTCAAATATTAACAAACATTAGTAGTTTGTTTATCAGCCAAGCATCTTTCAATGAGTATTTTCTTAGCAGTAAACTGTTGTAATCGACTGACGATCTAGTGAGCACTATTATTATGCAATTCCAAATTTAGCTAAATTATACAAAAAATAATACAACAAATATCTGATAGCCAAGTTAGATTTTCAACTTGTATAAACCGAACATATGATAACGAAGTTTAATTTTTAACAAAAAACAAACACAACAGTCCAGTTATTTACTGTTCAATTGCACACTTAAAATAAACGAGAACGTTCAATAATTCTAGGTTTGTGAATGAACATTAGAACATTGGAGGAAGTAACAATGTTCACTTTTAACATTTGCAAGAATTAAAAATTTACGTTACACCAGAAATTTCGATAACTACATCGCATTTTCAAAACGGAATCGAAAAAGTGAAAGAGAATAATATATTTGTTGCTATTTAGAAAAAAACGATTGCTTTTTTTGCTCCTTATCTATTTAATTAGTGTTCTGCATCGCCGGTTTCAAGTAACTCTTAGGTCATACTATTGGCATATTCAAATTACAAAATTACATTCTCTAATCATAACTTCACTTTAAATTTATTTTCTTAGTGGTTAGAAACAAATTACGTTATTGGGTAATTATTAGCGTCAGATTAGATTTAAATACTTGATATGAGAAGCTTTATAGTAAACATTCCACTCTCAATATCCCTGAAGGCAAGCAAAAATAAAGAAGAGTAGTTTTTCTTAAGTTGTGCGACAGAATAAAGGGCTAATTCATCGACTACAACATTGGTCAAATAATTTCTGCTTCAATAATCTCTACCAGGAAAGTAATTCAAATAATAAATTGCTTCAAAAAACGCACTCTTTCTCATTTAAAAGTAAAAACAAGATGCATTTCAGTAGAACAAATTGAGCTACTTTTCCTAATCTATGGTAATCTTCAACAAAAGCAACGAGGAAATTGTTACTCTGTCTGTTTATTCTCGCTTTTTTAATGACATTAAAATGTTCATATTATTTTTTCACGCCTAAATGAAATAGACAGCAAACTTTTGATAATAACAGCAATGTATTACAGTTTATTTTATTTTATTTCATTTTATTTTTTTATTTTAGTCTCTTGTAATTAGATTATTGTACTTTCTAAAGTACACATGTCACATATTTTTTTTTACATTATTGCCGTGTCAGCAATTTCTGCTTTCTAATTGGACAAATATATTTTCTCTTTTGAATTTCGAATACAAGTTTAGATTTTCTTATTCACTCTCGATCAAGCAGGAAAAAAAAGGTCATGTCATGAACTACAACCCCACAATGCTCTGTCAGGGCTTAGGGACATTTCCGGAGAAAAAATAGCACTGAATATTTGAATTCACTTCTCCTTCGCAAGTAACGCTTATATTGTCAGAGAAAACCAACAAAAAGTGGGTGCAATTTTACTACATAGAGATATAATCATCAACAATATTCAACTCCTAATACACCATTCCTCAAAAAATAAGAGATTATTACATGCATTGCCGCCTTTCCCAAAAATCATTTCTCATTGTGCCCATAATGTGTATTATCTGATTGTATACAACTAATGCACGCTTTGCATGTTGACGTGCCTCCTTTCCTCTTGCCTTGACCAACTCCTTATCATCATAATCGCGAAATATCTTTGGAAATTTTGGCAGGGCAGTATTTGTAACTGTGAAACATCTTCTTAACATGTTCTAAAAGCAAATATTTAAAATGAATTGTGCAATATTGACACTTCCAACAAACAATACATTCTTTTATAAAGATATATTGCTAAAGTGGAGAAATGCATAGCAGAGACATAATTCTATACTTTTCTGATGTCTTCCATATCGTTAGCCAAGGTCAAAAGACCTACAGCAATTCTCGCGTTAAGATTGTGATATTTTGTGTTTCCAGTTTTCTTTTCGTGATCTTTGATGAGGTTTAAACTGTGTATACTTTGTTTCATCAACTGTGCGTATTCACCCAAGGCCCTCGGATTCTAAAAGCACAAGATTTGGCATGTATGTTTCAAGTTCTGTTATTACTTTTTTACGACATTACGAAATTCTGTTCGTAGCTCTCATCAAGTAACCAGATTTTGATCAGGAAGAGTACAGCCTACCTTTTTTCGACAATCACTAATATCAGCAAATACTCTTGTATCAAGAAATAAAAAAGTGTCTTCTTCGTATGTTCCCTCACAAAACTTCATATTTCTGTTGTTTGCTGATGCTTTTATCCCCTGAGGTAGATAAACATACGTTTTTAAGTTATTATCATGCACCAAGGATGAGCATCTTTCGTTCGTTTTGATCTAAATAATTATATAGGTGTGTTAACTCTAAAGCCATATTGATAGACTTACGTAATAGCATTCCATGTCCTCAATGTATTTTGTTAAGACATCATTACCAGTCAACCTGTTGGTCAAATTAAAGAGTTGAATCTGAGCTTCAATACATGGAGAAGGTGAATTTCTTCTATTTCTTTTTAATGATTTGACATCAATTATTGTATTTGCCACGTTGTGTCTGATGGGTAATTCATAAGCCTGCTTTGTAACGAGAAATGTCGTTACACCAGAAAACACTACCACTGTGATGGTAGTTAACAGTACCAATGCATAAACTGGAGGCAGTGAAATTATAGTGCTTGTATTTGTATTTGGAATTTTATTTGAAAATTCATCCTTTCCGGTCATACTTCTTTGTTGGTTTAGAAAAATACTTTTATGTTTTCACTCCTGGTTATTTGCCCCTAATTGTTGAATGAACATTTTACGCTGGAGTATTTATTAACGGCACAAAAGAGGGAAAATCTGAGGATAAAACTTGGGAGTTTATTTTGATATTTTCTAATAGTAGACAACATCGAGTTGCTAAAAGCAGACGCCCTCTTTCGAATTAAAACAGTGGTATCGCTGACTAAGCGATGACATAAATTAAAATAATTAAAGGTAAGCCAATGGGATGGCTTGAATTTGGATCACAAGAAAAAAATATGCTAATTACAAACAATACTGTCATCAACGAAAGTAAATTTAAAAAAGTAATAATACAAAAGTAAATTATTGTTTCTTTTACGTTTAAACAATGTTGTACAAAGCTTAATTATATCTTCTAAGAAAATCGTAACTTAATTAATTTAAATTATCGTTTAAGCGAAAGTCATTATTTTTTTAAATAACTTTCCGAAAATAACTTTTTTTAATTCAAAATCGATTTGTTTTGAACAATTGTAATGTTAAGGAAACTTGATGAAGAGGCACATACATCCATGCCAAAAATACTACAAGAGCGAGTTCGGGTGTGGCATAGGCTTATTATTATAGAACTTTTTCGTGCTTGAAGAAATTCAACGTTGGACAACAATTACAAAATAATTAATCTTACCACAGCAGAGAAAAAATTAAAGTCGTGGGAAGATTCCAATTCCTAAAGATTACAATACACAAATTGAATAAAAATACCCAGTTACGCTTATTTTTGTAGGGAAAAAAATCTGAGCATGTGCATTGAGGACTGGACACTAAGTGATAAAAATTGAATTGATGAAAAAATAAAGTTAGGAACCTATATTTTATGTTCTTAAAAAGTTTCTTCAAAGTAAAATTAGAGCCATGTGAGTTTAAGTTACATGGCCATGCATGTAAAATTTTGACCAGGGTTATTTTTGTGCAGTTTGCTTATTGGTTGGAAAGACATAAGCCTTAATAAGTCTATATAAAAGTTTTTTTAATGACGCCATTGCAGTAACGAATCTCTTTCTTACTTTGATTTTTGTTTTGAAGCACCTGATTAATAGAAACAAAAACAAGAAAAGTTTCGAAATTATAAATGTTCTCCAGATGTTCTATACGAAAAAAGGTAAAGCTATAATTTAAGGGCGCCTAAAGACAAAATAAAAATCATAAGAATATGTTCGTTTCAACTGGATATACATAATTCTACGACACTTTTCTTTAAAATGGAAGTACATATAGGGCAGCTATCAAAAAGAAACATTCTTTATTTTGCTTTTCTAAAATCCTCTGCCAAAAAAAGTTCTTTTACGCCCTTTCAAAACAGGCAAAAAAACAAAGCATACTTGAGTGGTATGTGGGACATAACACACCCAAATGGAATACCAAATTCTTCTTTTTATTCAATGTATATTTTGTTAATTTCATCATTTGGTACAGAACCTTCCTAGAATGTCTTGTAAAAGAAGCGCTTTCCCTGAAAAAAGTATGGTTTCTACTACCTGAATACTACATATATCATTTTTGACGATATATTTTAAAATTTTCCGTGAAGACATTTCTTGTCGATAGAGCAAATGAGAAGTAGAATTAGATGACGGAACACAATTCTTCTGTTTTTTCTAAACATTTTCAAAATGAAAACGCACCATTCCTTTAATGGAAACCAGGTTATTGAATGGTTATGTATTTCAAGCTTTCGTGAATACAAAACGAAACTAAGTAAACAAAAGACGTATAATAAATGTGACGTAATGACTCGTGCGTAGATTGTTTTGTAAAAACTAGTTTTTTGCAATCCTTTTCGTATGTGAATGTTTCTACACATAAAAAGGTACGTTCTTAAAACATTTTGCATTGTATTTAAAACATTTTGCATTGTATTTATCTTGCTTAATGTATGAACTTGTATTTTCCTCTATATTAATGTTCGACCAAACCGAATTATGCTGCACCACGCACGGAATTTTAAAGCTGCAAGTAACAAAACGCATTGCGCGGCTTTTTTACGAGCTAACACCTACTCCCTTAAAGATTTTAATGATTTTAAGATCATTAAAAATATTATATAGTTTTAAATAGGCTATAATTTTGGAGAATCGCCTTTTTATATCATAGGTAAATATATTCTCTAAATATTTCTAACCAACTAAGGATTAGCCAATTGATCCAAAGGTTAGAGATAGCACCAGATTTTAGCGTAAAAACAATTGCACTGTCTACAGTTGTCTCCCTCTAATTCGAATCTCTATAATTCGAATATTTCTATAATTCGAAAGAGTGCTCAGTCACCGTCAATTTTCCTTAAGAAACTCTTACAAAAAACTTTCTACAATTCGAATTTCTCTAATTCGAAACTTTCTATAATTCGAACAGTTTTTAATTCCCTTCAGCACGATTCTCTCCCTAATTCAAATTTTAGAGTGTAAATAGGACTTTGAAAAATTCAAATGTTTTTCTATAATTCAAAAATTGTCTTTTGAACGTTATTTTTCAAAACGTTGATCTTTCTACATTTTTTCACTTCTTGAATGAAAATAGCCAAGAGACAACACGCCGAGAAAAAAGCTGGAGACAAAGTATAAGGTTTTGGTCGAGTTGGACAAGGGAAAACCAAATAAAGATGTAGCAAATTTATTTGACATACCTCCAAACATTCTGATAGCGAAGGCTTAACAGCAAAGTGGATCAAACCCTCTTTTAAAAAGGCTATGAATGCAACTTTAATCGTAGCAGATTACAGCATTTTTACATCGTTTGGTGTCGAACTGAGGAAAGCACTTGGTAATGCAACTCGTATTGTCGAAGGAGATCGTTTCTCCAATGTAAAGTAATCAAATATTCAACAGTTTTTCAAATAGAGTTTCTTTTCTGTGTAAACTATAAAAATAAAGATTGAATGAAATTGGAATTATATTTTCTTGATTTTGAAATTAACGTAATTTCTCTCTGTAATTCGAATTTTCACTCTCTGAAGCTGAAAGTTCGAATTACAGAGACTTTCTATAATTCGAATCCCTCTATAATTCGAACAAAAATTTTTCACCGTGGAAATTCGAATCAGGGAGAGTCAACTGTATTCCCAAACTTTAACTATTTATTAAAATTTAGACTCTCACGGGGTCAACCATAGCAACTTTTATAGGGATTTGAAAGAATTGCTAAAAATTTTATCGACTCTCATTTGGAATCAGTTCTTGTGATTGCTACTATTACTCCGATATGTGTCGAATTAGGTGATATATTCGTGTTTGCTTAAAAATTTTCTGACTGAGCGAAATCTCTATATTGCAATATATAATATATTTTTTGAAATGTTATGTTAACGCACGATATTTCAGGAAAGCAACAATCAATTTGAAAAATAAAACCATATGACTTATTGAATTTCAAGTGTACGGGACTATGCGTGATACAGACTTACAACTTTGAAGGGAGAACATATTAGTCGGATTTTATTCTAGATACCTTTCCAAAATTTAGTCATACTCATTTTGCATACTCACTCCATGCTCTATTTCAACCACACAAGTCTTCTTTGATGGAATGAATTTCACAATTTCACTTGTGCAGATGGGGCATAAAAAGAGATATAAAGTGTAGATACCTTTAAGTATTATTAATTTCGAGATATATAAGTAAAACTAGCAACCCCAACAACTGATTTGTTATTTTAGATTCCGTAAGATAAGTTTTAGGCATTTTAGGCATTGATAATGTCCCCTCCCAAGTGTCTTCACTATTTGTAACATGCTCCTTACTTCCTGGTTTTTACGAGAACTTGTAAAAGCTATACTATGTGTTCTTTTAAAATCAACTCTAACGAAGGCAAGGCCTAATGTTACTAAATTTGGGACACAATTTACAAGCCTTCAGCGCTATTTTTTCCTACACAATAAGTGACCACATCATTTTCTTACTCTGATAGATCTTTTTTGTGTAAAAAAAATCCTTACACTTTAGGTTAATAAGAAATATTTACGTTGGACAACAGCATATTAGAAGTGGAATTATTATGCACTTTGGAAAAGTAGATAGGCAATATCGTCTTTCACAATTTTAATAACTTTTTTATTTGTTTTGACTTGTGTCGTAAGCATTTTAATTGCGATTAATGACATATATTTTAACTTCATCTGAATAGCGAAGTGTTTAATTGTTTTTATTTAATAACAACAGCCTATCTTTACATCATTTTTTACTTATTTTCGTTCCCTATAAGACACAGACACATAAATTAAACTAAACAAGATGTTTAGGTTGATGTTACAATTTGTTATTTTCGAGTGAAATGCGTAGATAGCCAGAGGTTTTCTTGTCATAACAAAACATCGAGAGTAAAAATTGAAATTAATATTGCTTTTTATTATTTCAAATTTTCATTTGGTGCTTATAGATATTCTCTAGGCTACATTTTGTCACCTATGTAAATTCTAGTCTAAATATCGCGCATATCTGTAAGAGTGCAAGCCAATCTGGAGATGTGAAAGTCTGTATAACTTTGTTTTGTAAGCAGTTAGTCTTGTATGAGAATCCCCTTCTAGATACTAAAAATAAAACAAGATCAACAAAACATGTTTCCCGTCAGACAGTTTGTTGTTAATTTCATTGAAAATGCGGGAATAATCAAAACATTAAATTAAATAGACAATGAAAGTAACTCCTTGACTTCTCCAATTTCGATTAATGATCCACGAAAGTAAGTGTATATAAAACAAATTTAACCATATTAAATCAGAGGTGGGGATGGAAAGCATATTGGACCGCCGCTTATTTAGAGTGTCAAAACTTTCTTTTGAATGCTTTAAATTTATTTTGAGAGTGAGTCATTGTCTTCGGATCCCTAACAAATTCTACCAAAATATGTTAACCTGAACCATTTAATATATTTATTTATCACATTCAAAGGAATCAATAACGCTATAGCTGAAATTATTGTGGAAGTTTCTTGAAATTAGATAAAACTAGCACGCGCTGTAGTATTCTTGGTGAAACTAAGCTCATACCAATCGTTATGTATCTTTCTGTTTCTAGCAATTTTTACTTGTCAATTCCAAAACATGCCACATAGGTAACTAGCGCATTTGTGGAGCTGTTCTAGTAAGGAAGCACGTTAGTTTTATTTCCCTAATTATTTAAGTAATAGTGGATAACAACAACCATGCTTATACTTATGTGTAGAAGAGATCTCCCAATTAAACATTACACAAATCAAACATATACACTATGAGAGCAAAGAAACGATAATTCTTTTCATAGGTAAGCCTAATCAAAAAACGTATTAGTGAAAACACTTTCATCGCATTGCCACCATATTTATTTTAAAAACTTTGAACCCGAAGCGGGTCACGCTTGTTTACAGGGCGGTATTAACTATATTAAGATATTTTGTCGACCCCCAGTCCTTGTAGGAAGGAAAATTGTAATTCAGTCCTTAATTCATAACAGACATTTCTACTTTACTTTCAAAAACGCGTGAGTCATTTGTATGCTTCACACAAACTCATATGTTTTGGAAAGGGTATTTAGAAGGTGAAAAATCGTTTCTTGAAAAACAATAACTGTTCAATTTACGACTCAAAACTTAATGGAAAAACATTTAATTGGGTACTGCAACATTGATGCGAGTTGATTTAAGATTAAGATTAAAATTCTAACAGGGGGTGACATTTAACTTTGACATAATAACATCCATGTATTTTAAGTGTGATTAAGTTATAGTTTGCACTTGCCATAAAATATGATTTTGCGAGCCACTATCAGTGCTAAAACTTGATATGATAAAACACTTAATGTTATGAACGATATATCATTATTGTTTTATCAAGGTCTTTTATTTTTCAAAAGAATTAAAACTATTTGTTTCAAAATATTTTGTATGTTTTTAAACACTGTAGTAAAGATTGTCACCCGAATAATGCAGTATGACATTGGTACTTAGATCATTATTTTCAATTATCATATATATTATCAACTTTCTAAACGTAGTATGGGACAAAATGTTGCGCAAAAAGACATCATATATGACAAAGGCCATTTTGATGTAAAATTTCGAATGAACGAAAATTATTTTCTTGCCACCGACTACTGTCTTCAGGCGCCTGTATTGTCGTTTTCATTTACGGAATGTTAGTAACAAACAGGTATATCCAAGGAATGTGGTGTAGAGTACCAAAATATCATTTTAACAATTACTGAAGGATTATGTAACCAGATAGCTTTCCAGTCATGCAGAAAGTGGGAAATAATACTTCTCAAATTGTTGTAAGTAAATGCATTTCTATGTCATGTGCTGTGGATGAAAAGTAGATGGACGATTAATTGCTTTCAATTTGTAAAATTCTACAAAATGAAATAAGCAGCTTACTTCCACGTTGCATATTTTCATATTAAAAAAGGATTTTTAGTTAATGAATTTATTTTTCTAAGCTTCACTTCTCCTAGCTGCTTATGAATTTCAAAATCAAACGACGCGTGATTTTGAATATCTTTTAACAGCTTTTAAATATCGTTAATTATTTCACTATTTCATAAAAATTGTTTTATAATAAACTTATAGCACGTTCGCATTCGGCGTCATCTAGATGGCGATTACTTGCGAAACAAAGGGAAACTCTACTGGCATTAACCACGATAAAATCTGACCAAAGAAAAATTTATAATGCCTGGTTTAATAATCGCTGTTTTGTATGTTGGTAAGCATATTTGCAGAGAAAGAGATAGTTAAGAATTACAGCTGTTAGTTCTCCTTTGTTTGCTCTAATTTATGTTAAGGTTCAAGAAAAATTTAATTAAATTACTAAAGAAAGAAGAAAAACTGTTTCAGCAAGTAGATTGTTTTTTTTGAAACTGCCATCACAAGTTAGCTATCATATTAAATAGGGGAAACACTTTAGAATTAATTAAGATTTGATAACTTGGACTAAAAAGGTGATTAGAATAGCAGAAACTTTTTCGATGTTTACTAAAGATACAGCTAACACAACTTTGTACCAACAAAATCGATAAAAAGAAACGCAAAAGTTAAATCATTTGTTAAGACGTAAAAGGGCTAAAATATTCAGCAGTCTCAGAATCATTAGCTTTTCTCGAATAAGGAATACTTTACATTGAGATTACTATCTGTGACTCATTTTTTATTTCTGCTTTCTTCTTTGATTACCTCTACACGCTATCTTTAAAATATGGCTTAAAATTTTGAAATAATTTGTTCTTCCTTACAATGTCCATGAAAATTTACTCACTCACCGTATTGTTTTAAATCAACACCCGGGGCGTTTAATTTTTTTTTTAATAAGTGGAGTCTATTCAGAGGGTGATTAAAAGAGTGGGCGGGCGTATATTATATTTTTTAGTTATAGATAGACGAAAAGAAACCAAGGAATACGACCAAACATTCCGTTGATCTTTATAAGGATGGTCTTATTGGACTAGAAGTTTAAAATATTTCTTGTTATCATTTCATCAACCAAAATCTACGCAAAAAAATAACAGCAGTTACTACTGGAATAAGAAAATAGGGAGTTGAACTTGTAGTACCGGCAAAATTGATTTTAGTTACAAATTATTAAATTTACTCTGATAATTTAGATAATAAACTTGCCAAGCGAAAACATGAAATCCCCATGTTAAAGTTAAAGTTTAGAAAAAGGTATACATACAAAGTCAAATAAACGTCCCCTGGAGAGGAGGGAGCGTTTATTTGAGGGAGTGTTTACTTCAGGGGGCATTTAATGTTTATTTGTTTAAAAGATTACATTAGTTCGTTACGCTGGTTTGATTTCAACAATTATACTCAGTTCAGTTGATATTATCTCAAAGTGGGTAAGTGCTGAAGATGCCACGAACTTAAAGCTATACTGGGAATACATGAGGTCGAGTCGCTGGACTGTGTGAAAGGAAATTGAGGAAAGCCAAAACGCCCTACAACCATAACTGACCGGAAATGATGTTTGTTGCTTGACAGCATCTATATTAAAAATTCAGTTTGCTTTGATCTATTACGGGAAATATTTTTTGGCGAGATTTACTTAAGAAGATTGAGATTTAATCCGAATTTCAGACACATTAACACTAGAATGTCTTAGTCACCAAAAATGTTCAACCTCGCCTACTTTGTTTGAGGTTGGTATAATTAATTTAACATGCCTTTAAACAGATTTTTAACATTTTTTAGTGGTAATGTTTGTTGAGAACGACAAAAAACATATATGTGAAGTAAAAAATGTCAGTATTTATTCGTATTGATGATGTTGGATTATGTGCCCGGATCAATATTTTTAGCTTAAATACTCCAGAAATAATGGGGGTGTTTTATCACTGTTATAATAGCCGCATTTTGATTGTCTTTCCATCGCTTTAACTACGAGAGACGTGAAGACTTCCTCGAGATAACAACTCGTCTATGAGAAAATGTTCACCGTCTGTTTGTGAGCCAAGAATGGCAACTGTGACTAACGAGAGAGGATTCCCGTGGATGTTTCAGCAAGCTAACCAATCTTGTTATAATTAAATGTGATCGGCACAGTACCTGACATAATTATTTTTTAGCAATGTTGCTGCTAAATCTTCTCTGAAACAAATACTTTTCTTGGTAGCAGTTAAATCAGACAGGGAAATAAATGTGATTCTGTGTAGAAAAATATATTTAAATAACAGCATAAGTGCAGTAAAAATATAAATATGTCTCCTATAAATTAATTTGTACAATATATTAGTTATATACTTTATAATTTAATATATGTAATAAATATAGTCATCTTTTTTAATAAAATGTTAGGACATGCATTGTCGTCTTTCCCAAAAGTCATCTCTCATTGTACCCATAATGGTTACGATCTGATTGTACACAACAAATGCACGTTTTGCATGTTGACGAGGCTCCTTTCCTCTTGTTTTGACCAACGCATTGTCGTTGTATTCGCGAAATATATTTGGAAACTTTGGAATTGATGTGGATTTAGTTTTATAGCATCTTGTTAGTATGTTCTATAAATATTAATGAATTTTAGGAGAACGTAGATCAATGAGAGAAAACATTGTGATCACACGTTCTGAAGCGACAGAGACACAAAATGATAAGAAAAAATATATACCAATCTGACTTCTTTCATGGCTGTAGTTAGGGCTAAAAGACCCACAGCAATTTGTGAATTAAGATTGTGATACTTTTTGTTTCCATTTGCTATTTCGTAATCTTTAATCAAATTTAAGCTCGGAATACTTTGCCTAATTAGCTGCAGGTAATCTCCTAATGCGTTCGGATTCTGAAAGAAGGAGAAATACTTAATTATTGCGGTTTTGAAGTTGTACAAACACAGGAAAAGAAGGATAATTTGATTAACGTGACTTCCATGCAAAGGAAACGGATTGATACTCACTTTCTTTCGGCAATCACTAATACCAGCAAATATCCTTGCATTAAGAAACGATAACGTATCATCTTGGTATGTTCCTTCACAAAGCTTCATATGTGTGTTATTTGCTGATGCTTTTATCCTCTAAATTTAGTTATACATTCACATTTGTATTAGTTGCACACGTCTTTAAAGTTGACACAGTTTAAAACGTCTTAAATTTGTAAATTTAATCTTACGTAATAGCATTCCATGTCCTCAATGTATTTTGTTAAGACATCATTACCAGTCAATCTGTTGGTTAAATTGAAGAGTTGAATCTGAGCTTCAGTACATGGAGCAGATGCGGCTCTTCTTTCTCTGCTCAATGAGTTTACATCATTTGCTGTGTTTGTTGGATATTGGTTTATGGGTGTTTTACAAGCTTCCCTTGTGAGCAGGAATGTAGTTACTCCAGTAATCACTGCCATTACGACGCAAATGAACGATGTCAACACGTAAGCTAAATGCAAAAGAAGGTATAAGTCCTACATAATTTTATCTGATTATTGAATCATTTTTCTCGATCTTGTGTTAAATTTTTACCTTTCACGTCCTTCATATCTGCAGATTGTAATCAAAAGATTTATATCTTAACTCTTGTTCAGTTTGCAGCAGATTCCCAATGCCCGGGCTTATGCTCTGTGAGGTTATTTAAAGGCTTTAGAAGAGGGAAAATCTGAGACCAAAACAAATTTTTGCACTGTTTCAGCAAGAGAAATTTGTTGCTGAAAGCAATTGTCCTCTATCGGGCAGAAAAGTAACACATTTTGTCATTAAGTGAGAAGATGACATAAATTATCATAATTACAGCAAAACCAATAAGATCGACATCACATGATAAAGTATTGTCTCCTGCAGCTCCTGTTATCGACGAAAGTGTATGTGATTTTCTAATAATTATACTTTAAAATAATGTTATTGTTCTTCCGAGTTTAAACAATAATGTACAAAACAATTATTAATACATTCTAAGAAAATATAGTTTTAATAACATAATATTTCAAAAGCGAAACTTTTAATAAACTGTTGCGGAAATAACTTATTTACATTTTTTCATAAATTTTGTTTTTTTTGTACACCTGCTAACCTAATCAAATTTGATGAGAGGGCACATATTCAAGGGGAAAAACTCCATTAGCTAGCCCCAGTCTAATAAAAATGTGGAACTTAATATATATTAAGACCTAATTGGCTAATTGTTCACAAACTTCAGAACGATCAATTTAACGTCTGCAACCGAGTAAAAGCCCCTGCTCGTATAAACGCCCAGGGTAAAACCTAGTTAACACTAATAAACGCCCTTTCAGATAATCGCTTATACCCGATTAAAAGTCTAGATTAGGGAAATTCAAATTGACAAAACTAAATTATTCGGTCAAAGACACATTAGAAGTCTTTCTCTGCGTTTGGCCCTATAGACGCATCTAAATTTGACATTTTGTCATGCTTTTATTCAGTTAAGACACACTAACAACAATTTTAGCAATATATAACGACATATACAATCTCGCATAAAAATTATGGACAGCGGACTTCGGATTTCGGATCTTAGGTAATTCGGTTAAGATCTAAAATGTCAAGGGTTCTAAATTTTTCTGACGTTAGCATGTCCGGATTCTTTTATTTTTGTCACCTCTCCGGGTCGTAGAGCGGATTGTTATATAATGCGGGCATTGCAAAAACTGAAGCTAGTATAGTTTTGCGGTGGTTACTCTGCCTACACCTCTGAAAAAGTAAAATTGTTGCTGCCTGCCAGACACAGTGTATTGGCATTCAGAATATTTATGACAGTGATAAAAGGTGTAGCTACCTAACTGCATTTAGCATCATAAGAATTACTGATTAAAAATTTTGCTGTAGCCGAACTGCATTTTGGCTACTTTCACTTTTTGGTCAGATGTAGCTAAATAGCTGGTTAGCTAGCCACAACCCCAACATAATTATAAATAATGATATACCAAACTGAATAAACAATTTTAAAGAATGGAGATAAATAAGGCTAGCTATAGCTAGCTATCTGGCTTCAGTAGAATGCTGCCTCGAAATCTACGTTTATGGCTAAAATCTTTTAGTTTAAGATTTATACATGGCTAGAGAACGTGATGATATATTTATCTTAACATGTGAAAACATACGGAAATTAAATATTCTTATATACGAAATTTTTAGAAGAGAAAAAATGTCAAAAGGGGACCTAAAAACCTCGCACCAATTCCAAACCAAAATAGCCTTCGCAGCATAAGTCCACTTTTTTAGGGTTTTGCCGTGATTTTTAAAATTAAGCTGCATTCCCTCAAAATTTAGCTAGAAATAGATGTCGGAAAGGCCATAAGACTGTTACAGAGATAGGGAGGATAAAGTCCTGTTAAGCTGTTGTTGTGGGAAACTTTGTTTAAAAATTTTGGTGAAAAATGTGTTAAAGAAGTTAGTATTGTAGTTGTTGCGGTGTTTAACGATAAAGTATTCGAAAAAGATATCACATCGAACAAGGACGGCACCTTGGTTGTCAGGGATTTTTGTCTTTTTGTTCTGGAATAAAAACGGCAAAAAGTTCCTGGAAACAAGGATGACGAAGAACAATTATCAGGAAAAAGTCGCTTTCTTTCGTTACCGATATAAAGACCTGCCCGTCATGAAAAAATAACAAACTTTAAAACGTATATACTATATACTAATAATTTGTAACTACGAAAATACGTCTTAAACAGGATATCGCTCTCGAATTTGTTTGACCACACAAGATTGATTGACTCTTCCAGTCTAATTTTATTGTGGGTCTCGGATTATAGCTTGCAAAATAAAGAACAGCGAGAATTAGTACTATCTGAGGGAGTTTCCTAATTTATCCCTACAAGCGCTTTGCAGATGTACGTCAGCATTCAGATTGTAATGCAAATAAACACAAGTTTCCTTTCTGCGAAACAAAAAATTTTAATAAGTTTCGCAAATTTCCAGAAATGTTACTTCAATATTCGTTTATATTCTGCTAACTTTCGTATTTGTTTGTTTACAATTAACAATGATACTTTGTCATGTAATGTAACTTTAAATACATGGTGCACTCATGTTGGGTCAAAACATAGAATTAACGACAAGGAAGGCAATTAGTTTCAGTAAAAGGATGACTTCTGGTCTGCTGATACGGTAAGAAATATAAACATGGAGAAGACATATCTCTTTCTTTTAAGCAAAGATTTTGCCCATGATATAGAACGCATATATATATATATACTGAATTTCCAAATAGATTAAGGAATTTATGCTTCTTAATAATACTTCTATATTAAGATAAGAAAAATGAACAGAAAAGGTAAAAATTATAACCGAAGATAAGCAACATTTTCCGTGAGGTCAATTTTATTACAGTAAAATACTTTACTTCTAGATTTTACATTGATGTCGTTTCTCAAAATCACAGTGGTAGCGATCACTAGTGTAACTACATCCTCACAAAGCACGCTCATGGGCTTTCACCACGACGTGAAAAACATAGGAAATGTTACAAATCTACCAAACAAAAAAAGAAGAGCCTTGTCTGCTCAGTGTGCTGAAGCTCAAGTCCAACTCTTTAATTTGAGCAACAGACTGATTGGTCACGATGTCTTAACAAAATACATTGAAGACATGGAATACATTATGTAAGTTCATCATAATCAACTTCAAGCAGTAAATAAACAAAGGAAATTATGTCTTTGTCAAAATTGAATGTCAAATGAACGTGCGTATTTCATGACTTCTATTCAATAATGTAGGGGATAAAAGCATCAGCAAATAACATACATATGAAACTCTGTGAAGGAACATACCAAGAAGATACATTTTCGTTTCTTAATGCAAGAGTATTTGCTGGTATTAGTGATTGTCAAAAGAAAGTGAGTATCAATTCGTTTCCTAGGCATGCAAGTCACGTTAACCAAATTATCCTTCTTTTCCTATCTTTGTAGAACTTCAAAACCGAAATAATTTAGTATTTCCCCTTTTTTATAGAATCCGAGAGCATTAGGAGATTACATGCAGCTAAAAATACAAAGCATTCATAGTTTAAACTTGATTAAAAATTACGAATAAAAATCTGAACTTACAACTGGTTGTTGATCTTTTAACATTGACTAAAGACATGGAAGATGTCAGCTCTGTAAGTATATCTATATATCGTTGATTGTGAAAGTGCGGAACGTTGGTACGGTTTATTTGTGAATATGTATACATTTCGGTTTAGAACTTGTTAAGAAGATGCTTTAAATTAAAAAACACAACTTTGCAAAAATTCCAAAGATATTTCGCGATTATGATGATAAGGAGTTGGTGAAAGTGAGAGGAAAAGAGCCACGTCAACATGCAAAACGTGCATTTGTTATATACAATCAGATCGTAACCATTATGGGTACAATGAGAGATGACGTTTGGGAGAGACGACAATGCATCTCGTAATGGTTTTAATTGTAAAAAATGGAGAAAAGTAGATATGAACATGCTTATTCTATTAAAGATCACATATATGTATTTATATATTTAATGTATAAGTAAACTAACTTTTTTAACAAATGGTTTAATACTAAACAAAAATTTACAATTAGTGCTCCTTCCCATGCTAATGTTAATTTAACGGAAAATATATTACCCACGAACGGAATGATGTTTCCTGCCTTAGATATATGAAAGATTTAACATTTTTTCTTCTCTGTAACAAAGAAAAGGAAGTTTCGCAAATGAAACTTGCGTTTGAGCAGAAGAATATATTTTTTAGCTTTTTAACTAAGCAATGATCGCCAAATTAACTTAATTGCATTATTTTTTTAAATATAAATAGTTAAGTGTGGCGAAGTCATAAACCTTTCACAATCCATGTTGAAAGTACAAACTAAAAATATTGTTGTTGATTTTTTTACCGAATTAGGCGAAAACGAGAGAATATCTTGAGATATTTTCTTTCTGGAACAAATTTGTATGGAACTAAGAAATGCAACAAAGCAAATTATAAATAAAGTATAAATAAGGAACAATAACCAGTATTTACTAAGTCAAACATTCTTTAATTTTTTTCAGCATTATTGGTGTATGCTTTTGTTTTAGTCGTTGCAGAAGAGAGATAAAGGCAATTATTCTGGAATTAAACATGAAGCATAAAAGTTTTTTAATTCGTTCTTTTGAACTGATTCTCAACAATAAATGGATAGTATAACGGTCATTAGACCTATACTCTGCGAACTGGTGAAAGCTTCTGATGTCTAAGTGCTGACTGAAATGTTTTTTATTTTAAAATTTTGTTGCATTTCATTGTTCTCTTTTAAACAAGAAAGTGTTGATTTACAAACGGACGTTTACAACCTTTTACTACGCCTTCTTCCTTGCAAATAAGAAACGCACGCAAGCAAAATTCTATTCTGTCTGCTTGTGCGCAATATGGCACTAAAGCAGCGATGGCTGCTTTGATCTAGTCGCAGCAAAGGTATTAAAAAGTTATCGTTTATTGTATTTAATTAAAAGAGTATTTATGGTCAAGATTGTCAAAGAAATAAATTAAAGACATAATAAAAAGTATAAAAAAATTAAAAACGTACAGAACGACTGCGCCATTTCAAATATTAATCCTCGTACGCCGTTCGATCCTGTCCTTTGACGAGTACAACGAGAAGTTTTAGCGATGACTGATGGACGCTCTAGCAATTCTAAAGGATGGTTTTGCAGGTCCTTTTGCACCTTTTTGTTTTGTAAAAGCTTTGTATTTTTTTTAATATTGTCACGTTTTCTAGCCATATATTTACAAAAACGATATTTTTTACCACCCGAATGCGCGAGTTTTTCGAGTTGTTTTGTTTTGTTTACATTTGTCTCGCAACCGTTAGAAACCATGTGATAGAAAATAAGCAGTATGATTCGCTCAAATACGCACTTTCGAACGGGACGGCATTCGAATAGAAAGTTTCCTTGGCGTAAAAACAAACAAACATAAAAAATTCTCGACAAAGTTCTCAACGCAAAAGACGAACTGAAGAAGCGGTTAAAAAATATCTTATTTTCGACGATCCCTTAGTCATAAAAAAGTGCAGATATTAAAAGCAAGGAAAGTCAAAGTGAAGAAGTGGAGTGGATTAAAAAAGCATGTAATTTGGAACAGGGTTAACATCGACACACAAAACAACAACAAAAGAACGGTCCCTTCGTCTTCAAAAAAGTGCAAAAAGTAAAGTAGTTCAAAAAGCATATATAAAAAAGAAAAAATAGACCAAGTGAAGAAGTAGAAGTAGAAGTAGAAAAGTGAAGTTGGAAGCCACAATAAGTTACTTCGGAAGTGAAGAGTGGAGCTAGAAGTAGTAAAGTAAAGTTAGAAGTACAAAATGAATGCTAGAGTTTCAAGTAAATTGGAATTGAGAAAAAGTAAGAACTTTTATATTTTTAGACGTTCTGTTTTTATATGTAGCACACCTGAAATTGTCAAGGAGAATCGCATTCTTAAAAAAAATCAATTGGAGCTTCAAATTCTTTAAGTTTTATATTTTACCGCGTTTTTTATAAAAAAGCTAGCATTTGCTTACAATTTTTTGCATAATTAATGTCCTAAAATTCAAACTGCTGCATAAAGCTCTTAGCTGGCTACCAAAAAATGTGCCAGCGAAATAGAAAGTTTTGGTTTGTTGAACTAACTGCAAATGTCATAATATTTACATAGCTATTGTTTTCCTTTATATGTGTTTTACCAAGCACAAATGGCTAGCTATAGACGTAGCTAAGTCTCCCCAGCTTAAGTATATTTAACTGGGTTTCCTAGCTACTGTTAGCTAGCTAATGTTAGTTTCTCAAGAAGTCAAGAAAGCTCCATCCTTTAGCTAGCTCTAACCTATAAGTTATGTTGTTATTCCTCTTTTTTTAGGTATTTATAGCTACCTTAGTAGTCAAACCTTTCTTCTTTTTTAAATACGAATTATGATGTAGCAAGCTAGCTACAAAATCGTTCTTGAACTTTTAGGATAGTGTGACGCATTGTGTTAATGCCCATAGAGTATAGTTTTTTTCACATTACCTGCAAACTTTACAAGGGGAGCACATGCAATATCACAAGTGGAACAAATTTTATAGATTTTAAAGTGTGTGTATGTGTTAAATTATGTTTTATTGTTTTGTTTCTGACATGCTGTTAAACTTTTGTCAGGCTACGTTTAAAGTGCCAAGTTGTTTTTACAGGAGTTATTGAAATTAGATTAGAAATTTACGTGGGTTTATGACTTTGGGTTAAAAAAATTTATGAGAGGATGGTATGGTTGTCCGTTTATATTGTTTGTGTTGCAAAGTGCTGTTATTTAAAATTTTGGGTAAACTTTTATGAAAATAGACCACCTGCAATATACTAAAAGAACAAATTTTTGTAGAATTACACTTCATTGTAAGCTGTTGTGTAAGCTGATGTCTTTTTGTATTTCGCATTATAAACTTTTGTTGGAAAAACGTATATGTGATGTCATTTTTACTGGAAGAAAATTTCATGGTTTTACGTTTTTGTTTTTGTTGAGAATTTTACAAAATTTTGTATATATATAGTAATAATTGTTTGGCGATAACAAAAAAATTACTAAATGTTCTCACTGAAATTGTTTCTGTTTTTTGTATTTTGTAATGTAATGGGCAAGGACTGTATGACTGATTTTTCTATAATTTGATGTGTTTCATAACCTTTTTGAGGAAAATTTATGGGTAATGGCAATATACAACATGCTGAATGTATAATACCGATTTTTGTTGATTTTTTTCTTTCTTCAAAAACCGGTTTATTTTACATTTTGTGTAAACTTCTGTGAGAATGGACCGTATACAATGTTTTCCAAAAAATGATCTTTGTCTATTTCAAATTTACTCCTTGCTCATTGCTTTTTTGACATTTCAGTTTAAAATGTTTGTAAAAGGCAGTACGGATCATCCGATAAAAATTAACCGGTTAGGATGGTATGCAACCCAATAAATGATTTTTCGAGATTTAAATTTGATGTTTTCCAAACTATGGCTTTTTGATATTGTTGTATAAGCATTTAGGGAAAGGACCATGTTTAAAATGTGTAAAGAGCTTATTTTCATAGATATGTGCCTTCTCTTGCAAGCCTTTCTTTTTGACACTTCAGATTAAAATATTGAAGGTATTTAACATAATCACATAAGATGTTGTGACTGTCGATATTGTAACTGTAAGTGTTGTTACTGTTGGTTTTGTGAGTGTCGTTGTTGTAAATTTCTATCAACTAGATTTTACACCTTGCAACCTGTTTTTCTTTACATTTTGTGTAAGTTTTGTGTGTGGGATTTAATGCGATTTGACATTTGACATTTTGTGTAAGATTTTAAGAACATTTTTGCTAAATTAGGAATTACACCTTGCACACGTACTTTTTTGACATTTTCAGATTTATTTTTTTGGTAAAGGGTAGTGTGCAATATACTAAAATATTTGCTGACGTCAATAAAATGATAAGACAGATCTTTCCCATTGTCCTTCCTTTTGCCTAAGTGGATTTTTCCACGGGCCTTATCGACTAGTAAACAAACCAATTTTAAGATTTTTACTACAAACGTAGATTTTGTTGGAGCATTCAACAGCCAGCTAGCTAGCTCGCCTTTTTTAGGATATTCTTGTAATATTTTTAATTAGTTTGGTATCGGAGCTTTTATTCTAGCCAATATAATTTATGTTTGTGTTTGTAGCGTAATTAATGTATGCATTTTTTTGTTATTACCAGTTCTTATCTCCTTACTTGAAGTATTCTTTTATATTTATTTTCGTGATAATTTTTTTCCTGGTTCATTTTCTTTTCGTTTTTCCTTTCTTTTTATTTTTTGAATCAGTAAATTATTAATTCATTTCTCTAACCTCTATCGAAAAATGTTTTAAAAAGATTGACCGATTAAATTTGAACCTTAATTTTCTTAGGGTTGCTCTACCTCGGCTAGAGAGACAGGTAGTAATTAAAGATATTGAGGCAAAAGTTATAAACATAAAGCCGCTGAATGTGGATTGATTGACGTCTATGTATGGTTTTCATAGTGTAAGAGTTACATTGCGTTAAGATTAAGTCGTATAATAACCAGGTCACTTGTACGTAATAGGTTAATCCCTGACGTTTTGGTTGGAGTAGTAAAATCAGGTTGGTAACGTAACGCATGTATCAGGATTGATTAATTTGGTGTTGACTTAATTGACTGCTTGTGTCATTTACCCTACTTCTTAAGATAAAGGCATAACCATACCCTGTTTTAAACTGAGTAAATAATTGATTCATTCTTCAGTTGAATGGGAAAAATGTAATAGAATAGCATGCTAGAATGTATTGGATTTGCGAAGTTACAGATAAGGCTTAAAATATGAAGTTAGATGTGTCGCTACAATGAGTTACACAAAGTCTTTAAGATTCAGAGAAAAGAAATAAAACTTCATAACGCTCAGTTGCATTACATCGAAAAATGGTTTCGTGATTAAAGATATATTAAGTTCTACAAGACTTCCTTCTATACTTTATTTTCAAGGAATGCGTCATTTGGATGAAAATAAAAGTTCGTAGATCTCTATCATTTTTAAAATATATGACGTTCAGGAATTCTTGGCGTGCAAGCAACAGGATGACTTTAATGTGCTATAAGAGCTATTGTTTTCGAAAAGTTTCGTTCGTAATAAAAACTGCGTTTTAACCCATACATAAGCAACAAATCTGTTCAAAACTTGCTATAAAATAATCACATTGTACAAAAAGTTGTGTTGTTTTTATTCGTGAAATGATGTGCGTTTAAACATAACAAACATAAGGAACTACAATTGAGTTAAAAAGTAAAAGCTGCCGCAAATCAGGAATCCCTATAATAATCTTTGTTTTATTGGCGATTTAGGGACAAAATTTAAGAATTTTGTTAGAAATTGAAGTTTACGGAGCAGTTTGCTTTTAACTGCTTAAACGTAACAATAAAATACTTCAGTGTTTCAGTGTAAATGTTTAAAAATTCCTAGAGTATCAATGTGGAAAAAAGTGTTCGTCACAGAACATAGCAACCTATACGTTTATAAGTTTGCTATAATCGTATTTAACCCTATACAAATTAGTCGATGTTTATTATTGACTTTAAGTACATTTGCAATGTCACTGTATTGCAATGTTGCACGGATGGTACAAAAAACCCTATTTAACTCTATTCAAGCCAGGAAAAAAAATAACCAGGAGTCTCCTAAAATACACCACTTGCGGATAAACCTTTTCACTTTAAGTCCGCCAAACATTTTTTGTTTGCTATGATGAACTATTTTTAAACAGAAGGTTGAGGCATATTCGAACGGGATTTTCACCTCTAAGAATAAAAAACATCACTAATAGTTTCATGAGGACATATTTTAGTCTTTTTGTTGCTTTTTAAGAAGGAATAGCTCAACAAGTCTGTATTTTCGAATATTCTCAGCAAATATTAATTTTCACTGTTTTAAACTTTTATTTGTTGAAATGTGTGATGACGTCAAAGTGAAGTCTTTGTTTCACGTTTTGTTATATGGTCTTTCTGAAAGTCCTGTCAGAATAGAATCGCCATGGTTTTATTAAGCAGCCACTGTAAAAGCCGAAACATAAAGCATATCTTATAACATATATATAAAGTATATCTATAACAAAAAAGTATATGGTTATTATTTTTTACCAAAATAATATTTCTTAAATACAAAAGAAACGAATTTTCAATTCAAATCTCGTTTTTGGACGAACACGTCATCTCGTTTAATAAAACGTACAAGAACGTTAATGTAAAAAATTCTAGAAAATTTAATTAAGATCTTAAATTAATTAAGATTGTTACCAAAGGCCAATTAGTTATAAAAGTCAAAACGATTTAAGTTCTCTTGGGGCTTTAAAGCCCTTATTTAGGGATGGTGTTAAGTGTTTGAAATAAAGAACTTCTCCTATTAATATAATTGACCAACCATCATGCGTGTCTATTATTTTGATGTCTTATTACCGAAGTTTACGACAATTTTTGGGAAAGTTATATTGTGAAAAGATTCATTTGCGATTGGGTTCCTCAGGCAGTGTTGATAACTTTGACCCCAGGCAGAGACAGGCAGCCCTGTGGTATAGGTTGGCAATTGTTACTTTAAGGGCAGAAACGTTCGTGGGAATAAGTTTTCGCAATTCGCGATTTTTGGAAAAATTTCGCAGGAAAATTTATCGCGAATCAAAGAAAAAGGTTATTTTCGCGTGGATAAACTTTCGCAAATGAGCAAAAAATAAGAATTTTTGTTATATTTTTATAATCTTTCTTGCTGTGTGTAAAGTAAAAACACAGAACTAATTTTCTTCAACTTCCCACTAAGAATCAGTTTTTTTCATCCGTTTCTCCATCTTTACCAATGTACCGCTGAATTTTGCTACCACATAATAATTCAAATTATTCTACCGTGACATCAGAAACGGCTAGTAGAGACTATTATCATCCACTTGCCTGTCATTATGACCCAACATTGGGTCGATGTCACTCCCACATGTTTCGGCGCAAAATAGAAAAATGGAGAAAGCAACAAGTACTGGAGAAAATAAATGTATTAGAGAACTGTTTAGCATGGCTAAAAGAAAGAAATAGAGGAAAGTTATTGTAATAGATTGATAGACTGAAAGGTTTTAACGAATTGTGATAAACGTGTGCTTTTACACTATTCTTGCTCTTAAACAAAATGCAAGAAAATTACATAAGTGTAGTGAAAGAAGACAAGTGTAGTACAGTCACAAATTCATGATTAGTTATTTTTCGACTTCAAATTCGTCGGTAAGATCGAAATAATATAAGTCCTGACCCGGTGGTCCCCAAACAATTTCATCATTTCATTCATTATCTGATTTGAACAAGACTTAATTGCCTTTACCATCATTGGTGTAACATCACTGAACGGATCGATTGAAGGTAATTTTTTTACACCTAAAGAAATAGCGTCATTGATCCCCGATGACGTCTATCCACTATCGATAATACTCTTTCCATCTCATGTCCTGGTTGTATAATTCAACCATCCAGCTTGCATGTAAAGGTTTAAACAATGATAAACGCAGTTTAATATCTACTTCATCGATATAGACACCTTTATGTAGTTGTGGACCCACTTGTTCTGAATACCAATTATTAAACTTTCGAGTCATTGGTAGAATTTCGTCATGTTTGGTGGTACGTTTGTGAGCAAAATTTGACTGTCTGTCATTTGACGTGTAAAGACATTCATTACCACTAATGCATACGGGTCTGCGGAAATACCGATTGACGATCTAACTGGATGTTACAATGATATCGTTTAAAAACGTAAGCGAATTTCCCGTACTTAAGTAGTGCTTTTCATTCACATTAAGAGAGAAAGAATTTGGGAGTTTGAACCTAGGGAGACTCTGGTTAGTCTTTTCCTCTGTAAATTAATAGTATCGGCAATAACTCCCCCGAAACGGTTATTGCAAATGATGCTGTTAAGCTGCTTTTGACATTGGCTCAGGTAATGGTGACATTTGAGCTCCCTTTGCGTGCCATTGTTTGCTCTCTCCATGGGACGATTAGCGAGGATGTTTGATGTAAGTTGATTACAAGCGAACTCGTTATGTGGGACCGTTCATTGTATGAAAAAATTTCATGATTGAATTGATACTCGATTTCTTTACGGGCCTTCTCTTTGATATCTACTTGGTTAAAGTAAATCTTTCTGTTACAAACCCCACTCGTAAGAATAAACTTTTTGCATAATGGGATGACTTGAGGTCGATGTTCCCAGCTGCATTAAGGCACTTTTTCAAAATTGCTTTTGACGCTGAAAAAGCGCTGGCCCATGAGACGATAGTTTCTCGATTACCTGCAGCTAGCAGGTGTTTTTGTGAACTATTCAATCGATATCGTTTCCTAACTTTACCTGTCTTACCGTGTTTATACTGTATTTTAGAATAACTATTTTTAAAGATACCCCTTAGAGTACAATTCATCAGCGAGTATTATAGCCGTTCTTCATTGGTATATGAGCTAAGGAGATCGTTTGTGAAGTGATCTAGCTTACCTACCTTTGGCTAAAAAGCGAAAGTGGCAATATACAGTTTTCTGCAACAACATATCTCAGTAATCTTATGTTAAAAGCAGTTAGGTAACAACGCCTTTACTGTGATGTAAACAACCTTACCCACAAATAATTTTGTAACAATAGGTTGTAGAATGTGTTTTTCTTAAACTTTATATTTGTCCAGAGAATAGAAACAACCGAAATATTTTGTGATTAATGTGTTCAGTTTTGCACAGGATAATTTAAAAGTATTCATTCTTGTAGTGAAAATATTTTCAGTTGCATTACAGGGATCACTGAGTAAGAAGTCCAGTAATGAATACAAAGTTGTTGTTTCAGGTGTAAATAATTTTAAATCGTTGAAAAAGTTAGCTTACTAATACATTAAATACATATAATGATCTTCAATAAAATAAATAAGTTGATATATGCTTTTCTCCATTTTTAAGAATTGAAACGATTACGACATGCATTGTCGTCTCTCCCAAAAGTCATTTCTCATTGTATCCATAATGTGTATTATCTGATTGTATACAACTAATGCACGTTTTGCATATTGACGTGGGTCCTTTCCTCTGACTTTTACCAACTCCTTATCATCATAATCGCGAAATATCTTCGGAAATTTTGGCAAAATAGTGTTTTTAGTTTCGAAACACCTTCTTAGCAGGTTCTAAACCGAATTATACAAATAAAAAATACCTATTACACACATTTTATAACACCAATTATATCTGCAGATATACTTACAGATCTGACATCTCCCATGTCTTTAGTCAGCGTCAAAAGATTAACGGCCACTTGTAAGTTCAGATTGCTGTACTTGATGTTTCCGATTTTCTTTTCGTAATCTTTAATCAAATTTAAACTATAAATGCTCTGTTTGATTAGCTGCAGGTAATCTCCTAATGCGTTCGGATTCTGAAAGAAGGAGAAATACTTAATTATTTCGGTTTTGAAGTTCTACAAAGACAGGAAAAGAAGGATAATTTGGATAACGTGACTTCCATGCAAAGGAAACGGATTGATACTCACTTTCTTTCGGCAATCACTAATACCAGCAAATATCCTTGCATTAAGAAACGAAAATGTATCTTCTTGGTATGTTCCTTCACAAAGCTTCATATGTGTGTTATTTGCTGATGCGTTTATCCCCTAAATTATTGAATAGAAGTCAGGAAATATGCACGTTCATTTGACATTCAATTTTGACAAGGACATAAATTCCTTTGTTTATTTACTACTTGTAGTTGATTATGATGAACTTACATAATAGCATTCCATGTCTTCAATATATTTAGTTACGACATCGTGACCAATCAATCTTTTGGTCAAATTAAAGAGTTGGATTTGAGCTTCAGCACATGGAGCAGATACGGCTCTCCTTTTTCTGATCGGGTGATTTGTATCATTTCCTGTGGTCTTCACGTTGTGCTTGATTGAAGGCTCATAAGCGTGTTTTGTGACGAGAAATGTAGTTACACTGGTAATCACTACCACTGTGATTCCGAAAAACAATGCCAATATAAAATCTGGGAAAAAAAATATCAAATTCTAAAGCAACGTAATAAACTTTCGTCATGAAATAAGTTCTTCATGCTCGCTATTGACATTACCTTTTACATTCATTTTGTTATTTTAACTAACAGTATTAAGCAATATAAATTTATTTTCACTAATTTTTTATGTAATTATCTTATTGAAAGTTCATTTATATATACATTCAAAAATATGGGGAAAGTTTCTAAGGAAAGACATAGTGCTTCTTGCCCTATATCGTCTTACTGTATCAGCATTAGAAGACATCGTTTTGCTGAAAGCAACCGCTCCCCTTGTCGCGAACTTTGTTGTTCTGACCCTACCAACATAAGTCGTATAGGCTAGCCCAGAAACAATATTGTTGTTTAAACTTATGTCACATAGCAAATCATTGCTCTAAATTGTTTGGACATAAGCAAAGTAGGAAGAATGTAAAGGAAAATTAGAGTAAAAATCCCAAGGTTGTTTTTAATTTTAAGGTAATTCCTGGAAATTTGCGAAATTTATTGAAATATTTTGTTTCGCATAAACGAAACTAGTGTTTATTTGCATTACAATCTAAATGTTGACGTGCACCTGCAAATGGTCATTCGAAGACCATGGAGAAATGAAATCGTGAAAAAAATTTACACGGAGAAGAAGTTATTAAACTTCCATATACTTTTTTTTAGCATGCATTTTTTTGTTATGACCAGTTCTTATCTCCTTACTTGCAGTATTCTTTTATATTTATTTAAGTATCACATACACAACGAGCCATTGTGGAAATTCGTAAAAATTATTTAATTTTTTTCCTGTTTCATTTTTTTTTTCATTTTTCCTTTGTTTTCATTTTTGAATCAGTAAATTATTAATTCATTTCTCTAACTTCTATTGAGATTTTTTTTTTAAAAAAAAGTTGCGTTTTGTAACAGTTATAAATAAAAGGTCGCAGAATGTGGGTTGATAGACGTCTATGTTTTCATAGTGTAAGAGTTACTTTGCGTTATGATTAAGTGGTATGATAACCAGTCCACTTGTACGTAACAGGTTAATCCCTGACGTCTTGGTTGGAGTAATAAAATCAGGTTGGTAACATAACGCGTGTTTCAGGATTGATTAATTTGAGGTTGACTTAATTGACTGCTTGTGTCATATGCCTTACTTCTTAAGATAAAGGCATAACCATACCCTGTTTTAAACTGTGTAAGTAATTGATTCATTCTTCAGTTCAATGGGAAGAATGTAATAGAATAGCATGCTAGACTGTATTAGATTTGCGAAGTTATAGATAAGGCTTATAATTTGAACTTAGATGTGTCGCTACAATAAATTACACAAAGTGTAACAATCTTTGAGATTCACGGAAAAGAACACTCAGTTACATTACATCGGAAAAACCTTTTGTGATTAAACATATATTAAGTTCTACAAGACTTCCTTCTTTACCTTATTTTCAAGTAATGCGTCATTTTGATGAAAATAAAAGATCGTAGATCTCTTTCATTTTAAAAATATATGACGTTCAGGAATTCTCTGCATGCAAGCAACATAATGATTTTATTGTAGTATAAGAACTATTGTTTTCGAAAAGTTTCGTTCGTAATAAAAACTGCGTTTTAACCCATACGTAAGCAACAAATCTGATCAAAACCCACTATAAACTAATCACACTGTACGCAAAAATTGTGTTGTTTTTATTCGTGAAATGATGTGCTCATATACAAAACATAAGGAACTACAATTGAGTCAGAAAGTGAAATATCTCGCAAATCAGGAAACCTTCTAACAATCGTTGTTTTATTGGTGATTTAGGGACAAAATGTAAGGCTTTTGTTAGATATTGAAGTTTACGGAGCAGTTTCCTTTTAACTGCTTAAAGGCAACAATAAAATACTTCAGTGTTTCAGTGCAAATGTTTAAAAATTACTAGAGTATCGATGTGAGGAAAACTGTTCACCACAGAACATAGCAAATTTTCCCTATACAAATTAGTCGGTTTCTATTATTGATTTTAAGTACTTTTGCAATGTCACTGTATTGCAATGTTACACAAATGGTACAAAAAAAAACCTATTTAACTCTATTTAAACCACGAGGAAAAGTAGCTAAATCTCCTAAAATACACCGTTTGCGGGTAAAACTTTGGTTATTTTTCAATTATTCATGTTCACTTTAAGTCCACCAAACATTTTTTGTTTGCTATGATGATCTATTTTTACACAGAAGGTTGAGGCATATTTGAACTGGATTTTCACCTCTAGGAATAAAAAACATCAGTAATAGTTTCATGAGGACAAATTTTAGTCTTTTTTATGCTTTTTAAGAAGGAATAGCTCAATAAGTCTGTATTTTCGAATATTGTTAGCAAATATTAATTTTCACTGTTTTAAACTTTCATTTGTTGAAATGTATGAAGACGTCAAAGTGAAGTCTTTGTTTCACGTTTTGCTATATGGCCTTTCTGAAAGTCCTGTTAGAATAGAATCGCCATGGTTTTATTAAGCAGCCACTGTAAAAACCGAAACATAAAGTATATCTTATAACATATATATAAAGTATATCTATAACAAAAAAGTATATGGTTATTATTTTTTACCAAAATAATATTTCTTAAATACAAAAGAAACGAATTTTCAATTCACATCTCGTTTTTGGACGAACACGTCATCTCGTTTAATAAAACATACAAGAACATTTAAGGTAAAAAATTCTAGAAAATTTCATTAAGATCTTAAATTAATTAAGATTGTTACCAAAGGCAAATTAGTTATAAAAGTCAAAGCGATTTAAGTTCTCTGAGGGCTTTAAAACCCTTATTTAAGGATGGTGTCATGTGTTTGATATAAAGAGCTTCTCCTATTAATATAATTGACCAACCATCATGCGTTTCTATTATTTTGATGTCTTATTACCGAAGTTTGCGACAATTTTTGGGAAAGTTATATTGTGAAAAGATTCATTTGCAATTGTGTTCCTCAGGCAGCGGTGATAACTTTGACCCCGGGCAGAGACAGGCAGCCCTGTGGTATAGGTTGGCAATTGTTACCTTAAGGGCAGAAACTTTCGTGGGAATAAACTTTCGCAATTCGCGATTTTTGGAACAAATTTCGCAGGAAAATTTAACGCGAATCAAAGAAAAAGGTTATTTTCGCGTGGAAAAACTTTCGCAAATGAGCTAAAAATAAGATTTTTTGTTATATTTTTATAATTATCCTAATCATTCTACCGTGACATCAGAAACGGCTAGTAGAGACTATTATCATCCACTTGCCTGTCATTATGACCCAACATTGGGTCGTTGTCACTCCACCTGTTTCATCGCAAAATAGAAAAATGGAGAAAGCTGCGACAAGTACTGGAGGAAATAAATGTATTAGAGAAAGGTTTAGCATGGCTAAAAGAAAGAAATAGAGGAAAGTTATTGTAATAGATTGATAGACTGAAAGGTTTTTAACGAATTGTGATATAAGTGTGCTTTTACACTATTCTTGCTCTTAAACAAAATGCAAGAAAATTACATAAGTGTAGTGAAAGAAGACAAGTGCAGTACAGTCACAAATTCATGTTTAGTTAGGTCATTTTTCGACTTCAAATTCGTCGGTAAGATCGAAATAATATAAGTCATCACCCGGTGGTCCCCAAATGTTTTCATCATTTCATTCATTTACTGTATATATATGCCGCTTACTGTGGCCCTTATGAACTAGTTGGAGATTGATATGCTTTACGAAGAAACGTGTTCTGAATCGCTCCACATCTAAACCTAAATTAGAACCTTAATGTACATGGCGCTGCGAGTAGTTTAACTCAGCCAAGACAGTTATACTTGAAACGAACTTTTAACTCCTGTTACACACGAAAAAGATCGCATCGACGCTCGTTGTCAACGAATCAAAGTCCATATCGAATCCTCCTGCTGAAACACTGAGAAGCAACACCACCATCTTCACAAGTATATACTATTTTATTTCATTCGACATTACATATCCACTATTTGAGTAATTGTGAGCCACAAAAGTCTCGCCAGAGCATATTGTTTTTTCTAACCATTGGCATCCACGCATACGTCCAGTTCCTTCTTCGTCAGACACTGCCATTTTCGATCCTCGCCTGTTTATCCTTGGTCACACCGCCTTATTTGCGCTATTCAAGAAATCGCTAGATCGTATCCACGCTAGTACGTAAACAAACAACTCATTGAAATGGCAGACCAGAGCCCCCGCGCCCCAACAGCACAGTCACCGCAAGGCGCTATGTCGGATGTACCACCGACCGCAATGACACTAATGTTGCAAATGCAGCAACAGCAACTAGCTATGCAAAAAAAAATGGCACAAATGATGGCCAACCTGCTACCGGCATCCGAACCACTGCGTGATCAACAGCATCAACGTCCACGAGTGAAGTTAGAACGCCCAACAATCGAAGCGGATTCGACCGACAACTCATGGATCATTTTTAACAATGCCTGGACCAGATATAAAAGCATGGCCAAATTGAATGACGAAACAGAAATCCGCAACGCACTGCGTTCAGCATGTAGCAGCTCGGTAAATGAGATGTTGTTCAATTTCGTAGGACCGGAAGCCCTCCACAACGCTTCGGAAGAACAATTGCTCGACTTCATCAAATCAGTCTCCGTCAAATCGGTTCATCCGGAAGTATACAGACAATGTAATTGTGCTACCCCACATTGTCTTACTTCTTATTCCGAGGATATAATCAAGTCGCAGGTGATTGCTGGCCTCAGAAACGCCTCACACCAGAGTAAGGTTCTCTCTGAAGTATCTTCATTTCCGACTCTATCAGCCCTTATCGAACGTCTTCTCGTTCTTGAATCTACCGCGAAGGCTTCTTCCCATTTTCAACCGCCGAGCCTACACGCTGCAACTATCGCCCCGATAAAGTCTGCATACCAGAAGTCGAAAGAGACGTATCGAGCACCTCCACCACCGCCACCGCACAAAGTAGGGGGCGACGATAGCGGATCTGACAGACGGCAACAATCCAAATGCAGAGGTTGCGGACGTGCCCGACACCAAAATGGGCGCAAGAACTGCCCCGCATATGGGAAGACCTGCAACAGCTGTGGCAAACCCAATAATTTCCATGCCGTTTGCGAGAGCTCCAGCTCAAATGCCATTACGAGCAATCCTATTGATCAACACAAAGAAGACGACGTGTCTTTCCTGTCGACGATCAGCTCACCGAGGGATGCCACACGGTACCTGGAGCGGACAAAAAATGATAATGGAGAAACCGGAACCACCACCAATCATCGATGTGCAGATGTCAATCAATACTGAGGCGTACCACAAACTAGGACGCCAACTGGACACTCGGAACATTTATCCATCGTGTCACATCAACGGTGTTGCCGATACCGGTGCCCAAACATGCACAGCTGGACTGAACCTACTGAAAGAGTTAAATGCGAATTCGAAAGCGTTGATCCCAACACGCCACCGCTTAAGAGCAGTCAACAATGATGGGCTTCAGATAAAAGGAGTGATCATTGCCGATATATCCTTTGCCGACAAAGTAACAACTCAGATTATTTACATTTCTGATGGCATCACAGGTCTATACCTTTCACAAACTGCATTGAAACAACTACGACTGATTGATAAGGACTTTCCGGATCAATGCAACAGCAAAGTATATACGACGGTTAACTCTGCAACATCCTGTGACGATGGAGAGCAAACAACTCCGTGCGGTTTCCCAATGCGGACCCCTTGTCCGCCCCTACCGGATCGAATACTATTACCTGCTAATTCGGACAATCGTTCAGAACTGGAAAAATGGATCAAGAAATACTTCGCTACAAGTGCTTTCAACACGTGCACGCACCAAACACTGCAGACAATGACTGGTGATCCGCTAAATATCAGTTTCCTACCAGATTGCAAACCAGTAGCCGTCCACAAACCCATTCCTGTGCCACATCACTGGAATGACGCTGTAAAAGCCCAATTGGATGCTGACGTGGCTCTGGTATTATCGAACCAGTACCAGCTGGTAGACCAACAATATGGTTTTCCAGAATGATCACTGTGCCAAAAAAGGATGGAACCCCGAGACCTACCATAGATCTACAAAGCCTTAATGCAGCCACCAGACGTGAAACACATCACACGCCTTCGCCATTCAACATCGTCAGCGTCACACCAACAGACAAAAAGAAAACCATCCTTGACGCGTGGAACGGCTATCATAGCATCCCCTTATCAAAGGAAGCTCGTGACACTACCACATATATCACGCAATGAGGAAGATATCGATATCGCCGTGCACCACAAGGTTTCCACGCCTCAAATGATGGCTATACTAAACGCTTCGACGATATTACTTCAGGATTTCCCCGAGTGGCACGTAGTGTGGATGATTCGCTACTATGGGACGATGACATTGCCACATCTTTTTGGCATACAATACAATATATCAAGTTGTGCGGAGACAACGGGATCGTCTTTAGCCCTGAAAAATTTCGATTCGCCGAGGACACCGTTGTATTCGCTGGCTTCGATATCACCATACATGGCTACAAACCGACGCAAAAGTTACTTAAAGCAATAGCTGATTTCCCTTCCCCTACCAACATCACAGGGATACGATCAAGGTTTGGTCTGGTGAATCAAGTATCGGTCTCGTTTGCTCAAGCACCAACCATGGCACCGTTTTGAGAGTTGCTCCAACATAACGGCAACTTTTATTGGGATGAAACTATCGAACAGTTTTTCCAACGTTCGAAAAGGGAAATACTACAAAGCATCCAGGATGGTGTTCGAACGTTCGAAACAAACAGACCGACCTGCCTCTCTACTGACTGGAGTAAAACTGGGTTTGGTTTCACGCTGTCACAGAAAATTGCTCCTGTCCATATTCGGATAACCCCATCTGCGGCGACGGTCATTGGAAAGTAGTTTACGCCGGTTCCCGTTTTACACGCCCGGCGGAGAGCCGATACGCACCTATCGAAGGAGAAGCATCTGCCTTGCTGTTCGCACTTGACAGTTGTAAAATGTTTACTATGGGCTGCCCCGATCTAATCGTTGCCGTCGATCACAAACCGTTGGTGCGAACTTTCAACGACCGCCGGTTGGATGAGATAAAGAACCCACGCTTGCTAAAGATCCGGGAAAAAACACTCATGCACAAATTCCGAGTGATATATATTCTGGGCAAACACAACAAGGTGCAGATGCAGTATCACGCATACCTGTCACATCAGTTGGGGAAGAATCGCCCTATTTTACAGAGGACATGGACTCCGCGATTACAGCCTCGGTATGACACAACTTCGAGCACTCTGCGACCTCTATCAAGTTGGATCGGATAACGAGAGTAGCTCGTCAGGACACTCATTATCAAGAACTAATCCAAAGTATTGAAACAGGTTTCCCGCCCAAGCGTAATGATCTCCCTGATCACCTCAGGGAATATTGGAAAATGCGGGATTCCTTGTATACGTTACGTGATTTAGTTTTCATCTGAGCTTCGACAAGCCATAATTGACGAATTGCATGTCGGTCATCCTGGTGTGGGTAGCATGCGAAGCAATGCTAACCAGCGTTTCTTTTGGCTTGGTATAAGTGCGCAGATACAAAATCGTCGTGCGCAATGCCGCCGTTGTAATGACATCTCTCCGTCAAATCACACGGAACCATCTACACCTGCTACCCAACCAGAATACCCATTCAAACTAACAGTGACTGACATATTTCATATTGCTGGGCGCAAGTACCTGGTGTATGCAGACCGTTCCTCTGGATGGACAGAGGTCGCTTCTATTCATATTGACTCCAAAGCAAAGACCCTTTGCAACATCCTACGTCGTTATTTTGTCAATTTCGGTGTACCAGAAGAATTAACGAGTGACGGTGGTCCACCTTTTGAATCATATGAGGTGAAAACCTTTCTACGTCTATGGGGTGTTAAGCACCGTACCTCTTCAGCGTATTATCCCCAAAGCAATGGCCGTGCTGAAGCGGCCGTCAAGAGCATGGAACGCATCTTGACTGACAACATTAGCCTGAGTGGATCGTTCGATACGGACGAAGTTGCCAATGGAACAATACTGGGGTGGTGCTCGAAACCCTACCCAACAGACAATATAGAATCCTGGTTGATGGGAGCAGACGGACTACTCTGCGAAACAGACGATTCCTACGAAAAATATCAGGCGACGTGCGCATTTACGTACCTGATCCGTCACCCCCTCTACCATCCAGTAGCCCGACGCTGAATACATCAACACCGGCGATTCCGGCAGTAGCTATTCCACCAGTGCCTCCACCCTCACCATCACTTCCAGAACGTCCACTTGACATGGGAACCAACAACTCGACCCGTCAACCAACTGATGATCCAATTGCCATCAGAAAAGCCACTCGTATCCGGAAATTGCCGAAAAGATTTTCGGATTACGAAATGAACATTTGAAGAGACATTTTTGTAAAAAAAAAAAAAAAAAAAAAAAAAAAAAAGAGCTTGTATATATATACCGCTTACTGTGGCCCTTATGAACTGGTTCGAGATTGATATGCTTTACGAAGAGACGTGTTCTGAATCGCTCCACATCTAAACCTAAATTAGAAACTTAATGTACAATTATCTGATTTGAACAAGACTTAACTCGCTTTACCATCATTGGTGTAACATCACTTAACGGGTCGATTGAAGGTAATTTTTTTACACCTAAAGAAATAGCGTCCTTGATCCCCGATGACGTCCATCCACTATCGATAATACTCTTTCCATCTCATGTTCTGGTTGCATAATTCAACCATCCAGCTTGCATGTAAAGGTTTACACAAAGATAAACGCAGTTTAATATCTATTTCATCGATATAGACACCTTTATGTAGTTGTGGACTCACTTGTTCTGAATACCATTTATTAAACTTTCTAGTCATTGGTTGAATTTCGTCATGTTTGGTGGTACGTTTGTGAGCAAAATTTGTTTGTCTTAAAGGAGATTCACAACTTTATTTGTCATTTGACGTGTAAAGACATTCATTACCACTAATGCATACGGGTCTGCGGAAATACCGATTGACGATCTAACTGGATGTTACAATGATAGCGTTTGAAAGCGTAAGCGAATTGCCCGTACTTAAGTAGTGCCTTTCATTCACTTTAAGAGGGAAAGAATTAGGGAGTTTGAATCTAGGAAGACTCTGGTTAGTGTTTCCCTCTGTAAATTAATTGTATCGGCAAATACTCCCCTGAAACGGTTATTGCAAATGATGCTGTTTTGCTGCTTTTGTCATTGGCTCAGGTAATTTGAGCTCCCTTTGCGTGCCAATGTTTGCTTTTTCCCTGGGACGATCAGCGAGGATGTTTGATGTAAGTTGATTACAAGCGAACTCGGTATGTGGGACCGTTCAATTTATGAAATAATTTCATGATTGAATTGATGCTCGATTTCTTTAGGGGGTTTCTCTGGGATATTTACTTTGGTTAAAGTAAATCTTTCTGTTACAAACCCCATTCGTAAGAATAAACTTTTCGCATAATGGGATGACTTAAGGTCGATCTTCCCAGCTGCATTAAGGCACTTTTTCAAAATTGCTTTTGACGCTGGAAAAGCGTTGGCCCATGAGACGACAGTTTCTCGATTACTTGCAGCTAGCAGGTGTTTTTGTTAACTATTTAATCGATATCGTTTCCTAACTTTACCTGTCTTCCCGTTTTTATACTGTGTTTTGGAATAATTATTTTTAAAGATACCCCTTAGAGTACAATTCATCAGCGAGTATTATAGCCCTTCTTCATTGGTATATGGGGTAAGGAAATCGCTTGTAAAGTGATCTAGCTTACCTACCTTTGGCTAAAAAGCGAGCAATATACAGTTTTCTGCACAACCTATCTCAGTAATCTTATACTAAAAGCAATTAGGTAACAACGCCTTTTACTGTGATGTAAACAACCTTACCCACAAATAATTTTGTAACAATAGGTTGTAGGACGTGTTTTTCTTAAACTTCATATTTGTCTAGAGAATAGAAACAACCGAAATATTTTGTGATTAATGTGTTTAGTTTTGCACAGGTTAATTTAAAAGTATTCATTCTTGTAATGAAAATATTTTCAGTTGCATTATAGGGGTCACTGAGTAAGAAATCCAGTAATGAATACAAAGTTGTTGTTTCAGGAGTAAATAATTTTAAATTCGTTGAAAAGGTTAGCTTACTAATACATTAAATTCATATGATGATCTTCAATAAAATAAATAAGTTGATATATGCTCTTCTCCATTTTTAAGAATTGAAACGATTACGACATGCATTGTCGTCTCTCCCAAAAGTCATTTCTCATTGTACCCATAATGTGTATTATCTGATTGTATACAACTAATGCACGTTTTGCATGTTGACGTGGCTCCTTTCCTCTGACTTTTACTAACTCCTTATCATCATAATCGCGAAATATCTTCGGAAATTTTGGCAAAATAGTGTTTTTAGTTTCGAAACACCTTCTAAGCAGGTTCTAAACCAAATTATACAAATAAAAAATACCCATTATACACATTTCTTAATTCCAACTATATCTACATATATACTTAAGGAGTCGGCATCTCCCATGTCTTTAGTTAGCGTCAAAAGATTAACGGCCACTTCTAAGTTCAGATTGCTGTACTTGATGTTTCCGACTTTCTTTTCGTAATCTTTAATCAAATTTAAACTATGAATGCTCTGTTTGATTAGCTGCAGGTAATCTCCTAATGCGTTCGGATTCTGAAAGAAGGAGAAATACTTAATTATTTCGGTTTTGAAGTTGTACGAAGACAGGAAAAGAAGGATAATTTGGTTAACGTGACTTCCATGCAAAGGAAACGGATTGATACTCACTTTCTTTCGACAATCACTAATACCAGCAAATACCCTTGCATTAAGAAACGAAAACGTATCATCTTGGTATGTTCCCTCACAAAGCTTCATATGTGTGTTATTTGCCGAAGATTTTATCCCCTAAATTATTGAAAACCATTTTGTAATTATCATACAGCTATACAATAAGAACATGGCTTTCTTGGACAGATTACTTAAAGAAGTTACACATTTACATTTTCATTAGTTGCACAGGTCTTAAAATGGAACACAGTTTAAAACGTTTGAAATTGGTAAATATAATCTCACGTAATAGCACTCCATGTCCTCAATGTATTTTGTTAAGACATTACCAGTCAACCTGTTGGTTAAATTGAAGAGTTGTGTTTGAGCTTCAAGACGTGGAGCAGTTGCGGTCTTTCTTTCTCTGCTCAATGAGTTTACATCGTTTACCTTATTTGTTAGATAATGATTTATGGGTGCTTCATAAGCTTCTATTATCACCAGAAATGTAGTTACTCCAGTAATCACTGCCATAGCGACATAAATGAACGATGCCAACACGTAAGCTAAATACACAGCAAGGTATGTGTTCAGTATAATTTTATTCTGGTATTGAAACATTCTTTTATTCATGTTGTGTTAAATTTTTACCTTTCACGTCTTTCATATTTTCAGGTTGTAATCAAGAAGTAAGAGATTTATATCTCAAATCTTGTTCAGTTTACAGCAGATTCCGAATGTGCGGGCTTATGCCTTGTGAAGTTATTTAAAGGCATGAGAAGAGGGAAAATCTGAGACCAAAACAAATGTTTGTTACATGCTTTTGTACCGTTTCAGCAAGAGAAATTACCTTTTTGCTGAAAGCTATTGCCCTCTATCGCGCATAAATGATAACACAAGATAACAGAAGATGACATAAATTATCATAATTAAAGTAAAACCATTAGGATCGACAACACATGGTAAAGTAATGTTTCCTGCAGCTCCTGTCATCCACGAAAGTGTATGTGATTTTCTAATAATTATACTTTGAAGTAACGTTATTGTTCTTCCGAGTTTAAACAATGATGTACAAAACAATTATTTATACATACAAAATTTACAATAAAATAACGAAGCTTTTCGTAAATAAAAGTTTACATCGTCAGGTCATCGTCAGGTCACTTACCTGACGATGTAAAAATTTTATTTACGAAAAGCTTCGTTATTTTATTGTAAATTTTGTATGTTCTTTTATATAATAATCTTACTATGGCGAAGATAACAATTTTAATTATTTATACATCCTAAGAAAATATAGTGTTAATCTAATAATGTTTCAAAAGCGAAACGTTTCATTTATATATATAACTTATTTACATTTTTTCATAAACTTCGTTTCTTTTTGGTAAACATGCTAACCTAATTAGACTTGGCACATATTCTGGGCAAAAATATCTATACTAGTTAGCTCAGCCCAATGAAAATGGAGGACTTGGAATATGTTGAGAGCTTATAGGCTAATTGTTCACAAACTTCACAGCAATCAATTTTTAAAAGCCCCTGCTTGAAAAAACACCCAGAGTTAAACCTAGTTAACACGAATAAAGACCCCTCCAAATAATTGCTCATACCCGAATAAACGTTTAGAGTAGGGTATTCAAAATTATTAAACGCGTATGGGCGTTTAATTGACAATGCTAAATTATTCGGTCTAAACACATCAGGAGTTTTTCAATGTTTGTAGGCTTTTCGACGCATTCGGTTGTTTGTTAATTCAAAGCACCGAATTCTTCCACAACTGCTTCCGTATATCACCACAATTCTTATACTCGTACAACGTTTCGTTTAAAAAGGCGGAGTCTGAAAATTACTACTGGAGATGACCAAGAAAAGAGCAATTTATGCGGTAAACATATCAAGTTAAAACAGAGTTAATTGTGTTGGTCTGTTATAAAGGTTGCATACTCCTTAGAAGTATTTAGCTACCCTTTTATACCAATACCAATCAAAAAAATCAAAAGCGAAAGAAAGAGGGTCAGTGAGCCATGAATGCAATAAATAACATTAAAAAGACTTCAAGCTTTATTTCGCCTAATTTAACCTTGATTGTTTCAGAAAGGAACGTTCATCGAAGTCTCAGATATTTGCAAGCATAGGGCGTATACTGTAAAACCTTCATACAAATTGTAATACAGGTGTTCCGGACACTAACTTATATTTCTGAGCCACTTTCACATCGTTTGTGAAAACCACTTTATCTACCTATAGTCACCAAAAGTTTATATTGAGAAAGTCAAGATGTCACCTATACTAACATTTGTAACTTTCAAGAAGCCTACATAAGCAGGTCAAATACCGGGTCAAATTTCAACGTGAAATAGTAAGAACAGGGAATATTTTTGTGTTTGTTTTATTAAAGCACGTGACAAGTTTTATGCGCCATTTCATCAACAACAAAAGTATAAGTGAAAGGAAGACTAAAAACGTTTTGCACCACGCCCAACAAAATTGCAAGTATTACTTTTATGTTCAAGGTTAATGCATAAACTAATTTGCGTTCCCCTCTCAACAGTTCCACCAATTATTACAAAAAAAAAAGTTCGTCACACTCTAAATCCACGAAATTAAGAAATGGTTAAAATGTTTTCGGTCAGTTTAGGCACAGAACATGCCAAAGTAACCTGACATAATTATTGCTTTCATAAAAATTTGTGTTTTATCAGACTTTGATATTTAATCGTCGCTACCTAAAATATAACGTAGAAACTGAAGAAATCTGAAACTGACAGTTATGCATGATTACACATTGTTTCGGAACATGAATTCCCGAAATGTCTCTCACGTGAAAAGCCGTATTAATCTTCTTCGAAGCAGTTGAAAATGAAGGACATGGTTTCTTCTACATTAATAAACCAAATCAAATCATCCAAGGAAGTATTAGCTTGGAGAAATTCAGTGTTATATAGTATTTCTAGAAAAACATATATATTGATTATAAGAATTCCATATATTAAAATTTATATATTAAGCAATAATTCAACATTCTTAACAACAACTTTAAGTCTAAATAGATTTGATACGATGTGGAAACCATCACATTGGGTGTTTGTTTATTTGAACTTCTCGTACACACATAACAGAGATAAATAAACAAATAACTTAATAGCACGTGTCATAATTTTTGAACATCACTTCTAAAAATAGCGTTATGTTTCCATTCAACAAAAAGAATAGTGACATAATTCCTTTTACACCTTTGCTGTAAGAAGATGTAAAAACGCCAATTTTGAAATGAAATAAATGGAAAATTTACATACTTTTAAATGAAACACACGCACATAAAAGTATTCCTGTTGTTTTGTATCGTTAGGTCTTAAACCCTTAGACTCCGAACACAACAATTGTCGACACAGGCCGAATAAAGTTATAATTTCCTCAATAACTTTTCATAGGGTTGTTCAAAATGAATCAAACTTGGCATACTTATAGTACGTCGTAAAAAATGGCAGCAATAAATTTTTGCTTGCGTCAACACATTTTCTGTGACGCCATCAGAAGCTTGAAATTTGTTAAGAATGCCACTATCTACTTAAAATTTAATTACTTTTGTTCTAGCGCGAATTTTTACATTCTGTTTGAAGTTTCTGAAAGCTAAATAAAACTTATTTAACATATTTTCCGGTTTTTACATGGATCGCATAAAAAATTGGCAAAAATTGCCCGAAAAACCGTTTTTTTCCGATTTTCGGGTAAAATGTGACGAAATCGGGAAATCGGATTAGTCACGAATCCCAATTATGTGAAATGATTCTTCTTGATGAAACAAATTTGTGTGGCAATTTTCAAGTTCTGAAGATAATCCTAACAGGAGTTATTATATTTTTCCCATTATAAGGATTTCATAGGGATTTTTAGGGGTAGTTTCGAGCAATGGCCAACATCAATGCCTCTGAAAGGTATGGGACCCAAAAATTTAGCATGCAGGTGTCTAATAGATAAATATTGAAACTCAGTACGTATCATAGCCATATACCAAAGCAATAAGGAGTTATTAAAAAAAACCGTCAGGGGCGGAATCCCCCCCGGACCGAATAGGGTTAAAGGTAATATGAAATAATATGAGAGTTAGTCAAAAAGCGACTCAAGTGTTTGTTTCTTTCTACGCAACGGAAACGGAAATATGAAAGAAAAGAAAAAGTACTTGTCTAAAATAATAGTCGTATTTTGTCTCCCGGAGCAAAATACATAACGATCAGAAAAGAGTCCAAAAACAAGAAGTTCAAAGCGGACGGGGGAGGGAGGGCTTGAAAATCGTGACCGTCCAGTTCTTAAAACATGATGCAGTCTTGTGACGAAAACGAACGAACCAATTTTCAAAGCAGCAAACATCTGTCTTCAAAAAACCTGAGTGCAACATTGTGTGGGGGCTGCGGGGGTGAAAGTGTGAAAATAATTCAAATTTAAAAAAGTGTCCCAACACTTTTGGCAACGATTGTCTCTAAAAATATTAATTTTACGAGAAAGGTCACCTAACCGGAACTAACTACCCGTGAAATTGTGCACAATCAATACATAATGTTTGGAGAGGTAATGCATGTGACCAAAAATAAATATTAAACTTTTTATTGGTTCCATAATGGTGCCCATAACAGTTAAATATAAAAAACGTCATAAAAAATGCCAAATAAGAGCATTTTGACACTGTTTACACCATTCAAAAGGCTCAAAATCAACTTTGTTTAAAAAATTAAACAACTTTATAATATTTAGTACAAATGAACATAAAAATATAGTGTCAGGCACACTCCAAACTCCATTGGTACATTTAATAAACATGACCGAGTCGACAAAAACTTCGCACAAGGTAAGGCGCCATCAGTCTCCAAAGGCGTTTGCTGCATGGAAATTGCACTGAAAAGGGGTTAGCACCTCACCTTCTTGTGACGGATGTTTTGCAGAGTGTCGGTTCAAGGGCCATTGTCATTACCAATAACTGAGTCTAAAGAAAACATTCCGTTTTAAAATTATTCTAATATGGTAAAGTGCTGATGGTAAACTGTTACAGTTTACCGTACAGTTTACCGCTACGTATCCATGCATAAAAACTCTTTTACTGGTAATAATTCCTATAAAACACTATGTCCCCTTTTAACGCATAGTTAGCAACATTTCAAAATTAAAATTAGCACGTTAATGCATTTTTATGTGAAAAATCCGCACAGTTTACCGTTTTTTTATTAATAGAGAATATAAGTATTACTTCTTTTAAGCAATTAAAATGGTAAACTATTGACAATTTCCTATACGGAGCAGTTTAGAAAGTTATTTTGTATTGGTTCCATTCCCTGTAGTAGAAAGCATGTCAAAGCACATTTTTTTAATTATATATTCTGCATTGTAGGTTGCACACAAGTTAATTTGTACGGTAAACTGTGCGGTAAACTGTATACACTTTACGATAGCACTTTACCATCACAGTCTGCTCTTATAAGGTTTGTTTGCTGGTTCGCCTGCTTAACATTTGCACTTTAAAAACCATTCATCTGCTTATGAGAAACCATTTTAGCAAACTTTTTTATGCCAAAAAAGTTTCAAGGTACAGCTGTATTTAATATGTCAACATGTAGCGCAGCAATAAACAGTCCGTAATCAAGCTTAGCATATCAATAAATATCTAAAAGGTTGCTAATGTGCAGAAATAGAAGATAAAGGAGTATTTTTAGATACAAAATATTAAAAAAGAATGGTTTCAAGTCATACTTTGCAAATTTCCACCAAAAATGGCTAATTTCACACAGCTAAGCCGCCATTATGGATTTTTTTGATTAAAGAAATTGCGCAGAAAGTCCTCTTCTCCAGCAGCTTACACCCTAAATTTGATAGGCAGTAGCAGAGTGGATTGGCCGTAAACTCCATTTAAATTTTTAAAAACTCAGACAATCGTTGCCAAAAGTAGTTGAGACAAATGCAAAAACTGACCATTACTGGCAGAAAAGGCAATAAATACAGAATAACGATTCTTTTTATCCCCTCCCCCCTTTACACAATGTTGGAGAGTCAAAGCAGCAAACTTCTGTCTTCAAAAAACCTGAGTGCAACATTGTCTGGGGGGTGCGGGGGTGAAAGTGTGAAAACAATTCAAATTTAAAAAAGTGTCTCAACACTTTTGGCAACGATTGTAGCTACCTAGCTAGCTATATTTATGCAGTTTTGTTAAGGTTCTTATTCAGTTTGGTGTAAGTGATTTTTATTTTAGCACTTGTCATTGCTTCCTTTTGTATTATTTTCGCGAATCTGATTTTTACTAAACTTTAACCCAATTCGGTCCGGGGGGGCTAACCCCTCCCCCTCACTCTTTTGGTGAAAACTTTTGAAGTACGCTACATTATTGGCTAAAATTTTGTGTCTTTTTATCAAATTTAAAAAGCTCCACTAATATATAAAATATTTTGATATGACATCACACCTGTTGTCATGGTGACACATCTGTCAACAGGTGGTATAAAAAACATAATTATTTTTTGCAGAAATTGTTTTACATTGATTTTATGCATTACTTATAGGTTTTTAAACATATGTACTAACTTTCAATACAATACCATGATTCCTTCATTGTTTTGTAGGGTGGGGAGGGGGGGGGGGGGGGGGTGGGGGGTTGAATAGGGTTAATTTGGATTGTGGCTATTTAGCTACCTCCCGCTAAAAAGTGAAAGTATAGTATTGGCTGCAGGAAAGCTTTTAAATATTATTTATATTCTATGTAAGCTAGATGCCCTTAGGTAGCTACACCATTAACTGTAATATAATCTTCGACAGAAGTTGACAGAGAGGGTTCATTTTTGTTCACAATTTTGAAACGACAGGCTGTAGGCTACGAATTTTACCGCAGATTATTCTGCAAAAAAAAAATTTTCTTCCCAACTTTTTTTTCTTACATGTTATGTTTATATTTCGGCTGCAGTCGCAGAAAAGTTAAAATTCAGTACATCTGTAAGGCTTTATTGGTGTAAGCAGTACACTGTATTTGCGGCTCACCGTATACATTTACTAAATGCCTCAGCTGGATGTCCCACACAGTTTACGTACACCTAAGCGCTCAACTGGACGTTCAACGCCAGGTCACTTGTAGCTTAACCTTGAATTAGATTTGCGGCATCCAGCACGTTTTTGTGAACACTATTATTCCAGTTTGAGAAACGCATACACATCATTTCAAATGGTTGCCACCTCCTTTCTTTAACACCTAATTAGCTACATTACTGTATTTTGAAATTTTACAGGTTCCTTAGGTTCATTATTTTCAGCGTAACGGGTGATTAATTTGATCAGAATACGTGGCTACGGAAATTGCTTAGCGAAAAGTAATATGAACTTATAACTTATTAATGAAAAATTAAAAATCAGTGATCAGATACATAGTTGTTTAAGGTTAGTTTCCTTCTCGCTTTAAATCGTGTTAATATTTTTGCGCTGATTTCTGACCTTCAGAGTTAATTATCTTGATTAGTTAGCGCGAGGACGTTTCCATTACAAGTAAAATTAAAGCTGATTTAATTCTTTGCAATTCTTTTTGTTGATAAAATATAATACAATAACAAACCGTCGTTTCGCTGAAAGTAAACGTTTCTGTTCATGGTATTATATACTGGGGAAAAAGAACTTTAACGAATGCAATGTATTTTGACATAAATTCTAACTTACTTCTATTGGCATAATTGACTCCTTCATCTTGTTATCCTAAAGATCTCACGCACTTTCGTCAAAAAATATTTAAAACCCGTAGCTAACACCAATCTGATTCGCAATCCGCCTTTTATTCTCTATAACAGACTATAATAACGGCTTCCCAGTTCACCAAATGTCTAGTTTCACTTCCTTCAGATTATACTTTGCATTTGTAAGTGGAAAAATAGTAACTACAATCCAGAAATTCGTGACAGCATAATTTGCTGTTTTCTTTGGAGAGAATATTAGCTAGTTTTCACTTACGTGATTGTTCAGAAAAGATCAGATAATTGAAGATATGTAACTTTTGTAGCAAAAATACAACATTTTTTACCATGTTTCTTAAAAGGAACAAAGAACATGAAAAAAAGATAATGCCAAGTATATATTAAATATATTAAGTTTGTTTTCAAATTTTCCTATACTTCACGTTAAACTTAGTAAAATTAAAATCTCTATATTAATAATACCCTTATTTTGAATATGCGCGAGAAAAAGATCGTACAAAAACACGAAAAAAGATATACAAATGACGGGCAAAATCGTGGCTTTATACACCAGCTACCGATAATTTCTTTAATAACAACCGTATTCTGTCTGTTTGTGCGCGAGAAGTAAGTCATGTTACAGAAACATGAAATGCGATATTTTAAAGCCGGAGACGCAGTAACTCCCCGCAGAACCTGATTTTTATCGGTTTTGTTTTTTCCTGACGTTACCGCGTCGTTGAACAATCACGGGCTTCGATTTGTGTATGCAGACAAAAGAATATGAAACAATCTGAGCAACGTTACCACGGCCATATTGAAAGCTGTGACGTTGATTGGTAAGTCGGTTTTTTGTTGACTTTCTTGTCTTTTCAAAAATCTTTTTATTTTGCGTGTTTTATATGTTTTTACATGTTAAGATATTGTCACGTGTTTTAGTCACATACAAATACTGAGCTAACCAATTTTAAGATTTTGGGTACGAACGTATTGATTTTGAGGGAGTATAAAAAGCTAACTAGCTAGGCAGGCTTATTATTCAGTTTGGTACGACAGCTTTTAATCTTAACCAGCATTATTTCTATTTGTGTTAATTTTATTAGAAGAAGCTGTTCATGTCAAACGCTTGACATCATACTTAATTAAGGGCTTCAAAGTCCCAAGAAATTAAACCACTTTGACTTTTGTAACTAGTTTGCCTTTTGTAACAATCTTAATGAACTTTAGGTCTTAACTAAGTTTTATTATTCTGAATGACATGTTAGTTTAAACACAAGATATAAATTGAAAATTAGCTATTTTTTATTAAACAAGTATTATTTCTAAAAGCATTTACGCTGAAACAATGAAGTATTTTATTGTTACGTTTAAGCACTTAAAAGCAAACCGCTACATAAACTGCAATATCTACAAAAATCCTTAAATTTTGTCCTTATATTGCAAGCAATACGAAGAGTGTTAGAAGGCTGGTGTGCGACAGCTTTCGTACTCAATTGTAGTTCCTTATATCTTGTATATGAACTAACACATCATTTCAAACATAAAAACAACACTATTTTTGTAACTTTCGATTTTACTGCTACATTACAGCAAGCTTAAGATTTCTTTGTGTACGCATGGTTAAGTGGAGCGAAGGCCAAGTTTTTAAGTTATTATTACGAACGAAACTTTTTAAGAACAATAGTTTATTATGTTGCTTGCACGCTAAATTCTTGAGCGTCATACATATTGAAAGAAATCTACGAAATTATATTTTTACCAAAACTACGCATTCCTTGAAAAGAAAGTAAAGAAGGAAGTAAAATATATGTTTAATCAGCAAACGATTTTTCAATGTAATGCCACTGAGTGGCAGTTTTTAATATTTTCCGTGAATATTGAAGTATGTTACATTTTTCGTAATTCATTGTAGCGACACATGTTACTGCAGAATTATAAGCTTTGTCCATAAGTTTGCAAATCCAATACACTCTACATTCATACATTCTATTGGTTACATTCTGCCCATTGAACTAAAGAATGAATAAATTACTTAGGTACTCAGTTTAAAACAGAGTATGGTTATGCTTTTGTCTTAAGAAGTAGGGTATATGACACAAGCAGTAAGTTAAGCCAACATCAAATTAATACACGCGTTAGGTTGCCAACCTGATTTTACTACTCCAGCCAAGACGTCAGCGATTAACCTGTTACGCACAAGTAGCCTGGACGCAAAGTAACTCTTACACTATAAAAACTCTACATAGCCGTCTATCAACCCACATTCAGCCATCTTTCATTTATAACTTTTACAAAACGCAAGAGTCCGCAAAAGTCAATATCTTTACTTAATACCAGTCTCACTAGCCGAGGTAGAGCAATACTATGAAAACTAAGGTTTCAATTTAATTGGTCAATTTTCAAAAATAATTTGCGATTGAAGTTAGAGAAATTAAATGATAATTTACTGATTCGAAAAACAAAGAATGTTGTTTCCGCGTTAGCCTATACGCCTTATGTTGACAGGTTCAGAGCAACAAAATTCATGTCAAGGAGAGTGTTTGCTTTCAGCAAATTGATGTCCACTTAACCATTCGTAAACAAAAAAAACTCAAGCCTGCTATAAAGTAATAACAAATTCGAAAGTCACTGTACACAAAAATTGCGTTGTTTTTATGCTTGAAATGATGTGCTAATACATATACGAGACATGAGGAACTACGTATTACTTGCGATTAAGGGACAGAATATACGGATTTTTGTAGAAATTGCAGTTTGCGTAGCGGTTTGATTATAACTGCTTACACGTAACAATAAAATACTTCAATGTTGCAGTGTAAATGTTTTAAAAATTCCCAGAATATCAATGTGAAAAACAATATTGTTCACCAAAGAAAAAAAGCAAACTTTCTCTAAACGAATTAGTCGACGTTTATTATTGACTTGAAATAACTTCATTTCCAATGGCACTGTAATGCAATGTTACACAAATGGTACAAAAAACCTGAGTTAACTCTATTCAAACCTGGAGGAAAAGTAGCTAAGATACACCGTTTCTCGGGAAAAATATGGTAATTCTCCAATTATTCTTGTTGACTTTAAGACCACCAACATTTCGCAGAAGGTTGAGACATATTCGGACTGGATTTTTACCTCTAAGAATCAAAAGCATCACTAATAGCTAAAGGACATATTTTAATATTTTGTAGCTTTTTAAAGTAAGAATCACTTTTAAAGCTGTATTTTCGAATATTATTAGCAAATATTACTTTTCACTGATTTACACTTTCATTTTTTGAGGTGTATGATGACGTCAAGCAACCTGTTTTATATCCAAACACGTCTTTGTTCCACGTCCTTTTATAACATATTTCTGAATGTCCGGTCAGAATGGGATCTCCACGATTTATTACGTAGCCGCTGTAAAAGCCGACACATGAAATATATCTCATAAAATATATATAAAGTATATCTATAACAAAAAGGTATATGGTTGTTATTTTTAATTATATTTATTTAATAGAAAATAGCTAATTTTCAATCAATATCTCGTGTTTAAGCTAACACGTAATTCGGAATAATCACACTTAGTTAAGATCTTAAGTTAATTAAGATTGGCACAAAAGGCAAACTAGTTACAAAAGTCAAAGTGATTTAAGTTCTTGGACTTTGAGGCTCTTAATTAAGGATGGTGTCAAGCGTTTCATATAAAGAGCTTCTCCTATTAATAAAATTAACAAAAATGTAAATAATGCTGGTTAATATTAAAAGCTGTCGTACCAAACTGAATAATAACGCTGCCCGGCTAGTTTGCTTTTTATGTTCTCTCGAAATCTATACGTTCGTTGCCAAAATCTTAAAATTGATTAGCTCAATATTTGTATGTGACTTAAAAACGTGACAATATTTTATTATGTAGAAACATATAAAACACGCAAAATAAAAAGCTTTTTAGAAAGACAAGAAAGTCGAAACACAAACCGACTTACCAGTCCAGGCCATAGCTTTCAATATGGCCGTGGTAACGTTGCTCAGATTGTTTCTATGTTCTTTTGTCTGCATGTTGGATCCGTCAGATATTTGCTGATTGCGTACTTATAAAAATTGGGCACCGTGAATGTTCAACGATGCACTAGCGTTAGAGAAAAACAAAGCCTTTGAAAATGAGGTTCTGCGGGGATTGTCAATACACTGGGTCGCCGGCCTTAAAATATCGCTTTTCGTGTTTCTGTGACACGACTTATTTCTTGCACACAAACAGACAGAATATGATTATTATTAAAGAAACTAGTCGATAGCTGGTGAATAAATCCACGGTCTCGTCATTTGTATATCTTATTTAGTGTTTCTGTATCACCTTTTTCTTCATGCAGGGTTAAAATAAGGGTATCATTAATATAGAGATTTTACTTTTACTAAGCTTAGAGTGAATTATAATCTTTTTTTCATGTTCTTTATTCCTTGTAAAAAACACGGAACAAAATGTTGTATTTTCACTACAAAAGTTTCACAACCTTCAATTCTCTGATCTTTTCTCAACAATCGCGTAAGTGAAAACTAGCTAATGTTCCCTCCTAAGAAAACAGCAAATTAAACTGTCAAAAGAGTGTTACATTTCTCGTTTGTAGTTACTATATTTCCACTTACAAATACAAAGTATAATCTACAGAAAGTGAAACTTGTCAATTGGTAAACAGGAAACCTGTTCCTTTTTAAACTGTTTAGAGAATCAAAATCGGATTGCAGATCAGATTGGTGGTAGCTACGGGTTTTAAATATATTTTAATTTTTTGACGAAAGTTCATGAGATCTTAAGAATAACAAGATGAAGGACTCAATTGTGCTAATAGAAGTAAATTAAAATTTATGTAATAATCCATTCTATTCGTTATCGTTCTTTTTTCATCTGCATATACCAACATCAGCAGAAGCGTTCACTTTAAATGGAACGATGGTCTGGTAATATATTTCATAATTGTATGTTTTTTAACTCCCTGGAGTTGCACGGAATCTTAATGATGTCAACCGGAATCGATGTTTTTCTTGTCCGCTCAAAAAAGTGTCTAAATCATTGTAAAAATGTGCAACACTTCACTTGCCTAAAATTTAAAAAAGCAGTGAACAGAGTTTTACAAATTAAAGAAATTCAAAATTAAGACGGGTGAAATAACTTTGACTGGAACAAATGCCGCCGGCTCAATTGCATCGAAAGGAAGGCTATTGACAAAGAAACAAGGAAAATCAGGAAAAAGAAAGAGTAAACAGCGTGGAGCGTGACATGTCCAGAAACAGTATCTTGTACGAACCTTTCGATCTTAGGTTACTAGAGTTCCGGAAAAAAAGAAATGGTCAAATCCAACAAGGTCTGGGATACTTTATTTAGCGTAGTTAACGGTAGCTAACGACGTGTTACTGATTCCTCACAGTTACAAGTTCAATGTCCCCTAACATTGGCTGTTGATTGGAAATATTGCCTTAACACATCTTTCAAGAAATAAGAACCTTACTTAATAAATAAGTTGGTTCTTTGGTTCTCCTTGTTGGCCAAAACTATCTCTCCATACAGAAGACGATAATATTTATTCGTCTAGCCGACAGCCAATGTTTTTTTTCGAAAATAAAGGTTTTGCTTACTTGTATTGGCGAAAAATTGATTTTTATTATCTCCAACAGCATTTTGTTGTGTATTTTAGAGCGAGCGTTACCATAATTATAAATATGTTGTGTACATTGAATGAATGTCGTGTAAAGTTGATAATCTGCATGCTTCTTTCAACCATACACATGTTCAAATCAGAACGAAATTATTGCCATGTGATATGAGGGAAAACATGGTCAAGAATTAATAACCTGAAGTAAACCTCGATTTTTTGCCCAAAGACTTATATTTAACAACAACAATAATTTCATAAAGTAATCTAATTAAAACAAATATTTTATCAAGAAATTACCTGTGTCTTATATATTTAGAATATAATATCTCATAAAGTACGTGTTTAGTCTGATTAATTTCTTAATCGTAATGGGGGTGATAATGAAGTAATTGTAGCTATCACCAATAAAATAGCATCTTGAAAATCACTTTTGTGTTAAGAATCATCACTAAAAGAATACCATTTTGGAGTGTTAGGGTAATTAAGTTCGGACATTAATAGTTAATAATTAAACTACACATTACTGCAAAAATAAAAACACCCAATATTTTCTGAGATATGTATTTTCTGAGATATGTAATTTAAAGGGGCTACGAAACGGCTGTTGGTTTTCGACTTTTACGTCTTACAGGTACTTACCTTGTTTTTGACTCAAACTTTCTAATAAAATGAACTTCAAACTTTTTTGAACTAACAAGTTAGCTATATCCTTCGAAATTTTGCATAGAAAAATATAAGGTTACTGTACATAAAGCCAGTCTAAGCAGCAACAATGGCTTTAAAATCTCTTTACAGGTAATAATTACCTTCTTAAAGCTAGTAACATAGCATTATACAACTCCTCGTGTTGCCTCTGATATTTAATATATTTTACAGAGCGTAGCTTATTTTTTACTTTAATTTTTCAGAAAATAAAAATACAAAAGTAACAAATTTGTCATATAAAATTTATTATTCATAAACAGGTTGTCCACACATCTTTATGGTTCTGAAGTGTGTATAATTTCTTGCACCTTGACCGCTCCGTTTATTACACGCCATTCTTCGGCAATTGCGGGGATTGAGCTCATTAAATCGTTTTGTAGCCCCTTTAAAACTACCCATACTTATCGTGAATATCTTTTCGGATTTTTTAGTCCAGTAATGAAAAGAAAGATTTTGTTTCAGGATTTAAAAATTTTAAATTCGTTGAAAAAAATTAGTTTACTAATTCATTAAATACACAAGATCGTCAATATAATAAATAGATTTATATATAAAATATTTTTCCCTCTATTTTTAGTAATTGAAGAAATTGGGACATGCGTTGTCGTCCGTCCCAAAAGTCGTTTCTCATTGTACCCATAATGTGTATGATCTGATTGCATACAACAAATGCACATTTTGCATGTTGACGTGGCTCCTTACCTCTTACATTTAGCAACTCGTTATCATCATAATCGCGAAATTGGAAATTTTGACAAAATGGTGTTTTTAGTTTGAAAACACCTTCTTAACTGATTCTAAATTAAATTACACAAATGAAAAATAGCGGTTATAGACATTTTTCAACTCCAACTTTATGTACAGGTATACTTACGGATCTGACATTTTCTATGTCTTTAGTCAAAGTCAAAAGATCAACGGCTACTTGTGTGTTTAGATTGCTGTACTTGATGTTTCAATCTTTAATAAAATCTTTTCGTAAACTTTAATCAAGTTTAAACTATGAATGCTTTGTTTGATAAGCTGCAGGTAATCTCCTAATGCTTTTTGATTCTAAGAACATAAATGACTCAGTTTTATATTTTAAATATTCTAAGAGATTGTCGTCAGTCCACGAAATTCACAGTAGTTACAGTTTGAGGATTTCATGCGTCGTTAGAACGACCTGCTTATTGCCGACAGACAAAATGCGGTAATTACGGTGGAATCTCTCTTTTTTAGATTTTGACAAACATATTATTTTAGGCGGAATTTTGACCGAAAAAATGGTTTTCAAATGTCGTCATTCCATTTTTATAATGCCCACTTTATAAGGATCGTAGAAATTCCATTTGGCCCAAAAATTGTCCGACATATTGAGTGTCTGCTTTATGACTTTTCCCTGCATCAAATCTTCTTTAGCCTTATCGAATCCAAGTACCAATGTCCGTATAACAGGGCAGTCCGCTTTAGAGGGCATCCGCTTTAGCGGGGTTCCACTGTATTATAGAAAAGAGAAAAACAATACTACTACATGGTACTCACTTTCTTTCGACAATCACTAATACCAGCAAATACTTTTGCATTAAGAAACGAAAACGTATCTTCTTGGTATGTTCCTTCACAAAGTTTCATATGTGTGTTATTTGCTGATGCTTTTATCCCCTAAATTATTTAATAAAAGGCTTGTGTATATAGCGAGAAAAAATAAAATGCATTTCCCATTCGATTTTTGGCAAGGGTTTAAACTTTTATATTTATTTACTGAAAACGAATTGAAGTTGATTACGATAAACTTACATAATAGCATTCCATGTCTTCAATGTATTTGTTAAGACATCGTGACCAATCAGTCTGTTGGTCAAATTAAAGAGTTGGAATTGAGCTTCAGCACACGGAACAGACAAGGCTCTTCTTTTTTTGCTTGGTAGATTTGTAACATTTCCTATGTTTTTTACGTTGTGATTAATGTCGTGGTTCATTGAAGGCTCATAAGCGTGTTTCCTAAGAAGAAATGTAGTTACACTGGTAATCGCTATGACTACGATTCCGACCAACACAGGCAATGTAAAATCTAGGAACAAAATATAAAACTGTATAACAACGTGATAAATTTTCGTCATGAAATAAGTTCTTCATGCTCGCTATGGACATTACCTTTTACGCACATTTACAATAAAAATTTATATTCACAATTTTTTTATGTGGTTATCTTTGTGTTCAAATTTCCGTTTATATATAAATAAGTGTTCAAAAATATGGGGAAAGTTTCTTAGGAAAACATAATGTTTGTTCTCCTATATCGTCTTACCGTATCAGCATTAGAACACATCATTTTGCTAAAAGCAAACACTCTCCTTGTCGCGAATTTTGTTGCTCTAACCCTACCAACAAAAGGCGTATAGCTAACGCAGAAACAAAATTATTGTTTAAACTTATGTCACATGGAAAAAGAATTGTTCTAAATTGTGTAGATATAGCAAACTAGGAAGAATGTAACATAAAATTACAGTAAAAATCCCAAAGCTCGCTAATTTTTGAGGCAATTCCTGGAAAATAGTATTTATTTGTATTTCAATTTGAATGTTGACGTGCACCTGCAAATGGTCATTCGAGGACCATTTAAAATTGAAACTTTTGCTGACAGTTACGTTTTGTAAAAGTTATAAATAAAAGGTGACAGAATGTGTGCTGAGAGAAGTCTATGTAGAGTTCTTATAGTGTAAGAGTTACTTTGCAGTTACTTTGCGTTATGATTCAATCGTATGAAAACCAGGCCAATTGTGCGTAACAGCTTATTCCCTGACGAGTTGGTTGAAGTAGCAAAGTCGTGTAGGTAACATAACGCATGTATTAGAATTGATTAATTTGATGTTGGTTTAATTGACTAATTTGTGTCATATAAGTAATTTATTCATTCTTCTGTTCAATTGGGCAGAATGTAATAGGATAATGGATTTGCGAAGTTATAGACCTTAGGTGTGTCGCTGCAATTAATTACGCGAACTGTAACAATCTTCAAGATTCACGGAAAAGAATTCAAATTCCATAACACTCAGTTGCATTACATTGAAAAATCGTTTTGTGATTAAACATATATTAAGATCTACAAGACTTCCTTCTTCACAGTTTTTTCAACGAATGTGTCATTTGATCTCTTTTACTTTTGAAATATATGATGTTCAGGAATCTTTTGCATGTAAGCAACAGAATGATTTTGTACTGCTGTAAGAACTATTGTTTTCAAAAAGTTTTGTTCGTAATAAAAATGCCCATACGTAAACAAAAAATCTCACCAACCTTTTGCTATAAAATAATCACAAAAAATGTGTTGTTTTAATTCGTGAAATAATGTGCCCTTTCATATACAAAACATTAGAAGCTACAATTGAGTCAGAAAGTGAAAGCTGTCGCAAATCAGAAAGCCTTCTAACAATCTTCGTATTTTTCGCGATTCAAGGACAAACTTTAAGACTGTTTGTAAATGTAAATGTTTTGTAAATGAAAAGTTTACATAGCCGTATGGTTTTAACTGCTTAAACGTAACAATAAAATACTACAGTGTTTCAATGTAAATGTATTAAAAATTCCCAGAGTATTAATGTAAAAAAAAAAATAGTTTTCATCACAGAAAATAGCAAACTTTCCCTATAGAAAATAGTTGATGTTTATTATTGTTCTTAAGTACATTTGCAATGTCACTGTAATGCAATGTTACGCAAATGGTACCAAAAATCCTATTTAACTCTATTCAAGCAAGTCTCCTAAAATGCACTTGCGGGCACAACATTGGTAATTTTTAAATTATTCTTGTTGATTTTAAGACCAGCAAACATTTTTTGATTGCCATGATGATCTTTAAACAAAAGATTGTGACATATTCGAAGTAGATTTTTACCTCTAAGAATTAAAAAGATTACTGATAACTTCATAAGGACATTTTCTTTCATTTTTTTTTAGAAAGAATCGCTTTTAAGGCTGTCCTTTTTAATATTGTTAGCAATTACTTGTCACTGCTTTACACTTTTATTATTTGAGATGAATATTTTCGTCATAGTGGATTGGATGACGTCAGGCATCCTTTTTGTATCCAAGGCAAGTGTTTGTTCCATGTCCTGTCATAAGACTCTTTCAAAGTCCGGTCAGAATAGGATCACCATGGTTTTAATAATCAGCCACTGTAAAAGCGGACACATGAAGTATATCTTATTAAATATATATAAAGTATATCTATAACAAAAAGGGAAATGGATATTATTTTCTACCAAAATAATATTTATATCTCCTTTTAAACTAACACGTCATCCAGGATAATAAAACGTAGAAGAAAATTTACTTCAGATCTTAAATTAATTAAGATTGTTACAAAATACAAATTAAATGTAAAAGTAAAAATGATATAAATTCTTTTGGGTCTTTAAGGTCCTTATTTAAGGTGAGTGTCAAGTGTTTGATATAAAGAGCTTCTTCTATTAATATAATTGACCAACAAACATGCGTGTCTATTATTTTCAAACAGGTAGCCCTGTGGTATAGGGTGGCAATTGTTAATATGAGCATGAACACTTAATGCCGTTGGTTTTACCAAAACGACATTAAAAGACATTTCGTTCCATTATACCCTGATAGACTGATAGACCCTACCCTATAGACTGATAGACTTCACTTAAGCAAAAATCTGTTGACGGTATATCCTTCATGTTGACAAAGTAGCCGAATGTCGGTTCTGAAAAGAGCGTTCATTTCTTAATCTTATCATAATGTCATATTGTTGATTTAGTTCTTAATAAGTTGATCAGCTCTTGTATTACTTAACTGTAAAACCATTTCACGACACAAATTGTTTAATGGGTTTAATTTCGTTGTTTATCTTATCAAAAACAAATAATCATAGGTGCTATATTTTTCTCTTTTCGCAGGACCCTCGTGTTTAAACGTGTCAATTATGAGATTGATAATAGCATTAAAGTATTGAACTACTACAATTTTCAAGATGCTATCGTGGAACTCCGTCATTATTGTGTAAGGAAGTACTGAACCTAAAGAGCTACCTACACCATAACATAAAGGAAATTGTAGAGGATGAACACTGTTTTATGTATCATTTTGCAGTGATTTTTTTTAAAGATTGAGTTTTTATGTATGAATGATTACAGATTATATCGCTTGTACAATTAAGCGGTACATTTGTAAATACTGAAGTCACATCAAATGACAGTAAGATATAGACGTCAATCCTTAGGCATTTTGATGATTCTTTATGTGAGCGGATTTACTGGATTCGTCAAATGCACTAAAATTGCATTCTTTCAGGTGTATCAATTATTTTTCGAAACTTCGAAAGCATGAATGTGTATTTCTAGTATGTCTAGTGTTCTGAAGTAACACGATCTTCATTTAGTTATTTCATTTCTGTTATTCAATGTTTTCTACTATCCTCAAAAACTACATACTGTTTTTTATATAGGAATATACTCTATAAGGATATAGAATGAGTAAACACAAAAAGTTAAGAGTATCTTAAATGCATGCTTATCTTGAATTTTACTTGCATTGATGCAAAATGTGTGATTGTTCAATTTTATTAACCGCCCATTCCTCCCGTCCTTTACTGCCGCCTTTTCCTCTCGCCCTTTCCTCCCGCCCTTTCCTCCCGCTCTTTACTCCCTCCCTTTCCGCCTACCTGCTTGCTTGCCTACTCCCATATGTTTAGTAAATGATGGCTTACACCTTCAACTATCGAAATCTTAAGACGTTGGGTCTTGCGAATTCTTTAGCAACACTAGGTTGGTTCTGGAATTTATATCTTTTACTGAAAGATCGCCCAACGCTATACTATGTAACCAACTGGGATGTAAAGAAAACAAACTCACTTTCTCTTTTCGAATCAAGGACAGTCCAATGGACAAGAGAGTAATTTTCAGTCCTGCACTTCCTGATGTCCTATACTGCAAAATCGAAACGTATTGTAATCAATTTTGTTTACATTTTTGTGAGTGCTGAATTATTTGCAATTGAGTATTTTTCAAAATTGACAAATGGGTGGCTGAATCAACGTTTTATTTCAAAATGGTCTCGACTTTTTAACTAGAAAGCTAACTAATGCCCTCAACACCATCCGTGATTGTCCTCACTGTTGACCACGACAAGAGAAGATTAGGGGTTAAAGATGATACCACTGGTGAAATTAATGATAAAATACTACAAATGTCAACTTACAAAACAGTCGGCTGTTCAGTTAAAACAATGAGACTACGATAATTGTTTCTAGACGTTTGATAATGAAATGTATTTTATTTAGCAGGTAGTTCTTAGCGGCTGGAAATGATTTCAATTGAAGGGCCGCAAAACAAAAGATTTCAATTCTGTATGTATCAAGAAATGGACGCTATTTTTTACGCTTTACCTACTTAATTCTTCTCTTTTTTCCTACTAAACCAATAGATTCTGTTTTGCAGCAAGTCAATTACAATAAAGGTCGTATTAAAGACTCCCCTTATGATGCTGTTCTTATAAACGTACACGAGCCTTAAATTCTTATTTTAAATAACTTCTCGTCAAACAGCGAAAGTTTCTGACCTTACTTGCGGGTTACAACACCCGCTAATACCCACCTGTTTTTATCAAGCTTTTGTGCAAACATTTCTGAAGCAGTGTTTGTACTAAATCTTAAATCAAAACAAAGTTTGGCGGCGCGTTTCGCGTGTGGATTATAAATTTATGTGTTTTTGAAGTAGTTACTGTATCAGTAACACTTTAACAAGTTTTTTGTTTCTCTCATTAAACTGTAGTTGCTGAACCTAGACAAAAATCCTTCATGTTTTACAGCAGTTTGTTTACCGTACATATACTAAAGCAACAGTTTTATTATATTCATAAAACGGATGTGCTTTCCCTTCTGACTGTATGACACGTAAACAAAGATTTTTATTACGCCAAACATAGCTTACGATTTTTCAATAATAAAGAAAACTTTTGAGTGTTCCACTTACTATACTGCTGAGCGTGACTTGTTTTTTTTTAGGTAAGCATTTAAGACACCATTACCATCATATACGGTGGGTTTTAGTGGGTGCAGCTAAATAAACCCTGCACATTTGTTTGAATAGCTGCTGAAGCATACCGTTCTTCGGATTAAAAATTGGTGTCGTGTTATCATTTTCAGTTAGCTTAAGGACAGTCAAAAAATGTTTGATATGACGTCACGCCTATTGCCATGGGGACTCATTTGTTAGCCAGTAGTCGAGAAAAGATTGGACAATTTTTTTGCACTTCAAATATATCCTTATTAACAGTCCCAAAGTTATGCTTTAGCCCTTCTTTTATGATTTTATCAAGTAACTTCACACGGTCCCTTTTATTAGGTTCCAGAATATATAATGACGTCAATCCAAGGTAATACTTTTCCTCCAATATTAACAAACATTAGTGGTCTGTTTATTAGCATCTTGAAATGAGTTTTGTCTTAGCAGTACAGTTGTAATCTACTGACGATCTAGTGAGCACTATTATAATACAATTTAAAATTTACCTAACTTATACACTAAGTATCTGATCACCAAGTCAGATTTTCGACTTGTATAAACCAAACATGTGATATCCAAGTTAAATTTTCAACAAATATCTAACACAACAGTCCACTTATTGACTGTTCAATTGTACATTTAAAATAAACTAGGACGTTCAATAATTCGAGGTTTGTGAATAAATAATAGAACATTGGAGGAAGTAACAATGTTCACTTTTAACAATTGCAAATGCAGAAAAATCTAAAAATTAACGAATCAACCAGAATTTTCGATATGTGCAATGCGTTTTCAAAACAGAATCCGGAATGCGAGAGTGAATGTTGCTATTTATAAAAAGCAGTTGTTTTTTTGCTTCTAATCTATGTAATTGGTGTTCTGCATCGCCTGGTGGCAAGTAACTCTTAGGGCATACAATTGATATATTCAAATTTTAAAATTACCATTCCCCTATTCAATATCTTACATTAAATTTATTCTCTCAGTGTAATAGAGACATCAATGCGTAATTGTTTTCAGATTAAATTTACGTACTTGATATGACAATCATTATAGTAAACATTCTACCTTCGCTATCACGGAAGGCAAGAAAAAAATCGTCATACCAAGGGTTTAAATATCGACAAATGTTAAAAAAGAACGATATTTTTTTGAAAATGCCTAAATTGTGCAACTACAATAAATGGCTAATTCGTTGACTAAATTATTGTTCGAATAATTTCTGCTTGAATAATCTCTCCAATAATTACTCTGTCTAATTATTCCCCCTTTTTTGATGAAATTAACAAGTTCCTTTTATTTCTTTCCGCCTAAATGAAATAAATAACAAAATATTTTTGATAATAACGGCAATGTATTACAGTTTATTTTATTTTTTTATTCTCTTTTAATTAAATTATTGTACTTTCTAAACTTTCTGCACTACACATGTCGCAGAAGATTTGTTTTTACATAATTGCTCTGCCACCAATTTCTACGCTTTCTGATTGGACAATAATATTTTTTAAGTTTAAATTTTTTTACTTACTCTCAATCAAGATGTAAAAAAAGCATGTCATAGACTACAATCCCGCCGAGGTCTGTCAGGGTTTAGGGACATTTCTAGAGAAAATAACACTGACTAATTCCATTTGCTTCTCCTTCGCAAACAACACTTATATTACCAGGGAAAACCAACAAAAAGTGGCTCCAATCTCACTAAGACATAATCACCAACAATTCAACTCCTAATATACCATAATATAGAAAAAAGGGAGATTATTACATGCATTGCCGCCTTTCCCAAAAATCATTTCTCATCGTACCCATAATGTGTATTATCTGATTGTATACAACAAATGCACGTTTTGCATGTTGCCGTGCCTCCTTTCCTCTTGCCTTGACCAACTCCTTATCATCATAATCGCGAAATATCTTCGGAAATTTCAACAGAGCAGTATTTTTAACTTTGAAACATCTTCTTAACATGTTCTAAAAGCAAATATTTAAAATGAATTGTGCAATATTGGCAGTTCTAAGAAACAATACATATTGTTATAAAGATATCTTGCTCTAAAGTGGATAAATACGTAGCACAGATATAATTGTATACTTTTCTGATGTCTTCCATATCTTTAGCCAAGGTCAAGAGACCTACAGCAATTCTTGCGTTAAGATTGTGATATTTTGTGTTTCCAGTTTTCCTTTCGTGATTTTTGATAAGGTTTAAACTGCGTATACTTTGTTTCACTAACTCTGCGTATTCTCCCAAGGCCTTCGGATTCTAAAAGCACAAGATTTGGCATGTAACTTTTGTACGTTCTGCTATGACTTTATCACCACATTACGAAGTTCTGTTTGTCGCGCCCTCGTCAAGTAACCTGATTTTGAACAGGAAGAGTACAGCCTACCTTTTTTCGACAATCACTAATATCAGCAAATACTCTTGCATCGATAAATGAAAAAGTGTCTTCTTCGTATGTTCCTTCACAAAACTTCATATGCCTGTTGTTTGCTGATGCTTTTATCCCCTGAGGTAGATAAACATACGTTTTTAAATTATCATTATGCACTCAGGATGAACATATTGTTAAATTTTAAGGGGCGAATTTCGTTCGTTTAGATCTAGATACTTATATAGGTGTGTTAACTCTAAAGCGATATTGATAGACTTACGTAATAGCATTCCATGTCCTCAATGTATTTTGTTAAGACATCATTACCAGTCAACCTGTTGGTCAAATTGAAGAGTTCAATCTGAGCTTCAAGACATGGAGAAGGTGAATTTCTTCTATTTCTGGTTAATGGTGTCGCATCAATTGTTGTATTTGCCACGTTGTGTCTGATGGGAAATTCATAAGCCTGCTTTGTAAAGAGAAATGTCGTTACTCCCGTAAACACTACCAATGTTATGGTAGTTAACAATACCAAAGCATAAACTGGAGGCAGTGAAATTATAGTGCTTGTACTTGAATTTGAAATTTTGTTTGACGATTCATCTTTTCCATTCATACTTCTTGATTGTTTTAAAAAAATACTTTGATGCATTCACTCCTGATTATTCGCCTCCAATTGTTGAACATTTTAAGCTGGAGTATTTATTAGCGGCACAAAAAGAGGGGAAATCTGAGTCCAAAACTTGGGAGTTTATTTTGATATTTTCTAATGGTAGACAACATCGAGTTGCTAAAAGCAGACGCCCTCTTTCGAATTGAAATAGTGATATCGTTGACTAAGTGATGACATAAATTAAAATGATTAAAGGTAAGTCATTAGGATGGATTGAATTTTGATCACAAGAAAAAATTATGCGAAGTACAAACAATACTGTCACCAACGAAAGTAAATTTAAGAAAATAATAATACAAAAGAAAAATAATTGTTTTTCCAGGTTTAAACAATATTGTACAAAACTATATATTCTAAGAAAATCGCAACTCAATTATAATTTTATCGTTCAGGCGAAAGTCATTATTTTCTTTACTAGGTTTCCGAAAATAACTTTTTTAATCCAAAATCGATTTCTTTTGAACACTTGTTATGTTAGGAAACTTGATGAAGAGGCACATACATCTACGCCAAAAATACTACAAGAGCGAGTTCGGGTGTGGCATAGGCTTATTGTAATAGAACTTTCTCGTGCCTGCAAAAATTCTAGGTTGTACAAAATTTACAAAGGAACTAATCTTACCACAGCAGAAACAAATTTAAAGTCGAGGAAAAAGCCTTTATAAGTATAACCAAATAAACTAAGGAAGTAAATTTAGCTGAAAGAATACAATACAAAAATTGTATAAAAATACCCAGTTACGCTTATTTTTTTATACCAGTAGTCAAAAAAATCCAAGTATGTACATTAAGGACTGGAGACTAAGTGATAAAAACTAAATTGATAAAGAAATAAAGTTAGGAGGTTATAGTTGATGCTCTTAACAAGTTTCTACAAAACTGAAATAGAGTCGTGTGAATTTAAAGTACAATGACATGCATGTAAGATTTAGACGAGGGTGATTTTAGTGCAGTTTTCTTCTTGGTTGGAAAGACATAAGCCTCAATATGTCTAATAAAGGTTTTTCTAATGACGCCATTAGATTACCGAATTTCTCCCTTACTTTGAATTTTGTTTTGAAGCACCTCATTAATAAAAGCAAAAAAATGAAAAGTTTCGAAGTTATAAATGTTCTTCAGATGTTCCATACGAAAAAAAATAAAAAGATACATTTTAAGGGCGCCCAAAAATAAAATAAAAATCATAAGAATATGTTCGTTCTAACTGAGTATATATAATTCTACAACAATTAGTTGTTTTCTTTAAAATGACAAGAACATAGGGCAGTTATCAACAAGGGAAATTTTTTTTTGCCTTTCTGGAATCATCTGCGAAAAAAGTTCTTTAACGCCCTTTTAAAACAGGCGAAAAACCAATGCATACTTAAGTGGGATGTGGGACATAACACACCGAAATGGAATAACAAATTCTTTTTTTTTTCGATGTGTATTTTGTAGTATATTTTGCTTAATTCATCATTTAGTACAGAACCTTCCTAGAATGTCTTGCAAAAGTGGCGCTTTCCCTGAAATAAGCATGGTTTCTTTTGCCTTAGCAATACATATATCATTTTTCAACGATATATTCTAAAATTTTCCGCACAATCATTACTTGTCGATAGAGCAAAGAAGACGTAGAATTAGATGATGGAAAATAATTCTCTTGTTTTTTTCTGAACATTTTTAAAATGAAAAAGCACCAACATTAAGATGGAAACCAGGTTATTAAATGTTTATGTATTTCAAGCTTACGTGAACATAAAACGGAACTAAGTAAACAAAAGCCATGTAACAAATTGTGACGTAATGACTCGTGCGTAGACTTTCTTTAAAAACTATTTCTTGCAATCCCTTTCGTATGTGTGAATGTTTCTACAAATAGAAGTACTGAAAAGGTATGTTCTTAACACATTTTGCATTGTATTTATTTTGCTTAATGTAAGAACTTGTATTTTTCTCTATATTAATAGCCCTTGCTTCTCTGCCAGCCAAAATCGAATCATGCTACAAGTATCAAAGCGATATAGTTTGCTTTAAAACGGGCAAACTCCCGCGACCTTTTTACAAGCTAAGTCCCTTAAATATTTTAGCTGAGAGTTCTTTACTTTACAAATTCTTTACTTTATTGTGTTCTTGGTTGCATGATGGAATATGTCATGAAAAATATTATATAATTTTAAATAGTCTATAATATCGGATAATCGCATTTTTATAACATAGGTAAATATTTTCTCTAACATTTTCTAACCTACTAAGGACTAGCCGATTGATGCAAAGGTTAGACAGTTTGCACCAGATTTTAGCGTAAAAAAAAACTTGTACTGTCTATTCCAAAACTTTTACTATTTATTAAAATTAGGACTCTCACGAGGTCAACAATTGCAATTTTTATAGGGATTTAAAAGAATTGCTAAATTTTATCGACATTCATTTGGAATCAGTTCTTGTGATTGTTATTTTCACTTCGATTTATCTCGAATTAGGTGATATATTGGTGTTTGCTCTAAAAATTTGATGACTCAGTGAAATCTCTATATTTCAATATATAATATGTCTTTTGAGGATAGCAACATTCAATTTGAAATATAAAACCATATGACTTATTTAATTTCAAGTTTACGGGGCTATGCGTGATACAAACCTTGAAGGGAAAACAACCATGATATTTTATTTTTCAATTACTATGTCATTAAAAGTCATTATATGCGAGATCTATAGTCACTTGTGACGATTCCATGATTGCTTTCTTCTTGCTTCCTGTTTGTTTTGAGTTTTCATTATTGCTCTCACTCTCTTCTGATGTTTCCAGCATTATTTTTTTCTTTTTCTGAGGTTGTTTCACGATTCCACTCTTGCCCTCCTCCGGTGTTTCAAGTTTCAGCCTTTTTTAGCGCCTTTTATCAGATCAGTATTTTGACAGGAGGAGAGTGCTTTTGCATTTACAATGCAGCGACTTGTACAATGACATTCAGCATCCACACATCCCGAAAAATACCTCATCCCGCTATTGAAACTAATCAGCAAAAATACTGTAATTGTAGGTTAGAGAAAATTATCACTTAGACCAAATTATTAATCGAACAATGTTTTACTCAGACAAAAATATTATTCAGATTTTATTCTAAACACCTCTATAAGTTTAGTCATACTCATTTTGCATACGCATGCTCTATTCAACCTCACAAGTCGTATTTGATGGAATTGCTTCCACAATTTTCCTTGTGCAGGTGGAGTGGGCATATGGAGTGTAGATACCTCTAAGTATTATGTTGAAGTAAAAGTAGCAACCCCAAGAACTGATTTGTTATTTTAGATGGCCTTAAAAAAGGTTTAGGTAGTTAAGGCATTAATAAGCTACCGCTAGGATTGTCGATGTTACAATTTGTTTTATTCGAGTTAAACTGGGCTTTTCCTCATCGGTCTTCATGAATCCGTAGATAGCTAGAGGTTCTCTTGTCATAACAAAACATCGACAGGGAAAATTCAAATTAATATTGTTTTTTTTATTGTTTTAAATATTCTTTTAGTGTTTTTTGATATCCCCTTTGCTACATTTTGTGACCTAGGAAAATTCAAGTCTTTATCGCCCCTATTTGTAAAAGTGAGAAGCCAATAGGGAGATGGGAAAGTCTGCATAACTTTGTTTTGTAAGCAGTTAGTCTTGTAGTAGAACCCCCTCCTAGATACTAAAAATAAAACAAGATCAGCAAAACATGTTTCCCGTCAGAAAGTTTGTTGTTAATTTTATTTAAAAGGCGGGAATGATCAAAACATTAAATTAAATAGACAATGAAAGTAACTCCTTGAATTCTCCAATTTCGATTAATGATCCACGAAAGTAAGTGTATATAAAACAAATTTAACTCTAATAAATCCGAGGTGGGAATGGAAAGCATAATGGACCGTCGCATGTTCAAAGTGTCAAAACTTTCTTTTGTATGCTTTAAACTTATTGCCAGAGTGAGCCATTGTCTTCGGACCGTTAACACATTCTACCAAAATATGCTAATCTGTACCAATAAATATATTTTTTTATCACATTCAGTGAAAGTGATAAAGCTATAGCTGAAATTTTTGTGGAAGTTTATTGAAATAAGATCAAACTAACACGAGCTGTAGTATTCTTGGTGAAACTAAGCACCTACCAATCGTTATGTACCTTTTCAGTTTGAAGCAATTTTTACTTGCTAATTTCAAAACATGCGATATAGCTAACCAGCCCAATTCTGGAGCTGTGCTAGTAAGGAAGGCACGTTGGTTTTACTTCCCTAATTATTTGAGTTGACACCGACCATGCTTAAACGGATGTGTAGAAGAGATCTCTCAATTAAACATAACATTACACAAATAAAAAATATATACGATGAGAGGAAAGAAACGATAATTTTATTCATAGTTAAGCCTAATCACAAACATAATAAGATGAAAACATTGTAGTAAAAACACTTTCCTCGCATTGCCACCATATTTACTTTGAAAACTTAGAACCCCAAGCGGGTCACGCTTGTTTACAAGGTGGTCCTAGTTATCTTAAGATATTTCGTCGACCCAAAGTCCTTGTATCAAAGAAAATGTTAATTCACTCCTTAATTCATGACAGATATTTCTACTTTACTTTCAAGAACGCGTGAGTCATTCGTATGCTTCATACAAACTCATATGTTTTGGAAAGACCCAAAATCGTTCATTTTACGACACATGGAAAAACATTTAATCGGGTATTGCAACATTGATACGGGTCGATTAACTGGAGGGTGGAACTTTGGCATTTAACTTTGGCATAATAACATCTATCGTGTAAAAGTATGATTTTGGGACTCACTATCAGTTCTGAATATGATAAAACACTTATTGATATGAACGATATTATATCATTACTGTTTTATCAAGGACTTGTATATTCTTAAACACTTGAATTCTAAACTTAGTATTTTACAAAATGTTGTGTATTAGAGAAATACTTCAAATCGTCGCGAATTTTTGTAATTAATTACATTTGGATGTCTATGTGCTGCGAACAAACAAGGATGAAAAGCAAATGGACGATTAATTGCTTTCATTTTGTAGAATTCTTCAAATTGAAATAAGCAGCTAACTCCAACTTCCCCGTATATTACTTTTCACAAATTTACTTCCAAGTTACATTGTTGTTTGTAGCCTTTCAGAGCAACTTACTGATAGCATCGCCAAGAAGCTGACATTTCAAGGAGTTATTTTTAAAATGACACATTTTCATATTGATAAAGGATATATAGTTAAATAGTAGCTATCAACGAGTAATGAACAAGTAGAAAGAGTGTGTAACTTTTCATATAACGATTGAATTTATTTTTCAAAGCCTCCATTCTCCTAGCTGTTTATGCATTTCAAAATTACACGACGTGTGATTTTGAATATGTTTTAATAGCTTTAAAATATCGTTAATTGTTTCACTCTTTCAAAAAATTTGTTTTATCAATAAATTTAAAACACGTTTGCATTCAGCATCATCTAGAATATTCACGAAACAAATGGATATACTACACAGTAAATTAACCACGATAAAATCTGAACATAAAAAATTGTAATGTTTCAATTATCTGCAAATCATCGATGTTTTATACGTTGGTAAACATATTTACAGAGAAAAAGAAAAAAATTAAAAATAACAGCTGTTAGTTCTCCTTTGTTTGCTTTAATTAATGTCAAAGTTCCAGAACAAATTTTATTGAATTGCTAATGAAAGAAAAAAAAACTGTTTCAGCAAGTAGATAATATGTTTTAAAATAGCTGTCGTAGGTTAGCTATCATATTAAATAAGGGAAAGATAGATAGACACTTTAGAATTAATTAAGATTTGATAACTTTGAGTAAAAAGGTGATTAAAATAGCAGAAACTCTTTCAATGTCTAATAAAAAGACAGCTAACACAACTTTTATGCAACAAAATCAGTAAGAATAAACGCAAAAGTTGAATCAGTTCGTAAGACGAAAAACAACTCAAGCATTCAGCAGTCTTAGAATCATTTTCTTTTATCGAATGGTAAATACTCTGCATTCAGATTACTATCTGTGACTCACAATATATTTTATTGATTTTGATGCAGACAGTTAGATGCCAGATGCAAGATGCGGTTTATTATTATTATTATTCTGAATAATAATAATAATAATCCAGTCTGCTTTCTTCTTTGATTATCTCTGCACGTCATCTTTAAAAGGTGGTATAATATTTTAAAATAACGTTTTTTCCTAACAATGTCCATGAAATTTACTCACGTCTTCACTTATAATTACTAGCACGTATTGCTTTGAATAAATTAATTTTTTTTAATTTTGGAAGTGGAGTATATTTAGGGGGTGTTTAAAATAGAGGGCGTATATTAAACTTTTTAGCTATGGATGAACGGAAAGAAGCCAATGAGTACAACTAAACATTCCATTGGTCTTTAATAGAATGTTCTTATTGGACATATACCTAGAAGTATCATTTCATCAACCTCGACGCAGACAAAACAACAGCAGTTACTACTGGAAAAAGACAACGGGGAGTTGGACTTGTAGTACCGGCAAAATTGATTTTCATTACACTGACATTATAGAGAATAAACTTGCAAAGCGAAAAGACAAAATCCCCATGTTAAAGTAAAAGTTCAGAAAAAAAGTATATATAAAACATTTTCCTGTTACGAAATACAATAACGAAGCAAAAGAGTTTTCTTTTTAACACGGAGGGGGAGTTTATTCGAAAGGACGTTTAATAGAAGGAGCGTTTATTCAAAAGATTACATTAGTTACGACTTTAAACCTATACTGGGGATAAAGGAGGTCGAGTCGCTGGGCTGTGTGAAGGGAGGGTGAGGGAAGTCGCTCTTGTGTTGTTTATGCCCGAATACGATGTTTGTTGTTTGACATTTAGTTATCATACCTCTCACGCCAGCCTGTTTATTAAACATTCACTTTTTTCTGATATTTTACAGGGAATATTTTTTGACGAGATTTACTTAAGAAGATTCAAATTTTATACCAATTTTAATGTTTTAGATGAAATTAGCACTAAAATGCATTAGTCAACACAAATGTTCAACCTCGCTTACTTTGTTTGAGGTTTAAATTAAGGCGGTTCCCCTACAAAAAAACTATATAGCAGAGGATTGACTTTTCTGAAGATACTTGATGAGGATATCATAGTATGTGACAGTACGATAAAGTTAAGTCAGAAATTTCATTGGTTGGATGCCATGGTTACCCGTTGCTAGGAAAAGTATAGGCAAAATATAACATTTTGCTGCTTGAGGCCTAACCAAATAACTGAATAACATGCGTTATTTCAAGCAACTTTTTTGCCGCGTATGTTCTTCAAGGATCACCTGTATGGATTGAGTGAAGCGCATTTTCGCAAGGCTGACTCGTCTTCCAGAGAACTGATGCGGTATTTTTTGGACGAAAGAAAAGCTAAAACAGGGCGAAACAGGCAATATCTCGACAAAATAACTGAAAGACAAAACTTCGATCTAAATATCTGTTTCATTTAAACACTAGGTGGTACTAATGCCTGCATCGACAGAAGAAATTGTAAAGCGTGTGTGCTTCGATCTTGAGAATTCTTGTTTCGCGTGGATTCCGAACTTAAACGGCAATAAAACTTGTTTAAAGGTTTTTTATGGATTGGACATTCTTGACTTGTGGATCGCAAAAGGTGTATGGCATCACTATTTCGACCTTAAGTCTAATTGATGATGAGTAAACTGTGACGAGTTCACTTCGAAGGGTGCATCGTTAAGACAGCTTTCTGACTGCGTGTGGAACACCACATTTAATATTCAGAACTGTCATATATTGCCTTAGGAGGCCCTAAAGTATCATCTAGCTATTGCAAAGAATTAAACATCGACGGAGGGGCAAGAAAGCCGTCTAAAAATGCGAAAATGGTTGCTATGGGCGTTGTTATGCACTTATATTTGCGGTTGTTTGGAAAAAGTGCCAGAATGTGCAATAAAAACCTAAATTTGTCATAAGCACTACTTGCCACGGTATTCTCAGATGAATTTTCTGTCAGAAAACAGGTAAAAGACCATTCTTGAAATTTAGACATTTTTTCCAGGGGAACCGGCTTAATTTAACACGCCGTCAAACGCAAAAAATATTTATTAAATACTTAAACTCCAGAAGTTGTATTGTTAACATATTTTAGCGGGCAATATTTCGTCTTGTGAAACATTAACATATAATGCGGTTGTAATGTATTTCAAAAAAATAAAATATTTCAAAAAAAATATATGTGAAGTGAAAAATTTATTTTTATTTTATTTTTCTTAGTGACAGTTAAATCACACAGGAAAATACATGCGATTCTGTGTAAAAAATATCTTTAAATAATAGTATAAGTGCAGTAAAAATATAAATATATCTTCTATAATTTAATCTGTACAATATATTACCTATATATTTTATAATTTAATATATGTAATAAATATAGTCATCATCTTTTTTAATAATATGTTAGGACATGCATTGTCGTCTCTCCCAAAAGTCATCTCTCATTGTACCCATAATGGTTACGATTTGATTGTATACAACAAATGCACGTTTTGCATGTTGACGTGGCTCCTGTCCTCTTGCTTTGACCAAAGCATTGTCGTTGTAATCGCGAAATATCTTCGGAAACTTTGGAATTGTTGTGGATTTAGTTTTATAGCATCTTGTTAGCATGTTCTATAAACATTAATGAGTTTTTAGAGAACGTAGATCAATGATAGAAAACATTGAGATCTAAAGCGACAAAGACACAAAATGATAAGAAAAAATACATACCAATCTGACTTCTTCCATGGCTTTGGTTAGGGCCAAAAGACCCACAGCAATTTGTGAATTAAGATCGTGATATTTTTTGTTTCCATTTGCCAATTCGTAATCTTTAATCAGATTTAAGCTCGGAATACTTTGGTTAATTAGCTGCAGGTAGTCTCCTAATGATTTTGGATTCTAAAAATGCAATGACATCTGGTTGAAGGTTGAATTCTTACAATATATGATCAGGACACAAGCGAACCAAAAATCAAAAAAGCGTTGTTTGATTTAACATTAAAATATGTTTGAAGTTTGAATACGAATTTCTACTCACTTTCTTTCGACAATCACTAATAGCAGCAAATACTCTTGCATTAAGAAACGAAAACGTATCTTCTTGGTACGTTCCTTCACAGAGTTTCATATGCGTGTTATTTGCTGATGCTTTTATCCCCTAAATTATTTTAAACAATTTTCTTACACATTCATATTTTTATTAGTTGCACAGTTCTTCACATGGAACACAGTTTAAAACGTTTTGAATTGGTAAATATAATCTTACGTAATAGCACTCCATGTCCTCGATATATTTTGTTAAGACATCATTACCAGTCAATCTGTTGGTTAAATTGAAGAGTTGAGTTTGAGCTTCAAGACATGGAGTGGATGCGGCTCTTCTTTTTCTGCTCGATGAGCTTACATCATTTGCTGTGTTTATTGGATATTGGTTTTTGGGTGCTTCATAAGCTTCCTTTGTAAGCAGGAATGTAGTTACTCCAGTAATCACTGCCATTGCGACGCAAATGGACGATGCCAACACGTAAGCTAAATACAAAGCAAGGTAAGAGTCCTACATATTTTTATCTCCTTATTGAAACATTTTTCTGATCTTATGTTAAATTTTTACCTTTCAGGTCCTTCATATTTGCAGATTGTAATCAAAAAGTAAAAGATGAATATCTTAACTCTTGTTCAGTTTGCAGCAGACTCCGAATGTCCGGGCTTATGCCTTGTGAGGTTATTTAAAGGCATGAGAAGAGGGAAAATCTGAGACCAAAACAAATTTTTATGACATGCTTTTGTACCGTTTCAGCTAGAAAAATTACCTTGTTGCTGAAAGCAATTGCCCTCTATCGGGCATAAATGATAACACATTTTGTCATTAAGTGAAAAGATGACATAAATTATCATAATTAAAGTAAAACCAATAGGATCGACATCACATGATAAAGTATTGTCTCCTGCAGTTACTGTCATCGACGAAAGTGTATGTGTATATTTTCTAATGATTATAATTTGAAATAACGTTATGGTTCTTCCGATTCTAAACAATAATGTACAAAACAATTATTTATACATTCTAAGAAATTTAAGTTTTAATGTTATAATATTTCAAAAGCGAAACGTTTCATTTATGAACAGTTCCGGAAATAACTTATTTACATTTTTTCATAAATTTCGTTTCTTTTTTCTAAACATGCTGACCTAATCAGAATTGATGAGAGGGCACATATTCTGAGGAAAGTAACTATAGTAGCTAGCTCATCTTAATAGAAATGGAGGACTTGGAATATGTTAAAAGCTAATGAGCAGATTGTTCACAAACTTCACAACGATCAATTTAACGTCCATGACCGAGTAAAAGCACCTGCTTGAAAAAAATGCCCATGGTTAAGCCTTGTTAACGTTAATAAACGTCCTTCCAAATAATCGCTCATACCCGAATAAACGTCTAAAGTAGGGTAACGCGTGTGGGCGTTTAATTGATAAAGCTAAGTTATTGGGTCTAAACACACCAGAAGTTTTTTAATGTTTTTGGGCTCTTAGACGCATTCGGTTATTTGTTAATTCAAAGCACTGAGTTCTTCCACAACAACTTCTGTATATAACCACAATTCTTACACTCCTACTACGTTTCGCATAAAAAGGCGGAGTCTAAGAATTACTATTTGAGATGATTAATAAAAGAGCAATTTATGCGGTAAACATATCAAAGTATAAACAGAGTTAATTGTGTTGCTTCGTTGTAAAGATTGTATGCTCCTTAGGTGTATTTAGCTACCATTTTTAACCAATGCTAATTCAAAAAAATCAAAAGCGAAAGGTAAAGATAAAGGGTCGGTGAGCCGTGTATGCAATAAATAACTTCAAAAAGTCTTTATTTTGCCTAATTTGACCTTGATTGTCTGAGAAATGTTCATCGAAGTCTCAAATTTTTGCAAGCATAGAGCCTATACTGTAAAACTTCCATACAAATTATAATAGAGGTGTTTCGGACACTAACTTATATTTCTAAGCCACTTTCACATCGTTTTTGAATTTGATTTGTAAAAGTATGGACGGCCTCGACATATTTTTTAAAGAAGGTCAATCCAAAATAATCAGTGCTAGTAGATTTGAGATTACCACTGTAGCAAAACCCACTATATCTACATATAATCAGAAAATGTTTAAATTGAGAAAGTCAAAATGTCACCTATACTAACATTTGTAACTTTCAAGAAGCCTACATAGGCAGGTCAAATAACAGGTCAAATAGCCGGTCAAATACCGTGTCAAATTCCAACGTGAAATAGTAAGAACATGCAATATTTTTTGTGTTTGTTTTATTAAAGCACGTGACAAGCTTTATGCGCTATTTCATCAACAACAAAAGTATAATCGAAAGGAAGACTACAAACTTTTTGCACCACACCCCACTAAATTGCAACTGTTATTTTTATGTTCAAAGTTAATGTATATTTTGCTGAATAAACAGGTTTTGCGTTCCCGTCTCAACAGTTCCACCAGTTATCACAAAAGAAAAGTTCGTCACACTCTAAATCCACAAAAATTAAAAAATGATTAAAACGTTTTCGGTCATTCTCAGGCACACAACATGCCAAAGTAACTTGACATATTTTTGCTTTTATAAAAATTTGTGTTTCATAAGACGTTGATATTTATTGATACTTGTCGCTACCTTAAACATAACGTAGAAACTGAAGAAATCTGAAACTGACAGTTATGCATGATTTCACATTTTTTCGGAACATGAGTTCCCGAAATGTCTTTCACGTGAAAAGCTATATTAATCTTCTTCGAAGCAGTTGAAAATGAAGGACATCGTTTCTTCTACATTAATAAACCGAATCGAATAATCTATGGAAATATTTGCTTGGAGAAATTCATTGTTATATAGTATTCCCAGAAGAAACATATATATTGATTATAAAAATCCCATATATTAAAAGTTATATATTACACAATAATTCAATATACTTACCAGAAACTTCGGATCTAAATAGACTTAACACGATGTGGAAACCATCCCATTGGGTGTTTGTTTATTTGAACTTCTCCTACACACATAACGGAGCTAAATAAACAAAAAACGTAATAGCACGTGTCATAATTTTTGAACAACATTTTTTTATAATCAACCATAAGAATAGTGACGTAATTATTTTTACACCTTTGATGTAAGAAAATGTAAAATAGCCAATTTTGAAATGAAAAAGATGGAAAATTTACATACTTTTAAATGAACCATGCACATAAAAATATCCCTGTTGTTCTGTATCGTTGTGTGCTGGACCGTTAGACTGCGATTACACCAATTGACGACACAAGCAGGAAAAAGTTCTAATTTGTAATCCATGACATTTGCTAACTTTGAGATATCCGAATTGAGGCCTTTTTCCAGCGTTTCCCGGCTCAGTCATCGTTTGAGACTCTGTAGCTATTCAATGACCAGAGATTGTTGTGGATATTTTGGGTTATTCAAAATGTTTTTTAACGTCTAAGGGTTATTTAGATTGTAAGACGTACTAAGGTGCATTTCTGCGATTTCATTATCGTACCACGTTTAGGACCGACCTAACATTTTAAAATTAGTCACACTAATGCTATTTAGGTAGACTAGTCGTTAGCCCGTGGGAAAATCCACGCGTTCGCCCGTCCTTTTTATACCGCATTGCGTGCGTCTCGCTACTTGCGCAGCTAAGCTACCATTGCGTGACAGACGGACAGACGTATACGGGTATTTTAATATAGATAAAATCATGCATTGTATAAAAATTAGCCAATGCTCAATAATTTAAATTGCTTTTTATTTTTTCGTGCCATAACGATGTTTAAAGGTAAACTATATAACGCTTGTGTGCGTGACTATGTGAGTTCACGGTACTAAAATCACGGGTCACTTTCTTATGGCTCATGTATTGTGTCTTCAAATCGTGGCGTTACGTTAAAATTTACTAAGTTAAAAAAAGTTTCCACACGGGGGTTTATTTGTTGTTTATTTTAAAGCCGTACGGGGCCGTTATTGTTAAAGGAGAGGCGAACAAAAAACTATTTTGTGGCAGCCAGAAAATAAATTGAAAGTGAGAGAAAAAAATTTGCTAAATCCTAAAATCTGCAAAGGTAACTACTATAATAACAAATAAATAACTTTATTATCCGGGTAAAAGGGCGGCATCAATATTTTTGGAAATCGTGCAATGTGATTGGTTAGAACTTACGTCATAGCGGGCAATATTCCACGGTATTGCCCGCTACAATAGCAACCGTGTTTAAAGTTTAAATATGGTAGCATTAAATGTAAATAAACACGGAAAAAAGTAAACAAAACGCGGAACAGAAGTGAAACAGAAGTGAAACTTACTTTTATCTTTTAAAGAATTCAATGTTGTAGCTGCAATAAAAACCTATGTTTACACGATATTCGATTTAAAAAAAATATTTTTTGTTCGAATGTACGTTCCATATGGGAATAGTTTCTATAAAGACGTGGTTTCTACATCCTGCTTTTATAATGTTATATTTTTTGTTGTAAAATGCAGTACCCGGATAATAATCCATATAATAACTGTTTATTTCGGGCAATACCTTCGAATATTGACCTCTGTCACGTATTGCCCTCACAAGCTCGGGCAATACTTTGACGTCGGTCAATATTCTCCGGTATTGCCCTCATAAACAGTTATTATAGGGTTAATATTTCATAACTAAGTATCTGCATATCTTTCTAATAACATTTTTTTACAAACTCATCATGGCTGTACAAGATGAAAATAAGTAGGTTTTGGATGTACTTACTAGTAAACATCAAAAATAAGATCTTTCACGTAAGATAACCAAGAATATTTTACGTACTATAATAATAACAGCATTTTATAACCTTCGTTTAAACTTCTCTAAACTTAAAATATATCTATCATGACCAACAACAATATTATTTTCATGTTTTCAGGCCCTTTTCCACAAAATACTACGAGCCTTGAATGATGATGATGAGATGGCGCCAATTTTGAATAAACATACAGATCGGAAATATTCAACAACAAATCGAACGCGCAATATGGTGGCTTCATCTTTATTCACGAATCTTTACTTTCTTTATCTTTACTGACAAAGTAAATATCAATTTGTTCAGTACGTTCAGCAGTACAAAGTAATAAAAATGTTCTTCACATGTTGTTCAACATTTTTTGCTATTTTGATCCTTAACTCTTTTTGATTCATTATTTTGTGCGTATTGACCCGTGACCAGGGGCGGATACAGGATTTTTTTCTCCTTAGACGGATTTGCGAAGCGAAGCGCAGCCAACGCGCAATTTTTGCGTAGCTAAAATTGCGCGTGTTAAATCAGATGGGGGTCTTGTCCAGAAGCTTTAGCTTATTTACCTATTTCAGCACTCCAAAATGCAGCAGACAGGACCTTTACAAGTCCATTTCTTACATGTTATTTGAAAAAAAACAATCATAAAATTCTTAAATGAAAGCCACATAATGTTTTCAGAAAAATTAAGGCTAAAATTAGCTAGCCAGCAAAACTTCTTCTTTCTTCCACATCCAGAAATTTTTTTTGAAAGTTATGGGTGAATATAATAGCTTTTGAGGCTATAAATTTTCGGAAACTAGATTCAGTAAAAAAGACATATATAATTCTTGTAATTCGGTAATGCAAAACAGTATATATTTCTAATAAAAAATATTCATATTTAATCTATTAAAACATTTAATAACATGAAAAAGGAGGCCTGAGAGAAAAATAAGCAAAAAACAACAACACAAAAATGCATATGTAAATAGGCTTTATTTGTATTATTAGATCATAGTAACAACAACATAAACAACAACAGATAAATACGATAAAATAAAAATGGCAAGATTATATAGCTAATTAAAAACAACCTTACAACACAATAACCTACAAAAACGAAAGAATGAACACTGATTTAGCACAACATTCAGTCAAAAAATATTTAGCCCTATTAGCCTAACAGCAAGAAAAACACTGTTTTTATTTTTCAGTAACCATTTCTGGCTCAGACTCTTAAAATGTTCAATCAAACTTGAAAATACCTTTTAGCTGTTATGCGATAATTACTATAAATACTTGAAATGTTTAATAAAACAAAATCATTCAAGAACAGACATCGTTAACTACATTATTACACGTTTTTGTGTCCATCTGGATAGGGTTGTAATAAGTATATATGCTAAGTCATGTTCGCCAACTTCTTTAGTGAAAATGTGAAAAACGTTTGTCATTTCACCCATTAAATAAAGCCATGCCTTTTTCTTATTCGGATTGTATATAATTAGCACCATTTCCAGGAATTATTTCGATATGAGGCTCGAGATTTTACACCAAAACATCATAAAGTCTTCCCAAAACTAGTGTTCTCTTCCTTGGCCTTGTGGCATGTTAAAAAATCGTTTGGAAAGTGTCCACTGCCTGAAGCTTTGAATCTACAAAAGTAAACATACAAAGTTGTTACGAAGTCAACAAATTGTTATATACATTACACCTTTACCAGCTACAAAAAGTAACCAGCTGACTAGCTATTCGATTTATTGTGATGTTATAAAATGTCTTGTTACTTAAATAAAAAAGAAACCCAAGACAACATAAAGCTCTTTTGAATTTGACACAAAGCTTTTTCAAATTTGTTGAAAGTGAAACTATAAACAGTTTCATGTTCACACTTGCTAGCACAGCAATAGAAAGCAACTGTGTATCTTACTCTAAGATCAATGGAATTTAAAGTAAACAGATGTACCTGAAAGCGTAGTCATCGAGTTAATGCTATTATTTTTGTAAAGTCAAAGCCTGCTTTTCTGCCAAACTGCTTTTCTTCTGCAATCCCAGGCGACACAGAGAATAAATGTTTTCCAGTAATGTTTCTTCTTTTTCACGTGCAAAATTTTAACATCGTTGATTTTATTGCTTCTTACAGCAGACTCTACGCGTTCCCTCATGTTCACTGCTGAAGCCATGGGAAATCTCAGCCTATCTTGCCGAGATTGTCATATGCTACGGTCAACGGTTAAAATAAACAATTGTCCTTGTAAGGTGGACTTTCTGTCGGCCTATAGAAAACTACCGTAAATTCACCCAAAGTCGGCGAAAAGCACTCCACAGTCGGCGAGATGTGCTTCTCGCCGACTTTACCAAATTTTACGGTAGCCTATGGAGTCACTTGGTATAGGCCTGAAGTATGAAATAGGACAAAATATTAAATCGGTACCGTAGCACTAGGAAAAATCTTACAGACTCGGCAAAGCACCGTGAAGGAGATACTGCTACAACATAATATAAAAAAGCGAAGTGAAAACGGAACCTAATTGTAACGATTCTAGGAAGCGCGTTGGGGGGGAGGCTACATTTCTCCTTAGGCGAGTGCCGAGTTCGCCAATGTGTGAATCCGCCCCTGCGTGACGATCACAATAAGGGGAAATATATTCCATTGTTTTTTAATTTAGTGACCCGTTTGGCAAATGTGTAAAACTACTGAATTCGAATTATAAAAAATTCAGCACTCACAAAGATGTAAACAAAACTGATATTTTTAACAGATTGTTTTATATTTTGGGTCAAGTGTGATGTCGTTCTGCAAAGTTTTAAGTGAAAATTTACCGTTGTATGTGGAAAACATCAAATTTTTATAACCCTACGAATATTTTCAATATAAAACATTCTTAGTCTATTTTTTAGGAAGTTTTTTGTTGGCTGAAACATGTGAATTGATTTATTATAGAGCTGACTATGCCCGTCGGTCTGGCCTTTACAATTAACACATTCATCATAAACTTTTATTCCCCAGCCATGCGGTGCGCAGGTCGCCTCTCTTTTAAAATAATTTTGGTTTTACCCCCGGTTTACCATGTGCGCGCCGTGTCTCACGGAAACAAGTTGTTTATCAACTGAAAAAAGAAAACCGAAGCGAAGAAGGTTGTGTCTTTTTCAAATTAATTCTGTAAAAAGTTATTACAAACAAGGCATGCCAATCATGATGAGGTTAGCTTAAAGCTTATTTTCCATTTTTGAGTTCTGGGTTCTGTCTGTTGCTTCCTTTTATATAAAAACTATCGCATTCGAATATGAATAATTCGAATCTAAAATGTAAAAAATTAAACTATTAAATAAAACTAATAAACTATTAAAGTATAAAAAGTTAATGTTGTTGTCAGAAATATTTTTGAAAAGCAGAAAAATGTACGATGATATTACGTCACGAAGAGAACTGATTAGAAATGTATCAGACAATTGTATACATTTTCAATTCGTTCTCTTGGCATGAAGCGAAGTTTAGTATTCGAAGTAAAACAATGATTGGACTTTTATTCAGAGAAAGACTTTTACTCAGAGAAGGCCAAAGAAAAGCAGGTGTGTTGTTTATAGTATCTGGTACATAAATGAATTTACATAGGTGTATGACGATTTTTTAGCTGTTTTAACTTAAAGAGCTAAACCTTTGTTATCATATACGACATTTTTGTGCTGTTTTCTTGATGAATAATTGATATTCTTGATTATGAGTTTGAGTCTGTAAGGCAAACTGTTCTTTTAATATTTTGAATTGAAATATTACGGTAGATATACAAAATACTGAAACGATTCAATTTTTATATTTCTCTTGTAAGTGTTGTTAACTATTGATTTTTTAAATTTTGAGTAAAATTTGGGGAGGGTTGCTGTATTACAAACTGCGCTTTGTGGAAATTTTGTAATAATCTTTTTTGTATGACTAACAAAATATGTTGGATTTTTTGTCCGGTATACTTCATTTCCCTAGTGTATTTCTGGCATGGCAAAGCAAGTATATAGTTTTAGCAGATTTTGCTTTTTACATAACGGTTGTTAGACACCTTCGATTTTGGTGGACATTTTACATTTTTACTTTATTTTATTTTTATTTTTTTGTTGCACCTACTTATATTTTTAAACGTTTTGTTTCAGCGGGTATAAATATAGAATAATGCAAATTGTGAGTTTTAAAAATTCAAATTACTGTGTTGTATGTTTTTGTTTGGTATCCCTTACATGGATTGAAGAGGGAAATTTAGTGGATTCTTCCACGGGAAATCGGCTAGTATGAAATAATATGAGAGTTAGTCAAAGAGCGACTTACGTGTTTGTTTTTTTCTACGCAATGGAAACGGAAATATGAAAGAAAAGAAAAACTACTTCTCTATAATAAGAGCCCTATTTTGTCTGTCAGAGCGAAATACATAACGATCAGAAAATAGTCCAAGAAACAAGGAGTTCAAATCGTTGAAAATCGTAACCGTTCAGTTCTAAAAACAAGATGCAGTCCTCTGGTGCTTTTTTCGTCTAAATATTACCAAAATTTCGTGGTGCGTGAACCATGGTGTCGTTGTTATTGGTGAGGGACACGGTTGCGTACGCTTGCGATTTCGGGGTCATACTGACGTGGTTGTTGGTGGAAAGAGTTCCCCGTTTTGGTCTTGAATTCTATATTCTCTGTTCTTTGTACTTTTAGGATAGTTGAATCTGTTCTAAACTTTAAAGTAAATATTCAATCACGTTTTTTTAGCCACGTATAAATCTAAAACGAACCAATTTTAAGATGTTGGCTAATAGCACCCTAGCTGGCTATCAAGCTAGCTATCTAGCTAGCTATATTTTCGCAGTTTTGTTGAGGTTTTTATTCAGTTTGGTGTAAGTGCTTTTTATTTTAGCTGTTGTCATTGCTTCTTTTGTATTATTTTTACGAACCTGGTTTTTACTAAACTTCAATTTGGGTTGTGATTATTTAGCTACCTGCAGCTAAAGAGTGAAAGTATAATATTGGCTGCAGGAAAGCCTTTAAATATTATGTACATTTTGTATAAGCTAGATGCCCTTAGGTAGCTACACCTTTTACTGTAATATAAAGTTCGACAAAAGTTGACAGACAGGGGTTTTTTTTGGTCACCATTTTCTAGTTTTATTTAAACAGACTATAAATTTTGGAAAACTTATTCTGCAAAATGAAATTGTTGACTGACCGTTTTAACTAAGTGGGGGATGACAGGCCCAGCCTTTTTTTCCTATGTCGGAATAACGACAGGTTGTGTTTATATTTCGGCTGCAGTAGCAGAAAAGTTATTTTTTCAAAACTCAGTACATCCATAAGGTTTTATTGGTCTAAGCACTCCACTGAATTTGCAAAACACCGTATACCTTTACTAAAAGCCTCACATGGATGTCCGACACAGTTTACATGCACTTAAGCGCTCAACCTGGCGTTTAACACCGGATCACTTGCAGCTTAGCCTTAAATTAGATTGGTAGGCATCCAGCAGGTTTATTTCAGCACTAGTATTTCAGTTTTAGAACACATAAACGTCAGATTGCAAATGTTTGCCGCCTCCTTTCTTTGTCCGCTAATTAGCTACCTACCTGTATTTCCAAATTTTAGAGCTAGCAATTGAGTTTTTAAGGTTCATCATTTTTAACGTAAATGCTGATTAATTTCGTCAGAATACGTGGCTATGCAAATTGTCTAGCGAAAAGTAATATGAACTTATAACGTATTAATTACAAACTAGCTGTATGCCCGTAGAAGAAACCACTTTATTTCTTATTTAATCCATGTAACGGACACACATACATCGAGAAGTAAACACACAGCAGTGCGAATTTTACAATCTGTTTTATTTAAAAAGCATAACCTAAGCATGTACATGGTAAAAAGCTAAATTGTAAAACTATATACTTGCTTTGTCAAAAGTACATCAGGGAAAAATGATATACTGAACGCAATAAAAAACTTTAACTTATTTCGTTAAGCCGGCAGTCCTTGCAGAATTTCTCAAATTTTTCGAAATTTTGTCATGAATATACTACAGTTAACACTTACCAAAATCAGTTATTTGATATATTGCACACAGTAAAGTGTATGAAATCAACAGGTAACGACACAGAAAAGAAATTTAAGAACATTAATTATTTCGGTATATTGCGTGCTGCTCTTGACCGCAATATTTCAATACGAAATATTAAAAAGAACAGTTTGCCTCAAACCCAAGCCCAAAATTAACAAAAATCAATTATTTTGTTTCTACGCATAATATCTTACACAAAACGTAAAATTTCAAAAAACCAATTTAAATATAGAATGAGAAGCCCTTGCAGGCTGAAAGATTTCGGATTTTCAACTTCATCCATGCATGCACGACTTCTCCGAATTTTTACCCTTTCAGAGGCGGAATTAATTTAAAATTTCTAATTTTTTGAGCGAAAATTCTCATTTTCAATTCGCAAATATCTCCGCAACTAGCAACACCTAAGAACTGATTTTAGGCCCATTCGATAGGTAATTTGATGCTCTTTAAAACGCTGTCCAGTTTGGCCGTTCTCCTCCACACCGGGGCAGTGCAAGGCGCTGCGTGCTTTGCACAGTTGATTTATTGCTCTGGAGCTACAGAGAGCAGGAAAGGGTTAATGGGTGCAGTCGAAATATAGAGAATTCATCTTCTTAGGTATTTTGGCCCGAAGTTGGGTAGACATCCATGAAGAAAGATCCAAAATGGCGAAATTCGAAAAGAAATTCCTCTCATTAAAGAGTAAGGTAAAAAACATCCTCACCAGGGAAGAACTGAAACCACACGGGAACGAGGTTGACATGAACTTGCATTTTTTTTTTATTTGTGAAAAATATGCTTTAATACTTGTTTTCTCATTTGAAGGTACATCATGATGATTAATGAAGGCTACCGGATGGTTTTCTGGTCATAACAACGAATACACTTCTATTCAAAAAGGCGTTGTGAAGTCATTTCATATTTCACGTTTCGGAAGACTGCCGATACCTACGTTCTAGGATAAAGCTAAAAATAGTTTGTCACAATGTTGTGTGTTGCAAGCCGGGATGACAATACAATCAATCCGTGTGTCACGCTTCTGGGATGTTTTTACTAATTTTTAGCATTAGGACCCTTTTTATGACAGTATGTATATATTACTGATTGGCATATCCTGTATGCAATCTCGTTCCCAGAGCTGTTTGGGTTGTGATTTATGAAAACGTCAACAGAACACACCACACATATTTTATTTGTTGTCTCTTCCCATTTTCGCGTAGAACGCGCAATAGAGTGCGCAATAGGCAAGAATGAAATTAAAACGCACGTTTTTTTTTCAAACCGCAATTCTATCTATCCCGAAATTCCTAAAATAGCCAGAAATCTGTTCCAGATCCCCATTTACTGCGTTCCTCTAGGTATATTACGTCTTATTAAATTTTTCACGCTTCATATCACTGAGTGTTCTGATGTAAATATACGATTTTGCTGTCAGCGATAATCATGTTGTTGTCATCCCCAGTCCCTATTTGAAGCGAGGTTCGTACGGTGCTTTCCCACCAGAGTTGATACTAGAATTACCGACCGCATTCCTCTGGTCTTTTCACTCTCGTTATTTTTCAGTGCTACTTCGTCAAATCATGCGCATCAGAAAACTTTGAACTGAATAATGCTGCAAGATTGTTGTTGTTTTCATCGCCCTGTATCAAGCCCCGTGCACTACACTACAAGTGCGCAGAGAAACAGTCGATGGATAAGCTAGGTAGACCATGCGAGCATAGAGAAACGATTTACGGATACGCTATCCTAAATTAAGAGAGACAGCGTAGCCAAATTCATCAACCCCGAAGTTAGTGGGTTTCTTTGATCTAATGAGCATGCGCATTTTCAATCCTCGAAATGAATAATACAGCGCGACTGTTCCCAGCTCCGCTGTGTCAAGCCCGCGCGCAACGCTTTACCACGAAAGTTGATAGACCATTACATAATGGTGTCAGGCGTGATTCGAATTGCCCTCAGATAATAGCTTCAAATTTCATTTTCATGGTTGGGTGTAATAAAATCGAATGAGAAAGCAGTGTGAAAACAGAAACACATGGGAACTGAAGGTAAGTAGTAGCGATAATTGTGTCAACTTTTGTTGAGAAGTAGCAAAAAATCTAAATATCTAACAAAACATGTACAGTAATACATCAAGAGCTCATAAAAAAGTTATAAGTCAAGAATACTCTTATTGTTTATTGGAAATCACCAAAAAGTTTATAAGTCAAGAATGATGTTTCGATGGTTCATCATCAGTGTTGTCAGTTCATCCATGACAAGAATTCGACAAATCTTATCCTCATCATCAAAACACGTTTGACCTTTGATTTTTAGATATTGATACAGCTGTGGCATATACATAACCACTTCCTGACCTTCCTCAGTTATGATCTTGATAGTGAAATGAATTGGAAGAGAAGAGTGCTTGCACGATGCTTTACATTTGCTACACTGAAAAAAATCATTTCCTGATGTTTTCTCATCAACTGATGCAAAGCACAGAGGGCACTTCAAATTCTTGTGGCTGATGACAACAGTCTTTATAGGAAATTTGACTTTTGTTTTGAGCTCAAATGGAGGCGGCATCTTTTTCACAGTGTATTTTGACGGATTCAAGGATGTTTCATTGGTGGTTGTTAGGAAAAAAACAGTGGAAGTATTCGACAGCTCACGCACAACTGCATTTTGGATTTCATAGACGCCACTCTTTAAGTTGTTGCCCTTCTCGTTCCACAACGAAAGCAAAATGATACCAGACTCATCATTAATAAAGACATCTGTTCTTTCGGTGTCTCCATTCACATCCATTGCTGATGTCGCCATGGAATCGATGTTGATAAATCCTACCACCGTTACTGCCTCTCTATCATAGCTGTTATCCAAAATACTTTTAATCTTCAGCCGTTTTGCAATATCCCGTTTAATTTTTTTATGAGGGAAACCAGCTTGACTATCTTCAATTTTCGTGTTTCGATTGATCTCTATATCTTGTTGCGAGTTATCTTTCCAATTGGCCTTGCGCTTGAAGTTTTTCAGCTTCACTGGGCTTTGTTCCTCCGTAGCCTTTTCCAGTTTGTCTCGCAAATCCATTCGGACCGACACGCCTTGATGAACATTTTGTTTGGTCTGAACTGTGAAATTGTAGTATTCGGTGTTCCCAGATCTGGCTTTTTTTACAGGGCTAAGGTCGTGAATGTAACATGTTAAAGAATCTTCTTCACCTAGAAAGAAGGAAGATTCAAATTCTAGAAGGCTCTGGCCGTGACAAATATGAAGTTCTTGCATTGAAATCCATGAAATAATTGGTTCCACAAGTTGCAAATTTTATATGTTATGGACAATCAACGTTTTTTATAAAAAATTTTGGGAATGGAAAATGCCATATATTTAAAAACAGAAATCTTAGCAGATCGAAAAATAACAAACAGTGAAAACGCATCGAAAAAACTAGAAAAAGCTTTTTAACAAATAAATTTCCGAAAACTCTGTGACTTTCCTAGAAATTGAAGTATTTCCCTCGACCAACCAAGGTGAATTTCCCGACTATGTGTCAGAGCCTTCTTGACTCCAATATTTCCCCTCTTTTTTTGCAATCCTCAATAAGAGCAAAACTACAAAAAGAAAATGAACATTCATTAGTGTTCATCGGAAACTGTGAGCTTCAGGTGAAGTTAGTTATTTGAAATTGAAGTTGAAAAATTTTGATGTGGGTGAATCTTTGATGGTTTAAAAATGTTTTGTAGTTTAAACTGGTAATTATCCAGTGGTTCTGGTTTATAAGTTGATATAGGGGCAGGAAAATCCAGGAGCCCAGGTTTAGGGTCTAAAAGGAGGAGCTAAATCCACTTGAAAATGTTCCAAGAAGTGTTAGTTCGATAAGTATTTTGGCGATTTTTCATGAAATGAAAATGGCAACTTTTTTTTTTTGAACCTTCTCTTGACACGACACAATTCACTTTACTGGAGATAAAATTTGCTGCATGACCTTCGTTTTTTGGCCGCCAGTTTTTCCTATTTCAAGACATTTCTGATAAATTGATATTTAAACAAAGCTGAACCTTTTTGCGTTGTCATGTTTTGGAACTAACTTTTCCAGAAAAAAAAGTTCAAAAAAAGGTGAAAATGCCTTCGCGATTACAAAAGAAGAAAAACATAGGTATTTTTCCTTACTTTTTTTGCTCGAATCCATTTTCTTTCTCTGGAATCACCTGAACTGATTCATAGGTCCACATGGAAAGGATCTGCCAAATTGACCGTATGGGATTCATACAAAGTTTCCTTGGTGGGGGGCTTTTTTAACGGGTGTTGATGTTAAAAGGCAAAATATTGTTTGACGCGTTTCTCAAACAAAATTGCAAATTGAATGTTGAAGACAATATTTGAAGATATCAAACTTTTTTTTAAAGTGATTATTTTATTACAATTTTTTTATCACAATGGAGGAATCATAAGTTATTTAAAGAACATCACCCCCGTGTATTCTTTGGTTTGTGCGACCACGCAACCGATTTACAATCCAGCGGTGTGTTGTGGTAAGGGGGGCACGTTTCCTATGTTGTCACCGGCGGAATGACAAAGCTTTTTCCCTCGACTTGACTTCTCGATGCACTTGTGTTGTGAATTGGAAATTTGATAAGGAATTGAAAATTGTTTTGAAATGTCTCCAGTCCAGTCAATAACATACAAAGCCCATGAGCGGAACACTGAATTTTTTTTCAATATTATAGAACATCGCGCAGCCTCATTGAGCCAATGTGATGTGTATGTAGCAATTGTAAGTGTCGCGCATCTCCTATATACTAGATATATCGGAAGCACAGTGTCACGGGCGGTAATTTACCCTCTCCTTTAATGTTTGCTGCATCCTGAGAACAAAAAAATTCAGCGCCGCTTCCCAGAGGCCTCTTTGTTTTTGGTTGGTACGAGGCTATACTCACTACCGATAATTGAGGCAAAATGAGAGTTCCGTAGCGCCTAGCTTTTCAGGAGCAACGTAACTGAACATATCCAGGACTAGAGGCAGAGGATCTGAATGGAACTCATTATACACTCCTGACCTGCGCCCCTTAGGGCCTGATAACTTTCGTCGAACTTCCGTACGACATGACAAATTTCGAAACTGCGGGACATGCACATGTTATCGTTACCAGTTCCCTCTACCAAACCCAGTCCGTCTACGTAAGTTGGATAGACCATGAAAACGCAGAGAAATGATCTATGGGTAGAACAAAAGTTCGCACAAACAACTGATTCTGATATCTGATTGGTTTGGACACCCTGGTTTGTAGGATTGATTCAAAAAAATTCCGCAAGCAAGTCAAATTTTGCGAATGTTATTTGTCAGCACAAACTTTCCGTCTAATGTAAAATCAGTTAGGCTGCTATAATTATGACTTGTAAGATAATTACGCATACCACAACGAGACTAGACTACCCGAGAATAATCAAGTTCGCGTGAACGGCAGCAGCTCTTCACTTCGAATGAGCGAAATCTTTTTTCCAGTAAGGCAGTAGTAAAATTTGGGATCCGGGCGACAATGTGGGCTGACACATTCGAAAGTAACAACAATAATAAAAAAAACATCGCTAATTGTTTCTTTTATATTTATGTTGTATCAATATTTACTGAGAGTTTTAGTGGCTGTTCATTTTTTTTCATTTTCAAGTTACGTCAAGAATATGATAGCGTACAACTGGGTAGAATGAATGTTCATCGTAAGACTATGCGCTTCTGCCCTTCACCATGACGAAACAAATCAAGTTTTCAACATCATGTTGGGTAGACTGGCGTATGAAACAAAAGCTTGCTTTTCGGTCAGCTCTCTTTCAATGATGCCATTCGTAATTGAATTGACACGGCGTTCCAATGCACTGTATAATTATGTCTGCTTGCTCAGTTTTGATGATGCAAGGAATTGCATCATCAAAAATCATCGCTATTATATTGTCATGGCATTGGAATATACATGTTGAACTATTGAATGAATTCAACAATGGTATTGATTGATGAAGTAAAGAACAAGGACGTGTCTTGTACCTTATTCCACCTTATTCTAAGTAGAAATGAACTTTATATTTGACGAAAAGTGCACGAGAAATAGTTTGTAGAGTAACAGCACAGTGCTGTATTCGACATGTGCGCATTTAACGTGAGAATAATACTCCAATAAATTTTGTGATAATCTTTCCGAGATGTGTATTATGTTTCGCCTTTTAACATTTTTCAGATAGTTCTATGTAATAGTAACTTTAAAAATTCCAGTTAATATCTTCTTATCAAACATGCAACAGGCTGTATATTCCATTTTCAGCTTCATATCAGCATCTTTACCGAAGTCCTTGATTCAGCCGCTTTTACAGTACGTGCACAAATTTTACAACATTATCACAACTTCAAATGATACACAGGAATATTTCAAACAAAAAAACATAATTTTGTAACACTGATACAACCCATAGTAAAAATCGTAATTGAAAATTCAACGAACAGGTCAACTCAATAAAATAAAACACAACGTGCTTTTCAAAACTTCAAAACACTCTGACAAAGGGCGTTTGTGAAAACAATATTACTCATACAGCATAGAAAAAAAAAACATTGATCGAGGATACATCAGTGAATTGAAGAATGTACGAAAAATGCATTGCGAATCAAGAAATCAAGAGAAAAAATGTAAAGTTAATTCTTACAAACATATGGCACAGTACTATTCAACAAAAACACACACACACACAACGAGCAATCAAACTTTCTCACTCGAGTCGAGTGGAAAAAAAGAAGTGAATTCATGATTAACTATAGTATATCTGTACCATGTTTCAAGGAACTATCACATAATGCACTGAGAACGTTCCAAATCGTATGCATATTAGATATAACATTCACCTAATCTCTACTTTCATTTTAAAAAATTGGTCATAAATTATGAGAAACAAAAACAGAGATTGAATTGTTGTTCTCTGGAAAAGTTGATGTGAAATAAAGAATGCGAAAGCATTAAAATTTTTGAGTGGGATTCAGTTTTGAATAAAAATGGCTGGGCAGAATGAAGCTGTTCCACAAAAATGTTCACATAGAACTTACCAGTCACAAAAACGTTATTTCTTGATTACTGAACAAATTAAACTGATTATTAATTCTAAAAAAATTTTCATACAAAATTATAAATAATTCAAATATTGAGAAATGCATAGGTACTAAGCGAAGTGTTTCATAGAAACTTTTGAAATTCAACTAGATGTGGCAATATTTTCGCTTCAGTACCTATTGTTCTCGACATTACAATCACATTATGTATTTAAAACATATAATGTAACACAAAATTAAATACTACAGCCAAACCTGTTAAAATGACTTATTGTCTATAAAGAAGACTATGTGCTTGTATTTTCCACAGGTTTAGCTAGTAGGAAACTAAAAAAAAATACCCCGCCCCCACCCAATACTGGTACTGTCACTTGCTATAAGATTCACCAAATTTTCTCTCATCAAACTTGTTTTCATGTTAATTTTCATTACTCTTGCCATCTTTCACTCATTGTCCAAACTCATATTATCCTGATCATCCTCATGTTTACATGTCAACCTGATTTTCACGGCATCATGATCTGAAAAAAAAAACATTTAACTACGGTTTCAATATTAACATGGTCAAATACTTTATTATGAACATAAACATGATCAAGAAGAGACCCGTCAACATGAGTCGGTTCCTGTAAAATCATAGTATAGTTGCTTAAAACTTCTGTTAGTCTATGTGAACTTGGCTTGAAATAAACAATGTTGAAATCTCCTAGTAAAATATGAACATCCTCTGTGCTCAAACGCTCATAGAGATAATCACAAAAAGATGACAAACATGAGGAATTTGACCTGTACAAAACTCCAATTCTGACAGTTTCATATGCAAATGACCTTTTCTCAACTCTAACCATAGAGAAACCAGGAACAATAACATTTTGACTAGTATATTCAAAACAATCCCTGTAACATACTGCGATACTTTTGAACTTATCTACATCGGAATTAGGACAAATATCAAACATAGGGAGTCGACTAGATACTTCTGTAATGTCATGATCGGGAAACAATTGTGTTTCAGTTAGACACAGTATATCCGATTCTTTCAGTTCCTTGTCGTGTTGAATATCAATAGCATGTTTTGACGATGATCTAACATTCAACAAAGTGATCACCAAAGAGGATTCTTTCAAGAGCCAATAATCTAAAGGTTGTAGTGCATTCTCTTTTCTCAATTTTTCATACTCATTAGAGGCCTGTTTATCAGCCCTGATTGCCTTCTGTTTGAATTCACCAGTAAAATATAATCCATTTAAAGAAGTGACACGACTGATAGCTACATACATTTGGCCCGAGTTGAATTGAGTCTGCTTGATTAAATTGAAACTAATAACCGCTTTGGACAAACTCAAACCTTGAACTTTATGGACGAATTGCGTTCTTTTTATTACCGGTGAGGAGAGCTTTCTCTTTATGACATGACGTGTCAGTTCTTCCAACTGGTACAACATGGTGCAATCTAGCAAAATGATCTTTTGATATTTTTATAGCACCAATTTGAGGATTGTCAAATTTTACATAGATTTTTCGAACACAATTGTCAGAATATAAAATATGGAAACTGTTCCAATACAGCCGTTGATTAATCCATCCTCAATATCCAAGTTTGTTGTTAGCATGACCATAGCTACTATCTTCAAAATCAACTGTCTAGCTAGACCACCTGTGTCTGTTTGTTTCCTGTTCAATGCTTCATCGATAACATGTGATGGTACATCATTTGGTATTTCATCGATCGCATTTATTTTACCAACGAACCATGTACACGTTGCAACATATCTTCATTATGTTTTTGAACCGGTTGATTTTCTGCAAACAAATGTAGGGCATCAGCAGGATAATTGGAATCATTATCGTCAATGAACCTTGATTTCAAAAGACTTTCATCCTCACTGGTCAGGTTTGCAGTCCTTACATTGTTCAACAGATCAATAAAAATATCATCACCTTTCTGGCGCATAACCTTTGTGAGCTCTGCCAACTTGAAATATTGCCATAACTTCAATAAGCTTACAAGAAACCCATCGTTAGAATAGACACGCTTTCCCAAAACAGGAGGGAGTTGATATAGATTACCACACAATATAATGCTTTTTCCCGCAAAAGGAATCCGGCTCGGACCTCCAAATATTTCAATTAGTCGTTGATGAATATTTACAAGTAGAGTATTTGAAACCATTGAAATCTCATCAATGATGATGATACACACTTCAGATAACTTATTTCGTAAACGAGTTCGCATTTTGTCACTAAGAGGAGCATAACTATTGCGGGGAATTCCAAAACAGGAATGAACTGTTGTACCTCCAATATTTACAGCTGCTACGCCAGTTGGAGCTAGAAGACATACCCGCTGCTTTTCTGCATGGTCACCTTTGTAAATTAACAACTTAGTGAGAGAATTGTATATAGTTTTGATCAGATAAGATTTTCCACACCCACCTTCACCAGTTAAAAATATAGACAAAGGTTCAACAACATTTGGCGAAATACAGTTTCGGTTTTTTATGAATTTTCTTGCCCAATAAAAATACTGTATCAAATACTTCCCTTTGCCTGTCATTGAGAGATCTAATATCTTTGTTTATTTCGTCATCAGATGCCACAACAAAACTGTTTCTTGGCAGAGCAGATGAATTAAAAGAAGTTGATTCTGTTTCATTTTCTGAATCATTTTCTTCTCTTGATACTAAGAGATCAACTTCTTCATTTTCCTGTTGTGCAAATGCATCTTGATTAGTGTCCATGTCAACTCTAAAGCAAAAGCTTCATCAACAATTTCACCATATGGTTCAAGCTTTTGTTTGTTCATGTTGACAATATTTAGAACCCCTGGTTGATTAAGTTTTCCCATGTAAGTACCTTCAAGTAACTCGATTTCAAAACGAAAAGGATAGTATAAAAACAGTAAATGATGAGCATATTTTTCTGGTTGAGTGTGTCGGTTGGGAGTATAGGATCGAATACAAGCACAGACCTTACGACACTTGCGTTTTTGTTTAGAATTCATTAGAGGTATTGGTGATGGATATGCAGAAGGAGAGTGATTCATTTCCATTGACTCGTCATTTAAAATGACAGGTTGGTTATCATTGTCACTTGAGTCTGTTTTTGAAGAGTCTAAGTAGTAAAATGCTAAGAATTCTGCATAACACATTCTATCTAAAACAGCATATTTTCCATTTTTGAAAGTTGAATCAGGTCTAATCAAATAACGATCAAGCATGTTTGGTTTGAATATATCAATACTATCATCAGGCAATTCTTCAAGTTCAGTCTTACTTTTGCACATTCTGAACCGATCTTCCGGCAAATTGCTATTTGCGAAAATTACTTTTGGAAATGTTTTTCGCAACCATAATTCTGGCATTAAATGATACACAGCTTCTTGGACAGAACATTCTCTATGATTTGAAAACGCATTTGCAATTTTAATCATTTGTTCATATTTGCTATCACCATTTTCTTGTGCCTCCAACAATGCCTGCTTCATTGCACGTGAGCATTCATCTTCTGCTTTAGAAAGGTATTTACACATGTAAGTTACTGCTTTATAATGGTTGAAAACTGGTTGAAGGTCAATATTTGCTTGCCATGTTAAAATTCCTTCGGAGAAATAATTATTTACAAAGCATGAGTTAGGGGGACGTTTCAAATGAATTTCGAAATTAGAGTCAGGTGATATAGAAAGAGCATTATAATACTCGCTTTCTGAAATTCCTAAATCTTCCAATATATCAGGAATACTTTTCGGAGCTTCATAGTTATCTCCTTGTGGATCAATGATGTTCCTCTTTTTCGGGAACAGGTTTTGATTTATATAATCTTTCACTTTATCCAAGATTTCCTTTCTTTTTGATAATACATTGTCTCTTTGGGCAGGAGCCATGTCTGATGGGAGTGGTTCTGCTACCATTGTTCTATCAGTGAAGAACTGTCCAAAATTAAACCGACATGTGCTATTCTTATACTTTCGACAAGTTTTAGAATGGGAATGTATCTGAAACATTTTCACAACTTTGAACAATTCTGGTTCTGTATCAGGGTCTGGAAGATCTGCTCTTATAACACTATCAACAAAGCTTATGTACTCTTCCTTGTTTTCTTTTGTTAACACTGGTGCATCAATGATCCACAAAAACACATGAACATGGGGACTACCTCTAACTTGAAATTCAACACGAATTACATGATATTTAACCTTGCCAAGGGGTCCATCAAGAACAATCTCTTTGAAAAAAACCTCTACTCGGTATTGAAAATTACGTGCTACTAAAACAGGGTTCATGTTTAAAATTCTGCATCGTTCCATGTAGTCTATAGCCTCAAAATCATCTTCTGCAAGATTATAACCATTGAGTTTAGATATTATAGAGACCAATTCATTCCATCGCAAGTCAGCACAGGACAGTGTCAAAAAAAATGTAGGTGTTCCAAATTGTTTTACCATAGCTAATATTTCATGAACAAATTTTTACCAATAAGCGGGCGTGCCTTTGATAGTATTCATAAAGCTGAAAGTTTCATCATTAGCTACGAAAGATTTAACAGTTTCCTTAAAATTCGAAGAGAACATGCTGGCAGTTAAATTATTACCACACATTTTTTTCATGGCTATGTTTATTCTGCTTTTCAAATTAATTTCTTGAATCACGTGATGGGCATAAAGATATAGTCAGCATCAGATGCAAATTTTTGTGAATAGTGGAGAAGACGTTGGTTGAAATATTTAACAGGACTCAACTTCACAAAACGTTCAACGTTGTAACCAAATTTACCAGTAGGAAACAAGTGGGGATGTGCAAGTTCCTCGCAATTTTCATCATTGATAATAGATAATGGCATTTTCCCTTCACCTGGGGCAACGACTAACATATCATCATCTACGGCATGTGGAATTTTAGAGGTCATGACAGTTTCATTCGCAGCTACTCTATACTGATCTAATGGATTTTCATCATCCTCCTCATAACCTTCCTGCATACTTTCTGATCCATTATCTAAAATTATTTCTAGCTGAGTATTTTCATCAAAACTCAATATCAATTGTAGTATGTTGACACAGAGGGTTGTTCGATTTCAGGTATTCCAATACATTGCTTAAAACTTGTGGTCGTACTGGTTCAAAATATACATGACCGTTATACATTAGTTTACGTTTTAATTTTATTAAAACTAAGCCATTGCAATCAGCTGGTCTAGGGAGAACATTTCAAATATCAGTATTTTCAATTGGCACATTACATATTGCCCCTTTCAATTTAGGGCATTGTCCTTTCGGTATTATTGCAACTTTTTTGAACAATAATCTTTGTGCAATCAAGACTCGTTCTAGTTTTTTCAATTGAGGAAACTGTGGAGGAAAGTCAAAAATTTCAAGCCTATTTGATACAGCTTGACATGGTATTTGGGGTTTCTTACTTTTTAATTTTTTATGACAAGTTCGGCATATATAGTATTGGTCATCATAGCTTTGAATTAAATAAAATTTGAAACTATTTAAACCTGAAGTACAGTAATTTGCTTCATTGAATTTTGAAACAGATCGTTTGTATAAACAACTATTGCATACTACACAAAAATAATATGGCCCTTCTTTTATCATATTTTTGAATTTAAGCATCCGTTTATCCTGCACACTTAGTGCAATTTTTTCAAGCATGTTCGTTTCGAGTTCTTTCTTATTCATCAGTGTACTGTGGTAATACTGTTTTTTTTTTCAATTTAATATTATCTTGTTCAACTGCATAGTATTCTTCATTCCACTTTGGCCTTTTACATTTCATATTCTTGTGACCATGAGCACACTGCTCTCTCAATTTCAAAGTGATTTGCTCCTTTGAGTTTTGGTATTTCTCCCTTTTTTTTTCTTTTCCGAATTGAAGAAGCGATGAGTGTCGATTGAGATTCACTTACTGCAACTTTGACAGTCTGAATTTCGTAGTGACTACATGTTAAATCTTGGTTGTACAAGTATGAGTGCTTGATAAAGCCCTCTAAATCATTGATTGTTCTGAATTTCAACAGCACCGAATGGCCGTCTGCAATGAAAGAACCATCACTGTTACGACTATGAGAATCGAAAAGATAAAAGTGTGGCTTATTCCATATTATTGAAGTTGTAAAACCCCCAATCATAAACATCATACCATTTTGATTTTCAGAAAATTTCAAAAATTTATTCAACGATGGGGTTAGTGCACCATTTTTATTTTCAAGAAAGGTTATACATAATCGAATACCTTCAATGAAAATTGTTTCAGGAAGTTGATCAAATGCAATGGCACCACTTACATTCAATTACTTATAAAGAATATCCCCATTATCCAATATATAGTCTAAATCCCAATTGGTCCATAAAGAAACCTTGTGTAATGTAGACTAAACAATAGAATACAATGCATTTGCAACACACTGAGTACCAGCGCTTTCACCATATTTTGAATTGCCTTGATGGAAATTTCCTAGGACTGACTTAACAATGCTGAATGTAGGGCCTGGATTGCTCTCTATGTCACCATCACAAAGCAACAACATGACTTTAAAAATGACATATTGAGGTTTTAATTCCATGATGATAATGACTGCAACCACAAAAAAATGTCTGCCAAAAAGTCTCAAACGAAAGTAAGTCTCCTATAAATAAAGGTCTCGTAACCATCACTGGTGGGGGCATTTCGCGTATTCCGGGCCTTGCCATAAAAGGTCCCAATGGCTGCACGGTATGCTTCAAGGGTGTTTATGATAGCATACAATAATGAACAACTGAAAAGATGAAGTAGTGTATATATGTATATATGTATATATGTATGTAGTTGAATATGTAGTATTAATATATCTAAGGTTGTTTATATTATATGGCTGAAGCTTTACCAGCCTGGTACAATTTCAATTAAGATAAGATATGCATTGAATTAATCAATTCTCATTTATTTCAATTTTCACTAATGGTCAGTTTGGGGCAAACTGACAGGAAAGGAAAGACCTTGTGGGCCCCACGAAACTGACTAAAGTCGATACAGTTGAAGAAAAGAGAGAGGTATAATAAGTAGCTAGCCGCTGGGAAAAACGGTATATGAATCTCAAATATGAATGCAAACAAAGACAATTAGGGAATATACTAACCAATTTCTCTTTTCAAAAAATTGCAATTTTGAATAACACACTTCGAGCGTGTCTCGAACGTCGAAGTAGACTAGTCCCTCCTCGAACGTCAGAAGAACTGCTCGACCATACGGAGAAGTTATTCAAAATGGCGCATCACGACTTCGGCCCCAGCATTTTTTGATACTCGAACGCTTGCGAACGCCAAAAAATCCTCAGGTTGAGGTTGCCTAAACCCCTCCTGCCGCTCGCCCCTGCGGGTCAAATTGTTGAGTGAGCTTTTCGGGCCAATCAATATATAGCGAGGGGGCGGGTATAGTTGATTTTCGGCCGAAGATGGAGAAAATTCCGTGCGTTGCGTTTGAATAAGAATTCGGATATGATCCGAAATCTTAAAAAATCGCTCATTTCATTTCAAAATATCTAACCTAATCGTACAAAAAAATAGTTTTTTAGTAACATTGGATATTGTCTTCCCTTCAAAATGTTGATTTACAAACTTCAATTATTTCTATCTCTTATCCAAAAATTTCAAACCTCACAATTTGCAACACATAAATTGTAAGATAACTAAAATCGGTCACCTCTGTCTATTGCATACCGTACTGTTCCATAGACGTTTATGCAAAATATAAAATTGATAGCCGTGAATGGTGGTGATGACGATGTTAATTGCATGTTGCCATTTTTGTCGATAGCTTGTAACGCTGTTCCTTCCATTGTGTTCAGCTTAAAGCTATGATCAGAATAACGCATAGAATCAAATGCTTTTCAAGAAGTGTTAAAGAATTATCATGATTAAAAGAATTCTTGATGGTGTCGCCAGACCTTTCATATACCTTTTTTCCGATTTTTATTTACTCTACTATGTAAAGCTAAAAGGAACATTTCGCGAGACTCGCGAAAGTGAGTAAAAGCACACATTCCAGGATGTAAAAATCAGGCTTGACAACGATCTCATACGATTGTGCAGAAAACATCTCGGATATTTTCATAGTAGTAGTAGTGTGTATTCTGTTCGTCAAAGAGAGTTACAAGTTCGTTTATATATACAAGTTCGTATCGTTTAAAAGTAAATAGAAAATATATACATACTTCAGCTAGTACATTAAAGATCTTAAACCATACGAAAAAATTAAAAGACTGACTGGAGCTTGCAGAAAGCAATTTTGCCTTATCACCAAGCCCCACCATAAGTTTCGTTAGAGAGTAGAGAGTTATTATTCCTTGTTGTTGTTTAAAAGAAAGTAACTTCGTTTTCAAATTTCGCAATAAGATTTTTCACACACTGCTTAAAAACACATAATGATGTTAACTTTTTTAAATCTCTGTCTAAAAAGTTATTCCATAGACGTGGTCCTCTTTTAGATATAGCAAAACTAGTTCGCTGCGTAACAATTTTTGGCTGCCTTAGATTATTTTCACGAAATCTAGTTGGAAAATTGTGAT